>OY728135.1:516382931-517647408 GCA_963277665.1 Viscum album
TTCTGTGTAGCTTTCTCTCTATTCATATTGTTAGCTATCTTCCTCCCATCACTTTGGTAATGAAATGCTTGATGACCTTCCTTTCCTCACTTAAAACATTTATTAAACCCTTTAAGACAATTTTCTCCACGCTTCTTCCCACACTTAGAGCATAAAGGAAATCTCATCTTCTTTTATCCATGGTTTTTAGATTTTCCTTTGAACTTCATCTTCCTCTTTTTTACAAAGTCATGAGATTGATACATAACTCCAACCTCCATTTCAACCTTGATTGCACAACACACAATCCCTTAGTAGATACTAAAGTCTCTTATGGATAACGCCCTTCTGAGACTTGACTTTAATCCACAGAAGAATTGATCAACCTTACTTTCAGGTTGGATGATAATGCCATAAGTGTACCTCGCAAGACTTGTAAAATTTTCCTCATAGGTACCAACAGATTCATCATCCTTTTTCTTAAGCTCAAGGAATTCATTCTCCATCTTTTTTCATAGAATATGAGGGAAGTACTTACTAAAAGATGTCCCCTTAAACTCTTCCCATTCCATAGATTAAATTTCTTATTGATCCTTTGTGTTATTAATAAGAGTCCACCACCGATCATCTTCACCTTCCAAACGATAAACAACCAAAATTACTTTTTCATGTTCTGAAAACTAAAGGATGGAAAATATATTTTCAGTGGTACCAATCCATTGTTCAGTAAAAAGTGGATCAGAAGACCCACTGAAAGAAGGTGGACGCTGCCTTATGAAGAACTCAATAGAAATTGTTCCCTCCTCTCCTCATTTGGAAGTCCAGCATGATTTATATCTTGCGTGAGTGTATAAATAAGATTTTTCATTGCATCTGCCATAAAATTTGGTTTCATAGAAGGACAATTGTTTCATTTCTCATTGCATTCATCATTAATATGGTTTTTTCAGGTTCCATCCATTGACTAAAATTGAAAAGAATAGTGTGAGCAACAATAATCATACTGAGAAAACCTCATATTCAATGGAAATTACTGTTAAAATTTCAATCTATGACACCTTTGGTTAATCCTAGGTTATTCATAGCCAACATATATTTAAATCATTCATGATGGTTCATGAAGAGTTTGTGAATTCCCAAATCATATCCCCTGGGAGTATCAAACCAGGTGTGTAGCAAGACCCGTTGTCGTGTACCAAGTTACACTCGAGTAAAGCCCGATGCACCTTTCTGAATTTTTTACCCTTAGGTACATCTATGCCAGAGCCACATCCACTTATAGTATCTGAACATGGATGTATTTTCTAGGAAACCACTCACTCTATCCTTTACAAAAATTCCAGGAAATTTTTCTTATCTTTAGACTTATCCATAGACATGTACTTAGGGTTCTCACTAAGGTTTTCTCATCCTAGTTTCCAAAGGTTAACTAAAATTTTTCTCTAATACCAACTATAACGACTCACAATTTTCATACACTAATATTACATCACTTTTTCAGAATATTTAATACAAAAACACACACCCAAAGACTATACTAGTCTAGTGCCTTTGGAAACATGGAAACATAAACACTGGTGCACAATTGATCTACATTGTCTCCCACTAGGTTCTTCTCAACTAGCATCCTTCTTAGATACATCAAATATAATACATATCTTCATAACCTGGGGGAAAGGAAACATAAAAAGGGAAGAGCTCAGATGCTCAGTAAGGGTAAACAATGAAGACATGTAAACATAATCACGAGCATAAGGGTATGAAAATATGGTCATGAAAATAGAAGATCATACCCTACGTATCAATGATCATAAACATGATTCATGGAATAAAGATTGGCAGTTCATAAGACATGAATCATAATTAAATAAAGAACATAATCCATGAAATCATATCATAAGAATAAGACATAGAATTTGTGACAAACACATAAACATATAAAATGATTTACACAGTAGTCAAAACATCGCTTCCAAGGCCATCTTATTAGTATAATTTCACTCCCTATACCATCTTGGTAGTCATGGTTTACTCTCACGACCATCTTATTAGTCAAGGTTCACTTCCAAGTCCATCTTAGCAGATAGATTCCTTTACTGAACCGAGTTCACTCCCCGTTCTAGCCATGCCCATCTCACGAGATATAAATCTTTACCCAATGCATTGAAGGGATATATAGGTCTCACCCATCACATAATGAAAACCATACATATGTGTTCCATGAGAACATAAGTCAAATCAAAATCCATAAAAAGAAACGAGTTTCATAAAAATTTCATTATAACATAACTCATCGAAAAAAACAGAATTCATAAGTATAAATCCATCAAAAACATAAACCATTCAAAGAAAGAAAAATAATGGTATCATTAGATTATATCCCCAGTAAAACATAAGTATCATAAAATAACATTGTCTTAGATGAAAAATGATTTTGAAAGCTCACATGAAATAATTCTCGAGGAAAATATCATTTCCATTAAAAAAACTCTTTAAATCATAAAACATTCAACAAACCTTTTTCGTTGAAAATAACTTTGAAAATTTATAAAAGAAGATTTGAAAACTATTTAAAAACATCTTTGAAATCATTTTCCCTTAAAAATACTTAAAAGATAATTCAAAACACTTTTAAAACATTTTTAGAAAACATTGTTTTAAAGGAACAAAGATTTCTGAATGAAGAGAGAATAACATTACATAAAGCTTACAATATTATGAAAAGAAGGAGATTCACGATACAAAATGTCAAAGGGAAGTATATGTTGGGGCGGAGCTCGATGCTACAGTGGAAGCAGTCACACAACACACCAGAAGATTCACTCGAAAGTCTTTTATCACCCGAAGGTATTTTATCACCCAAAGGAATTTTACACATCACCCAAAGGATTTTTCCATCTAAAGGAATTTTGACATACTCACCTAAATGATTTTTTTCACATGCACATGGACGTACCGTTTCTGTTGTACTACTGATCATCACAACTGGGACATGCCACTTGAACTCTGCAACCAACAAGACTTTCAATATATGGAACAATCATCATCTCTGCGCACATGCTTTCATTCACCGTCATTGACATTCCATCATTGACGTCATCATTGCCTATCCTTCATTCTCATCGTTATCGCTTTACACTGATTACCATAAACGCAACACCCCCTTCCTCATTCTCTATTGGCAGCTACATCTTTGCTATCCCACAATCCAAAATATATTACCGCATCCTCTTATATAGACACCCAGTCCATATCTCTAATTAATATAGTCAACATTCATTATTCTATCAATTAATATTGAGAATAAATCTCCATTAATATTTGGAGAAAATCCTTTATTAATGTTGAGATAAATATCTTCATTAATATTTTTCTCTCTCCTCAATATTAAAATTTTATATAAAAAAAATCCCAATAATCTCTACCTTGATTTAAAATTCAAATACTCCACATTCATCTCCACCACCTGGGTTAGTGTGATCATCAGCTCCACCAAGATCCAAATGTCACCCAATTAACGGAACATGCCGCATGACACCTACGACCAAGAAGGCTTTCGATATTCTAGCAACACCACTGATACCGCTTTCATTTTCCAATGACATTTTTACAAGTGCCTGATAGAACACTTAACCCGAGGAATTGTATCCATCTTCCACCAAACCCCGACTGTCACCAACAATGGAACATGCCTCATGACTTAAACTATTCAACCAGACTTTCGATATCCTAGAAACACCTTTGGTATCATTGTTGTGTTCCAGTAACATCCTTTGAGTCCTTGAAAAAACTGCTCCACCAGATGCTTGCCACCGTGTTCTACAATCGATCACTTCAACCAATCCATCTGACACCACTGTTGGGGTAAAGACCGATGCCACAACGGAAGCAGTCAAAGAAAACACAAAACAAGACTCACCTAAAGGCCTTTTACAACTGAAGGCATTTTATCACCTAAAGAAATTTTACACATCACCCAAAGTATTTTTCCACTTGAAGGAATTTTTACATACTGACTAGAATGATTTTTTCACACGCACATGGACATACCATTTCTATTGTACCACCGATCACCACAACCGAGATATGCCGCTTTATCTCCACAAACAAGATGATTTTCAATACATGGAACAATAATAATCTCTATACACACACTTTCATTCATCATCACTGACATTCCATCATCAACGTTGTCATTGTCTCTGCTTCATTCTCATCATCATCGCTTCGTACTAATTACTACAAACGCATCACTCCTTCCTAATTCTCTCTTGGCGACTATATCTTTTCTAGACCACACTCTAAAATATGTTTCTGCATCCTCTTATATATACAACCATTCCACATCTTTAATTAATTCACTCAACATTCATTATTCCATCAATTAATATTGAGAATAACTCTCCATTAATGTTGGGAAAAAATCCTCCATTAATGATGAGATAAATATATCCATTAATAATTTTCTCTCTCCTCAATATTTATATTTTAAATAAAAACCCAATAGTATAATCACGTCGTAAAAGAATATAGGTGGAAAAAATAACTATGTTTCAAAGAAGGAAAATTGAGACAAAATTACTTTATCGATTTGGTAATTTTTTAACCATAAGCCCCATGAAAGGGAGATCATAAAATGGTTATGTATATGCTCATAAATTTAAGGATTAGGGTCATAGAATACATTATGGGGTATTATATACACCACACAAAATAAATAGGTGGTGAACATGGCTTATATCTCACGAAAAATAAAAGTGAGATGGAAATCCCTTATCTTAAGTCTTGGCTTCTTTCGCACACGTTAAAACCTTATGTATAATAAATATAAGTTTATTATACATATACCACAGAATCATAGTCATATATATATATATATCATATATGATTTACTTATGACTTAATATTATCCATTTATATTTAATTCATTGTCAATGTTACGCTTCGGGTAATATCCGCTTTGTTTTTCATTCATGTTTTGACTTGTTATCCTTGGTCCTCTTACATAGATCATGATTTCATCATCTCTAGAATGATAATAATGATATAAATATCACACATATATATATATTCAATATATATGTATTCATAGCGATTTATAAAAGTTAGATATAGAAAATAGAATACACTGTTTATGGAGACGATAGGGCGTACGTACGCATGCACACTGTTTTCATTTTCTTATCGGGTTAAAAGAAAGGAAAATATATGATATATTATCATTATAGAATCATTGTTATTTCATATATAACACATATATTCATAAATTTCATCCTTATCACCATCCATGTGAAATATAGGTGAATAACGAATCACATCACATCATGGAGATGATAAGTTATACGTACGCATGAGCAACGTTATAATTTTTTCAAAATATTAGATGGATAGTAAAAATGTAGAAATGATATTATCATTATAGAAGAATAATTATATCACAAATACCATATATAAATATTAAAACCATCATAATTATCACTCATAAAATATGGTGATAAAAAATGAATTGTATCGCTACGTGGAGATGATAAACCGTACGTACACATGAGAGATATTTTCATTTTTTTGTTTGATGATAAAGGAGCTGTATAATGGTGTGTTCATATTCATAATAAAATTTTATCATATTGAGGATGATGAAGTTATTATTTTATGATATATATCATAGATTTAGAGGTGGTATTGAATAGTAGAAAAAGAGAATGATCGGTTAGAGAGATTACCTCTTCTTCGGAATGACTCCTTTAGATCTCGTCTAAAGGACTCTAGATTCGGTCCTTTGGGAAGACCAAAAACTCTAGAATGTGGTTAGGGATGTTTAGAAAGGAAATGAGTAGAGTTTAGTCTAGATAGGAGGCTCAATGTGGTGTGAATAAGTGAGGGAGGATGTGCCATTTTATAATTAATGTGAGGGACACTTTTGAAATCTCTAAAAATATTAATTTATAATAAACTCAAACTCAATCCAAATATATCTAAAATGTAATTTATTTGAATATAAGACGATATATTGTTGTAATATCATCAATCCAATAAATTTTATATAGGTTTTTATCTAATTTTAAACCTTATATTTTTTATTAACCCTTAGTTAACCTATTTTAATTTTAACTATGCTAACAATATTTTTAATGTCAAGAGAATGTAATTTTTACATATAAAGTGTCAATTGGAACATAAGTGGTCAATTTATGATATTTTTGACCATATATCATCCTTTTATCCTTATTTAATATTATTATGATTTTGAAATAATTTAATAAAATTTTACTTTCACAAAACATCGTTATTGTCAATTTTGGCACTATTCATTATTTGTTTTTTTTAAAATATCATAACAACATGATATCTTCAATAAAACTATATTAAATCATCCCTAACATGTCAAAGTCATCCAAAAAATTCATGGATGACATTAATTATATCAAATTATATTTATTTTAATATCATTTATTTGGTACTTCTATTAATTAAAAAACTACTGCATCATCATTGTAGAAGCCTTTAAGGTATTTATTTATTTCATAAAAATTAAAAATAAATTACCCTGATAAAGAAAAAAAATTTAGATTTAAAATTACTATTTTCATCCAAATTTATCTTATGTATAACCCTATATTAAAATGATATAGTTATTGAAAATATGAGCATGACATCTTTAACTTTTATTTAAATAAAATATAATAAATGTCTCACTCTCATCCAAGTTGCTTAAAAAGGTTATAATTATAGCCCAAATATTTGGTTGAAACCCACTCATCCAATAAAATCAGGACAAGTTTTAGGGTAATTTTCTATTATTTATAATATTATTCTTTTACCCTTAATTACCCAATTTACCTTTTACCGTGTTAATAAAAGATTACTAAAGTTACTATTCATAATGTCCAAAATGAAATAAACATATTTACATAATTTGGACCATATGATTCCAAATATGAAATCCATTTTTCAAAATTCAAAACACAGAATTTTCAGTAACTAATTTAAAATTAATTCCATTGACGGGGTGAGAAAACAAGTTATTAAAGTTAAAACATGCAAAAGATTGAAATGTTTTTATATCTAAATTCAATTTAAAATTGATACCAATATCCTAAATTATATTAAATGATAAAAATTTGGTCTAATTATACTTTAAAATCAATCAAATATATAATTTAACACAAAATTATTTTGATGAAAAAAGTTTTCAGTTGAAATTTAATATTTTTTTACTATTCATCAAAACATGAAACTTATCATAAAAATACTAAAAATTCAACCAAAGTAAATTTTTATATTATGATTTAAAATAAGAAGTTTATTTTTTCAAATATAATATATAAGTTTCAAAAAATGGATTTAAAATAGGTTCTTCATAAAAAGGTGATGAAATTACCCTTTTGAAAAATATAGGTTTTATGTATGAAATTGTGTTGGTTCTTATCTTATGCCTATAAAATCTATTGGATAATTATCAAAAATATTTTATTGAATATATAACATATATATTTGATTAATATCATTCACTAAGTGTAATTTTTTTAATTTATTAAGACACAACGACTTTGGGAGCATAAAAATAAAAACATTTCCTTTATATTTAATTGGTGTATATTTTAATTTCTAATTAATTGGTAACCAATGAATTAATCTTATAAACCATATATTTTTATAAGTTAGTTAATACTAGTAATTAAAGCTAATTTAACAGCTAGGTTATATCTTATTATATTAAATAATAATATTTTAATAATATATTGTTGTTCGGTAAAACACGATCTTGCGTGTAACGTAAGCTATCGAAAGAACTCAAAATTGTGTGTAACATGATCCAAACATAGTGTTGTGTATATCTTAAGCTAATCTAAGTGTTGCGTGTATCACAACCTTGACTTGGTTTGGCGTATAAAGAAAGAATAACTTGGTTCTTTTATATAACACAAGTTATATACAGTGTCGTGTGAAATGAAAAGTATCGAAAATATTAAATTAACTCAAAAAAATATTTCACAAAATATCGGGGTGTTACAATACTGATAATGGTTGTATCTACCAATTACGTCTTCTGATAAATGAAAATGACAACAGTGTCTCCCGTGAATGTGAGACTCATGTTTGAACCACATAAACTTGTTATGTCTTTTCCTATGTTATTTTTTTATTTGAATGTTTATGTGTAAGTTGTGCTTGAGTGTGTGCATGGTTCGACTCAATGTGGTGAGTAGGGTGAGGTTTTCTTCCCATATTCTAATAAATTGAAAGTTTAGGGGCATAACTTCCAGTCAAGGAAGTTTCAGTTCTTTGTTTTGCGGTGCCTAAAAAACCAGACGATTTATCTTCTGGTCCATTGGTGGTGTGCGACCCAACTGGTAGTATCAGAGTTTGTGGTTCAGGACTTGAAAACGCAAACTCGGCAACAGACTCACATAGAAATCTAATCTCTTGTCTTGAAATTATTTTGACCATGTGGGAGTTTACTATCATGGGAATTTATGAAGTCAGAATAAGGAAATGCCAAAATATATATGTTTGATTGGAAAAACTTTGGCTTTTGAAGAATGAAAATGGAAGACCATATCATTCAAAAGGAACTGGATGTTCTGTTGACTGGAGTTAGACCAAAGAAGTTGGAAAAGGTGGAATGGGAATGATTGGATAGGAAAGCACTCGGGTTGGTTTGGATGTGACTAGCTCGAAATATATCTTTTAATATTCGATAGAAGAATACTACAAAAGAGATAGTGTAAGATTTGATAGACATGTATGATAAGCCAACTTCTTTGATCAAGATGTTCATGGTGCAAAGTGAACAAACCAACTCAATTCGACCCAAACCATCACCCGAGCTGACACATCACAAGGTCCGAAACGCGTTCCCAATCACCACGGGCTGACGACATGCACCGAGCACAATGAAAAATCCCCTGGGAACTATTTCACCCATGATAAAATTACATGAACCATCCATGAAATGGGACAACCACACCAACATCATCAGAGTCAACCGAATAAAATACAACACCCAAAGCAATGTAATAAAGACTAAGCAGATACCATAAACAACATCAACCCCAAAACATGCCATAATACGACATATATATATATATACATACACACACACACACACACACACATATATATATACGGTATATCAAGTCAAAGATTAAAACCCAAAATAATGGGAATAAGACCAAACAAGGCCTATACATACATTTCAAACGTATAAAACTCCAAAACGACTCCTCATCGAGAAAAATCGATGAGACCACATCTCCTAAAAAATGATGGATTGCGATAATCAAGAAGATCCACCTAGGTACATGGTTCCCTTACCTTTACCTGTATCTTGTAAAAAAATCTATATATGCCCAAAGGAATATATAGGGTGTGAGGCACAAAGCTCTGTAGGATATCACCATGAACCTATTTAAGGGTTTAAAACCATTCAAACCCAATAAACTAGTTTGAAAAATCATTTAAAAACTAAGCCATTTTGAAATAATTCCACTTTAAATCATGTATTTGAAATCCCTTTGGTTTTCCTTTAAAACAAACAAAATTTTCTAAACAATTTCCAACATGGATCAAATAATAAAAACAAGGCTATACGACACAACATGCTTAGTATAACCAACAAAAATCACAAGGGAAAACACCAACATCAACATCATATAACCAATAAATAAAAATGGGCATGACACATGGTATCACATAAAACAAGGCACTAAATAAATGCATAAAAGCATATAAAGAAATCCAAAATGGGTAATGTGCACATAGGGATCAAACTATAAGGGTCCAGTGTGAGTGAGTCTAAACATAGTTTGCTTGCTGGATAAACAAGGTAGAAGCTCTCACGATATTTCCCGACCTCCACTCTAATATATCTCAGGGTGTCTTGAAAAACAAGTTGAAGTTCTCTCAATATTCCTACCAAAGGATCTCACGATCCATTGGAAAAAAATAGAATCTCTCATGGTCTTGTTCCCAGAAGGCTCTCATAGGACTTCAGACAACCCCCACTCACACCTCGATCAACCCATTTAGTACTCAATGCCAAGACAATCTCAATATAAGTGTCACTCATCAAAATATTTTTTTCACAATCCATTTCCATAAAAAACATGTACATTTTAAATAAATACCTTACACAAGGTAAAATAATTTATAAACCTACTTTATAAATCCATTTAAAACTATAAAATCTCTTTTATCCATTTTATCAAACACTTCGAGTGCACACAAGCCGCTCCCATTTGGAAAACCCACTTTAAACATCCAAATTACCAAGAAAAGTCATAAAAAACATCAATCATGAGATAATAATAAACCATAAATCAATAGAATGGAAATTTGATAAATGAAAACTAAAAGCGATTTATAATTTAAAGGTAATACATGATAGACACCCTTAAATAGAGATACCTAACTCAGAATTGGTTCCAACTTCGCCACCTTTGACGACAACCACCCATAATAGGGAGAAGAATTCCTTACAAACACAAGACATAAGAAAACAACCCAAATCCCCCATTACATACCCTAGATTCGTCCAAAACCCCTTCTAGGGTTCTCACCTTCCATGGAAATGGAAGAGTAAGATAATAAGGGGGAAATGAAGAAGAAACCATGAAGATTTAGACTTAACTCAAGACAAACCACCAAGACTCCCAGAATATTCCACCAAAAATGGAGAGGTAAAGCTTATAAGCCAAATATGAGGGGATGCACATGATGGGGAGAAGAAATGAGGGCTAAAGGGTTTAAAAATCGACACATAAATTTTGGTAAAAGCCACATTTTTAATGAGTTGGACATGCCACACGGTTTGGACACATGGTTAGAAAAACTGTGTGGGAGCCACTATCTCCCCAAAACCATGACACATAGTTACTCTTGGATTTTTCACAGTTTGATAAACCATGTTGAAATCGTAAAAAATCTCACTATCTCAAATATCATCACCCTCACATGGTTAGCCACACAATTAGGCAAAGCATGCTCCAATTGTGTGCTTGGTCTGTCTTTCCATAAAAAATCCAATTTCTGACCCCCGACACCTGATAACTCAAATGAAAAATCAAAAAACAAATAAAAATAAAAATTAGATGTACCATTGACCCAATGAGTGTCACAAACTCCCCACCATGTCACTTTATTCCACTAGAAAGTCCCTAGGATTCCTTATATGAAAACAGGTGAGGCCACTACTTCCTCACCAAAGATTTTTACTCCCATGTCTCTTGGATATCACTAACATGCCTCTAAAGCACATGGACCAACTAGATAGACTTACCATGAAACACCTTGTTATGATAATCCAAGATATGAATAGTTTGTTCCACAAAAGTGTTATCGGGTTCTAACTCCTAATATTCCCACTCTAACACATGGGATGGGTCTAAATGATATCTCTTTAGTTGGGAAACATGAAAGACATCATGGAATATATGTTAACCATGGTAAAACTCAAACCAATAGGATACCTTCCCCAGATGCTCCACAATACGAAACGTACCAACATAATACAACAAAAACTTCCCCTTATTTCCCAAGAAACAATGACCAGGTTGAAAAGATACGCAAAGAAACACCTGATCACTAACCTAAAAATCCAATGGTAGATGACATCAATCAGAATATGACTTTTGGTGACTCTGAGTAGCCACTAACTGTTTCTAAATCAACATTATTGTCTCTATCGTATCCTCGATGAGACTCAGTCCAACCAAAGAACACTCACCCACCTCAGCCCACCGTAGTGAGGATTGGCACGGTCGCCCATATAAAGTATCAAATGGGGTCATCCTGATCAATCCATGATAACTGTTATTATAAGTGAACATGGAGAACTACATGTGCCTTTCCCATGAAACTTTGAAGTCAAGAACACATGCTCACAACATATCCTACAGTGTATGGATGGTCCTTTTAGTCTGACCATCCGTTTGTGGGTGATATGCGGTGCTCAACCTCAGCTCGGTTCCTAAAGCTTCATGGAGTCCCTTCCAAAATCAAGAAGTGAAATAAGAATCCCGGTTTGAAATTATCATAGAGGGAACTCCATGGATCCAAATGACCTATAGAACAAATATGCGTATGGGGTCCTCTACCTTCATTGACTCCCCGATGGGATGAAAATGGGATGATTTTTTAAAATTATTGAAAATCACTCATATGACATCTTTCCCACTCATATTATGAGGTGGTCCGATCATGAAATACGTAGATATATCATCCCAATTTCACATCAGAATGAGAAGAGGCTACAACAACCTAGCTAATATCTGATGATCTGGTTTAATTTTATGGCAGGTCAAACAATGAGAAACAATGTTCACTACTATACATCGCATACTGGGCCCCCAATACCAACCTATCAAGGTATAAAACATATTTGTTTCCCCAGGGAGCACAACCTGACTCGAATGATGAACCTCACACATGACATCCTACCTCAAGATCAAAGGAACGATTGACTTCTTCCTGAAAAGGAGGGAACCACTGGTAGACTGAGACCAATCAGCTGAGGTCTTCCCACTATTTAAAGCATTTCTAATCTGAAGAAACCTAGGGCCAGATACCTACTTTCTTCTAACTTGATTGACAAGAGTAGCGTGACCTACACACTGGACAAGAACACATGATCTCCATTATCTTGCACCTCCAAACTCAAATTAGCAAACAAAATCATTAGACCTCACTCAACCACTAATTCTTGAACAGCCTATAATAGAAGCTTTCTGCTCAATGCATTGATGACTACATTCTTTTTCCCATATGTATAATCTTGTTCGAAATAAAAAGTATGAAGATATTACACCCAACGTCTCTGTCTGAGGTTTAGGTCCCTCTGGGCAAAAATATACTTCAGATTCTTATGATCCAAATAAATTGTAAAATGCCCCCGAAGAGGTAATGTTTCCATATATTCAGCGCATGCATCACTACTGCTAAATTCAGGTCATGGGTGAGGTAATTACTCTCATGTGGGTGTAGGTATTGTGAGAGATAAGCCATAACATGGTCATCCTACATCAAAACACATCCCAATCTCACATCCGAAGCATCACAACACACTACATAAGACCTTTTAGGTTCATGAAGAATCAAAACTAATGTGAATTTCAAATGGGCCTGCAATTTCTCAAAAGAGCGTTGACACTTCTCATCCCACTCAAACTTCACCCCTTTTCTAGTCATCATCATGGGATAATCTTCCAGGATAAGTCCTAAAAAAGTGTCTATAATAAAATTCCAATCCTAAAAAGCTATGGATATCAAACACATTCTTGGGATGTTCCCAAGACATGACTGCTCGAACTTTCTTAGGATCCATTGAAACTCTAGCCTTAGATATTAAGTGGCCAAAAACTTCACTTTATGGATCAAAAAATGGCACTTGGAAAGCTTGAAATATAAATTATAGTCCCTCAAAACACCCAAAACAACCTCTAGATGGCCAAAATGATCCTCCTCCATCTTGGAATACACCAATACATCATCAAAAAACATGACCACTAAGGAATCTAAAAAGTGGTGGAAGATCCAATTCATCAACTCCATAAAGAATCCTAGAGCATTGGTAAGCCCAAATGACATAACCAAATCCTTAAAATGTCCATAATGGATTCAAAAGGAGGTATTTGGAACATCCTATTCTCGAACCCTCACCTGGTGGTACCCATATTTCAAACCAATCTTTGAAAACTAATGGGATACTTTGAGCTGATAAAAAAGATCATCAACTATGGGAAACAAGTCAGCTGATTGATCTTATGATAGTTTATATAGAGTTGGAAACTCCCACCCAACTTATTTTCAAATATAACTAGTAAATCCCACAATGAAATGCTTGTACAAATAAATCCTTTTCCTTTGAGATCCTCTAGTTGAAATTTTAACTCTATCATGTTGGCTGGAGCCATCTGGTATGATGGTAGGGAAATGAGTCTCATTATGAGGAGCCGATCGATAGTAAAATCAACCTCTCACTAGAGTAAAAATCCTGAAAAATCATCCAAAAACATATCCGGGTACCTATCCAAAACTATTGGAATCCCACCAAAAGAACTCTGCTCAGAGGCATTGAGAAATAACTAGCACAAAATAAACCCAAACTCTGAAGCAACTAGTCCTGCCCTCCCTGATCGTGGATCCCACTCACCTCAAAAGACATGAGTTCTCCCATCAGGAGTAAGAAAACTATACCTATATCCATAATAGTAAACTAGTTCCTTAAAGATGATCAACCAATCCATGCTGATAATAAGGTACAAAATGTTCAGGTCCAACACAAGGAAATCCCAAATGAATTCCATGTCTGCAATTAAAACATAGAACTCTGAGAACTTGAAACCCCTATCCTTCCTACCCAATGAGGTTATAAAATCCATAAAAAATGAAATCAAATCCTCTCTCACACCCAAAAAATCAAGAAATTTAAGCGAAATGAAGGAACGAGATGCGCTCAAGTCAAATAAAAATGATACCATAAAAGAAGCAATAAACACTGTACCTCTCATGGTGGCCAAACCAGAATCCAAATCCTCTGGCATAACCTCTATGGAATGAAGATTCCTTGACTCAGACCTACTGTGATCCTTGTTCCCCTATTGAGAATCCCCCTTTCCCCAAGTGTGAGATCCTCTACCCTTGGAAGCATCAAACTGCACCTAAGAACCTTTTGAGAATGTGGATACTACACCGCTCCCCCGCAGAGGAAACTGACAGAAGCACTGAAGATGACCCAAGCGTCCACACTGGTGGCATGTCCTCAGTATCTATGGGAAACTAGGCTTGGTGTGTCTACCATTTCCCCACTGGTAGAAGACAACTGGCTTATGCCTCTTAGAAGCCACTAGAGATGTACATGATGACTATTGAGCACTCTTTCCAATGCCTCAATGAGACTCATCCTGCTTCCTCTTTAGACCTAACGAAGAACTATGGTAACCTCTCACTGAAAGAACACCACTGAGACCTATATTTCTATTCAAATATTCCTATTCTATATATGTATTGTCAACTAGCTCTGAATAGGTCAATAATCAGAGAAGAATGAGCATGGACATGATATTAGGCTTCATGACCATCTCAAAATGTCAAGACTAGAGTTAATCATTCACAAGGAGATCTGAAAAAATGTGAACCAATTTGGTAAATTAAACAGCATACCCCAACATTGAATGATCCCCTTGCTCAACTTCATGAACTCACAGGCCTTCACTACCCTCAAGGTCTCTGGGTAGAATTGTCAATTAAAAGATACTTTGAAAGTGGTCCATGTGAGATCCTCATGCTACCTTGCTAGCACCGTTGAATCCCACCACTTTCTACCCAGTCCTTCCAGCACATGTGTGAATAATCCCACCATTGAGGTCTTATGGGTCTTAAGAAACTCAAAAATCTTCTCAATATAATCCAACCACTCCTCGAGCTCATTTCCCTTGTCGCCACAAAACATCAGTGGGGTTTTTCAAGTAAATTCCTGAGCATGGTCCACCATCTATGTCTGATCCTGACCACCCCAATTGAACCAAGGATTATATCATATGAATCAAACACTCCATAAGATCTGTATCAACCAGAGGGTTCTCCTTTGGGGTATTCTCCATCGCACCCTCTTTGCATCTGGATGAGGTCCTCTTGGGAGGTATTTCTTGCAAGACACAAAACATGAACTCAATTAATACACAACTCAACCTCAAATCACATCAAATGAACCCAAAGAAACCCTTATCATGGGTCTCAACAAGTATCATAGGTATCAAAAGTAGCTCCAAATGAAAAAAGAGTGAAAAAGAAAACAATTTCAAGCATTTCCCAATATGCATGGTTAGAAAAATCATGCATCAACCATGCAGGTGCCACTAGAAGTTGATAGACAAGGACACATGGTTTTCGCATGGTTACTACTAACCATGTGCCTTAACCATGGCCCCTATAGAATCCCATATTTTCACCCCAAAGATAAAAATGACCCATGGGTTCACCCCATGACTCAACACCAATAGAGAAATACCCAAAAATATCATCAAAACAACCCATTATCAGGCTCAAAACATAAACAAAATCCCAGAACACCCATGAAAACTAGAGGTTAGACATGAAGAAGTGCTAGCCAGACACTCCACCTCTACTTCCTCCTGAGTCCTGATGGTCCAAGCTCTAGTCTACCACTTACACCCAACACAAACTCCTATGATACCATTATGTAACAAACCAAATCAGGTTGACCCAAGCCATCACCCGAGCCGACAAGCCACAAGGCCCAAAGTGCATTCCCAATTACCAAAGGCTAGAGACAAGCACCAGGTACAATGAAAAATACCTTGGTAACAGTTTCAACCATGGTAAACCAACATGACCTATCCATGAAATGGGATAACCACACCAACATCAACAGATCCAAACAAACAAAATGCAACACCCAGAGTAACCCAATAAAGACTGACCAGATACCACAAACAACATAAAAAAACATTCCATAAAAATACATATACATGGTATCACAAGTCAAATATCAAAACACAAAAGAGTGTAAAGAAGACCAAACAAATCCTATTAATACATCCCAAAGATACAAAACTCCAAAACATATCCTCCTCAAGCCAACACGGTGAGACTATGTCTCCTCCAAAAAAACTATGGATGACAATAACCAGTTTGAGCCACCCGTGGTACCCTTGCCTTTACCTGTGTCCTGAAAAACAAATTCCACATACACCCAAAGATATATGTAGGGTGTGAGGAACAAATCCAGTAGGATACCACCATGAATCTATTTATGGATTTAAACCATGAAAAACCAATAAAATAGTTTTAAAACTCATTTCAAAGCTAAAAAACTTTGAAATCATTCCACTTTATTTCATACCTTTGAAATCCCTTTACTTTTCCTAAAAAAACCGATTTTTCCAAAAAAATTTCAACATGGATCAAATAATGGAAACAAGGCCATACGACATGAAATGTTCAATATACCCAAAAAATATCATAAGGAAATCACCAAATTCAACATAATATAACCAATAAATGAAAATGGGCATGAAACATGATATCACATCAAACAAGGAACTAACCAAATGTATATAATCATATAAGAAAATCCAACATGAGTAATGTACTACTAGGGATCAAACCATAAGGGTCTAGTTTGAGTGAGTCTAAACATAGTTTTTTATCCAGATAAACAAAGTAGAATCTCTCACGGTCTTTCATAGGACTAGCTCCAAGAGCTCTCACGGTTTTTTATTAAACAAGTGGAATCTCTTTCAGTCTTCCTACCGAAGTCTCTCATAGTCCATTAGAAAACAAATGGAATCTCTCACAATCTTCCTCCCCGAAGGCTCTCACGGTACCTCATACAACCCCCACCCACACCCCAACTAACCCATTTTCTATTAAATTCCAACATAACCAAAATAAAAGTTCCACTCATCAAAATCCATTTCACATTCCATTTCCATAAAAAACATGACCATTTTAAATAAACTCCTCACACAAGGTAAAACCATTACTAAACCCACTTTATAAATTCATTTAAAACTATAAAACCTCTTTAATCCATTTTATCAAACACCTAGAGTGCACACAAGCCACTCCCATTTGGAAAATCCACTTTAAAATCCAAATTTCCAATCCAATTCATAAAAAAAATCAAGTATGGGATAATAATAAACCATAAACCAATCAAGAGTGATTTGATAAAATCAAACCAAAGGTGATTTATAATTTAAATGAAAGCCATGAAAACGCCCTTAAATAGAGACACCTACCTTAAAATTGGTTCTAACATCATTGCCTTCAACGAAAACCACTTGGAATATAGAGAAGAAGGCCTAACACACCCAAAAAAGAATAAAACAACCCAAGCCCCCATTATATACCCTATATTTGGTCAACACCCCGTCTAGGGTTCCTACCATCCATAGAAATGAAAGAATAAGATAAGAAGGGGGAAAGGAAGAAGAAACCATGAAGATTTGAACTTACCTCAAGAAAACCACCAAGACTTCAAGGAGATTACACAAAAAATGGAGAGGTAAAGCTTCCAAGCCAAGGAGGAGGGTTGTACATAATGGGGAGAAGAAATGAGGACCAAAGGGGTTAAAAAGAAACAGTGTCATTTTGGTAAAATCCATATTTTTAATGAGCTTGATAGGCCACATGGTTTGGCCACATAGTTAGGAAAACCATACGCCAACCTTGTAGGATCCACTATCTACCCAAAACTGCATCGCATGATTAATATTGGGCTTTGTACATTTTGAAAAACTGTGTTGAAATATTATAAAAGATCACCATCTCAAATCTCATCACCCTTGAACAGTAGGAAAATCATGCACCAACAGTGCGTCTAGTATTTATTTCCCCAAAACTCCAATATTTGACCCCCAACACTCGAAAACTCCAAAGACAAAACAAATGATAAATAAAACTCAAAATTAGATGTACCAGTGACTCAGAGACTATTAGAAACTCCACACCATGCCACTTTCCCTCCAGAAAGTCCTTAGGGTTCCTTAGATGAAAAATGGTGAGGCTATTACTTTCTCACCAAATCTTTCTGCTCCCATGTCTCTTTGGTATCACTACCACATTTCCAAATACCACATACCAACTGGATAGACTTACCATAGAGAACCTTGTTATGATAATCCAAAATATGAACAGGATAATCCATAGTGGTGGTATCAGGTTCTAACTCCAAATCTTCCCACTCTAACACATGAGATGGGTCCAGATGACATATCTTTAGGTGATAAACATGAAATACATCATGGATAGTGGTCAGTTGTGATGGAAACTCTAATTGATGTGATATATTCCCAAGATTCACTACAATATGAAACAACCCGACATAATGCAGTGTGAAATTCCCCTACTTTCCCAAGAGATGGTGTCCTAGTCGAACAAATAGCTAAAGAAACACATTATCACCAACTTGAAATTTCAACGGGTGAATACTTATATCAATGTACATCTTTTGGAGACTCTAAGATGTCACTAAATATTTCTGAATCATCCGTACTGTCTCAGTTATCTCCTGGACGAGACTTGGTCCAACTAAGGAATTACCACCCACCTCATCCCAACACAATAAGGATTGGAATGACCTCCCATTTAAATCCTCAAATGGGGTCATCCTAATAAAGTTATAATTACTGTTATTATAAGAAAAATCATCCAATTATAGGTTATTTTTCCATAAACTTCCTAAGACAAGAACACATGTTTGCAACATATACTCAAGCATCTGGATGGTCCTCTAAGACTGACCATCCACATGTGGGTGATACGCAGTGCTCAACCTTAGCTTGATTCCCAAATCCTCCTAGAGTAACTTCAAAAACCGATTATTGAAATGGGAATCTTGGTCCAAAACTATCACAAATGGTACTCCATGGAGCCGAATAACCTCTCGAACATACATGTATCCAAGTTCCTCTACCTTTGTCGACTCTTTGATGGGAATAAAGTTGTATGATTTTGTCAAATGATTGATAATCACACATATACAATCTTTCCCACTTAGATTATGAGGTAGTATGATCATGAAATCCATAGATATCTTATCCCGCTTCCGTAATAGAATTAGAATTGGCTATAACAACCCAATTGACCTTTGATGCAGTGCTTTAATGATTTGGAAGTTCAAACAATGGGGAATAATTTCTTCCACTACACATAAAATCCTAAGACACCAATACCAACCTATCAAGTTATAAAACATATTGGTTACCTGGGGTGAACGACCCAACTTGAATGATGCACCTCACACATCACCTCATGATCAAGCTTAACAGAATGACAAACCACTTTCTGAAAATGATGGAACCATCGGGAGACTGAGACCAATCACCTGAGGTATCCCCACTATTTAAATCACTATTAATATACCAACACTTGGGGTGAGATACCTTCTCAATCCTAACCTGATCGATAAGAGTGGGTGTGGCCTAGAAATTGGACAAGAAAACCTAATCTCCATTCTCCTACACCTATAAACTCAGATCAGTAGACAAATCATCAGACCCCACTCAAACGCTGATTATCAAACAACTTTCACTGGAAGATTTCTGGTCAATGCGTCAGCGACCACGCTCCCCTCCCTGAGAATATAAGATATTTCAAAATCAAAAGTATAAAGATATTACACCCAATATCTATATCCGAGGTTTAGTTCCATCTGGGTGAAAATATAATTCAGGCTATTATGATCCTAATAAACTATAAAACGCTCCCCAAAGAGGTAATGTCAAAACGTCTTCAGTGAACGTATCGATGATTTTAATTCCAGGACATGGGTGGGGTAATTACACTCATGTGGTCATATATTCCGTGAGCTATAAGCCACAAAATGGTCATCCTGCATCCGAAAACATCCCAATCCCACACTAGAATAATCACAACACATGGCGTAAGCCTTTCCAGGTTTGGGAAGAATAAAAACTAATGTGGTTGTCAAACATGCCCGCAACTGCTCAAAAGTACACTGACACTTCTCATCCCACCCAAACTTCACCCCTTTTCTAGAAAAATTCATCTAGGGATAAGCTATCCTAGAGAAGTACCAACCAAAGATTCTATAATTCCAAACCAAAACCAAAAATTAAATGATCTCGAACACATTCTTGTTCTTCTCCTAAGACATTACTACTCGAACTTTCTTAGGATCCACTGAAACTTTTTCATTGGATATCATTTGTCCCAAGAACTTGGTCAACTTTACATGTAGACGATGGTCCCTAAAAACACCCAAAACAACCTCCATATGGTCATCATGATCCTCCTCTGTCTTGGAATACACCAAGATGTTGTCGAAAAACATGACAATGAAGGAATCTAAAGAGGTGGAAGATCCAATTCATCAATGCCATAAATATTACTAGAGTATTGGTAAAACCAAATGATATAACTAAATACTCAAAATTTAATTACTAGATTAAAAATATGGTGTTTGGAAAAACCTATTCCTAGAACCCCACCTACTTGTACCAGGATCTCAAGTCAATATTTGAAAACCAAGAGGTTCCTATGAGCTGATTGAAGAGATCATCAACTCCGGGAAATGATTATTTATTCTTTATGATCACCTGATTGAGCTTACGATAGTGTATGAAAAGTAAGAGAATATCATACAAATTATTTGAAAGTAGAACGGAAAAAGCACATAGTGACATGTTAGGACTGATAAATCCTTTCCCCTCAAGATCATTTTTCTGAACTTTCATCTCTTTCATCTTGTAAAGTGACATCTAGTAAGACGATAGGGAAATGAGGCTCGTCCCGAGGAGAATATCGATAGTAAACTCGACCTCTCACTGAGGCGTCAATTATGAAAAATCATTAGGAAATACATATGGGTTCCTATCCCCAACTACTATAATCCTACCAAAAGAACTATTCTCTAAAACACTGAGAAACTACCTGGACAACTGGAATGAAATCAACCCCAAATCTAAAGCAACCGGTCCTACCATCCCTATTCGTGGATCCCACTCTCCCTAAAAGATGTGAGTGCTCCAATTAGGAGTAATAAATGATGTTGATAATAGTCAATCATTGCCTTTAAGTTGATCAACCAATCCATGGTGATAATAAGATAAAAAATGGACAAGTTGAACATGAGGGAATACCAAATGACCTCCATGTCAACAATTAAAACATGGAACTCTGGGAACTTGAAACCTTGCACCTTACTATCCAATAGGGTTAGAAGATCCATAACAAATCACATCAAATTTGATCACATACCCAAATTATCAATAAATTTATGTGAAATAAAATTATGGGATGCACTAGAGTAAAATAAAACCAATTCCATAGAAGAATCAATAAACACCATACCACTCACGGTGGCTATCCTAGAATCTGGATCCTCTGTATTGACATATATGGAATGAATATGACCTAACTCAGACCCAACATAATCCTTCTTCTCCTAGTGATAAATCCCCTTTACCCGAAGTAGAGATCCTTTACTATTGGAATCATTACATTACATCTAAGAACATTTCGAGAACATAGATCATATACCACTCCCACATGGAGGAAACTAATAGAAGTGATGAAGATGACCCAAGTTCCCACACTGGTGGCACATCCTCAATATCTATAAGAAAATAGGCTTGGTGTGTCCCCCCTTCCTGCACTAATAGGAGACAACCATCTTATGCCCCATAGAAGCCACAAGAGCTGTGATTGATGATCTATGAACACTCTTTCCACTGCCTATATGAGACTCATCCCACTTCCACTTTAGACCCGAAGAAGAACTCGGGATATCACCCACTAAAATATGCCCACTAAGTCCTATCTTTCCAGTCAAATCTGCCTATGCCATATCTTCCTTATCGACCACATCTGAATAGTTTAGTAAGAAAAAAAGGATAAACAATAACACAATCTCATGCTTCAGGACCAAATCAAAACATTGATCCTTGAGGTGATTTTTCCAGGAGATCCAAAGAAATGTGAATCCATTCTGTAAATCATGAGGCATACTACATCACTGAATGATACCCTTAATCCAACTTCAAGAACTCATGGTCCTTCACCACCATCAAGGTCTCCAGGTAGAACTTATGATTAAAAGATACTTTGAATGTGGTATATGTGATATCCTCATGCTTCCTTGCTAGAATCATCAACTCCCACCACTTCCTACCTATTACTTCTAGAACATACATGATGAAAACCACCTTTGAGGACTTAAGGGTCTTAAAAAACACATAAATATACTCAATATGATCCAACCACTCCTTGAGATTATTGGGCCCCTTATTTCCATAGAACACTGGTGGATTTCATTGAGTAAATTCTTGAACATGCTCCACCATCCGTGTATTCTCCCAGTCACCCACTTCACCCAAGTATTGGATTATAAGAATCAATGAATCTATAAGATCCAAATCAATTTGAGGGTTCACCTGCGGGGTATTCTCCTCCAAACCCTCTCTATGCATGGACAAGGTCCTTCTGGGAGGTATTGTCTACAAGGAATAAAACATGAACTCAATTAATACACAACTCAACCTCAAATCACATAAAATGATTAAAATGGAACCCTCATCATGGGTCTCATCATGTATCATATGCATTAAAAGTAGATCCAAATGAAGGAGTGAAAACGATAAATTTTTTAATTATTTCCCACTATGAATGGTTTGGCCACACATTTAGACAAACCATGCTCCAACCATGTGGGTGTCATTCGAAGTTGATAAAAAAGGATACATAGTTTGCATATGGTTACTAATAAACATTTACTTTAACCAGACAAAGATACATAGTTTGCATATGGTTACTACTAACCATGTAATTTAACCATGTACCTTGACCATGCACCCCCTGTAGTCTCCCCTGTTTTAACCCCGAAGCTCAAAATGACCTACATTATCACCCAACGACTCAATACCAATAGAGAAATACCCATAAATCTCATCAAAACAACCCATAAATACACTCAAAATGTGAACATAATCCCATACCACCCATGACAACCCGAGGTTCATCACGAAGAAGTGTTGTACATGCACTCCTCTGCTCCTTTCTCCTTAGTATTGGTAGTCATAGCTTCATTCTACCACTGAACCCCCAACACAACCTCCACTGATACAATTTTTTAACAAACCAATTTGGGTTGACCTGAACCATCACCCGAGCCAACACACCATAAGGCCCAAAGCACATTCTCGACCGCCACGGGATGAAAACAAGCACTGAGCATAGTGAACAATACTTTGAGAATGGTTTCTCCCATGGTAAAATGAAATGACCCATCCATGAAATGGGATAGCCACACCAATATAATTATATTCAACTGAATAAAATACAATAATCAGAGTAACACAACAAATACTAAGAAGATATCATAAACAACATCAAATAAAAAAACATTCCATAACGATACATATACATGGTATCTCAAGTCAAATATCAAAACTAAAAATAAAAGGAATAAAACCAAACAAGTACTATACATACATCCCAAACATACAAAACCCTAAAAAAAATCCCCATTTAGCCAACCTATTGAGACCAAATATCCTCCAACAAAATTACGGACAACGATAATCAAGAAGTTCTACTTAGGTACATGGTGCCCTTACCTTTACCTATCTCTTATAAAACAAAGTCTACACATTCTTGAAGACATATGTAGGGTGTGAGACACAAATCCTAGTATGATACCACCATGAATCTACTTAAGGATTTTAAACTATGAAAAATCATTAAACTAATTTGGATACTCATTTCAAAACTAAACCACTTTTCAATTATTCCTCTTAAAATCAAACCGTTGAAGTCCCTTTGGTTTTCCTTTAAAACAATGTTTTCCAAACAATTTCCAATATTTATAAAATAATGGAAATAATTCCATATGAAAAATCATGATCAATATACCCAAAAAACATCATAAGGGTAAGCACTAACATCAATATCATATAACCAATAAATGAAAATGGGAATGGAACATGATATCATATCAAACAAGGCACTAACCAAATGCATAAAATCATATAAGACAATCCGGCATCAGTAATGTGAACCTAGGGATAAAACCATAAGGGCCTAGTTTTAGTGAGTCTAAACATAGTTTTTTAGCTGGCTAAACAAGGTGAAAGCTCTCATGGTCTTCATCAGTCCCAACTCCAATCTCTCTCACAGTATCTCAGAAAACATGTGGAGTCTCTCTCAATATTCTTACTAAAGTATATCATAGTCCCTTATAAAAAAAGGAATATATCATGGTATTTATCCCTGAAAAATCTCATAGTCCCTCAGACAACCTCCACTCACTCCTTGGTTAACCCAAGTGCTTCTATGTTCCAACATAATCATAATAAAAGTTTTACTCATCAAAATTCATTTCACAAGCCATTTACATAAAAAAACCTGCCGATTTTAAATAAACATCTTATAAAATGTAAAAATATTTCTAAACCCACTTTAGAAATCCATTTAAAACCATTAAACCTATTTGATTTATTTCATCACACTTAGAGTGCACACATGCCACTCCCATTTAGGAAAACCCACTTTAAACATCTAAATTTTCAATCCAAGTCATAAAAAACATCAATAATTGGATAATAATCAACCATAAATAAATCAAATGAAAATTTTATAAACACAAAACAAAATAAATTTGTAATTTAAAGGTATTCCATGAAAATCACCCTTAAATAGAGTCACCTACCACATCACTTGTGACGAAAACCACCAAGAACAGATAGAAGAAGGCCTCACACACCAAATCCATAATAAAACAACAAAAATCCACCATTAAATGAACTATATTCATCCATAACCTCTTATAGGGTTCCCACCTTCCATGGAAATAGAAGAACATGATAAAAAAGGGGAAAGGAATAAGAAACCATGAAGATTTGAACTTACCTCAATCCAAACAACTAATACTCCAAGGTGATTCCAATAAAAATGGTGAGGGAAATGTTTCAAGATGAGAAGGGGATGAAAATTATGGGAAGAAGAAATGAGGGAAAAATGGGTTAAAAATAAATAGGGGAATTTTAGTAAAAACCCACATTTTTAATGAGTTGGATAGGCTGCATAGTTTGGTCATACAGTTAGGAAAACTGTGTGAAAACCATGAGGGAGCCACTGTATCCCAAAATTATTGTCACACAGTTAGTCATGGGCTTTTCATGGTTTTAAAAACCTTTCTCAAACTATGAAAATATCACTTTCTCAAATCTCAGCACCCTCTCATGGTTAATCACACAGTTTGGAAAACCATGCACCAACCGTGTGCTTGGTCTTTATTTCAAAAAAAAAACTACAATTTATGACATTGAAACCCTAGAACTCCAAGGGAAAACCAAAAACAATAAATAAATGAGTTTTTAGGATTATTGGAATGAGGACTTGTGTGCAGGATGAAAAAATTCTCTATGGTTTGAAGCAAACACGAAGGAAGTGGAATAAAAAAATTGAAGCTTTCACGAATGATGAAGGTTTCAATTGGAGGAATTTTGATCATTGTGTCTACTAGAAGGCATGGGATAATGTGAGATTCATTATAATTCTCTTGTATGGGGATGAAATGCTACTGGTTGGTCTAGAAATTAAGAGGATTTAGAAATTGAAGCATGACTTGTCTGGAAGATTGAATATGCAAGATCTCTACCAGGATAGGAAAATCCCAATGATGAAGATTGAGAGAGATAGTAAATCCAAAAATTTGGTTCTATAACAAAGAAAAAACATCCAGAAGATTATCGAGAAGTTTAGTATGTTCGAATGTAAGTCATTATCAACTCCATTAGTCTGAGACTTTAAATTTTCTATGGAGAAAGCACTAAAAATATAATATGAGATGAAGTGTATGAGTTTTTTTACATCAATGAAAGGTATCCTGATGTAATATATGGTGTGAACTCTTCCATACATTGCATTTGTAGTGGAATTTGTGATCCTTTTCATATCGAATTTGGGAAAGGAATACTGAGAGGCCATGAAGTGTATTATTCGATATCTAAAAGGACCATAAGGTATAACTCTTTGATTTGGTAAAAATAATCCATTTCAAGGTTATATTGTGCTTAATTTGATAGGGATGCAGACACCTAGAAGAGTGCCACAAATTTTTTGTTCACTTATAGAGGAATAAAAATTAGTTAGATGGTGTTGCTACATCCAGAGTTACTTTGTCCACAATAAAAGCTTAGTATGTGGAAAAAATAAAAGAAGATAAGGAATTTTTTTGGTTGATGCACTTGTTGAAGGAGATAAGAATAATCTAGGAGGGTGGGGGTGTTATTTTGTGACAATTAGGGTGAAATCCATTTGGATCACAATCAATTATTTCACTCACAGGTGAGACATGTTGTCCTGAAATACCATTTCATTCAGAACATGTTGGAGGGAAAAGTACCGAAGTTTCTGAAGATAATCAAAAGTCAGAATCTAGTGGACATGTTCACCAAGACCTTAGTCCAGTAAAGTATAAGTCAACATTGTGCCTTAGTTGGATTTGGGTGAATGAAAGAGAGACAGAGATGTTGCGTGCTATGAAAGTGAGGGATTATTTTGCCTCAGTATTGGAGAGTTCCCATGGATTTCTTAAAGTAGTATTAAAGTTAGTGATTGTTAAGAATGAAAACTGTTCAAGTTCATATTATTTGATAAGAAGGAGAAGCTTGAGAAGATAAATCAACCTTGAGGTCCATTTCAATGATAATAGAATTCTTTAGTGAATCTAGACTATTATAAATGTTTCCAAATTATGATGGGTGTAATTTTAGTGGTACAAATGATGAAAAATAAAAGTTATGGGCTATACGCTATAGATTCTAAACGATTATACAAGTAATTCCCAATTTTTTTTGGAAAGGGGTTTGATTTGAAAGAGTCATTCAGTGGAATTTAAGATTAATTTTGTTAGGTCCACTAGGTCGAATACCCTGAGATGGGGGTAGGGGATGAATAAGGGTATGATAGATTAAAACTTTCTCCCATTCAGATCTTGTTTTGTTGTTAGAAAAAATTAAATTCTATCTTAATCCTGTATTAATATATGAAAATATATGAAATCATGCATAAGACACAAATATTTTTACTTGGTTCACCCTCACTAGGCTACATCCAAGGAGCATACAATGACAATGTGCCGATGTACCAAATTCACTAAGGATCATTTCCAATAATGAGTACAATGTTTAGGATAGATATTCTATGCCCAGACTCACTGCCTTTACAAGGTTTAGGGTCTGGTCACTGCATCCCCAAGGGTTACTACCTATGCTTCTTTCTCTGGCTCACTGCCGGTGGAAAGGGCCACTGTCTTCCTCTTCCTATGCTCACTGGTCTTGGAAAGGAATCCACACATAGTTTATCGACTTGTAGGTCAAACACAGTTTATGGACATGTAGGTCCCTTCATTTTCATGAATTCCTGCATCCTTAACTATAGGTAGATGCTATGTTGAAGTTCCTTTTTTACCTGTAGATGAAGTCCACCTTCCCAAGTACTAATAGGTACTGGAAAATAATTTCACAAACTGATTTGAAGCTTTCGCAATCTTCCTTGTGCAAATCGTGAACCAACTAATACTCCCGAGTACTATGTAATATGTTTGGTACACCAAACACCTCCTTCACATACTTCTTTTTCTACTGTGAACCTCCCTTCATCCATGGACTGGCTTCGCCTTCGTTATCATGTATCGCCTCTGTGTACCAACTCTGTGAACCTCCTCTCTGAATCACCCTATGTACACAAAATATTATTTGTTTGCAGACCTCCATCGCTTACCACATACATACTACACCTTCTTCCTCCACACACCGTGTCTTATGTGGGCTATAGTTCTCCGCTTAAATCCTTCAGCGGTATTTCTTTCGCGCGAACCACTTTAGCTTTCGTGGAATTCTTCCTCGCGAACCTCCTCCAGACTTTTCCAAAATCCCAGACCAAAAATACATTCTATAATGATATTCGATCTCTATAGTAATAGGTGGGATTAATGATTCTTATATAGGCAAAGATACCCACAAAATACGCTAATCAAAGATTTACCAAATCTTCAATCCAACCTTCACCACATACCGATCCTTCTGCTTCCGTGAACCGCAAGCCACCTGTGAACCATTTTTCCTCCAGTCCACATACTATCTTTGTTCCTACATGGTCAATCTCATTCACTTATGTCAAGCCATCTGCATACCACACCACCTTCCTTTGCAAACCATTTTCAGTTTCGCAAACCACTCCAGCGTACTGTTCCCGCCACTCCACGTACCGTTCCCAGAACATGGTATGAGGTCCATGAATTGTGGTACACGGTTATCATCCATTGCCAATTTTCTTCAACATTATTTATAACATTCACTCCTATGAATAAATCCTTCCTTTAACAACATCAAACTCCCAATTTTGAGGCCCAAATATTTGGAAAACTCTGGGAATCTGTGCCACCTTAAAATCCTGTCTTCAGAAAATACCAACCATAATCATTTGTGGTCATCTAGATTTTTTCAGCAAACACAAACACACCCAACACATACCAAGAGGATACATTAAATGATTTTTACCAAAAATCTTCCCCTTTGGGTTTATTGACAACTCTTCTCATAATAGTTCTGCGCATTTTGATACATTGTAAAATCTTCTTCCATATTAAACTACCATTCGATTTATGTGATTAAGATAGAAATCATAGATTTACTCAACATATACTCTAATCCCACACAAGTCAAGCCCGACATGAGAAACAAGAGTATAATGAATATTTAATCAATGAATCACTTCATTTCTAACACCAATTGTTGATACCATACTAATACCAATAAACTGCTTGTATCATGAACCTTAGCTGTCATGATATATAATCATTGATTGATCACTTCAAGAATCATCAGATTTAATAATCCCCCTAATTTAAATATCTTCCAATAACTTCATCTCAACTTCAACTCCCCCTATCTCACTGCTCCACTTAACAACTTTTCCCCATGTCTTTTCTCCCCCTAGAATAGTCGCATTTCTCCCCCTTTGTCAACAAACCCGAAGGGCACTTCAAGGTTTTCTATAACAGGGTAAAGAACATATATCAATAAATTAGGGAAAGACACATCATACCTCAGGGAGATGGGGTCCCACATACACACTTTTTCAAGTGTGGGGAGTCGACTAGACTTCTAAAGCCAGTCGATGCCTTTCAAATTCTTCTTTGGGTAAGGCCTTTGTAAGGATATCTGTAACTTGTTGTTCTGTAGGCACATACTCTAAATTCGCAAGCCCTTGCTCTACCTTCTCCTTGATAAAATGATACTTGATTTCAATGTTCTTTTTCCTTGAGTGATGGACTAGATTTTTTCTCAAATTTATGTCACTTAAATTATCACAATGGATTCTGATCGGAGATTTCAATTCAATTCCCATATCCTCAAGTTGCTGATTTATCCACAATAGTTGTGTGCAAGATTGAGTCACCTCAATATATTTAGCTTCTGCATTGATCAATGAAATGAAATCTTTTTTTCTTTCTCAACCAAGAAATACACAATCCACCATGATAAAAAGCACCTCCTAACATTGATTTTATGTCATCTGCTGAATCGACCCAATCTGTATCTGTATATCCCAATAACTCCGGATGAGATTTTTCATTATATATCAAACCAAAATCCATAGTTCCTTTGATATACCGAAGAATAAGTTTTACTATATTCATGTGGATTTCCTTGGTATCTCTTTTATATCTTGCTTCTTGGAATGTAGTGAATACAATGTCAGGCCTTGTTGCAGTCAAGTATAACAGACTTCTAACGATTTGCCTGTATTTTGTGATGTTAACCGCCTTGCCATCATCATCTTTGGATAGTTTCATCCGAGTAGAAACTGGAGTCTTCATCTCTTTGGAATTATCCATTCCAAACCTTCTCAAAACCTCTTTGAAATATTTTGATTGAGAAATAAAAGTGCCATTACTTCCTTGCATCACTTATAAACGAAGATAAAATGTCATCTCTCCAATCATCGACATTTCAAACTTGGTTTTCATGAATTCCGAAAACTGTATGCATTGTGCTTCATCTGATCCACCAAAGATTATGTCATCAACATAAACTAGCACCATCATCCGATGAATATTAGCATTATTGAAATATAGATTGTAATAAACTCCACCATGCTGAAAACTGAGCTTCTTTAAAAATTGATCAAACCTTTAATACCATGATCTTGGTGCTAGATTCAAACCATATAAAGCATTTTTCAGCTGACATACTCTGTTCTCATCTTTATGAATGAGAAAACCACCTGGTTGATCAATGTAGACTTCTTATTCTAGAACTCCATTTAGAAATGCTGACTTGAAACCCATCTAAAAAACATTAAAATTTCTTTCCACTACTATGAAAAATAATAATCTAATTATTTTTAGCCTTCGAACAGGTGAAAACGTCTCATCAACATCAATAACCTCTATTTGAGAGTACTCTTTACACACCAGGTGTTCTTTTTTTTGAATCACAACACCATATTCATTCATTTTATTACGAAATACCCATTTTTTCCCTATGAAATTCTTGTTTTTTGGTCTTGAAACAATCTCCCATGATTTATTCTTCTCAATTTGTTCAATCTCTTCATTCATTGATTGAGCCCAGTTCTCATCTCTAGCTGCTTCATCAAAACATTTAGGTTCCACCTATGATAAGTATGATGCTTGTTGTACAGTCTTCGTCCTCTTTGTCTACACTAGTACTGTCTGATCACCAATTATGTTTTATCTATCAATTTCATCTCTTATCACTAGTCTCTGGATAGAAAATGATTTATTATCATCATCTGAGTCTTCTTCTGAATCATCATCTAGAGTTGGAGTGTCTCCTGATCTTCTCATCTCTTCATCACTATCCTCCTGAGTCTGATCATGTATTTTCTGAATATTTTGTTCATTTTCTACTATAGTCACATCATGACTTTTAACTTTCTTTCCCAGTTGCTTATTGATGCATTTATATGCTTTAATTTTCTTTGATTATCCAAGAAATATCCCTTCATCCCCACATTTCCTATGTTTCTCCTTATTGAGAATGAAACATTTACTTCCAAATATTCGAAAGTACTTTAATGATATCTTCTTTCTATACCATAGCTCATATGAAGTCTTCTCTTCTTTTGGGAACAATAAGGATCTATTTGATGTGTAGACTACTTTCATCACTACCACTTTCCAAAACTTCTCTAGAAGATATTTCTCAATGATCATTGTTCTAGGAATATTGTTCACAATTTGATTTCTTCTCTCAACTACTCTATTCTGTTATGGAGTTCTTATTGCTGAAACTTGATGCCTTATCCCATGTTTCTCGAGATAATCCTCGAATTGACTATTTTTGAACTCTGTTCCATTACCTTTTCGAATCGTTTGTATTTTCTGACCAAGAATCTTTTCACATTCCCGTCGATATCTTGTAATGTAACTGAACACTTTAGATTTTTGGGTGATTATTGATACCCATGACATTATGCTATAATCATCAATAAAGAGAACATAATATCTCCTCCCACCAATATCCCTTGGTGAAATTGTCCCACACACATCAATATGTACCAAATCGAGCAATATTCTTGACTTTTAATCCTTTGGATTATATGTATTTTGAATGATATTCCCTTGTTGATAGGCATCACGCGCATGAGTATGATCACTTGATAATCTAGGGAGATCTCGAGATGAATCATATTTCCCCAGATATTCTAAGTAACCTTGGCTTATGTGGCCAAGATGCTTATTCCATAACTTGTTTTCTTCATCCTTGGACAAAAATCACATATATTATTCTCCACTAACGAGGTAGAGATTCTCTTTCATGTGCTTTCCTTGCAACACAAAAACACCATCCTTTTATTTGATGATACATAATTTCTTAGAAAAACTTATGGCATGACCTGAGTCACAAAATTGACTAACACTAAGTAAGTTGTGACTAAGCCCCTCAACAACTAATACATATGCTTGTCTCATGTCTTTTCCTCTAAACTTGGATTTTTCTAAACCAATAATTTTCAAAACCTCATCATTACCAAATCTTATAATACCTTCTTTATAGTACCTGATTCCAGTCACTAGATCCATATTTTTCCTCATGTGGGAAGTGCATCCACTGTCAATGATCCATATCCTAGTGTGATCTGATGCCTTGAATGTAATTTATGCAACCACCACCTATTCTGATCTTTTCTTTTTGACCCAAGTATTTGGATTCATATTTAACATGGAATGGTAATATGATATTCCTCAGTATGTGATAGAAAAACTTCAAAATGTAGAGCTTCAAATTGATTTTAAATTTTCATCTCTCTTTAAGATACATTTGGCTGCTTCTTATGAGCAGATTCAGTCAGCCTCAGCACATTCCTCTACATTTTTGATGTGAAATATCTTTCCATATGTCCGAGTCCTTTACACCTAAAACAATGACCATCAAATGATGAACTAGATTTTTGAGTTCTATATGACCACCTCTATTAGTCTTGTTCCCTTTAGTACCTTTTTTCTATGGAACATAAATTTTAAGAGTGTCCCATCTTACCACAATAATAGCATCTTATGTGAGGTAAATTCTTATTTGGCAATGATGCACTTCTATTTGTGCCTTCGGTTCTCTGAATCTTATGATTCTACTTTGTACCCAAATTAATCTTCAATCTTGGAGTGGGTTCTTGTGTTCTAACTTGAACCATAACTTCTTTTTTTAATTTAGATCAAGCACCATACTAGCCTTATTATTTATAATTGATTGTTTCTTCTATTTTGATGGACCACTCTGCTCAAATCTCATCTTATCTTTTGCCTGTATGATCTTCTATCTTGATGTCGATTTGAGAGTTAATAGTTTCTTATGATCTTTAGTTTTTTGTTGAAGATTATGTAATTCTTCTTTTAATTATTCAATAATTTTGATTTGATATTTTCTAGTTTCAGTTAAACCATCAATTTCTATTTTATGTTCTTCAATTTTGAGTTTGTACTCAACCACTTTTTCTGAGATTTATGGAATTGAATACCTCAACTTTTCAATTTTTTCATTCAACTCAGAATTCTCTTCTACCAGCTGCTGCATAAAGAGTTTGGCATCATGAACAAATTTTTTATATTTCTTTGTTTTGGATTTCAAAATATCTATCTCTTTAAGGGAATCTTTCAATTTAGCCTAAAGATCAAATCTTCCTTCAATTTCTCCTTCTTCATTATCACTTTTCTCTATTTTTAGTGAATTTATGAAAACTGCAACCAAAGCATCTATTTTATAATCCTTTCTGTCCTCCAACTCTTCTACCCCATATTCTTCTGAACTTTTATCCTCTCTTTAAAGGAGATTCTTCTTTTTGAAGAAATTTTTCCTAGTACTTATCCTCCCTTTCTCATTTGATGAATACTTGTTTTGGGGAATTTCATCATTTTCTTCATTTTCATCATCAAACTTCTTAGGAAACTTTTCTAAAAAATGCCCAATCTTTCCGCATCAAAAGCATGCAAATGGAAGTTTATCTTTGAACTTCCCTTTTCCCCTTTGCAGATTGGAGGAGAGAAATGACATGACATAATCCATATTTTCCCCCTCAGGACTATCTTCAACAGAGATATTCTTTATGGAATTGAATGCCACTTCCTTAGACTTCCCCTTTTCCACTACATAGTTATCATTGTTTCTCATTTCATATACTACAAGGGTACTGTATAGGTTATCTAGTGTCAGCTATTTCAGTTATTTGTCTTCCAACACTAAAACATTCAGATTGAACCGTGGTGGAAGTTTCCTCAAGATACATTTCACAATATTTATATCTTAAATGACTTCTCCAAGACCCCACATTTCTTCGACAATAATATTTATCCTATCGAAGAATGCATCAATAGTCTCATTGGGATTCATTCTAAGATCCTCATACTTGTTCCATAGAACCTGCAGCTTTTTTTGTCAAACTTTTGTGTCGCCCTCATAAATGTTTAACAATTTTTACCACATTGCATGTGATGTTTTATAAGACATCACATTTGTATAGATTGAATTTTATAGGGATCCCCCTAAAGCATTGAACCCTTTAGCAACATCATCCAATTCACTTTTTTTAGATTCTGATAGAGCACCACTATTAATGTCAGCTGATATTCCATGCACAACTGCTGTGAAGAAATCCATCCCTACTGATCATAAGTAGTGCTGCATCTAATTCTTCTATAGTTGAAAATTATTTCCGTCAAAGATCAGAATTACTTTATGATTTACCACCTCTATTAATTTTTCTTGATAGAGAACCACTAACTTTCAACCTTTCACTATGATACTAATTGTTAGGTCGACTAGGTCGAACACCCTACGGGGGGGGGGGGGGGGTGAATCAGGGATTAAAACTTTCTCCCGTTTGAATCTTGTTTCATTGTTAGAAAAAACTCAATTATCTCTTCCTCGTGTAGCAATATATGAATAGATATTAAATCACGCACATGGCATAACAATTTTTACATGGTTTACCCTCATTGGGATACATCCAAGGAGCATACAATGACAATGTGCTGATGTACCAAATTCACTAAGGGTCACTGCCAATAATGAGTACAATGTTTAGAATAGATCTTCTATGAATAGGCTCACTGTCTTTACAAGATTTAGGGTCTGGTCACTACATCCCCAAGGGTCACTCCCTATGCCTCTTAATCTAGCTCACTACTGGTGGAAAGGGCCACCGTCTTCCTCTTCCTGCGCTCACTGCTCTTGAAAAGGAATCCACACACAGTTTATCAAATTGCAGTTCAAAAACAGTTTATGGACATGTAGGTCTCTTTATTTGCATTAATTATTTCATCCTCAACTATAGGTAGATGCTCTATTGAAGTTACTTTTTCACCCATAGATGAAGTCCACCTTCTCTAGTACTACTAGGTACTGGAAAATACTTTCACAAACTGATTTGAAGCTTTCACAAGATTCCTTGTGCAAATAGAGAACCAATTGATCCTCCCATGTACTGTGTACTGGGTTTGGTAATTAGAACACCTCCTTCGCATACTACTTCCACTACTGTGAACCGCCTTTCATCTGCGGACTGCCTCTTCCTTCGCTATCGCATACCGTCTCCGTGTACCAACTCCGCGAATCTCCTCTCCAAATCACCCTATGTCCATGGACTGTTATTTGTTCACATACCACCTTTTCTTACCACATGAACACCAGACCTTCTTTCTCTAGGTATTGTGTCTTATGCGGGTTACATTTCTCTTCTTAAATCCTTCAGCGAAATTTCTTTCGTGCGAACCACTTTAGCTTTCGTGGAATTCTTCCCTGTGAACCTCCTTCGAACTTTTCCAAAATACCAAACCAAAAATATGTTATCTAATGATATTCAGTCTCCATAGTAATTGGTGGGATTATATATTCTTATATAAGCAAAGATACCCGCAAAATATTATAATCAAAGATTTACCAAATCTTCAATACAACCTTCACTGCATACCGATCCTTCTACCTCCGCAAACCGCAAGCCACCCACAAACCGTTTTTCCTCCTGTCTACATACTGTCTTTGTTCCTACATGGTCGATCTCCTATGACAACATAAATACATCCACATACCACACCTCCTTCCTCCTCAAACCATTTTCAGTTTCACAAACCGCTCCGGCGTACCGTTCCAGCCGCTCCGCATACCGATCCCAGAACATGGTATGCGGTCCATGAATTGTGGTATGCAGTTATCATCCATTTCCAATTTTCTTTAACATTATTTATACCATTCAATCCTATGAATAAATCCTTCCTTTTCCAATAACAAAATCCCAATTTTAATGCCCAAAAATTTGGCAAACATTGGGAAACTGTTCCACCTTAAAAACCTATCTTCTAAAAATACCAACCATACTCATTTGCGATCATCTGGCTTTGTCAACAAACACAACCACACCCAACACATACTGAGAGGACACGTTAAGGTATTTTTTCCCAAAAAACTTATATTTTCTACCAAATGGTAGTGGTAGGGTTCATTTACTATAGGTGATTGGCATTCACTAGGGTTCAGTGGTGGGATGCCTGTAAAGATTGGAATTCAGTGCACCTAGATTATCAAATGGGACCCACTATAAGTTAGTGGGACCGTTTTTACACATGAAAATAACTGTTTCATGAAAAAAGTATATTAATACCACTTGTATCTTCTAATTGTGTTGTAAATATTTTTATCTTACAATAAATAAAAATGGAAGTAGTGTTCACGACTGTGATGTGGAAAGAAAAGTATATTAAATCAGTTGTATATGATGATTGTATTGTAAATATTTGTATCTTATGATAAATGAAAACTAAAACAATGTTCTCATGTGGATGTGGGACTCATGTTCGATCCATGTGAACTTGTCGTGTCTTTTCCTTTTCTATTTTTCATTTGAGTGTTTGTGTGTGAGTTGTGATTGAGAGTGTGTGTGAGGTTCAACTTAGTGTAGTGAGTAGATTGAGGTTTTCTTCTTATCTTTTGGTACATTGGAAATTGAGGGGGTAACTTATGGCCAAGGAAGTTTTGGTTCTTTATTCCATTATTCCTGAAGAATTAGATAATGTATCTTCCTGTGGATTAGTGGTGCCTCCCCCAATAGAATATACTCAAAGTAACCCACTTTGGAATAAAAAATGTTCTACAAATAAAGAGGGAATTATTGGAGTTTATTACCACATATTTAACTTTATACCAAAGGGAGTAAGTAGGCTAGATGTATCAAATAATTCCTAGTATTCTTAATGGACTTTATACTATTGGATAAACTAATATTTATGGTGATAAATTGAATGAAGAAGTAGTAGAGATCCCACTAAGAGTATGAAAATACAAATATATTTCCATTAAAGATACAAAAAATATCATAATTATAACTATTAATGTGGTATAAGCTCTAAATAAAGGTAGATCTGGGGAAAGACCGATGAATGGATCCATGTTCAAATCAATTACCACCACTAATCTTATAGATAAGAGTGATATATCGATGATAAAAGACAAATTTTCTCAAATGGATAAGAAAACAGGTTGGATGTTTTGATTAAGAGGATTAAGTAATCCATTAGTTGAATGTAAGGAAAGGTACAATTGATTGAACAAAACGAAATATAAGAAAGAATAAAAATAATTTATATGCTACAAATATAAAAATACTAATTATACAAACCCATAATATATTGACCTAAAATGGAAGGACCAAAAGAAGTTTAATAAAAAATGGAAATGAGGTTCTAAAAGATTTAGACACATGGTGTATGGGTGAACACTCATCCTATAGATTCAATTATAAAATTTATGATTCTAAAAAATATCAAGATTCTTCACCAGTATATTAGAAATCAATGAAACATGGTTCAAGGCTATAAGATAAGTGGTGAACTAGCCACCAAGTCTTTAAATTCATCTTTTACCATAAATTATGATTAAAATCCTCCTTATTTAGAATATCTAAATGAATATAGTGATTCATTCAAGAAAGGTATCAAACTTCTCAAAGAGGATTATCAGTACTCCAATGCTTATTTGGCTGCAGTAGATGGGAACATTTTAAAATTTACCTTAGAAATTTTCTCTAACAACTAACTATAGACCTACCATAGATTATATTGAAGTGATAAAACTAAAATATAATAATTAGAGTATGGAGAATACTTAAGATAAATCCATTTAATAAAAACATTAATAATGTTTTTAGAAATTAAATAACCTTTCAAATAAAAAAATTGATCAATTTATATCACTTATTTGAGTATAATATTCTATTAGGACAAATTTTTTCATGAAAATAAGTAAACGTTTTAACCTATCACAAGAATATTTTTACATTTTTTTAATACTAAAGGATATTGTGATACCCAACGTTCATTGAAAAATTGATATCCCTTTGGAATGAAAATCAATTTCATTTGGACTAAGGGATTCATGGAGTAAAAAATAACTAGTTTCGAGATATTCTGAGCTTAATTTCAATCATTTTTAAGTTTTCATTATCTTGATGTTTTGAGTACTTCTAATTACACTTTTTATTTCAATGAGTTTTTTTCTAAGAGATACTTCCATGTAAGGTATTCTTGTAAATATCTTATATTCACTTGTAATTGTTCATTTTCAAATGCTATACGATTGAGTATGTTCTAGGGTTAGGACCATTGAGATCGATGAGCTTTTGGGATAAGAATATATATTGTTCAAACCTTCATGTTTGATGAATTCATAGTATGAAATTACAATAAATTATTATATTGAGGAGGTACTTGAGGATAGTGCGACATATGTTCAAAATTTCAATCGAAGAGATTCCTTGTATGATATCTACTATTGTTGATGATCCATAGCTGAGAAAGTTCCAGTATTGTTACTTTGATACCTTATTTAGGGTTATTGAACCACCTACCACTTTGGTTCAATAGAAAAAAATTTCATGACTAGAAGGTGATTAGTAATATAATATCCTTTAAGGAGATTCAGGATTGTTATCCTTGACTCCACATATTTTTTCTTACTATTTTTCTTATTATTCGATTATTACGATTAAGTTGTTTATGTCACGACCCGCCCTCGGGGTCCGTGCCGTGACTACCCCAAGCCCGCCTTCCATAGGCCAGGGGCTGGCGACTAGCACCAAGGCGTAAATCCCAGTAAAATGGGAAGGCATTGCCTTTGAAAAGTAAACATCACCACAGAGTAAGCAAGCGGAAAGTAAACACTAAACAAAAGCAGAGTACAACTGAAAGTGCGGAAAAGTAAATGGGCCAGAATACAAACCCAAACTGAAAGTAAAGTACAACTCGAAAAGGGAAAAACAGCAACTGAAAAGTAAAAGCCGCTACTCCGAGCTGTCCACTGGAAACCCCACCTGAAGGGTGGGTACATATAGCTCCTCTGCTCCACGGGTCCCGCCGTCCGCTCCGTGCACGTCCCGCCCAGTGATCCACCTCCGGGTACCGTTCCGCTCTGTAAGCCTCAGCTAAGGTCAACGATGTCCGTCATCTGCAACCAACACAACGTAGTGCGGGCAAAGCCCGTGCAGGGGTGAGTATAAGCTACTCAGTAGGGACCCCGAGACCCCTGAAGGTCTCTCAAATCCACAAAGGATAAACCATGAAGAAAAGTAACAATCACGAAGTAATAACCGATACTACTTAGGTATATGCCCATACATATACCTAAGTCATCAATTCAAATACGCTCTAACCTCCGAGCCCAAGTACAACTCAGTCCACACAGGAAAGTAAACGTATTCCACACAGGAAAGCAAAACGTAATCCACACAGGATTGCACAACACAATCCACACAGGAAAGCAATAGGATTCAGCTCACACAGGTATACTTCTTCAAGGATGATAAAGACGATCACTGATCCATCTAAGTCGTCAGACCCACGAAGGATCGATAGGTAACTAACCCCCGCAAAGACCCACACAGGATCGGGCTCACACAGAACCTGTAGGCGCTGGCTCACACAGAACCGCTGAGCGTAAGGACCCACACAGGATCGGGCCCACACAGGACCTGTAGCACTGATCCACGTAGGATCGCTGAGTGCTGTAGTCGTCGTCGTCGAATCCACACAGGATCTCTGTACTGTCGTCGTCGCAGTCACAGTAGCAGTAGTAGTCGTAGCAGTCACAGCCAGCACTAGGGTTCCCGCACATAGCAAGCTCGTTCGGAGGGTCCGCTCCACGAGCCGAGAGGCTGATACATCAACTGTCACGAAGACCAGAGTTGATGTATCCAAAAGTTCCGTATCGTCAACAGGAACTCAACGCAACAGACGGCGCGTCGATCGGACGCCCGGTCTGAGAGTTATTGGTATTTTCGTCTCCGGGGCCCGGTTGGTTTTTAAGGCAAAACCAACCCGACCGTACTCCACCTGCGTCCAAACCTCGGGCGGAGTATGCCAAAAGATCCGTCTCACTAAGAGGAACACAACGCGACTGACGGCGCGTCAATCGGACGTCCGAAGCTCAAGATATGAGCGTTTCTGCTCCGAAGGCCCGGTTGGTTTCGTGAACGAACCAACCTGGCCGAACTCAAAGTAAACCGAAACCTTGAGTGCGATATACCGAAACGACCGTCTCGATCCAAGGATCGCGTTGCCGCAGACGGTTCGTCATTCGGAGGTCCGAGGCTCAAGATATGGGCCAAAAACCGATTCTGGTTCGAAACGGGGGGGTCCGGGTCCGGGCCGACCCGGCCCGACCCCCCCCCCCCCCCCCCCCCCGGGGCGGCGCGGGGGCGCGGCGGCGCGGGGGCCGTGGCGGCCTGCCGCCGCAAGGAGGCCGCGCGGGGGGATCATTCCCCCGCTTTTCAAGAGGCGGCGCGGCATAGCCGCGCCGTTTTTTTTAAGAAGCGCCCCTCCCACGTGGGGGGCCTGCTGGTGCGGAACCGGGGGGCCGGCTGCCCCCCTCCTTCAAAGAACCGCCCCCCCTCATAAAGAGGGGGGTTTTTATGAGGTGGTCGGGGGATTAATTCCCCCGGTTTTAATGGCATCCGGCCGGCCAGCTGGCCGGCCGGTTTTCTCCAACGGGACCGGAAATTCCGGTCCCCTCTTCGGCTTCCGAAGCCGGCGGCCCGACCGCCGGTCTTCTCTTCCGCCGCGGCCCGGAACTGACCGCGGTCTCCTCGTCCCGCCGCGGCCCGGAACCGTCCGCGGCGTTCGTCATCCGGCGCGGTGCGACGACACCGCGCCCCTTCGCCGTGCCTTGATTCCATTCAACGCGGCGCGACGGCGTCGCGTTCTTGAAGATTCTTCCTCGGCGTGGCGCGACGGCGTCATGTAAGATTAACGTACAATTATCCGCGTGGTGCGACGGCACCACGCCACCTTGCTTCCGCCCGCAGATAAACAACATGAACGATGGAGGGGGTTCGGCCGTGTTCATGCGGTCCGGGCCCCCTCACGTTAAATAATAACACAACTTTAAATAATCAACATCCTCACGTTAGTCATACGAACCACGAGCAAGAATGAAATAATTAAATATTAAATCAACAACCCCTACCTCGGGTATAAGGTTCGAATATTGTGAACGGTCCGCGGAAGACGACGTCGCGGAGGTCGGGCGTCGCGGAAGCCGTTCGTCAAATCCGATGACGAAGGGATGCGTTTGAAGAGACACGTCGTTGGCGAAACTTGTACGCCGACGAAGATTGTCCGAGGAAGAAGTGGCGTCCCCTTTCGTTGACACGGTAAACGAAGAATGGAGATGCGGCGTTCTTCGTCGGAGCTTGAACGTTCTTCGTCAAGATGAACGTTCTTCGAGTTCCTCGTCAGAGTTGAAGAAGAAGAAGAGCTCTCCACCTCTCAAGAAGACAAACAAATAACCCCAAAATAAAATAAGACAACATCTTATTTTATTATCACATAACACATTAGAATTTCAAAAGTTTGAAATTCAAAAGGATTAACTCCCATAATTAAATAAGTAACTTAAGTCATTTAATTAGGGGTTAAGAAAGTTGAGAGAAATTGAAAGGATTAGGGGTTCGTGTGGGCCCCACCACACTTAATCCTCCCAAGGGAGGTTAAGTGGGTGTGGGTCCCACTTCCAACCTCCTTTGATAGGTTTTAACAAGTTATAATAAAATTGTTCTACACAATTTTATTTAACTCAAACTAAAAACCCCAAAACTAACTTTCAACCCGCAACAAACGCAACTCCCGAAAAGGTCTCTTTAAGCGAATATCGGCGCTGCGAGTTCATCGGTGCCCTCGGATTTCAATTCCGAGCACCGGATCAAAAGTTAGGAATTCCCGCTCGTTCGTTCACTGAACGTACCCGAGCCAAACTTCGGAAATTAATTACGGGCACTCCGGGCCTCGGAATCAGGTGCCGTCTGAAACCGCGCTCTTGTAAAATTCTAAAGAAAATTAAGAAAAAAATTTCCCTTGAATTTTACGGGTCTTTACATTACTCCCACCTCAGGGCTTTATGTCCCCGTAAAGATACATCAAAACTAGGGAAACAAATGAGGGTAATGAGCACGCATCTGAGCCTCCCGCTCCCATGTGCTCTCCTGGAGATTCCCGTGCTGCCATCTGATGCGCACGAGAGGAATCGATCGCCCACGCAGGACCCGCTCCTGTCGATCCTCTATCTCCACCGGGACCTCCGTAAAAGTCGCCCCATCGTCAACGTCGAGCTCCCCATGGTCAATGATGTGCGTCGGGTCGTGCACGTATCTTCTCAGCTGAGATACGTGGAAGACGTCGTGCACCCGGTGCAACTGAGGTGGTAGAGCCAGGCGATAAGCCACCTCACCAATCCTGCTTAGAATCTGGAAAGGTCCGATGAAGCGCGGAGATAACTTGCCGCCTCGGCCAAATCTCCGAATACCACGTCGAGGTGAGACCCGCAAGAAGACGTGGTCGCCATCCTCGAACTCTAGTGGCCTCCGCCTCCTGTCAGCATATGACTTCTGCCGGCTCTGAGCTGTCCTCATCCGCTCCTGGATGACCTGGACCTTCTCTGTAGTGGCCTGGACCATCTCCGGTCCCACCAGTACTGACTCTCCAGGATCTGTCCAGCACAAAGGAGATCTACATGGTCGGCCGTACAATGCCTCGTACGGTGCCATCCCGATGGTGGAGTGGTAGCTGTTGTTGTACGCGAACTCCACCAAGGGTAGGTGGTCCTCCCAGCTACGACCAAAGTCGAGAACACATGCGCGGAGCATGTCCTCGAGTGTCTGAATGGTCCTCTCCGTCTGACCATCCGTCTGAGGGTGAAAGGCTGAGCTCAGACGTAGCTGCGTACCGAACGCCTCCTGTAACCCCTTCCAAAGCCGGGAAGTAAAGCGGGCATCTCGATCGGAAACGATAGATGATGGCACGCCGTGGAGCCGCACAATCTCCTGAACGTAGAGACGTCCCAAGCTCTCTACTGAGCCCTGCTCTCTGATGGGTAAGAAGTGTGCCGACTTGGTGAGTCGGTCAACAATCACCCAGATGGAGTCGTGACCTCTGGAAGTGCGTGGAAGTCCAGTCACGAAGTCCATAGATATGCCGTCCCACTTCCACTCCGGAACCTCCAAGGGCTGTACCAAGCCTGCTGGTACCTGATGCTCTGCCTTCACCTGCTGACAGGTGAGGCATTGAGAAACGAACTCTGCTACAACCTTCTTCATACACGGCCACCAATGCTGTCGTCTGAGGTCCTGGTACATCTTCGCCACTCCAGGATGTACCGCTAAAGGAGAAGTGTGAAACTCTCTCAGTACTTCCTCTCGCAAAGCGACAGGTACCATGGTACGTCCTCTGAAAAGGATGTCGTGCTCTGCTCCAAGGGAGAAACCATCAGGTGCCTGTCCCGAGGATATCTGTGCACGCCGTGTCTCACAGTCAGCGTCCTCACGCTGTGCCTCCCTGACTCGCTGAAGTAGTGGAGGAGTGACTGTGAGAGACTGAAGAAAGGCTGCTCCATCTCTATCCACGAAGGATATCTGCAAAGAGGCTAGCTGCTCCGTCGCCTCCTCAAGTAGCTGAATGCCCGTCCTTCTGCTGAGGGAATCGGCTACTACGTTCCCCTTCCCAGGAGTATAGACTATCTCAAAGTCATAGTCCTGGAGGAACTCGAGCCATCATCGCTGTCTCAGGTTCAAGTCCTTCTGTGAGAAGATATACCTGAGACTCTGATGATCGTAAAAGACTGTAAAGCGCTCGCCCATCAGATAGTGTCGCCATGTCTTCAGAGCGAAGACCACTGCTGCTAACTCCAGGTCATGGGTAGCGTAGTTCTGCTCATGCGGCCTCAACTGTCGTGATCCATAGGCGATCACTGCCCGCTCCTGCATCAGAACACATCCGAGTCCGGTCCCTGATGCATCGCAGTAGACTACGTACCCTACTCCCTCCTCAGGCAACCTCAAGATAGGTGCGCTAGTCAATCTCTGTCTCAGCTGCTGGAAGCTCTGCTGACAACTGTCTGACCACACGAAGGGTTTCCCCTTCTTCGTCAAAGCTGTGAGTGATGCCGCAACCCTGGAGAAGTCTGGAACGAATCTCCGATAGTATCCATCTAGTCCCAAGAAACTCCGAACCTCAGTCACGCTCCTGGGTGGCTCCCAAGCTAACACAGCCTCAATCTTCGCGGGATCCACTGCAACTCCCGCCTCAGAGATAAAGTGTCCCAAAAAGTGGACCTCACGTATCCAGAACTGGTACTTCGAGAGCTTACCATAAAGCTGGTGCTCTCGGAGTGTGTCAAGAACAACTCGCAAGTGATAGGCGTGCTCCTCCTCTGTCGTAGAGTAAATCAGAATGTCGTCGATGAAGACTACGACAAATCGATCGAGGTATGGCTGAAAGATCCTGTTCATGAGATCCATGAACACTGCTGGAGCATTGGTTACACCGAAAGGCATAACCAAGAACTCATAGTGGCCATACCGACATCTGAAGGCCGTCTTCTGCACATCCTCGTCTCTGACTCTGAGCTGATGATAGCCTGACCTGAGGTCTATCTTCGAGAACCACCGTGCTCCCTTGAGCTGATCAAAGAGGTCGTCAATCCTCGGTAGCGGATACTTGTTCCTCACTGTCACCTGGTTCAGGCGACGATAGTCAACACAAAGTCGCAAGCTCCCGTCCGCCTTCTTGGCGAACAATATCGGAGAAGCCCAGGGTGAAACACTGGGTCGGATGAACCCCTTGCCCTGCAAGTCCTCTAACTGTACCCGTAGATCTCGAAGCTCGGCGGGGGACATCCGATATGCTGGAGTAGATATCGGGGCTGTCCTGGGGTACAAGTCAATATAAAAGTCTACCTCTCTACGAGGAGGTAGCCCTGAGACGTCGTCGGGAAAAACGTCCGCAAACTGATCCACCACTGCAGGAAAACCAGGACTCCGCACGTCAACTGCTCCAAGGATAAGGCTAGCCAACTGATGAGTGATGGGCTGTCCTCTCCTCCGCGGAAGTCCATCCTGTGCCGCTAAGGCTCCCTTCTCGCCGGTGAAGGTGAACCTGCTCCCGTCGGTGCGTACACAACACACCTTGCGCCTAAAACAGTCAATCTGTGCATGGACCGTAGACAGCCAATCCATGCCCAAGATGACGTCGTAAGGCCTCGACGCTGCTACAAGAAGATCCCAGCCGAAGCTCTCGCCTCCTAGAGTAAGCTCACACTGCCGGCACCAGTGCGTAATCGTTGAGTCTGCTCCCGTAGGAGTCTCTAGCCGTAAGGATCGAGCCAACGGCTCTGTCGGAATCTCTGAGCTCCGGACAAGGGCAGCGGCTATGAAAGAATGACTCGCTCCTGTGTCTATAAGAATTGCAGCAAGGGTGGAATAGACACAGATAGTACCTCGAATCATCTCGGGTGCGCCGTGGTCGTAGGCCTCTGCTGCCTGGAGCTGTGCCTGTCGCTGCCCGCCAGCTCCCTGTGGTCGGGGTGGACCTCCTGATGGTGGTGGTGGTAGAGCCTCAAAGCGTCGGCCACCACCGGCTGCTCGACCAGCTCCTCTACCTCGTCCGCCTCCTCCCTGCGGACCGCCACGGTCGACCCTCTGCCTCTGCCTCGGTGGTCCATCAACTGACTGCTGCTCCTCGGCACGGCGGGTCGGGCAGTCACGAGCCATGTGGCCCTGCCCGCCGCACGAGTAGCACTGTCTGCCTCTCGGAAGACTGGCTCCGCGCTGTGTGCCCCGCACTGCTGAGCCAGTGCCCTGAGATCGTCTGCCCGAAGGTCTGGTCTGTCTGGACCCCTGAGTCATCCGTCGACTACCTGCTGCAGATGACTCTGCCATGTGCCGCCCTGCGGTGGGTCGCTGTGCTGGTGTAGACTCAGCAAGGAAGCTCTCGATCAGAAGGGCCCGCTCCAGTACTCCTGTCTGAGTCGGTATGCTAGGGAGATCAGCGATGCCCTGATCTCGTGTCTCAAACCCTGCTCGAAGGTCCGGGCCCGGAAGAATGGGTCCCGTACCATGTCGGTCGAGTAGCGCGAGAGATCGGTAAATCTCGCCGAGTACTGAGCGACCGTCATGCTGCCCTGCCGCAGCTGTAGAAGCTCCTGGATACGCACCGCACGAAGGGTGGCTGGGACGAACTCCGAGCGGAAGAGGCTCTCAAAGTCCGTCCAAAGTAGGGATGCCTCATCGTGCACCTGGAGCATCAAGCTCCACCATCGTCCTGCTGCTGCGTGTAGTAGGCTCGCAGCGAGGATCACCATGAGGTCTGCTGGTGTCCTCACTAGCCTAAACACTCGAACCACTGCCTCCAGCCAGTCCTCTGCTGCCTGGGGATCCGTCTCCCCGCGAAACCTGGGCGGTCGCTGGCGCTGAAACTCATGCAGTGCGCTGAGGCGACGTGCATCGTCAGCGGCTGCTGCTGGAAGCATCGGGGGATCGGCGGGTAAAGTTACCGCCGGTGCCACTACTGGAAAAGGGCCCTGCACCGAGGCCTCGTCGCTCGGTGGGCTGTCGTCACGCTCGACTCTCGGAACCCTAGCTGGCTGCCGTCGTGGGGCCATCCTGAAAAGAGAACAGGTGCGCCACGGTTAGAACAGTATACCTGGTGAGCTGATATAAGTAATCACAAAGAAAACTTTGAAACACACACGGAATCAATGTTTTCGTGCATTAAGTCGGAAATCAGAAGTCAGGGTCCTGGTGTACGGATACGTCGGCCGCCGCACCAACACTGGACTCCCTGGACTGATATCCACACTCAATACGCTAAACATTATTGCTTCACATAGAAAAGATCAGAGTTCGCGGTAGAACCGAACTCCTCTGATACCAATTTGTCACGACCCGCCCTCGGGGTCCGTGCCGTGACTACCCCAAGCCCGCCTTCCATAGGCCAGGGGCTGGCGACTAGCACCAAGGCGTAAATCCCAGTAAAATGGGAAGGCATTGCCTTTGAAAAGTAAACATCACCACAGAGTAAGCAAGCGGAAAGTAAACACTAAACAAAAGCAGAGTACAACTGAAAGTGCGGAAAAGTAAATGGGCCAGAATACAAACCCAAACTGAAAGTAAAGTACAACTCGAAAAGGGAAAAACAGCAACTGAAAAGTAAAAGCCGCTACTCCGAGCTGTCCACTGGAAACCCCACCTGAAGGGTGGGTACAGATAGCTCCTCTGCTCCACGGGTCCCGCCGTCCGCTCCGTGCACGTCCCGCCCAGTGATCCACCTCCGGGTACCGTTCCGCTCTGCAAGCCTCAGCTAAGGTCAACGCTGTCCGTCGTCTGCAACCAACACAACGTAGTGCGGGCAAAGCCCGTGCAGGGGTGAGTATAAGCTACTCAGTAGGGACCCCGAGACCCCTGAAGGTCTCTCAAATCCACAAAGGATAAACCACGAAGAAAAGTAACAATCACGAAGTAATAACCGATACTGCTTAGGTATATGCCCATACATATACCTAAGTCATCAATTCAAATACGCTCTAACCTCCGAGCCCAAGTACAACTCAGTCCACACAGGAAAGTAAACGTATTCCACACAGGAAAGCAAAACGTAATCCACACAGGATTGCACAACACAATCCACACAGGAAAGCAATAGGATTCAGCTCACACAGGTATACTTCTTCAAGGACGATAAAGATGATCACTGATCCATCTAAGTCGTCGGACCCACGAAGGATCGATAGGTAACTAACCCCCGCAAAGACCCACACAGGATCGGGCTCACACAGAACCTGTAGGCGCTGGCTCACACAGAACCGCTGAGCGCAAGGACCCACACAGGATCGGGCCCACACAGGACCTGTAGCACTGATCCACGTAGGATCGCTGAGTGCTGTAGTCGTCGTCGTCGAATCCACACAGGATCTCTGTACTGTCGTCGTCGCAGTCACAGTAGCAGTAGTAGTCGTAGCAGTCGCAGCCAGCACTAGGGTTCCCGCACATAGCAAGCTCGTTCGGAGGGTCCGCTCCACGAGCCGAGAGGCTGATACATCAACTGTCACGAAGACCAGAGTTGATGTATCCAAAAGTTCCGTATCGTCAACAGGAACTCAACGCAACAGACGGCGCGTCGATCGGACGCCCGGTCTGAGAGTTATTGGTATTTTTGTCTCCGGGACCCGGTTGGTTTTTAAGGCAAAACCAACCCGACCGTACTCCACCTGCATCCAAACCTCGGGCGGAGTATGCCAAAAGATCCGTCTCACTAAGAGGAACACAACGCGACTGACGGCGCGTCAATCGGACGTCCGAAGCTCAAGATATGAGCGTTTCTGCTCCGAAGGCCCGGTTGGTTTCGTGAACGAACCAACCCGGCCGAACTCAAAGTAAACCGAAACCTTGAGTGCGATATACCAAAACGACCTTCTCGATCCAAGGATCGCGTTTCCGCAGACGGTTCGTCATTCGGAGGTCCGAGGCTTAAGATATGGGCCAAAAACCGATTCTGGTTCGAAACGGGGGGGTCCGGGTCCGGGTCCGGGCCGACCCGGCCCGACCCCCCCCCCCAAGGCGGCGGCGGCAGCGCGGCGCGCGGAGGCGCGGCGGCGCGGGGGCGCGGCGGCGCGGGGGCCGCGGCGGCCTGCCGCCGCAAGGAGGCCGCGCGGGGGGATCATTCCTCCGCTTTTCAAGAGGCGGCGCGGCATAGCCGCGCCGTTTTTTTTAAGAAGCGCCCCCCCCACATGGGGGGCCTGCTGATGCGGAACCGGGGGGCCGGCTGCCCCCCTCCTTCAAAGAACCGCCCCCCTCATATAGAGGGGGGGTTTTATGAGGTGGTCGGGGGATTAATTCCCCCGGTTTTAATGGCATCCGGCCGGCCAGCTGGCCGGACGATTTTCTCCAACGGGACCGGAAATTCCGGTCCCCTCTTCGGCTTCCGACGCCGGCGGCCCGGCCGCCGGTCTTCTCTTCCGCCGCGGCCCGGAACCGGCCGCGGTCTCCTCGTCCCGCCGCGGCCCGGAACCGGCCGCGGCGTTCGTCATCCGGCGCGGTGCGACGACACCGCGCCCCTTCACCGTGCCTTGATTCCATTCAACGCGGCGCGACGGCGTCGCGTTCTTGAAGATTCTTCCTCGGCGTGGCGCGACGACGTCATGTAAGATTAACGTACAATTATCCGCGTGGTGCGACGGCACCACGCCACCTTGCTTCCGCCCGCAGATAAACAACATGAACGATGGAGGGGGTTCGGCCGTGTTCATGCGGTCCGGGCCCCCTCACGTTAAATAATAACACAACTTTAAATAATCAACATCCTCACGTTAGTCATACGAACCACGAGCAAGAATGAAATAATTAAATATTAAATCAACAACCCCTACCTCGGGTATAAGGTTCGAAGATTGTGAACGGTCCGCGGAAGACGACGTCGCGGAGGTCGGGCGTCGCGGAAGCCGTTCGTCAAATCCGATGACGAAGGGATGCGTTCGAAGAGACACGTCGTTGGCGAAACTTGTACGCCGACGAAGATTGTCTGAGGAAGAAGTGGCATCCCCTTTCGTTGACACGGTAAACGAAGAATGGAGATGCGGCATTCTTCGTCGGAGCTTGAACGTTCTTCGTCAAGATGAACGTTCTTCGAGTTCCTCGTCAGATTTGAAGAAGAAGAAGAGCTCTCCACCTCTCAAGAAGACAAACAAATAACCCCAAAATAAAATAAGACAACATCTTATTTTATTATCACATAACACATTAGAATTTCAAAAGTTTGAAATTCAAAAGGATTAACTCCCATAATTAAATAAGTAACTTAAGTCATTTAATTAGGGGTTAAGCAAGTTGAGAGAAATTGAAAGGATTAGGGGTTCGTGTGGGCCCCAACACACTTAATCCTCCCAAGGTAGGTTAAGTGGGTGTGGGTCACACTTCCAACCTCCTTTGATAGGTTTTAACAAGTTATAATAAAATTGTTCTACACAATTTTATTTAACTCAAACTAAAAACCCCAAAACTAACTTTCAACCCGCAACAAACGCAACTCCCGAAAAGGTCTCTTTAAGCGAATATCGGCGCTGCGAGTTCATCGGTGCCCTTGGATTTCAATTCCGAGCACCGGATCAAAAGTTAGGAATTCCCGCTCGTTCGTTCACTGAACGTACCCGAGCCAAACTTCGGAAATTAATTCCGGGCACTCCGGGCCTCGGAATCAGGTGCCGTCTGAAACCGCGCTCTTGTAAAATTCTAAAGAAAATTAAGAAAAAAATTTCCCTTGAATTTTACGGGTCTTTACAATTTACTTCCATTACTTTTATTTTTTGTTGTGGATATTATTTCTATCGGTTAATTTTTTAACTTATGAGTGTTTATTTTTCACTGTGTAATTATACTTTCACTTGTACTTGTTTGGAAATTACAAGTTTCAAAAAACGTATTCCTTCAAATTGGACAAAAGGATTATGTTGTGATTAGACTTCAATTCACCACCTCTCTTGAAGTTTGATTTCACCTCTTTATTGAGTCACCATTTTGTATCAGAGTCTAACTCTACTTTTTTCTGATAAAATTGAGAGTAGACTAAAAATAGATGTTGAGAAAGAGAGAAATAAAAATGAAGTTGATTTTTATTCAACATCCATAGCCTTAAATAACGGAGATCAGACTTTTCAAATGACCACATCTAGAAGAACCTCTAAAAATATTTGGATGATTGTGGTCTGGATCTTACTGAAGGGGAATATTCTCAACTGGATATAAGGATATTTGACAAACATAACTTTTAGAGATATTATCAGAATAACCAAGAAGAACATAAAAGACCAAAATAAGAAGAGGGAGTCCTCTAACACTATCTATTATGAGTAAAAGAAACCATAGAATATTAGGCATGATTGTCCTAGGTTGAAGAAAAAGAATAAAGATGAAAAACCATTAAAGATAAAAGATAGGAAAGCATTTAAAGCTACCAATGACACTTGGATAACTGGTGAAGATCCATAATATTCCAATAACAACATTGATTCAGATAGTGACATCCATGGGAATAATATTATTTTTATGCAAAAGTTCCTAAAAATGAACTTTTTATTTACAAATAAAATGTCTATGGATGTATTATCTGATTTATTTTTAAGACGAGATTTTTTATTTACACTTTACATTGAATCCCAGTTAGATGATAAGGAAGAAGAATTTATGAGTCCAAATAAGAGCTAAAGGAATATATTTATGAAATAAAAGATACATATAATAGAATCTTTAAGAGACACACTAAACTTAAAGCTAATTTTTCTGAGAATAAATCTAATCATTCTAAGTCAATAGATGAATTAGCTAAGATAAAAAATGAATATCTCAGACTTAACTCAGAGTTGGAAAAGTAAAAATGTAAATAATTGAAGCTAACTTTAGAGAAAAATGGAAATATTGTATCATTTTTGGAAGCTAAAGGAATAGAATAAATAGATAACACATCCAAATAAAGAGATAAAGGATGAAAATAAATCATCATAATGATAGGAGAATAGGATTAGTAATCTTGAAAATATGATTTCTAAAACTCTCATAAAAGAATAAATTTTAAATTTATGTTTATTATTCCATTATTTTATAAACATTGATTGATGTATAAACTCTTCTTTTCTGAATGTTTCAATTTTTATTAAATGAATTTATAAAATAATTAATATTTTTCAAAATTATTTACTTATTAATAGTTATCCCAAAAGGGAAGTATAGTTTTTTTAATTAACTTCTTATGAATGGGGGAGAATCTATGGACATTACAGAATATAGAAAATCACAATGAGACATATATCCCTGGGGGAGAGTATCAAAAGATAAATGATTTATTTATTTCTATTCTTATTATACTATATCTCATGATCATTTTCCTTTTATTTTGTGTTTATCTTTTTGAAAATCATGGGGGTGGTGTGAGAAGAGAATATTTTACTTTTATTTAGTATGTATTTCACTTGTTTTCTAATATATTATTTAAGTTTATTTGTGGTCAATTATATAGCTAGAGAGATTTAAAAAATTTAAGTCTTTAGGATGATAAACTCAATGGGAGTTTTATCAGAAGTTACAAAGTGTGTTTTTTTAATTTCTATCAAACTTACTTTCTCTTTCATGTCTTGTGATTGTCAAAATGGGGGATATTATTGAGTATATTTTTTAGTCAATCTAATTTCTTATCCTTTTTTGAAATCAAAATACACTTTATAATGAGTTTTATTTTACTTTGAGATTTTTGTTTATAGTTATTGTGTTTTGTAGGTTTAATGTTTGATGATTTAAAGTCCAATGGACTGAATACATATTTATGTTATGGTACTTTATAAAGTCGTGATGATATGTATCATCATACATTGTAGCGATGTGATGGTGTTCTCATTAGATGACAGAGATAAAGCTTATATCCATTAGAAGACGGAGTGTTGCATTTGATGCAGTTGCAATCATACTTGAAGATCTTGGAATTCAACTATTGAATTTTGTTATAGCACAATATATAAATTTAACCGAGGGATTTGTGTAATGGAAGATAATTAGTTTTGAGATAACTTGAGATTACATGCACTCATTTTGAATATTGTATCATGTGACACCCCATACCCATACATCTAGAGCCAATTCTAAAAATAAACTCTTTATATACTGGATTTGATACCAACTAAAGTAGCCCAAACATAATATTCCTTAATTACTAATCCTATAAAAAAAATAATGAATCACTTTAATCCAAAATACCTTTTAGATTTATAGTTTTATAGAATTAGAAAAAACCCTTTATATAACAAAACTCATACCTTTTTCATAAAATGATAATTTTCCTACTATACTAAGAAATTATTATGTTACATAATTTTATAGGTTCTGGGTATAGAGAAAGTTCCCTAATGACATGAATAACTTATATTTTAGTATTAATTTATGAGTAATCATTATTACACATGAAAAATAAGATCATTTCCAATGAAATTTGTATATTAATTGACTAAATAAATCTCTAAAACTAGAAGAGGAGGATCTTTAAATATAATTTATAATTAATTTATAAAAGGATATAGAATTACCTTAACTTGCAATTATATTTTTGTTGATTATTCAGTTGAATAGATATCATTGTACTATCACCACACTATAGGATCCAAGTGAATAATCCCTCTATTAGTGATCCACACATGCACCACAATCTCATAAAATCACCATTGAATCACCAGGTTCTAGCACAACCAATCCTGATTGCTTGTATTGTTCATGGTTGATTGGGACAAAATTCATCTTAAGGAGGAATAAATCTTGATTTTCTCTTGATGAATTGAGAGAGGAGAAAGAGGGAGCGTGTTCAATACCTCTAGATCTTTTTCTAGGGATTGAGAGAGTATCTCTTGAACTGTTGTGCACAATAAGAGTAAAAATGGAAATTGATATAATTATATATTTATAATGGAAGGGCTAGGGTTAACAAATAGCACACAAGACCCACAACAATTCTATAATTCTTAAGTTAACCCCATGTACAATAATAATAATATAAATATTATTATTATTTACTTGACATGTATAAGACTTTTAATAATATATAATTATCATTTATACCATTTCCAACTGAACCATTAAACTTGGTCCATGCTTATCCTCAATATTTACCATACCTTGAATAATTAATATTTATTTAATGAATAAATATTACTACATTATCCATTGATATAATAAATATTATATTCATCAAAACATTAAAACAAATATTCAATATTATTTAATTAACTTATCCTTTCGAATATCTTGTGATTAAATCTTGGTGATCAACCAAACCTGAATAAATATTATTTATTCTAACCTGTTAAATTCAATTCATAAATTTAACTAAGATTGAGGATACACTTAGGGTGTGACCCTCTCGACCCCTTTTTCAGTGTTATTTAGAACAATTACTAAAGTCCAAGGTGAGAGACTAGAAACATGCCAATGCACCCATAGATAAAGATGTTAATGTCACAATGACATTAAACCTCCTATGAATGCATACCATGAAATATAACCCCTTTATCATGATATCTCTAATAAAGACTATTTCATACCGATGCCATCAACCTATATGCTCGATGTCTCTTTCTTTGAATTTTTTGAAATGAACTCTCCCATAGAACACCATGTCCATGGAATTATTTAGGTAGTTCCATTCCATCAAAGGGTCTGAGATATCAACTTAAATCACGTGACATAAGGGATAAATCCATCATCTCATTATCTATTAATGCAATATCAATCGTGACACACCAAACACACCCTACCTTACCATGAGCATTTGAAATCATAGTTTTGATCAATACATAAAATTATACGAGTCATGATATAAATTAATGATAATATTAAAGTATAAGGATCATTACATGCATACATAGGGAGGAACATCCAATAATACATGAAAATATAGATTTACTATTAGAGGGTATTTCTCATAATCTTTTGTACTGAAAATTACTAAAGGGGTACACCATGAGAGAGTGCCTAAAATTTCTATGAGTATCCACCATTGATATCCTATATCATATGTGTCCCATAAATTAATATCATCCGGATATAGAACATATATTCAAGAATACTTTCATGGAAACTCTTGGTTCTCATCATAGTGGGGAACTCCTATAACCTTTTAGTACCACATATTTTCGTAGGACATTATCACATACAAATTTCATGAAGAGGAACAATCATTATGTGATAATAAATCTTCATTAACAATGAAAACATGTAATCACATACCAATAAATTTGGTTCTAGGGAACCAACTCCAATAAACTCCCTTTTCACTAGATCCAACTGATAACATTCTTCAGTCAACTATCTCTCACACAATACTCATTCCTTCATTGAGATAGATAATTCATAAAGGTATATGCTACATTTTTCTCTGTGGATACTATTCTTACCATAACTTCACATCCTTGGTAAAAAGATGCCAGGAGATGAAAGTTATGAAGTATGTTCTTTGAACTTTGATGAGAACTTGACTCTTGGAAAAGAGCCACCACTATAGTGTTATTAGAGAAAACTGTGATAGGGTCTTGGATATTATCCATCACATCATGATCCTAGAAAAATTTGTGAATCCAAATTGATTACTTGGATGAATCAAAAGCTGAAATATACTCAGAATCCATTTTATAATTGGTGACAACTAGATAATTTGAACTCTTCCAGCTCACAACACCTCCATTGAGACAAAATACATATCCTAACTGTGAATTCATATCATTATGATCTATCTAAAAGCTAACATCTCTACAACCCCTGATGAATATCTCTTTATCTCCTCTATAAATGAGGAACATATCCTTAGTTCACCTTAGATACTTAAGTATAGCCTTAAAAATAATCCAATGTTGTTCAACTAGATTAGATTGATATCTTCCTATCATGATCAAAGAATAGAAAGCATCAAGACTTATATATAACTTGACATAAATGATATAGAATATCATATAAGGGTATCAGATCCTATTCATTCTCTCTCTTTCCTATTGTGTTTGAGGATATTTTTTTTGGAAAGATGCATACCATGTGGAAATGGAACCAATCCTCCCAATGTATTGTTACATACTGAATATTTTTAGTATATGGTCAATATATGTACATTGAATTTGTCCAAGAAACCTCTTTTATCTATCATGCATGATCTTTATCACTAGAATGTAGGATGATTTACCCAATTTCTTCATGGAGAAGAACTTTCTCAACTATTTCTTAACCACTTATAAGGCTTGCATCACATTCCCAATTAGTAATATTTCATCAATATATAATAATATAAAAACAACCACCATACCACTAAAATTCTTGTAAACAAATGGATCACATTCATTCTTAATGAAACCGAATTCTTTTATGGCCTCATCAAACCAAATATTTCATGACCTGAATGACTTCTTTAATCCATAAATGGATATCTACAACTTGAACACATTTTTTGAATTTATTGGAGTTAAAAACCCTTCTTTTTGTGTTATATACACATCCTCATGAAGGTTCCTATTAAGGAAATAAGTTTTGACATCTATTTTCCAAATTTAATAGTCATGGTAAGCTTCAATGTAAAGAAAAATTATGATGGATTTAAACATGGAAACTAGATAAAAGGTGTCAATGTAGGTAATTACTTAATGTTTTCAAAACCCTTTGGTCACTACCCATGCTTTATAGGTATTTAATTTACATTCTACGTATAGTTTTCTCTTGAATATCCATTTACACAAAACAATATTTACGTCAACAAGTGGATCGATCAAAATATTAACATTGTTTTGATACATGGAATCTATTTTATAATTAATGGATTATTTCCACCTTTCAGCTCTTGATAATTTAACTACCTTCTTATAGGACAAAGGATCATTATTTTCAACCAATAATGATTCACCATCATCAGCTACTAGAAAACCATATCTCTCTAGTTCTCTTACTTCTTTATCACTTCTATGTAGTACTTGTGTTTCAAGAACAACTTCTTACATAGGGAACTATGGAATCGGTTCCTATACCAAATCTTATGTATATTGAGAATAAAATTCATCAAATTCAATCTTATAACTATCCTCCTTGAGTATGTTCTCCCTCTCAAGAAATATGGTCTATTTTTTAACATTATCTTTCTTATATGAAGGGTTATATTGATATTATACCTTTGTTTCCTTGGGATATCCTATAAAGATATTTTTAACACTTTGTGGTGATATATTATTTCTTAATCTATTCTTAATAAACACCTTGAAACCCCATTCATGAACATGTGAAAAAATATGTTTCTTTACACTCCATAAATTGAAGGTAATACTATTGGACACTTTAGTTGGTACTTAGTTTAGTAAGTATGCTTCTGCATGTAATGTATATCCCCAAAATGATAATGGAAGAATTGTGTGACTCATCATCAACCATACCATGTTTAGAATGGTATGGTTCCTCCTTTCACTAACACTATTCCACTTCAGTGTATAAGATGGAATAATTTGAGATAAAATCCCATAGTCTCATATAAAATCAATGAACTCTTGGTTAAGATATTAAACACCTTGATCTGATTGATGTTTCTTTCTATTCTTACCAAGATGATTCTAAACCTCATTCAGGAACTCCTTAAATTTCTCAAATTATTCATACTTATACCTCATCAATTAGACATATCCATACCTACTCATGTCATTGGTAAAATCTATAAAGTATGAGAATCCACCTCTATATTATACTTGAAAAGGTACAAACACATCATTTTGTACCAATTCTAGAAGCTCTATGGATCTTTCACCTTAACCACCAAATGGTGGTTTGATCATATTAATTTTTAAAAAACAATGAAATATTTTAATTGGTTTAGGATCAAAAGAGTCTAAATAACCATCTTGATAGAGCTTTGTAAAATGATTCTCATTTACATGACCAAGGCGATGATTCCTTAACTGGGTTTTATATGAGTCACACATATTTGTTTCATTATCAGTTTATAATATTTAGTTTTTGTAATTCAATACATAAAGATTATTATTCACCCATTCCATACCATAACACATTTTATCTTTATAAAAGTAGAAACTCTTATTTCCAAATATGAAAATAAATCCATCCATGTCTAAAAAAGAAATGGAAATGATGTTCTTGGTGACAATTGGTACATAATAAAAATTATTTAAAACCAAAATCAATCCTATTGGAAATGTGAGATAGTAGTCTCTAATGGTTAGAGCAACCAACCTCACTCCATTGGAATCCATTAGATACACCTTTCCTCTATAAAACTTCTGAAACCTACTTGGTTCCTATACTTTGGATACAAATATGATCACCGCACGTAGTATCTAATACCCAACTTGTAGATATAGAAAGATTATATTTTATAATGAACATACATTAATATTCCCATTGCTTCCTTGTCTAGGTTCAATTTCTCTTCCAGTGAACCTTCTTGCCACATACAAAACATACTACATTCCATTTCTTTCCTTACCTTTGGATATTCTTCTTCTTAGAAGGATGGTTATTTGGAGATTTAGACTTGGAATGATCCTTAGTTCCACTTTCATTACTATTACTATTATTATTTACCATATGTACCATGAGTTCATCACTCCCCATGTCTTTATTAATTTGGCTAATAATAGTAAGAAGTTCTAAAATGTTTTCTCACTATTTCTCATATTATAATTCATAATAAAACTAGATATGTTTTTAGGTAGTGAGGACATAATAAGATCTGTGTGAAACTCATTAGGGATGTTAAACCCCAACATTTCTAAGAATTATATGTATCCACTAATCTTGATTAAATTAATCCTAGCTAGCACAAAATCTCTATGTTTTCACAGAAATAGTGCATTGGAGATCTCATATCCATCTGATCTCGCTTTCTCTTGATAGAGATCTTAAAGGTGAGAAATAATTCTATACAAATCCATATCCTCATATTTATTCATAAGTTAATTGTAAATAGAGGATATAATGAAACATTGGGCATCCATTACATCACCCACATGCTTTAGATAGAGAGATAATTATTCCTCACTAGCCTCTTTGGAAAGCGACTTAGGGAGTTGGGTTTCTAGCATGTATAATTTCCATTCATGGTGTAGTATAATGTGTAAGAACCTATACCATTCTAAGAAATTCACATTTATGAGAAGGTTATTCTTCTCCAGTATGGATCATACTGATATTGTTAAAGTCATTTGATTTTCCATTAATACAAATTTGGACTATATAATTAGTACTTTCTTGATTACAAAAAATAGATTAATAAATTTAAATTTAATTAAATTACATTAATATTATAATATTTTGTTTAAAATCAATATCCCTCACCATTAGTTTCAGAATATCTTGTTGATGAGATATTCTAAGTGAAAAGATCCACATTCCCCTTATTATAACCCAGACTTGGGACTGAAAATTTATTTGAAGGGTCTTAGGAAGGAATAACTTTAAAACTATATTAACTTATAGTTCCTTGATATGTTGAGTGGACTCCACAATCCTAAAATCATGGTTAAATATATCTTCAACCCTTTACTCTTAGTTATATCGAGTCCTTCTTGGTCAGTTAACCCTTGATGTGAACCAAGTTAAGTCTACCAAAAACTTTAATTTAAAAGTTCCATGATAATTGAAATCACACCAACATGGGTTGGTCAAGTGCTTTGAACTATGGGGCTTATTATAAAGTAGTGAAAGGATATACCGACTTAATATTTTAGTTGAGGGTATTTCATTCTTATGTGTAAAAGATAATTTTATCTTATCACATGCCTTGTTAATGTTAAGTGGATTTTACTTAAGTGATTAACCACGTCTGATAAAATTTATAAAGAATCCTATTTTATTTTATTCCATCTTTCATTCTTGTTAATTAATTTATTAGGTGATCACACAACATCAAAAAACATAAATAATTTACCATGCAACCAATAAAAATAAAATATAAGTGGCATGATCACGAGATCAACTAGTAGTTAGTTTATCTAGAAAATGATAAACTAACTTTCAACCTTAGGGGAAAGTAACTTGAACCATAGCTTGGTTTGTGTTGAAACATTCCACCTTTTATCCTATGTATCACCTTTATTGGTTTCTCCTTGGATTTGGTACTTGGACTACATCCTCTCACTTGGGAGTTCCATCCTTATATAAGATTGTACTCACACATAGGTTAGTGGATCCAATAGATTTAATAAAAGGGGGCTTACATAAAAGAAACCACATGCACATAGACCCTTACATAATAAGGAGGAGGGGATGAAATTAATTCCATCAATTTTAATTTAACCATAATAAATTAAAATAAACCAATCACATACATAGGGCTAGTTGAATCTCATGATTATCCACACAACATGCAACGACCATACATTTTCAATCTAGTTATCAATTACCTCAATTCATTATTTAATTGAGATAAAATACCATGAATTAATCCAATTAATTAAATTTATCTTATTTCCATTCATGGAATCCTTAACTCACCATCATCTATAATTTTAATAAAAATTAAATTCATTTAAAATTAATTAAGTACACAAGTGTACTCGGAAGAAACTAGTGTGTTCATCCAAAATTTTAACACCGAAATTAATTTAATATATAATTATCAATCAAAATATATGGAATTTACCATAGAATGAATGAAACATGGAACACATGTGAATAGTTTTAGTAATGTATTTAGTTCTTCTATCTGTGAAAAATTAAGAACACTATATGCAGCAGACTACACAGTGTGTACTATTTTATATGATGTGTATTGTCTTCTACCCATGTCCACAACACACGCCTTGGGGACTGAGTGTGTTACCTACCACATATGAGTTTTAGGTACATGGTGTGTGAACTTAGATTTACATGGAATTCCATTCCTTGTGTTGTGTGTCTGATACATGACATGTTGGGGCACTCTGTGTTCTCAGCTACATGAAAGTGAGGGCTACAAATCGTGTACAGTGGTTACAAAAAGTGTAGTTCTTCAAGATGTATGGCAGTTTGTATGGATCTATATATAGATCCAATTTTTTTGGATCCTAGATCTTATTATATCAGATATATCTAAATTTATCATGAGATACAGACATGAACACTTCAGTACATAACATGTATTTAGGAAGTACATTTCATGTACTCTTTCCAAGAATAAGATTTTGCACCTCCAGATGGTGTTCTTCAGATGTTTCTACATTTTTTAAACATTTTGGTTACATTAGAGAGAATAAAGAAGGGAAGAGACGAAAATATTAGACATTTAAATGAATAAATATAAGTAAATTAAACAAAAATACATGAAAACAATCAATGAATAATAAAAAATTATAAATTAAATGCGTGACTGCTTTAATACCACTTATAGGTTCTAAACACAATGGGAGCACCTTGATGGCATGACAAACTCAAATTTTAGTCTTAATTTATAAGTAATCATTTCTGAACATAATAAATAATGTCATGTACAACAAAACCACAAATTAATTGACTAAATAAATCACCATAAATAGAAGAGGAGGATTTTCACAAGTAATTTATAATTAATTTATGAGCAGATATAAAATTACCTTAACTTATAATTCTATATTTGTTGAAAATTCAGTTGAATTAATCTCATCTTATAGTAATTTAACTATATTATTCAAGTGAATAATCCCTCAAGCGGTGATGCACACTTTCACCAGAATCTCAGAATGTCACCATCGAATCATTGGGTGCTTGCACGATCGATCCTGATTGCTTGTGTTCTTCATGGTTGATTGCAGAAAAATTATTCTTGAGGAGGAAGTGCTCTTGATGTTCTCTCAATGAAATGAGAGATGAGGAAGAGATAATTTGATATAGATCTTTATATCTCTTTCTAGGGATTGAGAGAGTCTCTCTCTATCTATTTTCCACAATAAGAGTAAAAATTGAAAGTGATATAACTAGATATTTATTATGGTAGGTTTAGGGTTAAAAAATAATTCATATAACCCTTTCCAATTCTATAATTCTTATGTTGAACCCATGCTCAATAATAATAATATAAATATTATTATTAGTCACTTGACATGTGCAACACTTTTAAGAATATATAAATAAATATCATTTATACCATTTCCAACCGGACTATTAAACTTGGTCTATGATTATCCTGCACAGTATTTACCGAATCTTGAATAATGACTATTTATTTAACAAATATATATCACTATATTATCTGTCAGTATAATAAATATTATATTTGAAAAATTTGGAAACAAAAATTTAATATTTTTTAATTCGCTTTTACTTTTGAATAACTTGTAATTAAGTCCTTATGATCAACCAAAATCTAATAAATATTATTTATTATAACTTATTAAATTTAATACTTAAATTTAGCTAAGATTATGGATAAACGTAGTGTGTAACCCTCTAAACCCATTTCTAAGTGGCATTATACATAACTTTTAAAGTACAAGTTTAGTGTTTAACAACACACCAATGCACCCATAGATAAAGAAGTTAATGCCATGATAACATTCAACCTCCTATAAACACATTATGTGCAATATAATCCCTTATTGTGATATCTTAAATCAAGAAAGTTGCATACCAGTTCCATCAACCTATATGCTCGATGTCTCTTTCTTTGACTTTCCAAAAATAAACTCTCCCCTAGAACACCATGCCCATAGATTTATTTAGGCAGTATCATTCCATTAAAGGGATTGAGATATAAAATTCTTTCAAGGGAAATAAGGGATAAATCCTTTCTTTCATTATCCATTAATGCAATATAACTCATGACTCACCTAACGTATCCTACCTCTATGTAAGCATATGACTAAAAAATTTTCATCAATACATAAAATTATGTGAGTAATGATATCCATTAATGATAATCTTAAATTATAAATATCAATACACATGTCCATAGATAAGAACATCCAATGACACATGAAAATATAGATTTCCTATTAGCAGGTCTATTCTCATAATCTTCTGCATTGGAAATTAGCAAAGAATTATACCATAAGAGGGTGCCTCAAAGTCCTATGATTCTCCACATATAATATCCTGTATCATCTGTGTCTCATAAAATAATATCATTCAGCTATAGAGCATATATTCAAGAATACTACCGTGGAACCTCATAGTTCTCATTATAGAAAGAAACTACTATAACCTTTCAGTGTAACATATATTAAAAGGAAATTATCCCATAAAAATTCCATACAAAGGAATAATAATGATGTGATAATAAATCTCCATTAACAATGAAAACATGTAATCAAGTACTAAGAAAGTTGGTTATAGGGAACTAACTCCAACAATGTCTTCAACATGTCCCACAAAATTCTCCACACATAATACCCTTCTAGACATATCTTACACAATAACATTCTTCATAACCTAGGAAAATTTAAACATAAGAATATTGAACTCAAACAATCAGTAAAGGTAAACATATAAATTATCAATCAAAGATCATAATTGAGCATAAGTTGAGCATAAGGGTATGATAACATAATCAAGCACATAAAATAAGAGATTCATACCCAACAAAAAATGATTCATAAATCACGAGTCAGGAAATAAAGAATTAACATAATATAAGACATGAGTCATAAGAACATGAATAGAAAATCATAATCCATCATAGTATAACATAATTATAAGAATATTACATAATAATTTGGAATACAAATAATCATTGAAAATAAATTCTTAAGTTAAGGCTCACTGCCAATACCATCATCACATAATGGAAAGAGTCCCTTAATGGATTTGGGTTTTCTCCCCAATCCCTAAAATTTTGACTCATGAAACATATGAAACTACCAAGTCCATTAGAGGACTATATAATTAAAAACCCACTCATCACTTAGAGGTGAAATTCCCTTAAGGTTTGGGTTCACTCTCTATTCCCAGTCATCTCATGACATAATGCTTTACCCAATGTAAGGGAGGAGTTTATAATTCCAGAACCACCCATAACATAATAATAAACCATTAAAATATATGCTATAAGAACATGAAAGAAATCATCATTCCCTAAAAATATTAATTAAACCATGAAAATTAAATGAGTTTCATGAAAATTTCATTAAAATTTAATCATAATATATCCAAATAAAGAAGGTTTATGGAATCATTAGAACATATCCCTAGTGAAGCATAACAATCAATAGAGGTTATTGAAATAGATGTAAAATCAATAATTATCTATATTAAATCAAGTATAAAGATTTTCAATATTTCCCTATTATATAATCTATCTACCTTAAGAGTTAATAATCATCTATATTTAACTAATAAGTATAAAAATTTTCAATACTTCCCCAATCAATAAATGATATATATTTCATGGTAAATACCCCAATTTGATTTATGTAAAATAGGGTGTTTACACTATATAAACTAATGAACATATGACTAAGTCAACCAATGATAATAAAGAACATGGACATGAATGAAACCATTAATTCATTATAAATGAAGGAATTGTAGTAAAGAAAAGTCTTTTTGAAATGAAGAGGAAAATGGATGTGAAGCTTTTAGAAAGAAATTTCCTTTAATATTTTTGTAACGTTTTTTAAAAAACAAAGTTAAAATTCACTTTTAAAAATATTTTCATGATATTTTAAGAATAATTTTAAAATATTATTTATAAAATAATTTATAATAATGAAATATTAAAAATAAACTATACTCAAGTAAATGTAGAGTGAAATAAAATATACATAAGTGGAATCAAATCCCCTTTCAAAACTTTTAAGAAAACAATATCCTTTTTAATTTAGAAAATTTATAGAATAATGAGAATAAATATTCCATTGAAAAATAATAAAAACTTGGAAATTAATCTAAATCATGAAGAATGATCGTGATAGTGGGAAAATCTGTTCATGCTATATAAAAAAACATTCTTTTCACACCTTTGTAATAAAAGTGAAAAGCGAGTCAAAAAAATGTTTTAAAATATTTATTTTAAATTTTTTTAAATAAATTAAAAGGTATTATAAATTATATTTTTAAAAAATAGTTTATATAAAAAATTCCATAAAACAATTTGAATAAAATTGGTATGGAGGATAAATGTTCCTAACCAAAAAGAAGAAATAAAGTCAGTTTTTCTTAAAAATACTCCAATTTTTGAGAAATAAAGAGAGTAAAAATGGAAATAATAATTTAAAACCCTAGAAATAACTATATAAGAATAAAATATATTGGGTTTAATATAGAAATAATATATAATTTTCTGTAATGGAAATTGAAACATAAACAATCCTGATAAAAAGGTGATGTTATAACATAAAACTGTACGAATTTGGTAACATTTTAAATAGGAATACATCAATGAAATTTATATTTGAAACAAATTTTAATCCATATAATTTTTTTAAAAACAATATAAAATTTTTTTGGTCATAACACGCATAATATTTTCATTTCATAGTTGATGAAGAAGTGATATAACCCAATGAAATGATATTGAGTTAAGAATCCTATTACTTAGGACTTTCTCTTAGTCAGACAAACTCTAACATCGTATATAATAAATTTAGATTTATTATAAATCTACATAAAAACCATACTTATATTTATCTTACGAAATACCTTTCACTTATAATTTACTCTTACCCTTTTATTAAAAATTCTTTATTAAAAACAATATTCAGGTGTCAATAGTTCCATTTTCCTGCATGTTTCGTTTCAGTGGTTCCTATAATTGAAATTTAGTCATGGTTTTATTATTTAAAAAATATTAATAATTTAATAAATTTCATATTTAATTATTATAAACACTTTTAGAACCATCCATGTGAGACTATGATAAACAACAAAATAAATTGCTTCGTGGAGGTGGTAGTCCATACGTACACACGAGTGATGTTTTAATTTATTAATAGATAAAAAAGAAAGAAGGAAGTTAATAATTTATCTTTATAGAATAATAATCATATAATAAATATGATATATATTCTTTAAATACATCTATATAACCATTCAAGTGAGGCGATGATGAAAAATGGAATAAATCGCTTCATGGAAGTGATAGTCTGCATGTACACATGAACGATGTTTTCATTTTATCATTTGATGGAAAAGTGGTAGATAGTGATTTTTCCATAAACATAATAAAATTTAAATATAATAATGATAATTATTCCATTATTTTGAGTTGGATATAGAATATTTGGAGGATTTTAAGGAAGAAATAAACTTTAAATAGATTGTTAAAGACAATTACCTCTTTTTGGGTATCCTCATTTGGATTACAGCTTAATCCTTATTAGGTTGGTAATTTGGTGAGACTAAGACATCTAGAATTTAATGAGGATAGTTTTTAAGTGATTTTGGTAGATATTGGTTGAGAAAATGTGATCAAAGTATGTGAATAATTGAGGAGATGATGTACCCTTTTATAATTGAGAGGAGTAACACTCTTATAAATATTAATAACTTTTAAATATTATAAATGTCATTATAAAGTAAAGTGAAAAGAACAAAAAAATTTATAAGATAATTTGATTAAATTAAAAATCCACTGAACCAATATGGTTAGAGATAATATTTTGAGATATTTAAATCCTCATCCTTTATTTTTAACCCATTTTAACTATTACCGTGATAACTTAACTTATACCGTGGTAACTATTTTTTATTACTAAAAATAAAATTGAAATTATAATAAAATTTGGAAATTTTGATTCCAAATATGGAACCAATTTTATTATATTCAATTTATAAATTTCATATAAATTAATTCTAATATCCTTTCATAAAATTCATAAAAACCATTTTTAGAAAAAATGCATCTTTAAGTATAAAAATGATTTCATTATCATTCCTTATTTAGTAAAAACTATTATATGGATGTTAATTTATTTAATTTAATATATTATCTTAAAATATAATTAAAATTATTCAAAAATAGTGATTAATTTAATTTATTAATACAAAAATACATTTTTCACATAAAAACATTGTTACAAAGATACCTCATTTTCCCTTCAAATGATTTAATCATTATTTATAACTGATTGATAATAAATGTATGCATGAGTATTAATTTATTCTAAATATATAAATAATATTTTTCTTTAAATTTAATATTCTAAATAATATAAATTAATTTTTAAATAAAAACATATATAATAAAACAATGTTTTTAAAAAACATTTTCATTTAACCAAGAGTTATTATATTAGTATTCCTTATCATTAATTAAAAATTTCATGGACATAGTTAACTAATTTTATTATTTATTACTTCAATTTTATAAATGAAGTTTATTTATATCATTCCTTTAAAGTATTAAATTTATTAAAAGAATAATTCAACAAAATAGTTCAAAACAACCTTTTTAGAATTAATTATATTTTCTTAAGTGAATTTGACCCCTTATTATTTTACAAAGTCTTTTATATATTAATTTCATTTAACTATTTAGAAATTCCTTACATTTTTTATAGTGAAAAATAATTTTTTTGATACTATGTGCATCATAATTTATCGATCACATTGAATTTATTTTAATGGAAATATTTCCAAAAAACACAGGGATATACATTCTACCCCCTTGAATAAATTGAATCCCATCAATTTTAATTATCTTCTAAATCTAAAAAATAATATTACTAATTTAATCTATGATTAATTGTTTATTACATAATGTTTATCCCCTATAAAGAAAGACAAAATTATATCAAACATAATACAATGGTTGTCTCAAAGTACTCTACTACGAGGAAATAATGGTACCTTTACTAGGGAATCCAAAAATTTCCATCATTGTGTTGTTCAAGAAGGTATATGGTCCATGCATTGCATCAATGTTTTAGGGAGCTTTTAGAATATTACAATTATTTAAAAAAAGTATTATGCAGTTTGGTTTATGTTGATGAAAATAATGATGTTGTTTTGAGAAAAATACTATTTATGACATTTAGTTTCAAAACCTCTGGTCAGAATTTATTTTTATAAAATATCCCGACTGATTCAATTTTGAAACTTTCAAATAAAGGTCCTTCCAAAATACTAAATGTATGAATGATAAAAAATTAAGTTAAAACTAAATTCATATAGGCTGTATGAGGGTGTCCCCCTTCTGTAACTACTCTAAAATCACAATATGATTTAAAATCTCATGATAAGGTGAAATAATAGAAAATCCCATAGTGATACATCCCTTGTTATAAAATATGAGAGAGATAGGAATTTAAAATTTTATCTAAAATGATATACCTTCCATGGTGATACTGGGATAGGGATGATGAATTTTTATATATTATATAACTGCTTAGAGAAGAGTTTTATGTTGTCAAATGTTTCAAAATTGTAAGGGCATGAATTTTAAATAATGATTGAATAAATTTCATCTGAAAGGGATAATGGATTTTTTTTGTGACATCCATCCTTGCATATTGAAACCAGTCCTCAACATGTCAATGACACATAATAGAATCTTAATCATCTGTGAGATAATAAATTTTACTTCCTAATTAAAAACTGAACAAATTATATTTCTCTTTATTAAGATTATTTAGAGTTTGATAATTTTCATAGAAAAATAATAAGAAATTAATCCATGAAAAATTTTCATTAAAAAATATAACTCAACTGATTCCTAACTCCAAAACAAATAAACACTAGAAATTATATCATGTAATGTCCTAACACAATCTATATGAATGGAAGCTATGCATGGATGCTATAAGGCCTCGGATTCAACTCCCCATATTCTAGAGGTCGCTAATTAGAATTGAGGGCCTAATATAATCATGGAGATACTATTCCCTCTAAAATAAATTTTTAGGGTCATACCCAAATCTAATAAAAATTCCGCATGACCCATTTTTATATCAAGCATCACAAAACCCTGTAGACATAAAACAAGGTTATAATAGCCCCCCATAGTTCAGTATAAAAAGAAATAAAGCTATCTATATGATGTGTGAAAAAAAACAAGGAAGTATAGATAGATGTACCTAAAGGAGGCATAATATCTAAATAAATCATTTAAAGGGAACAACTGACCAAACATTTTACAAAAGTAAATGACATTTCTGGACAGACATCTTACAAATAAATTAATAAGCACAACTGGATGATACAATTTTACTAAAAGTAAATGAAATGGCCTCCCAACCCAATTCACATACCTTCTCTATAGAATAATCAAACTCCATGACCTTCTAGACCTATATCACAAGTCTAGATCTATGCATCACCTATGTCCTATGAGAAAATAGAAAGGTCTACCCATGTACATCTAAACCCATGCCGTGTATACAGGTAGGGTGTGAGTCCAATGACCCAGTAGGTATCCCCAATACCTCAACAAAACTAAGTTCTATTATATTCAAGTGTATGTACATCAATACATATATAAGGTGAATTTGTGTTAGTATAACACACCCATCGAAACATAACACACAATGAACATACAAACACACAAGTCAATCCATCATGTGAAAACCTATCCACCATAACACCTGAATCTACCTGATTTTGCACCATGTCGGAAGGAATAAGTTACCACATACCAGAACTAGACCTATACCTAAAGACATAGGGTAAGGTTCTAACTGATATCATGTCCATCCCACACCCAAAGACTCAGTGTGGGGAATCATCCAAACCTCGAACCACTACCATAGGAAACAAGGTATGGTCATACATCCATAAATCTTGAACCATACATCCTAACTTGTTGGAGTTCTATCATCCTTGTGTCATTTCATATCATGAAACAACCCCTTGGGTGACCCTCGACCTAAGCCTACCAAGGCAGGGTCCCCTGACACATGACACAAACTACTCATTTTATAGTCCTCAACCAAATCCTAGTCAAAGAAAAGTCCAATTCATTCAAATATACCCAATCCAATCATAGAAAGGTCCCCAATACAATACCTAAAGAAACAAGGCATGGTCATCATGTCGACCCATCCATACACAATCAAGGAATGCAACAACAGTCATATAGTCATCACATATAGGAAAAAACAAACAGGGCATGCAACCCATCTCATAACTCACCAACTCATCACCAGGGCACAAGTCCCTTGGGACATAATCCCATACACAGAACATCTCTTAGGTTCCTTCAGACCCATCACCTACCCACATGGGGTAAACTATTTCTATCAAGTCCAACACACCACTTTGATACCAAAACAATGTTCTCATAAGGCTACACACACAACATAAATTATCACATACAAACAAGTTATCATGGATATAAACACACAACACACATTATTAATCATGAAACCATATAAATGATAATCCCAATAAGTGAACACACAAGAAATCATGAATTGGAAAATAGGGCATCTCTCACATGAAGTCAAATTGACCGAAATCAATCATGACAAGCCTAACCTGATTCCTTTTTAAAACCAATTAAAAACCCATTTTCAAGACTATTTAAAAAGGAATCATATGGAACTTTATTCACATGATGTCCTTGGATGAAATCTTATCAATGTACGTTATAAAACCCATTTGTGTTTTGAAATACCATTTCAAAACCCATTTAAAAAATCACCAATTTCCTTATAAATTACCATTTAGATAACCCCTTTTTAAAATACATTTTAAAATGGAGAAATGTGTTTTTATTTCAAAAAACAACACACAACTCTAAAAAAATCCATAAGGAGGACCACTGACCCTCGTTCTATGGGGGGTTCTACCATTGAACCATTTAGTAAGCTATACAATACATGTTGACTATTATGCCGACATGAGACTATCCCAAATTTATGGGGGAAATCACACAAAATATGAAAATATAAAGGTAGATAATATTAATGAGGTACATAAATATAAAACCACTATCCAATCAAGAGACTCAAATAAGGTCAAGGTGCCTACCTCAAAAAAGGTCATTCACATTAATTCACAGCTTTAACATCACTTCCTATGCTCATCTAAGCATCACCTTAGCTCTTAGGGGAACCTGTATCAAGCCCCAATATATAATAATTAATTATTTTAGTCATTATGACGATTTATAATTAATTGATAAATTAAAACAATTACTAAGAGTGCCAAAAATCACACTAGATGTCTAATAAATCTTTCAAATCCAGTATCAGCTTCCATCAAGTCCATGAACACTTGTCTCATAAAAAAAATTCATAAAATTAATTGATTAATTAATTTAAACCAAAAACCTAATGTGGAGTATTATGAGAAAAACTAACCAAACATTTCTCTAATGTTGAAATCGTGAGAAATGGGGTGTGATCTACTCCCAATTCACCCTAGGCCTAAGCAACACAAAATCCCCAAATAACATCACTAATTCAATGAACAATTTAACCCAAAATCACCAAAATACCTAAGTAAATTTGTGAGGAAACTTACCTTATGATAAAAATTGAATGTTGATAGGATTTGATACTCTTGAGGCACCCTCTACCATATGCACATGAAATCCTCACAATGTGAAATGTTTTTTCCATGATCTAGCAATATAGTTTTTCTGAAAACCAAGATGATGAACCTGATCTATCTGACCACAAGGCCTTAAGCATGCCTCCCCATATGTACAAGGATGATTACAAGTAGTGAGGGTATAAAAGATATTGTGAGGAGACTATACCCTCATGTTAGAGGGCAATAACAATGGGAAATAACCAAACTCATACACATGGATAACTATTAGAGAATGAATAATAAATAATCTAAAACAAAGCATGATATAATAAATTAAATGTGACATAAATTCATATAGAATCACAAGCATGAAAAACATATAATAGCCAGTCACCCACCAGGATACCCACACATAAAAAAACAAGAAATAGAAAATAAAATACAATTGGATCTACTTACAACACCGAGCCTAACCACATAGCCAGTCTCGATGATGATCATGCTGCACCAACAGGATCCCGAGACTCCACAAAAACTAATCTGATTGATCAAGAAATTATGGGAATTATCCACATCCACTAAAAAACTATGATCCAACCAGAAAATAGAAATTATGTTTGCACGCACACTAAGGTGCACATACAGGGTGTGATAAATAAATCCCAATAGGCCACCCCTAAAAGTGGAACAATAATATAATTTCATAACAATTTCATGCATATGTGATATGCCCAACCTATCCAAAAACTAAAAGATAGATGGAATAAAACAATAATTGAAAAAGGGGAAACAAATAAAGAAAACAACTAATCTGTGTGTTATAGTATGACACTCGAGGTAAATCTACTCCTCTTTAGCCCATTCCAGAGGATTTACAACATGTGTCTCACCCCACCACATGACATCAAAAATTTCCACTATATCTACATAGGATCTACAAGACGTCTAAACATAAAGGCACAAATACCAGACCTAAGGGAATAACCATAAGCATCTAGATGACAAATCCTAACTATAGGACTTTAGGACTCTAATGGAATGATCAGTATGGTGAAAAATCCCCACTCCACACGTATGAGAAACCTTCATGTCCTAAAATCCTTGTAGAATGAATCAGGCTCTAAATGAGGTCCCAATGGTAAACACCATCCCAGGGGAACACCTCATGGTGGGAACTACATATGAACTGTCATAGGGGATCTCATCCACCCCATGGTCCTGATAGATACACTATACCATGAGACCCACTAATGTAATCAGAAACCCACTACATCAGTAACATATAACCTCTATCTAGGGAAAATACTCAACCAGATGGGTGAACTCATCCATATCACCCATAATCTTACTAAGAATACCTAACAAAATCCATCCAAGAGAGGGGAGACCCAGATTAAAACTCAAGGCCAACATCCAATCCAAGATATCCTAAGGGTATCCTCCTCAAAACAAATTCCTAAGAAGATACTACCTCAAAAATCATGTCCAACAACCAACCAAATGTGGGATGATCCAAACTCAAACCCACCTTTCAAATAGTTGAACTAGCATCACTAATTAACTCTTGTCAAATAAATCATGGGGCCTCACTTGACACCATAGATCTTCTCATCCAATAAAACAACCACCATGGGCTCTCAACGACCCACATCAGGTCCCAACCAAACTCAGGGATCTCATGGTCCCTAGGGTCACATAATAAAGCGATATCTTACTAGGGAATCCTCTACTTCACCCATGAACTTGGGCCCCTCCCATCCAAAAGATCCTCATAAGGACCAAAGGACATAAAAAAAGTGGGTCACCCTATGAGGGGTTCCTCTAGCTCATTCAAGAGCATGGGACACACCCAGTGTAGAAAATCCCAAAAGGCCCTTAGTGGAATCCAACTAAGCCTCAATCAAAAATTCTACCAAAGGGATTTCAAAATAATAATCCCACTAATGAGAGAATTCTCAATGTTCCTCATGAACACCTCAAAGAAAGAGCCATAATAAGGGCTACTCAGTATAGATGAAACCTTATCGAAAATACCATGTAAGAAAAAATCACATGACCTTCCCAAAAACAACCCATCCACAGGTAATAACATTCCCACATTGACATCCAAATAAATACCTTACCACATGAGCATCCTCAATTTTCTACTATGACACCCACTAATCACTTGATCAAAAACTAGACCATAGGGGAATCCTCAAGAGTACCTTAAACTCACATCTTCACCACAAAAACATCAATACGTAACCATCATACCATGATGTCAACCCATCCCCATAGGATCAAATAGTTTTGGTCCTCAAAACTAGGAGCTAAAACTCAACTTCTATAACCTCAAGCAACCGGTCCCGACATGCAGGGACAAACCAAGATCTCCTCATTAATACTAACCGATCCTTCCTTCTGTGATCCATCTGAATGAACCTCAAACAAAACTGAACTGGAATCCACAATCTATTCCAACTAATGATCTCACACACTCACATGGGCCTCACATCTCACAAAAATACCATTAGAGGATTCTAAATTCAAACCTCAATAAATAATCCCACTGAACTATCTCTATCTAAAACACCATCCAAATGGCCTCTTAACACAAAAAAGATTCCACCATCATGTTCTAAATATAAAAATTCTCATAATGGACTACTCACAAGTCCAATTATGAGTCAAGGGCACAAAAAATCCCAAAACCCTCAAGCTGAAAGTACATGGTGTGTAATTCCGAGAACATGGTGTGTACTCTCAAAGATGCACCTGGCCATGTACTTCTGTGTGTCCAGAGTAGACATGGGGTCTTCCCATGTATTACTACATGATCAGGGTGTATATGGGGTATGACCTTATACCACTACATGACCACATACCCTCAAAAAGTGTGTCTGGACAAGTATATGGCTACATGACCATATCCCACCACACGTCATGTACCAAGAGTACATAGTGTGTACTTACCAAAACTCCAACTACCCATGTACTCTACCACATTTCTAGGTAAATGGACAAGTACTACTATATGGTGTGTACTTAATGAATATGATGTGTACTTATAAAAACTAATCTTTCCTGAATAAGAAGAACAAACATTGTGTATTATATAAACCACACACCATGTACATGGTTATACCAAATGGAAAACCTATGAAACAACCCAAAACCCCTGATTTATCCCCAAAATCCATAGATCAACACCCTATGGGTCCCCAACAATCTAGAAAATTCTTTAAAACTTAAATATAACTATTATATTGGGATTTATAAAAAAATCATAAAAACATGCATACCATTGATAAGAAACCATTGATGCTTCAGTTCAATCCATGATCCGTAGCTACCACATGATGATCTAGAGTGACTTGAGCTCTGTGGTGGTGCATCCTCCTCTCCATCTCCCACTCTTCTATCCCTCTCCCTCTCTCAGCTGAAGGACCCAAAGGGGGAATCCCAAAAGGGTGTACCTGGAAATCCATGGGGAAAATAAAGAAGGAAAAAGGAAAAGGGAAGAAAAAATAAAATGAAGAAAAATAAAAGAAAAATAAAAAAGAGTCTCGAAATCGGGCTTAGTACCTAGCATGAGGTTATACCTCACCTAGGAAAATCCTCCCATTACAAACTAAAAAACATGGATGAAATATCAATCTGATTCTCTGTTTAGAAGGTATCATTGAATGAAAATGCATGAATGAATTAATATTTAATTAATTAAATATTAAATATTAAATATTCCTTGAAAATTTAAATGGATCATATTTTGACCAAACTCATTTCCTAGGGTAAAAACCCTATTATGAGAGAAATGGAGTGGTTAGAAAAAACACCTGAGATCATCTTGTAAGATAATTTACCATTTTCCCCCTAAATACTCCAGAAAACAAAAACTTAAAATTTCTTATGATTTTCACAACCCGTGATGATATGGGGCATCAAAAACTCCCCACTATAAATTTTTCTCACCTCCAAGAACAATCGATGGCCAGACAATAGATTTTCCATCCCCCAATCATTGAAACGATTGGTGCTATATTGACTGTCTGATGACCGGTCTTATATCATCCCCAAACCTCCCCCGACACGAGATACATTCAATTGGGAGAAAACTAATTCTCCCCCACATAGTATTATCCTTATTTCCACCCTGCTACCCAATTTGAAAACTACATAGCCCAATCTATGTCCATTACTAAAAAAATGAATATACAAGGCCAAACCTCTCACACCTAATCATTAAGATGAAAACAAAATTCTCGTTCTTGGCCCACTAGGAACAAAAACATCCATTATCAATAAAAAAATTAAAATGATGTTAATAAACCCCAAAATACCATGGTTCACTCCCCACTATAAGGATTTCCTTAAACTACTCTCGAATGAGAAATAGGATTCACAATCACACTGTATAAGTCCTAAAAAAGTTAGGATAACACGCCTAAAACCACAGACCATTCACCTTAAGCAAGTTAGTTCCAACAAACCAAACCACCCTCAAAAACTCCTCTTCAAAATAGAGGCATATCCCTCATTACATGATCGACTACACAACCACCATCTATTTGGTCATTGATCCAAATCCACAAGCATCAAACCAAACTCTCACCACGCTACCCAAGGCATAACAAAAAATGAGTAGGTCTAGGTAACCAACCAAACCTGCCCTCTCAAGCCTACCATGAGACATGGAGAAATACCAGTGCTCCACTTCTCAACCACTAGGCATACTCTTTCCTAAATACACCCTGAATATAACATAACTCAATGGAACCACTAAGGAAAAACGGCCACACCCACCCAAGAAATATGTGATAGTAGCCACACAGGACCCACTAAAAGTCACGAAAGAGAAAAAAAAGTAAGAATAACTCCCTTAAAATAAAAAATAACATGATAATTTAGAGGAACCCCCATCATAGGTAAACATGATCACAACCCATATATTTCTCAGGCATCCTTTCCCTCACCAAGCCTCTAATAGAGCACTCAGAGCCCATTACCAACCCACAAGGGTCTACATGCATCCCTCAATAAAGGGAATGCATATCCAACACCAGTGAACCTCTATTTACATGATCACATAAACTTAAATTGAATAAATTATATAAATTTGGTTCATTTGAGTATAATTACACTAAGTACTTATATGAGAAAACACCATATGATCTGTTGTTGACACATTAAACAACTTAAACTCTATCATTAGTAAAACTCCATTGACAAGTACATGTCATGTGAATCATACATGCCTATAATGATGCATGAAAACTTGAATATTTCCCACAATACAAGATAAAAAAACCATAATAAACCATAAATCAAAAACACCAATTTCATCACACTAGGTGAAATCACACTACCATAAAAACAGAATACAAGAATAATAATCCTATGCCCTGGAAAATTGGAATTTCTATTGGAAAAGGTTTTTTCAACACAACAGTATGATATCCATCACAATTCCTAAACCACATGTCTAACAACTCCCAAATCCTAAAAACAGACACCTATGATATCATTTTCTAATGAACCAGCCCAATTCAGCCTAGTACATCAATCAACCTGGATTACCAAAAGGCCTAAACCATGCATCCAAATATTCAAGAGACTGATAAAAAGAATCAAGGGTATAAAAGATATTGTGGGGAGACTATACCCTCTAGACATAGTGTAATAAGAGAAGAAAATAATGAAACTAATACACATGTATAACCATCAGACAATGGTTAATAAATAAATTGAAACAAAGCATGATATAATAAATGAAATGCAGTATACATTCATATATACTGAAAATCATGAAAAACATAGAAAAAATAATATCCTACTAGTCCAAACACACATATAAAACCAAGAAACTAAAAATAAAATACAAGAGTCTCTACCTCCAATACCAAGCCTAACCACATACCAAGTCTCGATGACACTCGAGCTATGCGAGCCCGATTATGAGACTCCACACTAGTGACTCTTCTTGATCAATAAACACTAGGCCTTAGCCCCATCCACTATGCAACTTATGATCTAACATGAAATTAGACATCAGTTCTGCATGGACACAGAGGTGCACATACAGGGGGTTGGAGATAAATCTTATTAAGCCACCCCCTATGGTGGACCTATAACATTCTATCATAATAAGTTCATACACACATGATATTACCATCCAATCCAAAAAATAATGGAAGCTAGCATAAAAAAATAACTTCATAAAAAGTGGGAAAGAGGGAAACATCCAACCGCAGGTTCTAGTTTGACACCCAAGGAAAATCTACCCTCGCTCAGGACCATTATTGAGGATTTAAAGCATGTATACCACCCCACCACATGAAATTAGGTACATATTCTAAATATACATAGGAGGTATAAGATGTATAAACATAAAGGCATGAATACTGAAACCTAGGGCATAACCATATAATCAACATGAGAAAGAACAACTACCAAGCTCTAGAAATCCAATAGAACAATCAAGCTGGTGATATATCTCCACTATAAACATTCAAGAAACCATAATGTCCCAAAATTACTATAGAATGAATCAGGATCTAAATAAGGGTTTGATGGTAAACAATTCCCTAGGGGAACACATTACAGTGATCCCAACATGAGCACTATCCTAGGGGATTTCATCCACCCCACATGCCCGATAGATACACTGTACCATGGTACCGACTCAAGTAATTAGGAGCCCCTTGAATCCATAGAATATAACCTCTATCTAGGGAAAATACTCAACTAGGGGGATGAAATCATCTAGATCATCCATTGGCTCCCTAATCCCATCCAATAATATCTATCCAATGCAGTAGAGAACTAGATAAAAACTCTAGAACAATGTTTGATCCAAGATGTCCCAAGGGTCTCCTCTTCAAACCAGAGTTCTAAGAAGAAAATGCCAAAAACATTACAGAAAACAACCAACCAAATGTGGGATGATCCAACCTCAAACCCACCATTAAAATAGATGAACTAGAAGCACTAATTCAATCTTTTCCAATAAAGAATGGGGATTTCCTTGACACAATAGATCTCTTTATCCAACAAAACAACCACCATGGGCGCTCAACGACCCTTCTCAGGGACCAAAAAAAACTTAGATCTCTTAAATTCTTTGGGGTCATAATATAAAGCGACACCCTTGTTGGTGCCAAAATACGTTCCCCAAGATATTTCAAGGAAGTCCATGACTGGTTGAGAGGAAATCCAAGATCAACGACCCAAATATCCTCAAATGGGTCTTCCTAAAAAATCTCTTTCATTCATCCCCCAACCCTTAAAAATCGCGATGCATTGATGGAAGGCTCTATGAGTCTGACAAGGCCCGCAACTGCCGTGAAGGTAGTTGAATGATGCCTCAGTGAGTTCAAAGAGCCCCATGATTTCTGTGAAGTAAGTTGAAGGAAATATCCACAAGTTCGACAACTCCTCACCGCTTGGTGAAGATAATGTTTGTTTCATGGAGTGCCTCTAAGCTTCGTGAAACCCATTTACCTATAAATATATTTCTAACCCCACCTCAAAATCATTACTATCCAACCTTTCACCTTTCGATCTCCCATTTCACGAATCCCCTTGATCTCCGTTAACTCCATTACAAATGGATTACCCAAGGTACTAGAGCATCACAAAACCACTTTCCATTGTTCCTATTTACCCATGCCTATGCTAGGGTTTCCCTTCGTGAAGTCCTATTCCCTTTCCAGAGGAGGGAGGATCTTTAGAATACTCGAGGATTCATGGATAATTAAGCCTTCATAAAGAACTCTTTTCTTGAGCTAGGTATTTATGCCAAGGTAGGTTCACCTTACTTCACAAATCTCCTTTCTTCATGAAGCCCTTGACCTCAATGAAGCACCTAAGTTTCACAAAGTTCCTCTCATTGAGGCCTCCTAATTCATGAGACCTTCTTCCATGAAACCCTCCATGCTTTTATGCAGTGAATTCTTAGTCCATAATGTGGCATCCCTTATTGCATTGCCTTACCTTTTTATTTTTAGCTTAGGTATGCTAATGGATCTTACTCTTTGGCATATCCATGATAACACTGACCCCAAGACTGAACACTCCTCCACCCCACTTCGATCAATAATTGTTGGTGCCCTCCCTTCCCCAAGTGTAGGAGGGTATCATTTATGTAAATCCAAGGGATGTGGAGTGAGTCCTCCCCATATGTGATATAGGACATTAAATTTACAAGAACCATCATCCTTAGAACACGAAGTTAAACTACAGACTCTCCTCATGAAATACACATAGGGTGACCTACCTCAATCATTTTCCATGCCCACTTGTCTCCATGGGAGTGAGATCTTATTCTCATGGAATGATATATTTCTTGAATGGAATGACATCTACCCGTGAGGAAGGGAAACCATCTTGGTGTAAGCCCCTATCCTTTGTTATAGGAGGTAGAAACATTTCTCCTCTTTTCCTATTACAAATTAAAATACCAAAGGCGATATGGTAACATGGGACTATCAAAACCTCATCCATATCCCTTTGATAATTTTCACCATGGGCCGCTCCTATGCGCAAGCCCTGCTCCATCCCTCGCCAACACATCTTTCACGATGCGATAGTCTGGTATACTAGTTCCTATTTTTTCTCACATTGAGAATGTAACACATGGTCTTAGAGGTTACTAGTGACCATGTGATTTTTCTTATGGGAATACATCTTGGAATAATCCCCATCTTTAACCTCAATTGGCCGTTAGCTATGCTCAAGCCCCGAACATCCAAACTACATGGGTTTTGATCCCTATATTATAAACAGGGTACATAGGAGGCCTCCATGTGGTTCAATCCTGAATATTGGTAAACCTGGGATCCCTCCTTCTAGGGTTGAACTTCCTGGATCTCAATATCCACCATAATCCATTCCCATTCTAGTCTTTCCCTCAAGCCACTATATCCGAGTAGGATCATGACCCACCCGGAGGTCAAATATCCATCAGGTCTATCTTGGTAGCTTCAATGTGTAATCCCTACACCACATGATTGGGACTCCCCCTTAGGTGTAATACCCAATACCCCTCTCAAAACTATGTGAACTTTGATTTCCAACTAACTGGGATACATAGTAAACCTCCTCTAGGTTCAATCCCGACACCATCATCTTCACATCAGTTTAATATCATCCTTACCAAATGGCATTAAACTACATGGGATGCTCGAAATATATGTAATTTGATTCACAAATTTCTAGGATATGTAGGAAGCCTCCCTGAGGTTCAATACCAACATCCTCAACAATCCATCCAACCTATCCACTCCATTCACTTCATCCAATTCATCCATAATCCATCCTGATTTTACCCAGGACACCACATCCCAGTAAACCAATTCCATCAATTGGGGCTGGATCTGTGCATAAACCCCATTCACCCAAATCATCATTGATCCTAGTAGAATAATGGTATTCTTAGTGTGTAATCCCCACAAAATCCAACCAAGATCAATCCTCTTGCGATGGGACATATCAGTGCGTATGCCCCACACCATCTGTTTGAACTACGTGGGTTTTGATCACTGTATTCTAAATAGGGTATGCAGGAAGCCTCCATGAGGTCCATTCCAATCCAATGGTAAAGATTGGCGTCCCCTTAATTGGGTTCCACCTTCCTTAATCCATCCTTAGTGGTGTCCATATCATCCTTTATGGTGTGAAACCTCCCCTTTATGGGACACACCACTCTTGGGTCCATCCCCATAGGGATTTATAATCCTCATATCCAGCAAAATTTCTAGGTGCTCCCTCCTAGGGATGTACCTATCTGATCCAACTTCACAAGTGTTTTGATCATTCCATTATGTCTCTGCAAGATGTTAAAATCATAACCCTATATACCCACAGGACATTAAACTCATGACATACCCCATATAAAACATGGGATGCCTGAAGAAAACCTCAGAAGACATGCCTTTGTCATAGGATACACCACGATCTATGTGGGATGCCTCGAGTTTCTACACCTTTTAGAAGCCCTCTTATAAGGAAGAATACATGTGTTCCAATATTGCAGCATCCAGACATGCCACTATTTCCCAACATGACTACTCCCTTGACCGAAGGTTGCTTCCCTAACTTGACCCTTTGGAATGTCCAGAAATAATCAGCATAATTAACCAGCATCCACAAAGAGATGGAAACAAGGATGACTTTCATGAACAACATCTTAATCGATGAAGGAGATTTGAACTAGGCGGTGAATTCCGATGAGGAATCTGTGGAAGGAGGGACCAAAATCCCATCATCCCATTTTGATCATAGAGAATAAATCTATAAAGAAATTATGAAATCCACCTGCCTTTGGAAAGTGGGAATGTAGGGAAACAAGCCGCGTGTCATGAAGCCGATGATGAGAACCTCTATGGAAAGCATCAAAAATAGAAATGGTTAACCCAACGTGAAATATTCTTCTCAATAGGGTATTAGTAGCACTCAATACATCATTAGAGAAGATTTTCACCATATCTATATATTCATCACCAGGTTCTACCAAGAAATAGTGGTCCTAGTGTGGAACTCACTAGAAATCACGGTAGTTAATCATTGGGCATTCTGATCTATGGCATCATTAGCATGGATCTCTCTCTCCAATCATGGAATAATAAAATATGTTAGGGAATTGGGAATTACTTTCATATAATCTGTATTGATATCTTAATATTCCTACTTTTCATGACCCAAGCCATAAGAAATCAATCTCCCTCTGCCCGCAAATATAGAGGTAGGAGGAACAAAAATGCGGCAATCCCGCATGATTCCACCTCCAATATGACTTTATCCATGACCATGACTACCAGACTCCCACACACCATTTCATCCTCACAGACTATGTAGATAAGGGTGATCAACACTCTCGTATGATGGTACGTGCCAGAGGGGGTTATTCCCATGAGGGATATGGCCCTTTGGGACCTAAAGGCTTATATTCCTTGTCATCACTGCCTCCCCCAAGGGCCGCACAGGGAGCCACTGCTCCCCAATCCCACGTTCAACCACTTCAGGAGCCCCTCCCCATAACGTTCCTATGACTCACTCCCCTATGCCAATGAGGTAAGGGATATCTGAGTCATCCCAACTATGAATACTACCCGAGAGATGTCATAGAGGGCTCCCACCAGGCCATGTAAATTCCACCAACTCTCGATCCCCCAATCCAAAGAACAGGAAGTCTACAGCCCTGCTTTTCTAATCCTGGTTCAGATAATCCGATGCCAACGTTGGGTGAAAGCTCAGGAAGATTCCCTTCAGGGGGCATGCTCTTCCATGGCTTTTGTGTACCATGCCAACCCTCGACTCATTCTACCAGGTCCCTACTACCACATAATAGGGATCCACTTATGCCCGATTGTAATTGAGACATCAACCACATAAAAAATAGGTTGAGTGGACTCTTTCATTCCCCGACATGATCATCAACCATTGTGGGTCAACTCGAGACGATGAGATCCAGTATGAAGGCCCTCCCCGTACCATCACTATCTAGAGTGGAGGTCCTCCTGTCTCTCTCACCTAGCATGGAGGTCCCCCTCATGTTACTATCATTAGTCCAAGAAGAGGTGCTCCCAGTCTTTTTGACATCCAGTACAGAGGTCCTCCCCAAGCCTATGATTCTAGATATGTAAGCCCTCCCCATATTCTAACTATCTATAGTGGTGGTCCTCCCTATAACATCATCAACCAGATTTCTCCTTGCTCTACCACCCATCAACATGGAGGACATCCCCATGTTCTCATTAGCTCCATCAGAGGTCCTCCCTACTCTGAAAACTATCAAAGTGGTGGTCCAATATACTTCATCGATAATCAACATAGAGGTCCTCCTTGTGTCCAGTTCAATCAGTATGAAGGTCCTACTCATGTTACCACTTCCAACCAGTGCAGTGGTCCTCCTCATTCCATAAGTAGTCAACATGGAGGTCCTACCCATGTTCTCACTAGCTCCAGTAGTGGTCCTACCCACTCAAGTATTATCAACCACAAAGGTCTTCCCCGCGCACCCAGAAACCATTAAGAAGGTCCTAACCATACTCAAGCTCACCAACTTGGACATCCTCTCCTTGTTCTATTTGACATATTCCCAGGTACTCCTCGTACCTCAACTCGCCAAAGCAGAGGTCCTCCCTACTTTGATGAAAACCAATACAGAGGCCCTCCTTATGTCACAACCATCTCAAGATGAGGACCTACACACTACAACACCAATCCATGAAGAGGTACTCCCCATGCCAAATATTTACCTTTCCCTAAAGATCCTTCCCAGTGTAGAAGGGTAAACCATAACTGTTGAATTAAGAACTGTGAGAAGCACAAGATCATTGTCAATCTGATCCATTTCTCAGATTATGAAGTAGAATGTGACTCAATAATGGAGCCTTCACCCCGATAATCTACATAAAAGTCTAGGGTAGGAACCTAGTGTGTGATTTTCTTCATCCCATATGGTGAGATGCATTAGATTCTCAAGTCCCTCCATAGGTTCATGTAAGTAGAGGAAGATTTGGATCCCTTCTAGAGCCTCGTCATGTAGACCTCTCTATTATCACTAGTTTTGTTCTCTACCATGATGTGATATCACATAGAGTTATTATAAGGCATGGTAGATGATGGGAAATCTCCAGACTCACCTCCTACAACCACTATATTTATGCATGAAGTGGTGGTAAATATCCCATCCTATAAGGACACGGTGATTTTTTTGGCACCACCTTCAAGAGATGACCCAGTGAGTGGTGTCCATTCATCTCACGTAGTGTTTTGTCTACTAGATAGTCCATCAACTCATCATTCTATATCAATTTAATTTATAATTCCTCATCTAGCCCTGATCAAAGAGTGGGGAAACCAAGAGTTGTATATCACTTTTGAGCGAAGAATCTTGTGAGACACCATTGCCGTGGATCAGTTTTCTGAGATGTTCTGGACAGTTTTTACTCCAGACTTCAACATTCCAGAGTCCCTCACCCAGGATGAGGCCATGTGCTTCCACCAGATCATCTGGGTGATGCATCTATTCCTCCACAACCATCAAACGATTTACCTGAAATGCCAAGAACACTTCAACCACATTGGCCAGTAGTGCCACATGGTTGAGTTAGTAGAGTTTTAGTGGATCAACATACTATATCACATGAATACCATTGGACCCTTAATCAATGATCAATTCAGAGATTCACCATGTTTCATAGAATTATTGAGGATGTATCCCTATATATGCAGATCCGGGGCTAGGGGTAGTACACTACTTTCTACTTCAGACCTATTTGAAAAAACCTGATTCACCTGGAAACATCAAGTATATGCCTCCAAGCATCGTCATAGTTAACATGGTTGAGATTTTCTCACTCAAACAAAAGTACACTGAGATAGGGCTCAGTGAAGAGAACCTGCCTCCATGGGCACTACAATATTTGGTGAAATTCACTGGTGTTCATAATCACTTCTAAAGGAATCTTTTCAGCCTTACAGAACCCTTTGCATCATTTCCTATTAGTAAGAACACCAACAAGGGTAAGGATCATATCATAAATTCTAATCCATCTGACCCATTTGATGTAGTTCAAGAGAATGAAGTTGATTATTCCAAAACTGACTTGCACCATCAACTTAGATTTAAATATGATCATAGATAATCTCCTTGTTGAGTTCCTTATAGAATAGGGTCTAGATTATAGTGATCCTCGATGCGTTCTCATCCTTCCACTGGGGAAGCAGGGGTAGCCACAGGTTCCTATGGATAGTTTCCTCATGTTGATCCTAACAATCTCATGCATCCAAATAGGGTATATACCAGATACTATGGAAAGAGACCACAATATTTATCACCAAATCTTCCCGAGATACATGAGAAACCTCCTTGAGACCTGGCTCCATAGGTCATTCTTCCAGTAGCTCCACATGCCACTCCAGTATCTCTATGAGTTTCTGAGCCTGAATATCATGTTGAAGAGCCTAGAAATGCATTGGTGTTCAGGAATCCTCACCAAGATAAGAATCCCCACCAATATGATCCAATTTTCACTCTCATCACCTGTATCAAGGCCCTTGAGACATGAAATGTGGAAATACCACCTGATGGAAAGTCGTATCCAACATGGGTGGATGATAAGTAGGCACCCCTAGATTTCGAAAACCCTACCTTCCCCCCCTTTAAGTGGATAGGTGACCCATTTCATCATTTGAATCAATTTATTTCAAGGTTTAGACCCATGTTGGGAACTCCATCATAGAAGGATGTATCCAAGATTTAGTGTTTCATACATACATTGGAGGGGCCTGCAGTCTTTTGGTATAACTAGTTACCCATTGGGCCCATTGCTGGTTGGGAAGATCTTCATAGGAAGTTTCATTATCAGTTTAGATCCACCACACATAAAAAGAGTATTTTCAACCTCTTCAAGTGAAAACAATGGCTAGATGAGAGAGTCTCAGACTTTGTCTCCAGGTGGAAGGGCCTCATGTATTCACTTGACACACTAATAACTCAAGAACAACTTCTAACAATGTGTGTGGGGAATGCAAAGACTAAATTGGTTCCCCCCTCATCACTCACAATTTCCCAGGTGAATTTTGTGATTTATTGGACAAGTCTCAGCACCTAGAGGATTCCTTGAGGCATGCTAATTAGGAACAATCATTACCACCTTAAGCTTCTGCAAGAAGAGATGCCAAGGTAGAGACTGCTACTGTCACACAGATAGAGGCCCCCAGGCCGCTAGAATTGTTACCAGTAGAGATTCATCTGTAGCCTCACTGAGAGAAATATCCTTAGGCCCAGTCTCAGGCTCAATATTTACCTCCACAAAACCGGAAAGCGCCATCCCATCAAGCATCACTGCCTTGGAAAGGCAATTAGGCTCTATCCCCTCGCCAGGTTTTAGCCCCTCGTCAGGGTCAGGCTCCTAGAGTTCCTTTCTTGGATAGAAGAAATTGGACCTCATCATTTGATAAAGCTCATTATCTCTATTATTTACAAAGTTACTTGGATCAAGGGATTTTAATGTTTCTAGAATATAGAAATTCCCAAGAGACTAATCTGACTAATAGTTTCGACTACTGCCCTTATCACAAAATCCTTGCACATACCATCAAGAGATGCTATGTGTTCAAGTACTGGCTCCAAGAATAGGTTGATAACAATTTAGTTAGATTGGTCCCCACCCCATTATAGGTGGAATGTATCTCTGTAGTTCCTGATAGTGATAGAGAAGGTGAATGGTAGAAGGTCTCCAGTTGAAAGTCTTAGAAGTATAATGATTGGATAGATTGTAGAGAAGTTACTCACCCCCATGGTATCATTTGTGACTATTTAAATTAGACAGAGCCTCCTAAAGTTTCTACACCTCCTCTATCTACCACTTATAAATCCAAATCTCAGAATTTAAATTCTCAGAAGAGAAGGTGTAGATGGTGAAAGGCAAAGAAAATCTCCCCCGTCGGAGCCAAACCTGTATCACACTCTCGGAAATTTTATGTCCTCGGAAATGGGAATCGCCCCCAAAATTCACCCAATATTAGAGGATTACTCAAGTGATGATCAGGAGTATGCCTCAATGAATACCATCAAGCTGGTGGACCCTTACATGGTTCCTAGCAATGAGGAGTGTCAGACATGTCCTCCTAATATCCCCAGTCGATGCCATCATCGACGAGGCCATAGATATGTGAATATTCAGAATTCTTAGGCCAGCGCTTCTAGCCAAGCCATGCACACTCTAAAAACAAGACAAAAAGCTCAACACCAATCTCAACATGTGCAGTCCTCTCATCCTATCTCACCAGATTCATTTCCACCACCATTTTTTTTACTCGACCAGGAAGAGACACCACGACCGTGTTATGATCATCCGCGACCAACTATAGCCATGCCTCAGTCATCTGATAGTTATCCGGTAGTGATTTTTCATGGTTCAGCTAGTGAACAATGGGACATCCCTAGCACCATCCTGAATCCACCAATTCTACCAGCAACTCACATTGTACCTCCTACCAAAGAGAAAGCTCCTACTGCTAGAAATGTGAACCTAGCACGGAAGTATGATGCGATTAAGAATATTTACATCAATCCTACAAATATATCGATTATTGAGGTCCTCCACCTTTTAAATAAATACATGAAGGCATTGAAATGGATTTGAAAATCCCCCTATAGTTCAAAACATAGGTAGTGGCTGTAGATGTCTTCCATTCTAAGGAAGTCGAGTGATTAGAATGCTAATCCATCATCTCATTCTTAGAAGAAGATGAAGGCTCCACCGTATAGGGATATATCCATCCATTTTACATCACTAGTAGTTAAATGGAATGGAAGTATTTTAGTGACTTTTAGACATAGTTTTTAGGATCAATCTCATCCTGGCCTAGATGATCTGTAAGCTAGGACTGATTTAATAAGATATGAGTCCCTATAACCTGAAGATTTAGGGTTAGGACAGGACCAAGCATAGGCTGTGTGGAAAGATTCTCCTAAATAACCAATTTAGTAGCCTAATTTCAAGCACTTTGTTAATGGTTGTCTCATAGGATACCACCTATAATACACTAATGGGTCGACTATGATTCCATCTGCATGCAGTAGTTCTCTCATCGTATCACCAATGCCTCAAGTATTACCTCAATGGTCGAGTGGGTGTGATTCAAGGTGATGCATCTCCCTTTGACTCTTTTGAATCTTACTATATGGGTGACAACTATTACAAAGGTAAGGAAAAATGTGTTCAGACCAATTAAGTTGATCACACTACTACTGTAGCCGACCTATGGACAGACTTAGATGATGTTTTCATCCTCCTGATTCACCGGTTCGAGGCCACAACCCTAGACATGGGACACTACTTTGTCATTTTTGAAATGAGGATAAGACATGTTCCTAGGTACAAGGAACATCAGAATATTACCTTGTACTCCTAAACGAGTCAGGATCGGGTGATACCAGAACCCCCCACCCCTGTTAGGTATCAAGACGTTCACTCCATGGCTACACCTGTCCATGAAAACTTCTTATTCCATAGATCTTTATTGAACCGACACAAAATGACCTTCCACCACTGCTTTTACATCATCAATAATGTAACCCTTGGTCTATGTCCTAATGAAATCATGTCAATAACCTTTGTTTCCATGGTTTTAGTAGTATATTAGTCTCCTATTGAAGATTCCACATCTGCCCAAGCAGGCACCAATGTTCCACCATAATCAGCTATCTTGGATGAACTATCTCCTCCCATTGATTCCTATATCTAAGATGATGAATAATATTTGGAAGATGCCCCTCCCACATTAAAATAGGGTTTCTCAACCACCATCAATGAGTTGGTATAGGTGTATCTTGGCACTGAGATAGATCTGAGGCCAACACGGATCAACACAACTATGCATACAAAGAAATATTAGAAATATGTGGATTTCCTAAAGCATAAATATGATGTATTTTCCTAGATTTATGAAAACATTTAAGGAATAGACACTTAGGTCACCATCCATTATCATGGTCTTCTAGTGAGTCATCGTGGGTTCAAACAACATCCCAGGAAGATGCACATTTCTCATAGTGCCATGGTTGAGGCTAAAGATGAAAAGATCATGAAATACAACTTTTTTAAGGAAGTCCAATACCCCAAGTGGTTATCCAATATCGTTCCCATCAGGAAGAAGAATGTACATATCATATTTTTCATTGAATTATGAGATCTCAACTGCTACTATCTGAAGGATGATTTTCCCCTTCCCATGATAGAGCTTTTAATCGATGCCACTTCTAGGTTATAGACTATCTCCTTCATGGATGAGTATTCTGGGTACAATATGATCCACATGAACCCTAATTATGAACATTCCACCACCTTTAGGGTATTATAGGGGACCTTATACTATTTGTTAACTCCCTTAAGTTTAAATAATACAGGATCCACTTATCAGTGTGCCATGTACCACACATTAAAACCAATCATTAGGACACTAGTGTAATACTATGTGGATGATTTGGTAGTAAAATACCACCAGCATTAGGACCATCTCATAGATATTGAGAAATTGTTTCGCTTCCTCTGCTCCTACCATATGAAGATGAACCCATTGAAGTTATCTTTTAGGGTTACCTCTAGGAAGTTTCTCAGATTCCTCATCAAATAAAGAGACATTGAGATCATCCTAGAGAAGATCAAGGCCATCAGTTAGATTCCTCCTCCGAGAAACCTACAAGAGCTCTAAGGCTTTTAAAGCCACTTAGACTATGTACACTGATTCATTACAAACCTATATGGAAAGTGTAATACATTTTCCAAACTCATGAAGAAAGGTTCCATCTACTAGTGAGATGAATAGTTCTAGACCACATTTGAGGAAATCAAGCATTATCTACTACAACCTCTAGTCCTGATTCCACCCATATCTGGGAAGCTGTTGGTACTCTATGTGACTGCCCTAAAGTGATACCTCGACGCCCTGATCGATTAGAAGAAAAACTAAGGGACAATGTGCATTTTATACTATCTCAATTGTATTATCCTCAACATAGATTCTAGATAATCTTTATTTGAGAAGAACTACCTCACATTTATTTTTGTTGTGTAGAAGATGCAACATTTATTTTAAGCACCATGAGATACAAATAGTGTCCCACATGGATATGCTAAAGTATATTCTGAAACACCCTATATTGACAGGCTATCTAGCTCGGTGGGAAGTGATCCTTCAGCAGTTCAACATCAGTTTCATTCTGCAGAAGTATTTCAAGGGTCAAGCACTGGAAGAATTTCTATCCGCCCTTCTGGACCCCAAAGAGCTGTCCCAAGATCTTGATTTTTTAGATGATTCCATCCTCTTAGTGGATCAGGTTATACCAATATGGAAAATTTACTTTGATGGTGCCTCCAAAATCCTAATAGGTAGAAAAATCAATGATCCCAGACTCAACAAAGTAGGTATGTGAATTTTATTAATTGTGCCTAAACATGTTATCTTGCACTATTCATTCTTGTTGTCATAAGGTTTCACCAACAATGATGTGGAGTATCAGACTCTCATCACCAGTATCAAGCAAGATCCTGAGATTAACGTTCCCCATCAACATGTCAAAGGGGACTTTGAACTAGTCATTAAGAAAATAAATGGTGACTATGTCATCATGAATCTAGAACTCCTACCTCTATCAGAGAGCACTCACTATATTATGGTGACAAAGCGTTGTTGTGTGCACTCTCAAAAATATTTATACTAAGTGCAGCACAGTGGCTGACCTAGGTCGTTCTCTTGAGGATCTTTTGTGGTTTAATAAATCACTAATTCTAGTCAACCTAATATAATTCTTTTTGTTGTTCAATATTTTATGAAATAAATGTAATTTAATAAAATAAATGAAATTCATAAATTAGATGAAACTAAAATTTAATTCTAAATTACCATGCAATGCTAAATAGAATGTAATTAGGGAAGAAAGGAAGTTCTCCCGAGAGAATATTCAGGGAGCACCTTCAGTGGCCAGTTTCAAATATTCTTAGTGTACACACTCCATCGTATGTGTGCACACCTTATTCTATACCGGTTATGAATAAAAATTCTACTTAGAGATCGCCAATCACACCTTCCATCCACCTCCTCAATCGAGGGAAAATGGTTGTAGATTAAGAAGTTAATCTTTAGACAACCACAGTGAGGATTACACCCACTATAAATTATCCTTATAATTAATTCAAAGAATATTAAAAACATGGTCTTGGGTTCAATAACCTGATTACTCCCTCGGAATATTCCTCAGATTAGTTACTCATGATCACGAGTATTATAGTTCACAATGGTAAGATGAGAGGAAGAGAAGAGGGTGAATCGGTGGACACAAAAATAAAAACAATGCATGAATTTATTAGAAATATAAATTACAATTGAAAACTAAAAATAAAGAAATGAAATAAAATAAAAATAAAGGGTGAAGATTTTCGGCCGGCCTCCCTCGGTGGAGATCTCCTCCTTGGTGCCTTGAAGGAATGGATGGAAAATGGGATGCTTTGAGAGAGTGGAGCTCTCCTCGTTTTATAGACAGAATTTTCCCCCCGGATGTTGACGCATTGTATCCCCATTAAATGACATCTTCACGCATTGAGGCCTTCTTTAATGTTGTTCATAATTACCTTGTCCGTGTCCCCTAAAAATATCAGCGGCTTTGGACCTGTATTCCAAGTGTTATGGCCGTTTTACTTTGAGAATTTATTCTGTCCAGTCAGACTCTTCAAAAAGAAATCCTCCGGATTAGAGTGATTTAAGGACCCCATAAACGGCCAATTCACTCGGTTCTTCCTTCCTAAAAGATTATACAAAACCCCTTTCTCTTCCACCCACCTAATGTCACATTATTTGGGCCCACCATGGATGAGTTATGGATCCCACACCAAAACTAGGCAGAACTGAAAACATTTTTCTTTCTCCCACTTGTGACCTTCTTTTGAGCTTCCATATGGACGATTCAGCTTTTAGTCAAAAAATAGTAAATGAATCCCTGGATGTGTAAAATATGTAAAAGAAATAATTTTGTAATTTTGATCAGTGTAGATAATATTATGTCCAAACTACCGAAATAATTTAAAACTGTTAAAAATCCAAAATGGCCAATTTTTACTATTCATCTCAAAATAACACTAAAACCTAAAAACATGACAATTACCCATCCAATAACACTTTTGTGGCATTATAAACAATGATTTATAGTATAACATATATGAAAATGTGAGCTTCATCACTCCCCCACACTTAAACATTGCACTCATGGGCAATCATCTTACATCCAAATCAAAATCCACACAACAATCAAAAATGAGAAAATATCAATGATTTTATCCAAAATAGAATTCCATCATGTCTCATGTATGAATAAAAATACTCTATCATTTTCATTTAAATTATTAAATTTTTTCAACCTCATAAATCAATCCATGGCCCAATCACAACCTACCTCACATTGAATTTTATGTCACTCTTCACTCAAGAGAAATTGAATCTAGAGTTACACTCATACTTGAAAATCGCATGTATCACCATAGGTTTGTGAAAATTCTCATTTCTCCACATCGTGAAACATGAAAATTAATTTAATCACAAGGGATTTAATTAAGGGTTCAAATGATTCTGTGGCTTAGGGTTGGTGGGAAAATTATTGGAAAAAAAGTTCCAGGCTAGAAAGAGGAGGTTGGGATTTTAAGTACAATGCATGATTAAATCAAGTGAAAACACAGGAAATTACTCACTCAATCCCACATGAAAATGTGAAAAACAACAACACCCCCTTTTTATGACATGGTAAATGATCCAATAAGTGATTATAATAAATGATATCATCTAAGTTCTCCTCCTTTTTTTCAAAGCTCCAGAAAGGCACAACTTTATTTTCTTTTTTCTTTTTTTCATGGAGGATGAGCTGAAAATTGAATACAATGAATGAATGAAAATTCATGCCCTTGATTTTTGAGAGGGACATGAGTCATAAAATAATGTACAATGAGGAATTCAAGCTCATCTCCATTTTTTTTCTTTTTTTGAAGGAGAAATGGATGAAACAAATTAAGCACAATGAAATGATGACACATGCCCAATTCTCTTATTATCCACAGCCCAAAATATTGAGACACACTTCACACTACCCATAAATGATACACATCCCAATGAACTCACATGAAAGGCCCTTACCCCACACTCAAACTCGAAATATCCATGCAAAAATACTAAAAGTACGGGTAGGTGAGGAAAAATTGGCTTGTAATGTGGCTTAAACCTATAGGGCAATTCATGGAATCTAAGGGATTACGAAGGATAAATGTAAAGGTGGGTCTCAAGATAAAATTTGGATAGACAAAGAGATGCCTCAATAATTTTAAATACATTCCATGAAATCCAAAGCTTCTAAAGAGAATTATTCACAAATTCTGATTCTCACACAAAATTCAAGTTTCCCTCAAGAAAGTTTGGGTATTAGGAAGAATATGTAAAAGTGGTTTAGAATACCTCACAGGATTGGAAAAATATTTTGAGTCAGTGTTTCATGGTCATGGATTTCAAAAATCATCAAAACTCATAAAAATGATTGATAATCCAATTCAAGAAAATTGTTTTCACATCTACAATCATTTAAAATCCATTATTTCAAAAATCATTTCGACTCTTTCAAAATAAATTGATGTGTGAAAAGTGATAAGAATATTCAATAAAGCTCAAAAATCCTAAAAATATAATAAACCAAAATGAAAATCATACAAGAAGAACTAAGCAGGTTCACACTCCCACACACTTAAATTTAACTACCCTTTATTTCAACTCAATAAAATATAAATATAGAGGTAGAAAATCAAAGGGATGGAAAGATAAAAGCTGACATTATTTTAGTGGTGGATGCCTTCAGTTAAGATCCTAGAAGCAGACACTTTAAAACTACAAGAAATTAATGAAAATACATAAGAATAATAAATAAAAAGAATGATAAAGGGAAAAGAAAAGAGATAATGCTTGGTTTAGACCCCCAAGAGGGTGCTAGGTTTTTACTGCCCCTAGTCAGGCAGTTTCAGTAGATTATCCCCAATCGGAATGTGGGTGTGGTTTCATTGAGATGAACCACCACATGTGAGTTTTCCCGATATCCATGAGTAAAACCTGAAAGTAGAGAACCCCAAAGAAGATAAGAATGTTCCAAACCCCAGAGAAATAATAAAGAAGAAATTTGAGTTCCAAAGTGGGAGGGAATAAAAGATAAGGGTGCTCCCTATTAACTTTAGTGGTGTCTTCCTCCATGTGATATGAAAGTTGATGTAGAGGAGGTAGTCTCACCACCACCAGCTTCTCCGGCTCATCTTCCTTGATTATCACCACTTTGGTGGTCTCATCATCAACATTCAAGGCCCGATCCATTTGTGCTATATCCGAAATTTCAAGAAAGGACAAGTCAGAAAACAATTCAGTTTGAATAAAATTAAAACATGATGAATCAATAAAGAAATCTTCCCTTTCAAGTAAGTCAGCATGGAAATTGATTTCTTCTGATTGGACCATTGGAAACTCCATCTCAGCAAGTGCATCTTCTTCTTCATATTCCAAAGCAATAGTGAGGTCAAAAGGTACTGATTGTTCAATATCAAACATGGGAAGATCATGTTTCAAGTTATCTTCGACAATGTTATTCCAGGATTCTTCCAAAAAATGTTGACCTCCCATTAGTGCATCAGTTGGAATGTGTACTTCTGGGACCTCCTTGAGCAATGGTTGAGTGCGGGATGATGTGATAAGTTCCTTTAGAAGTTCTTTCTCACCCGCCTTAGGTTCTTTAACATAAAATGTGATTGGTGAAATCTCTTCCACCACTCATTCTGGTTCAGGTTCCAGCTCAGGTTCCGGCTCAGGTTCGGGTTTCTCCTGGGATGTGCGTACATATTCTGCAATCAATTCTATTTGGCTCTCCAGGTATTGCACTTTATCGCTAATCCTATGAAACTGAGAATCAATTTCATTGTAAACAGTTTCTTTCACTTGAGATTGGTCAGTCAATGCATAATAATCATAATTTGAATACATCATGAATGAAGAATATTTTTTTTAGTTTTTGAAATTTATGATTTTTTGTTGTTTTTTTTAAATTAAAGGAAAATTATTTAAAAAAAATTGAATAAAAATAGTGAATTAAAACCACTTGGATCCCCATAAATGGCGCCAATTTGACAAAGCGTTGTCGTGTGCTCTCTCAAAAATATTTATACTAAGTGCAACATAGTGGCTGACCTAGGTCGTTCTCTTGAGGAGCTTTTGTGGTTTAATAAATCACTACTTCTAGTCAACCTAATCTAATTTTTTTTGTTGTTTAATATTTTATGAAATAAATTTAATTTAATAAAACAAATGAAATTCATAAATTAGAAGAAACTAAAATTTAATTCTAAATTACCATGCAATGCTAAACAGAATGTAATTAGGGAAGAAAGGAAGTTCTCTCGAGAGAATATTCAGGGAGCACCTCCATTGGACAGTTTCAAATATTCTTAGTGTAGACACTCCATCATATGTGTGCACACCTTATTATACACCGGTTATGAATGAAAATTCTACTTAGCGATTTCCAGGCACACTTTCCATCCACCTTCTCAATCGAGGGAAAATAGTTGTAGATTAAGAAGTTAATCTTTAGACAACCACAGTGAGGATTACACCCACTATAAATTATCCTTATAATTAATTCAGAGAATATTAAAAACATGGTCTTGGGTTCAATAACCTGATTACTCCCTCAGGATATTCCTATGATTAGTTACTCATGATCATGAGTATTATAGTTCACAATGGTAAGATGAGAGGAAGAGAAGAGGGTGAATCAGTGGACACAAAAATAAAAACAATGCATGAATTTATTAGAAATATAAATTACAATTGAAAACTAAAAATAAAGAAATTAAATAAAATAAAAAGAAGGTGTGAATATTTTCGGCTGGCCTCCCTCGGTGGAGATATCCTCCTTGGTGCCTTGAAGGAATGGATGGAGAATGGGATGCTTTGAGAGGGTGGAGCTCTCCTCCTTTTATAGACAGAATCTCTCCCCCGGATGTTGACGCATTGTATCCCCATTAAATGAAATCATCACGCATTTATCCCTTTTTTAATGTTGTTCATAATTACCTTGGTCGTGTCCCCTAAAAATATCAGTGGATTTGGACATGTATTCCAAGAGTTATGACCGTTTTACTCTGAGCATTTATTCTGTCCAGTCAGACTCTCCAAAACGAAACCCTCCGAAGTAGGGTGATTTAATGACCACATAAACGGCCAATTCACTAGGTTCTTCATTCATAAAAGATTCTCCAAAACTCCTTGGGCGTCCACCCACCGAATTTCACATGATTTGGGCCCACCATGTATGAGGTATGGATCCCACACCAAAACTAGGAAGAAATGAAAACAGTTTTCTTTCTCCCAATTGTGAGCTTCTTTTGAGCTTCCATATGGCCAATTCATCTTTTAGTAAAAAAATAGTAAATGAATCCCTAGATGTTTAAAATCTGTAAAAGAAAGAATTTTTCAATTTGGATCAGTTTAGATAATATTATGGCCAAACTACCGAAATAATTTAAAACTGTTAAAAATCCAAAATGGCCAATTTTTACTATTCAACTCAAAATAACACAAAAACCTAAAAACATTAAAATTACTCATCCAATAACAATTTTTTGGGATTATAAACAATGATTTACAGTATAAAATATATGAAAATGTGAGCTTCATCACTCCCCCACACTTAAACATTGCACTCCTGGGCAATCATATTACATCCAAATCAAAATCCACACAACAATCAAAAATGAGAAAATATCAATGATTTTATCCAAAATAGAATTCCATCATGCCTCATATATGAATAACAAGCCTATATAATTTTCATTTCAATTATTAAAATTTGTTCAACCTCATAAATCAATCCATGGCCCAATCACAACCTACCTCACATTGAATTTTATGTCACTCTTCACTCAAGAGAAATTGAATCTAGAGTTATACTCATACTTGAAAATAGCATGTATCACCATAGGTTTGTGAAAATTATCATTTCTCCACAGCATGAAACATGAAAATGAATTTAATTATGAGGGATTTAATTAAGTGTTCAAATGATTCTGTGTCTTAGGGTTGGTGGGAAAATTATTGGAAAAAAAGTTCCAGGCTTGAAAGAGGAGGTTGGGCTTTTAAGTACAATGCATGATTAAATCAAGTGAAAAAACAGGAAATTCCTCACACAATACCACATGAAAATGTGAAAAACAACACCACCCCCTTTTTATGACATGTTAAATGAGCCAATAAGTGATTATAATGAATGATATCATCTAAGTTCTCCTCCTTTTTTTTCAATGCTCTAGAAAGGCACAAATTTATTTTCTTTTTTCTTTTTTTCATGGAGGATGAGCTGAAAATTGAATAAAATGAATGAATGACAATTCATGCCCTTGATTTTTGAGAGGGACATGAGTCATAAAATAATTTACAATGAGTAATTCAAGCTCATATCCATTTTTTTCTTTTCTTTTTTTGAAGGAGAAATGGATGAAACAAATTAAGTATAATGAAATGATGACACATGCCCAATTCTCTTATTATACACAACCCAAAATATTTACACACAATTCACACTACGCATAAATGATACACATCCCAATGAATGTACACGAAAGGCCCTTTCCCCACACTCAAACTCGAAATATCCATGCAAAAATACTAAAAGTGCGGGTAGGTGAGGAAAAATTGGCTTGTAATGTGGCTTAAACATATAAGGAAATTCATGGAATCTAAGGGCTTACGAAGGATAAATGTAAAGGTGGGTCTCAAGATAAAATTTATCTATCCAAAGAGATGCCTCAATAATTTTAAATACATTCCATGAAATCCAAAGCTTTGAAAGAGAATTATTCACAAAGTCTGGTTCTCACACAAAATTCAAGTTTCCCTCAATAAAGTGTGGTTATTAGGAAGAATATGTAAAAGTGGTTTAGAATACCTCACAAGATTGGAAAAATATTTTGAGTTAGTGTTTCATGGTTATGGATTTCAAAAATCATCCAAAATCATAAAAATGATTGATAATCCAATTCAAGAAAAATGTTTTCACATCAACAATCATTTAAAATCCATTATTTCAAAAATCATTTCAACTCTTTCAAAATAAATTGATGTGTTAAAAGTGATAAGAATATTCCATAATGCTCAAAAATCCTAAAAATATAATAAACCAAAATGAAAAGCACACAAGAAGAACTAAGCAGGTTGACTCTCCCCCACACTTAAATTTAACTAACCCTTATTTCAACTCAACAAAATATAAATATAGAGGTAGAAAATCAAAGGGAAGGAAAGATACAACCCGACATTATTTTAGAGGTGGATGCCTTGAGTTAATCTCCTAGAAGCAGACACTTTAAAACTACAAGAAAGTAATGAAAATACATAAGAAAAATAAATAAAAAGAATGAGAAAGGGAAAAGAAAAGAGATAATGCTTGGTTTAGACCCCCAAGAGGGTGATAGGTTTTTACTTCCCCTAGTCAGGTAGTTTCAGTAGATTATCCCCAATCAGAAGGTGGGTGTGGTTTCATTAAGACGAACCACCACATGTGAGTTTTCCAGATATCCATGAGTAAAACCTGAAAGTAGAGAACCCCAAAGAAGATAAGAATGTTCCTAACCCCAAAGAATGAATAAAGACGAAATTTGAGTTTCAAAGTGGGAGGGAATAAAAGATAAGGGTTCTCCCTGTTAACTTTAGTGGTGTCCTCCTCCATGTGATATAAAAGTTGATGTAGAGGAGGTAGTCGCACCACCACCAGCTTCTCCGTCTCTTCTTCCTTGATTACCACCACTTTGGTGGTCTCATCATCAATATCCAAGGCTCGATCCATTTGTGCAATATCCTAAATTTCAAGAAAGGAGAAGTCAGAGAACAATTCAGTTTGAATAAAATTAAAACATGATGAATCAATAAAGAAATATTCCCTTTCAAGTAAGTCAGCATGGAAATTGATTTATTCTGATTGGACCATTGGCAACTCCATATCAGCAAGTGCATCTTCTTCTTCATCTTCCAAAGAAAGAGTGAGGTCAAAAGGTACTGATTTTTCAATATCAAGCATGGGAAGATCATGTTGCAAGCTATTTTCGACAATGTTATTCCAAGATTCTTCCAAAAAATGTTGACCTCCCATCAGTGCATCAGTTGGAATGTGTACTTCTGGGACATCCTTGAGCAATGGTTGAGTGCGGGATGATGTGATAAGTTCCTTTAGAAGTTCTTTATCACTCGCCTCAGGTTCTTTAACATAAAATGTGATTGGTGAAATCTCTTCCACCACTCGTTCTGGTTCAGGTTCCAGCTCAGGTTCCGGCTCAGGTTCGAGTTTCTCCTGGGATGTGTGTACATATTCTGCAATCAATTCTATTTGGCTCGCCAGGTATTGCACTTTATCTCTAATCCTATGAAACTGATCATCAAGTTCATTGTAAACATTTTCTTGCACTTGAGATTGGTCAGTCTATGCATAATAATCATAATTTGAATACATCATGAATGAAGAATATTTTTTTAGTTTTTGGAATTTATGATTTTTTGTTGTTTTTTTAAATGAAAGGAAAATTATTTACATAAATTGAATAAAAATAGTGAATTAAAACCACTTGGATCCTTGAAAAATGCGCCAATTTGACAAATCATTGTCGTGTCCGATCTCAAAAATATTTATAATAAGTGCAGCACAGTGGCTGACCTAGGTCGTTCTCTTGAGGAGCTTTTGTGGTTTAATAAATCACTACTTCTAGTCAACCTAATCTAATTCATTTTGTTGTTTAATATTTTATGAAATAAATTTAATTTAATAAAATAAATTAAATTCATAAATCATAAGAAACTAAAATTTAATTCTAAATTACCATGCAATGCTAAAAAGAATGTAATTAGGGAAGAAAGGTAGTTCTCCCGAGAGAATATTCAGGGAGCACCTTCATTGGCCAGTTTCAAATATTCTTAGTATACACACTCCATTGTATGTGTGCACACCTTATTCTACAATGGTTATGAATGAAAATTATACTTAGCGATCGCCAAGCACACCTTCCATCCACCTCCTCAATCGAGGGAAAATGGTTGTAGATTAAGAAGTTAATCTTTAGACAACCACAGTGAGGATTACACCCACTATAAATTATCCTTATAATTAATTCAAAGAATATTAAAAACATGGTATTGGGTTCAATAACCTTATTACTCCCTTTGGATATTCCTCGTTTTAGTTACTCATGATCATGAGTATTATAGTTCACAATGGTAAGATGAGAGGAAGAGAAGAGGGTGAATCGGTGGACACAAAAATAAAAACAATGCATGAATTTATTAGAAATCTAAATTACAATTGAAAACTAAAAATAAAGAAATTAAATAAAATAAAAAGAAAGGGTGAAGATTTTCGGCCGGCCTCCCTCGGTGGAGATCTCCTCCTTGGTGTCTTGAAGGAATGGATGGAGAATTAGATGCTTTGAGAGGGTGGAACTCTCCTCCTTTTATAGACAGAATTTGTCCCCAGGATGTTGATGCGTTTTATCCCCATTAACTGACATCTTAACGCGTTGATCCCTTCTTGAATGTTGTTTATAATTCTCTTGTCCGTGTCCCCTCAAAATATCAGAAGATTTGGACATGTATTTCAAGATTTATGGCCGTTTTACGCTGAGAATGTATTCTATCCAGTCAAACTCTCCAAAACGAACGCCTCCGGATTAGGGTGATTTAATGACCCCATAAAAGGTCAATGAACTCGGTGATTCCTTCATAAAATATTCTCCCAAACTCCTTGCGCATCCACCCACATAATTTAACATGATTTGGGCCCACCATGTATGAGTTATGGATCCCACATCAAAACTAGGCATAACTGAAAACAGTTTTCTTTCTCCCATTTGTGAGCTTCTTTTGAGCTTTCATATGGCCGATTCAGCTTTTAGTCAAAAAATAGTAAATGAATCCCTGGATGTGTAAAATATTTAAAAGAAAGAATTTTGCAATTTGGATCATTGTAGATAATATTATGGCCAAACTACCGAAATAATTTAAAACTGTTAAAAATCCAAAATGACCAATTTTTACTATTCAGCTCAAAATAACACTAAAACCTAAAAACATGACAATTACCCATCCAATAACACTTTTGTGGGATTATAAAAAATTATTTACAGTATAAAATATATGAAAATGTGAGCTTCATCATATGGCCTAGTTTCCTTCTCATCCAATAGTCACTCATGTTCCCCGGTTAGAGAATGGTCGAGTCAATTCCTTGGCCAGCCTAGCCATGTATCTCATAGAGCCTAACCAAGACAACTTGATCATCCATGTGGTGAATTGAAGGGTCATCACTCCCTTAACTCTAGACAATGATGAAAACCAGTGAGTAATCCATCTTGTCACCGTTTCCCCTACATCAGAACCTCCATTTCCCCCTGTCGTGGATGAAGAAACCTCATATTGGAAAATTACTTTCATCGAGTACCTCCATCATGGAAATATCTTGATATACAGAGCTAAATGTGAGTGAATGTTTCAGAATGTAGTACAATTTACCCTTCATATTGGTCCCATACTCGAGAAGACTCTCTAGAAATGTGGGTTAGATGGAATTCTTCTCTACTATATTCAAGGACATGGGATCTCCCTCGACATGCAGAAAGTTCATGCTAGTTCCTATGGAGCTCATCAGGAAGGGTTAAAACTCTCCCATCAGATTTGGAGGTTGGGATAATTTTGGTCCACAATGGTCCATGAATATGTTGAGTTTACCAAGAGGTTCCACATCTGTCAAATTCATTGTAAATTTGTGAATCTTCTATCGTATACCCTCCATACTACCAAGTATTCTTTACCATTTTTGGTTTGGGGACTCTATGTCATGGGACCATATCCACTAGTGATAGATTGCTAGTACAGGTTCATTATGACCATGGTGGATTTCTTTTCCAAGTGGGTGGAGGTGATTCCACTCAAGGAAGTCAAATCCCATTCTATTATTGAGTTTTTGAGCTCCAAAATCACCCATCAATTCAGAGTAACTCATTCTGTTCTCACAAATAATGGCACTAATTTCTGAGTGGATGAGATGAAGAAATTGTATGCCAAGTGCAATATCTGATACAACCATACTTCCCGCTACCATGCACAAGAAAATGGACAGATAGAGGCATTCAATAATACCCTCTCGAACATCCTATAGAAGATGGTGGCATAGAAAAAGAAAAGTTTTCTGGAAAATCTCCCCAACTCCCTATAGGATTATTGGATGACAACTCGTAATTCCACCCAGGTGATCCAAAATTACCTAGTATACGGAATAGAGGTAGTCCTGCCCATCAAGATTCAGTTACCATCACTTTGTACAATTTTCTATTACCAGAAGATGTCAAAAAAGATAGTAGAAGTCCATCTGGTTGAACTGGAAGCTCATGAATAGAACAGTCTCCGAGCCTTGCACAATCTTGAGAGGTATTAGAACAAGATAACTCGAGCTTTCAACAAGAATTTTTTTTCTCCATTTCTTCCTTCGAGGTGACATAGTGCTAGCTCTGAGGATATTAATGATACCTAGTAGGAATCCTCTAAAGCTTGACCCCAAATGGGAAGGACCTTATATCATTCATAAGGTTTACCCCAACGGTGCATACTCTTTGATCACCATGGATGGGGAGAACATTAATCCTCTGACCAATTCCTAGTTCCTCAAGTAGTACTTTGTATAAGAACCTTCCATCTTGTATAGAATTAAACTCTTGTATCATCCTACATGATGTTAAAATGTTACTCCATCAAATCTAGAGGATGTAAAACTTCCCAGCACCATCATCATAGTTAAATGATGTTAAACCTTATGGGCACTTTATCCCAAAATATATGACATTAAACTAAGAGAGTATGGTATGAGAAACATGACCTTAAACTATCTGTATATTTCCCCACAACATGAGGTTATAGTAGGAGCATGATCCAAATTCTATGACCTCAAACTAAGAATTTTCATCCTAGTTTCACGATGATAAACTACACAATATTGATGGTCCTACCTACATGACCTTAAAATACAACTTCCTTTCATCCTTACCAAATGATGTTAAACTGAACATAATTCAATAACTACAGATGGATTGATTCCTATCCATATGGGATACATAGTGATTCCCAGACACTTTTTATTCAGGTCCAGCCATAGGTTTATCAACCTTTTTGTCCCTTTAGCCTCGACTATGGTATGAAATATACAACCTTAAAATGAGAGTTGATGTCCAAACATCATGACTCTAAACTATATATATATACTCTTAGAAATATTTGGTATGGTGACGATCCTCCTTATTCCTCATTCATGTCGGGTATTTCACCTCACCATGCTATGTATATCCATTGGATAAGCACCCAATAGTCCAAGCATTACAACTTTAAACTATGTGAGAGTTCTTGTTGGGAATGTGTAATATGGTGTGGGCCTCATTGGTCCTCATTAATGTTGGGTATCTTCATGACCCCACACCACATATTTCCACTTCGGAAGTATCATCCCTATGGTCTAAACTCTATGACCTTAAACTAAGGGCCTCTGGTCCAAGCAATATGACCTTAAAATAGTTTTAATTACATGATCTTTTTCCCCAATAATACTCCCACTAAAATGATCTGATGTTCCAAGTAATGATACATGGAGTATTGGATTCTACATGGACATTATCTCTTTCCATTTCCATGATTCACATCTCTCCTTATTTGGAACCTCATTATCTTCAAAATCTTAAGGGACCCCCTAACAACATGGTGCTTGGCCACATGGATCACCTACCATCCTGGGAAAATACCCCAGAAGAGTTCTTACAAAATTTCAATACAGGTCCTGTGTTGTCAAACATGATCAGTTGTCAACCCTCATTTGTCTGTCCTCATCCCAAGTAACATGATATGGATGTTGTTTTTAGAACAAGGTCAGTTATTATCCTCCATTTTCACACTAACCTCATTATGTTCTAGATAACGGGCACCATGATTCACATATTCCACTTCCCTATGTTATAGTGGAACTATAACACCCTAGTGTTTCCCCTTTATGCATCTGTGCACATTGAGCAGGAAGTTCAGTTCCATTTCGACTTTCTCGTATGATGTTTCCTTACCATTGTTGTGCGCTTCCATGTGATAGGAAAAGCCTGAAATTATTCCCTGTTTCCTACACCAAACATGACTCACATGGGTTTGGGAGTTTTTTGTATGATTGTTTACCCACATAGGAGGGAATCACGACTTCGCTGGTCCAAATTCTATGACCCTATACTAAGAACCATATAGTCCAAGATGAATAACTCTAAACTGTATAACACTAGCATGATGTTCTCACATGAGAGGGAATCACCTTTGGCATTGGTCTCCTACCTTGCCGTGATCAATAACTACGTATTGCTTTATTCCCATAATTATGGGATACATAGTGATGCCTTGTGTTTCCATCTTGGTTCATCCACTCAAAAGAAAACATGACTAAAAAAATAGAATAAAAAATATATATTCCCCCTCTCTATGTGTATGGGCCAAACTTACACAGGGATATTTATTTCAAGAACTATGTGTATCTTGATTCCCATCCTTATGGGATACATAGTGACATCTATACATTCTATATTTGGGACCAGATAAAAATTTACTTTCCCTTCATTCATTATATCTTAGGACCCATCTATGGAACATGGGCCTCCTTCACCCACTCACATAAGACGTTCCTTCCATCCATACCATATTGATGTCTTTAGGTCCCATCTTAAAAGTTTCATCAAGAAAATGTGGTGCGGCGTTGGGACTCTTTGGTCCTCATTCACATCAGGTTTGTTTGACATCATACTAAGCATACCCATTTGAGACACCTTCCACTATGGTTCGATCTCTATGACCATAAATCAAGAGCCAAATTCCTCAACACATGATGATAAACTGCAGTTGTACCTTGAATTATAAAACTATGTATGGATTGATTCCCATCTTCATGGGATACATAGGAACGCCCATGCACTTTGTCTTTGGGCCCATCCACATGCTTTCCTTGGAAACATATGGAACATCATGGACTTCCTTGGTCCTCATCCACATCGGGTTTTGGTGGCCATGTTATACATATCCCTTGGAAGGTACTCCCCCTTCACATCATAGTCGTATGATGATAAAATGAATTACACTCATCTTCATAGCTGAATGATAATAAAAGGTACAGAAACTAGAATCCTTACTATATAACGTTAAACTGCACAAAATTCAAGAACTACATATGGCTTCATTCCTGTCCTTATGGGATATATAATGATTCCCAGACATTTTGTCTTTGGGTCTATTTATAGGCTCATCAACCTTTTTACCCCTCCTAATCATCCTCTACATTTGGAACTAGTCCACTACCATGTCACATCCAAGAGTTACCTCAAAACCTCTCTATCCTTGATAAGGGGTTTAAATCCCTCCACATGATATTACCCATTAACATACTCAGATGCACTATGGCATAGAACCTAGAGTGTTTGATTCTATATGGACATTTTCTCATTCCACATCCATGATTAATTTGTCCCTTTATTTGGGTCTCCATCATATTCCATGTCTAAAGGGACCCCCTAATGACATGGTGCCTAACCACACGGATCACCTACCATCTTGGGCCAATGCCCCAGAAGGATTTCAATGACATTTCAAGACAATTCTCACATTTTAATCTGGTTATCAGCCGGCCCTCATTTGTTTTTTCCCATTACAGTTAACATGATATGGATAATTTGTCATTAAACATGGTCAATAGTTATTCTCCATCATCATTCCACCCTCATCATGTTTCAGATATTGGGAATCATGATTCAAATTTTCCACCTTCTCATGTCCTTGTGGGACTCCAACACCCTCGGTGTTACCTCTCCATACACCTCTGGGCATTGAGTAAGCATTTTAGCATCATTGGGACATCCTTAACCTGACTTCTCCATTCCCCTACTGTGCGCTTTCATGTGTCATGAAAATACTATCCATTCCTTATTTCCCACACCGTACATGGATCATGTGGGATTGGGATTTTTACTAGGGTTTTTACACACATGTAAGGGCTACAAAATCTCATGGGTCCAAACTCTATGAACTTAAACAAAGATCATCTTCACGGTATTCTTAGGAATATGTTGTGTGGTATGGTGCGAACCTCCTAGTCCATCGTTCACATCGGTTTTCTCACACCACCATGCCACACCTATCCACCTAATATGTTTGAAGCCACTATAGTCCAAGATAATACAAATTTAAACTATTTAGATTCTCAAGAGTTATGTTGGGTTTGATTCCCATCCTTATGGGACACGTAGTGAGGCCTAGAAATTTTGTATTTGGTCCCTTCCATAAAACTCCTCCAAAACTTTAACCCTTTGGCCTTGATCACAGTCCAAGATCCATGACCCAAAAATGTATGAAGTTTATCTTAATGTATCCATGTGATATGTGGGATCTTTTGTCCCTCATTCACGTCGGGTTTTATCCATTTCTTGTCACTCATATATCCTTGGAATGAGAATTTCTCTTTGGAACCTCCAACCTTATCATAGTCCAAGAAACATGGATTTAAACTATATGTGAGCTTCCCCAGGAATGAACATGTGGTGTGTGTGGGATTCCTTGGTACTCATTCACATTAGTTTCATTATGCCATAACATTATGAATATTCATCTTAGAGCACCCCCTTCAGTCCAAACTCTATGACCTTAAACTAAGAGATGATGTCCTCTACATGACATTAAACTGTGATCCTTCCTTGAATAAGTTTAGGATTCCCCATGATAATTATTTGATGCATACACTTTCTTTTCAGAGAGGATTTTCCTCACCAATGTTGGTCTCTCACCATACTGTGTTCTAGAACTATGTGTGTCTTGATTCCCATCCTTATATGATATGTAGTGACACCTAAATTTTTTATTTTCAGGCCCAGTCATAGGTTTATTAACCTTCTTGTCCCTTTGGACTCATTTATGGTCCATGCAATATGACCTTAAACTATTTTCATGCCTTGTACTAAATCCCACTTTATGATATGCTCATCCACACTTTGAGTCCTTGTTTTCGGTTTTCCATAATCCTTAAAATCCAAACAGACCCCCTAACAATGATTGTCTCATACCAATTTAGATCACCTCCCATCCATCCTGGTCCAATTCCCTAATTTATTTTTAAAATAAAGTGGAATATCCTATGTTTTGAACCTGGTCAGTAGTTGATCTCGTAGTTTCTTATCCCATCCTTTTCTTGGTGTGGTTTTAGTCCCTGTGTTTCAAATATGGTCAACAATCCACCCTTATTCACTAGTTTTCCTTTTATTTAAACCTTGAGAGACTCAACTTACCTTTTCCATGGTCATGTATCATGGTGGGATTCCATAATTAGTATCAATTTCTTTGTTCACTCCAACATGTCAGGTAAAACCCCTGCACCATTCCTTATTTCCTACATCAAGCATGGATTATTTAGGATTAGGAGTCTTGGTAGGGTGGGTACTGATGTGATTGATCCACACAAGGGTCCTCGGTCCAAACTCCATGACCTTAAAATAAGAGCCTCATAGGAATATGTGGTGTGGAAGTGGGTCTCCTCGCATCACATATTCTCCTTACTATATTTTCTTTGGTATTTTTATAGTGCAAAAGCCTCCTTTGCCTCATTCATGTCGGGTTAATATCCTTTGTGCTAGGAAAAAATTCTAGGAATAATCATTTTTGTTCGTGAAACATGAAATTAAACTTTTGACTAGGGTCCAGGCCATATGACCTTAAACTATGTGAAACGTCCCAATCACATGATGTTAAAACAATAGGGAACATCCTGATCACATGATGTTAAGCTTTACCATGAATCTTATTCACTATATGATGCTAAACTACATGTTCACTATCCTTACTTTCATGAAATGAAACTAAAAAGCATCCCATAACCTTATCTGAGAGGTGATCTCCTTTTATAATGGTCATCAACTGCATTTTTTTCAATTTTAGATGTCACTAAAAATCCAATATGATACTACCCTAGGAAGAAGGTTTGATCTTTGTTCAGACCATCATGATTACACTAGTGTGTTCTAAGCCATGATGGCATAACCCTAAGAGTGTTGGTGACCGTTAGAACATTCAAACACTCCATTTCCATGATTTTCATGCCCTTTTACTTAGATAATTATCATCTTTCACATCCTAAGGGACCCCCTAATGGCCTAGTCCCATGCTTCTTTGTCTCACCTACCATCCTGGGCCAATATTACAAAATACTTTAGATGGAAATTTAAGATAGGTCATGTGTTTTGAACACGGTAAGCAGTCAAACCTCGTTTTTCCCCATTTCAAGATAAGAAATATGGCTATTGTGTTTTCAAACATGGTCAACAAGTATCATATATCATGAAGCTTCTCCCATTATGTTCTGAATTTTGGTACTTGATTCACACTTCTCACTCCCCTTTGTTTGGATAGATTCTAACACCCTTGGTGTTATCCTTTTTGTGCATTAGTGCACATTGGGAGAAGAAAATTGGTTGTTATGAGATCCCCATTCTCTAGTCACAACCCCTTTTAGCCTGAATTCTCTTGGAGGTCAGTCAATAATATCATGCCCTGAGTATTCGATTATTATTTTACACTCTCATACAAAAAGAATGATTATATGGTCGACCCTTGTTTCTCACACCAGGCATGACCCACATGATCTTAGGAATTGGTCATTAGTTGTTTTTTCAGATATGATTGAGATGAAATAATTAAATAAATAAAAAGTGTGTTCATTCATGTAGGTGTATCAAAAGTGAAAAAAATGTTTCATCATTTTGAAAAAACATAGCCCCTATGGAAACACCCCTTCAATAGAGTGCTTAAGCTCCACCGCCCTTTTTCATGTGGCCTCCAAGATCCGCTATCACTGCTTGAGATCCATTTATTCATCATAAACCATAGGGTAAATCTCATCATCCCTGATCTATTCCTGGGTCTGCTTATCTTGGAGATCATCCACTTCACAATTTTACTACTCTAGCTTCTCTTGATACTCCGCCAGTTGGACCCTCAATCGTGTGACCGGTTCCTATTAACTGGTAGAAAAAGAGGAAAACTCATTTATCTATTCTTATAGACATTGGATATCCTATTAGACCTTTTGTAACTTCCTGAATGTTTTCATATTTCTCCCGACACCAGGTAGCATCCAAATTCCAACTTTTTTCCCATATTTTTTCAGCAAGGTAGTCTCAGATCAACGTGTGTAGACCTTGAGCGTCCACCCCTCCAGCACAGAGACAGTAAATCCAGGTGTTGAGTGACCCCATTAGGATCATCCATTGTGAATCCATGGGTTTTTTGATGAAAATATTGATCAAATTTCATGTCCGGCATTAGTTTGCCCAGCTGTCCTCGACTACATCAGAATCAGACTCGTCTAGCTCTTCCGGGTCTATGAGTTCGTACTCTGTGAATGCGGCCATGGATTTAGTAGGGGTATCTTACTATGGAATCATGTTAGATGTATTGGAATCCATATCATGAGGTCTTTCTTCATTAGTTTATACCACATCGATAAGGTCATCCCCATTAGCTCTACTAGTGACACCACCCATAATCAAAATTGATTGTTCATCGAAAGCCATGGCCTGATTGGCTTGGATTTACAACTCTGCATGAACCAAAACCCCTATCAGGAAATGATCCTTATGAACTCTAACCATTATCAATAATAGGGAACCCACTACTCCAATTACTATTCAGGTAGGGATCATGTTAGTCAATCTGGCTGAGTAAATAACAAGTATGACTCTATGAAGCGGGATACTTATAGAGATCTAGCAATGGTTGCTTATGCTCCCAGGTTATTATTGTCAGAATGCCGGGACATGGACCCCTATATAATACTGAAGGATCTGGGGATTCTAGGGTGGCCACAATACCCTCCTTGATGATGATTATCCTTATATATGCTACTACACTAGGCATGGGCTCCAAGGCTTCATCCTCTATGCCTGCTGACGTGCCTTCATCCCTGTCAGTAGGGGTCCTTTGCACAAGATCATCCTACACAAGTATATTTAAGTTGAGGAACCTAAATAATCATGAGGGAGGTAATATCATAAGGTAATGGGTTAGATCTTACTTCAAGAGCCTCAAAAATCCTCCTAAGGAAGTTTCCTTCAAGATTGTAACCTCACCTTCCTCCAGAGGTCTCCCTTTGTCAACATCTTCCCCCTAATAGTCACCTAATTATTCAAGAAAGGTAAATATCCTAATAATCTCATCCACTAATAGTTGTATAAAGGAGGCTATATCTATTAATAATTTCACCCAATATACCATTGTATGCACAACACCTTGAGAGTGCACTAATCCTCTATCTCGACCACATACCGCTCCTCCTTTTTATGGGATAAAAGAAAACCAGCTTTGGAATGACCAATTCTCAGAAGATACATCATGAATTTGTTGAGGTGATCCCAAATTTTGTGAAAATTTAGGAGTTTCTTTTTGATGTTATGGAATCCCACCTTTTTTATTACATAACTTTCCATTACATTTTACAGACAGAGGATCTTTAAAGTCTAGTGTCTTGGAAATCAGAAACATAATACATGAAAACATAAAACACTATTTTAAATTCACTTGAAAGGATTATTGAAAATTTAATCCTATGTAAAATTACTGCATATCATAACCTAGAGACATACATCAAAGGAAAGGGTGAGTAGAAGGCTCAGTAAGGAAAGTAAGGGAATCAGTTTACTTGTGATATCGATAAGAACTTGTGAAAAACATAAATACCTGAGAAATAGAAGAAGAGGAATATAATAATAAAAATAACATGAATCATAAATTGAATATGTGGATACAATATTTAATTTATACATTCATGAACATATCACCAAGGTTCATCCCTAAGGTGTTATAAAAATTACCAGGGTTATTCATCAAGGTATTGTGAAACTTATCATCTCAAGAGATTAAATTATTTACCAAATTCATTGGAGTGATATCAGGGATAACCCTTAATATGTATTTATTTTCATGTTATTTACATATATCATAATCATACATTTCATAAATAACCCATATAGAGTAAAGGAAATGGGTTTCACTTCAAAATCGTGATGTTTTAAAAGTGTTTAAAAATAAGATCATTATGTCATTTATAACCCATGGAAAGGGAGATAGGGTTATATGTATATAAATTATAGAATAAAATAGATATATTTTATGTATTTATGAATACCCTTAGTAATGAAAATATATTTGGGTATTCACATAAGTAAAACAATAGACTTTCTTGGGAAAAAGAGAGAGATTTTGAGACGAAAATTCTGCAGCATAACGGCTACATAACATGTTTTTAGAAAACATTAAAAAGAGATGGGAAAATGGTAAACCACTCATAAATAACTCATAATACAATATATTTACATAATAAAATTTAAATAAGATCATGTTATGGATGTTTTAATGACATACAACATGAAAATGAATCTTGAAAGAAAAGAGAAGATGCAATTTCTTTTACAAAAATTCGGCAGCCTAACGATGTCACTAAAAAATTTAGAAAATAAGTTGATGAGAGTGGAAAGAGTATCTCATAAATTGGACATAAAATGGATAGTAATAAAAGTATATAATAACATACCCCCACATAATAAAATGGAAACTATAATTCATAACATAAAGAAAGTCATGATTAAAAGAGGAGGGTGAAAGGGTCCCTTACCATGAAGAGTAACTTCAAAACATCAATGGTTGGGAACTTGGGGAGATTAAGGGAAAATTTTAAGGACTCCTTGGGAGGTAAAAAGACCATATATTTGTTGAGTAGGATTTTGGGATGAAAGTAATGAAGTAATGGGTTGGTATTTATAGCAAAAGTGAGGGAATATTTTATTAATTTCCAAGGGACACCTCATCGGTGGTATTTGAAAAACCATGGGATTTAACATGGTATTTTGCCATGGTATTTTCCACATGGAAAACATAATAACATCTATTACTGTAAACAAGTCTACCAGAATTATTACATCATTATTACATCAGTAATGATGTCATTAAACGTACCGAAACTCAAAACTGTATTTTTACTATTCACCGAAAAACAAAACATTTTATAAAAATCTCATAAATTCACCCTAACCTAATATTGATGATTTGAATTCAAAAATTAACTCCATTTTATGAAAATAATTTTCTAATTATGATATATTTAATTTTTAAGTAAAAACACTATTTACCTGAAAAATACTAATACTTAACAAATAATTTCTGAAACAGTTATTTACTTATGAAATTATATCACATTACCATTCAAGATGCCTAAATTATATTTATACTTAATTAAGTGATGTTACTATTCCATTGGTCACATTACTATTAATATGGTTAATATTACTATTCATAATTTATGTTTCACAAAAAATTAAGTTGATCTTATTAGAATCTAAATTTCTTACTGATCACAACTATAGAAGACCATTTTTTTGAAAATAATTTCAAATTATTAATTATTTAAAGTATAAAAATATATATTTTAAAATACTCTTTTTCTAATATTCATCAATAATATGTAACTTCAATAAATTCATCCTATATTTATTTTGACATTTGAAATTCACAAACATTACCATAATAAGAAATAAAAATTTTATTTATACCAAAGGATTACACAAAGTAACTAAGGCCTCATTACATAGATCCTTATAACACCTACATATGACCTAAGAGTAAGGTGTGCTATGGTGATAAAATCTTGGGGTGCTCGAGTGGTGATTTCTATCAGCTTGAACATCTCCCGCAGGCAATTTCGTTCAAGTTTAATGTGTTGGAGTTTGGCTTGTGCTTGGTCTAGAGAAAATCCCAGTGGTGCTACCTCTTTCCCAATCTACGAAAAATGGGCTTTGTACAACCCAAGTCTACTGGATGAGGCCATCGACTCTTCATTATTTATTAATTAATCAAGATCATTTGTATTTATAAACAATAATCATAACATTAAGAGTATAGTTTCCAATGGTCATATTGACCAACATTCATATAACAGTTGAAACCCAATGGTTTCATTTTAATTATAATCACTTCATTAATTAAAGGATATAGTTTTTTTGAGTATAAAATAAAATAACAAACAATTCTAGGAAAACAATATTATTCAAAAGTTTGGGTCATTACATTCTTCCCCCATTAAGAAATTTTGTCCTCAAAATTTCAACTCGTATCCTCAGAAGAGAATAGGATTGGGTACTTCTACCTCATAGACTGTTCTTGTTCCCACATGGATTCTTCACATTTTTGGTTCCTCCACAACACATTAACAAGGTGGGTAGTCTTGTTGCGTAGAACCTTGTCTCTACGATCCAAGATCTCCACCAGCTACTCATCATAAGAGAGGTCATGTTCCAGTTGTACCAACTATAGATTTAGTACATGTGAAGGGTCAGGTATGTACTTCCTCAAGATGGATATGTGGAAGGCATCATGAACTTGTGCTAGATTTGGAGGAAGTTCAAGCCGATAGGCCATTGTTTCTATGCGATCAAGGATTTAATAGGGGACAATGTTCCTAGGGATGAGCTTCCCTTTCTTCCGAAACCTTATGAATCTCTTCCAAGGTGAGATTCGAAGAAATAATTTTTCACCCACATCAAACTCCAAGTCCCTTCAACGGTTGTCAACATAAATCTTTTTCCTACTTTGAGCAGCCTTAATGTGTTGCTAGATGACATAGACCTTTTCTGTCATCTCTTACACAAGATCAGGACCAAGAAGATTTCTCTCACCAGATTCATCCCAAAAAGTAGAAGTTCTACATCGCTTCCCATAAATAACTTCATAGGGTTCCATTTAAATGCTCGAGTGGAATCTATTTTTGTAATATAACTCAACTAATGGGAGATGTTGATCCCATCCACCTTTAAATTCCATTTAGCATGTTCTCAACATGTCCTCGAGTGTTTTAATAGTATTTTTATATTGAACATCATTTTGGGGGTGATAGGCCATACTGAAATTCAATTCGGTACTCAGAGCATGTTGAAGGCTTCTCCAAAATTTTGATGTGAACCTTGGATGACGATCAGATATGATAGAAAGTGGAACTCCATGCAGCCTTACCACTTCCTTCGCATAAATCCTCACAAGTTGATAAAGAGATAAATCTTCTCGAATCAAGATAAAATGGGCAGTGTTGGTGAGATGTCCCACAATAACCCATATCACATTATTTCCTTTGGAAGTTCTCAGGAGACCAGTGATAAAGTCCATAGTGATATTGTACCACTTCCATGCTGGTATGGGCAGTGGTTGTAATACCCCTTTAGGAAGTTGTCGCTCGACCTTCACTTGCTGACATACTAGGCACCTTAGTCAGTAATCTCTCTTTTCATATTATCCCACCAATAATGACCACAAAGTTCTCTATACATTTTCATGCTTCCTGAATGTATAGAGAATGTAGAGCTATGAGATTCATCTATTAGCTCCTTCTTTATTTTTAAAATATATGGAACACATAGTATTGTATAAAATTTTAGTACACCTTCTTGATCAATATTAAATTTAGGAAACTTCCCATCCTTCACACCCTCAAAATTCTTCTCTAACAAAGGATATTCTTTCTGATCTTTCTTGGTCTTCTCTAGTAATGACGGTTCAGAAATCATTTGGTATAGAGTTGATGATATCCCTTCACTTATAATTTCCATGTCCAGCTTTACTAGGTCATTGATAAATGGATCTCTTTGAATCCTCATCATTGAAAGAACAACTGGGTCTTTCATACTTAATGCGTCAATGAATTTGTTTTCTCTTCCAAGATGACAATGAATTGAACAATAATAGTCTTTAAGAAGTTCCAACCATCTCCTTTGTATCATGTTTAATTCCTTTTGTTTTAAAATATACTTCAAACATGGATGGTCTGTGTATATATCAAATTTATCCCAATAAAGATAGTGCCTCCATATCTTTAGAGAAAAAATGACTACTGCCAACTCCAGATCATGCGTAGGATATTTATTCTCATGAGTCTTTAACTGTCAAGATGCATAAGAAATTAATTTTTCATTTTTCATGAGGACACACCTAATACCTTTCAAAGATACGTCACTAAAAATAATGAATTCTTCTCCACTTGAGGTCAGAGTTAACATGGGTACAATAACCAATATATTCTTAAGCTCTTGGAAACTTTCTTCACACTCATTTTTCTAGATGAACATAACCCCTTTCCAAGTTAACTTGGTTAATGGGTTAGAAAGTCATGAAACGTTTTTCAAAAACATCCTATAATATCCCTCTAATCCAAGAAAACTACGAATCTTAGTTATTGTTGTAGGTTGAGGCCACTCCTTTACAACCTTTGTCTTTACTGGTTCAACTGTGATTCCTTAATTGGTTACAATATTCCCCAAGAAAGCAACTTTTTGTAACCAAATTGACATTTTATGAACTTTCCAAAAAGCCTCTCTGTCCATAGAGTTTATAAAATAACCCTTAGATAATCCTCACTCTCCTCACGAATTTTGGAACATATCAAAATATCATCAATAAAAACTACCAAAAAGTTATCAAGGCAGTCCTTAAATAATCTATTCATCAAATCCATAAAAATAACTGGTGCGTTATTCAGTCCAAAGGGAATAAAAAAACTCATAATGACCATATCTTGATCGGAAGGAAGTTTTTGGAATATCTTATTTCTTCACCCTCAATTGATGATAACTAGATCGAAGATCAATCTTAGAGAATAATTGATCCCCATGAAGTTTGTCAAATAAGTCTTCGATTCTTGGAAGAGGGTATTTGTTCTTCATTGTGATCCCATTCAGTTCTCTATAATCAACGCATAATTGCATTGATCCATCCTTCTTCTTTATAAAGAGAACATGTGCTCTCCAAGGATACACACTCGGTCAGATAAACCCCTTCTTCAAAATATCTTGGAGTTGTTTCTTTAATTTCTCTAGCTCCACATTTTCTATCCTATAAGGGGTCTTTGATATTGGATGAGATACAGGTACGAGTTCAATGGATAACTCTACCTCTCTTTCCGGGGGAGGTCCAGGTAACTCCTCAGGAAACACGTGAATGTATTCTTGGAAGATGGGGACATTTTCTATCCTTATACTATCATTTCCTTCTTTTCCTTCACCGATTAACTACATAAACAAGGATATAGGAGGTTGTTCTAGAAAAATATCAGGTTGAGATATCTCTCATTAGAAGATAACTGTAGGTTTTCCATTCAAGACTACTGATATTTCCTTGATTCTGCATTTGATCATAGAATTATACTTTGAGATCCAGTCCATTTTGAAAACTTGAAGGAAATAAAGGAATGCATAGCACCAGAATCAAACAAATTACTTGCTATCTTTGAGAGAACAGTAAGAGTACCTGCCAACAAATAATTTGGAGCTTCAACTTTAGCCACCATGATAGCAAAAGCATGACCTTTCTCCCTTGGCCTTTGTTGAGGCTGATGGTGGTTCTCCTCCACTGCCCTCATATTTGGACAGTGATTGGAAAAGTTCCCAAGTTTTCCACTCCCTTTGTCGTTAGTGTTTGGGAGTTGAGGCTTCACCTCACTACGATAATTCCGTGTGATATGGCCATCTCTTCCACACTTGTACCACTTCCCACTCCCAAGAAGGCAGTTCCCTGAATGCTTCTTCCCACATTTATTACACGTGGGATGTTTCACTTTCTTGCCTCCTCTTCCCTGATCAAAGATCCTCCCTAATCTCGGTCCATTGATCTCTTCTTGTCATTGGATTTATGAGACCACTGCGTCTCAATAAACTCCAATTCGACTTTCATCGCACTCCGCACGATCTATTCATAGCTATCATAGTCTCGGTTGGATAGATTATTTCACAGATGATGTCTTAGTCCACCGAAGAATCTATCAACCTTACCATTTGGATTCATGACATAACTAGAGGTGTAACATGAAAGCCTTGTGAATTTCATCTCGTAGCTTCCCACAGATTCATTCTCCCTCTGCTTTAGCTTGAGAAACTCCTTCTCTATTTTTGTTCTCATATAATGAGGGAAATAATTATTGAAGAAGACCTATCTAAACTCTTCCCACTCCATAGCTTCAACCTCCAATATTTTACTAATGTTTTTAATAATATCCCACCATTGATCAACTTCTCCCTCTAAGCGGTAAATAGCTAGAGTGACCTTCTCTTTCTATGAACAACAGAGAACAGAAAAGATCTTTTCTATAGAGCTGATCCACTATTCAGAAATCAATGGGTTAGTAGATCCACTGAAGGTTGGTGGTTTTTGATGCATAAAAGACTCAATTTTTTTTCCCTTCACAGTTAGATTGGTCTCTCATCTTGATTCAAGTTATTTCCCATAACTTGAGTCAGTTGGTTCGTCATTCTCATGAAAGTTTCTATTCTGGTTTCCATCGGAGGGCCGTCAGCACATGGTTCATTGCAGCCACCATTTGCATGGTTCCTTATATTTCCCTCCATTTTATAAAATAATAAAACCTTAGTTATAATATTATTTCATTTACAAATCTTTTAACTATAAAGGATTTTATGTCTTAAAACTTCATGCTTAAACAATTACATTTCTCTATAAATTCTTCATAATGATTCATAAAAAGCTTGTGATTAACCAAATATATCCTCTGGGAGTGTCAAACCAGGAGTGAATCAAGACCCGTTGTCATGTATCAAGATACCCTAGGTGAATCCTGAAACTCCTTGTCAGAGTTTTCACTCTTGGTACATCTATGCCAGAGCCACATCCACTTGTTCGTATCCAAATAAGGATTTATTTGTTCAGAAACCACTTACTTAATATTTCACCAAAATACATGGAAGTTTTTCTATATTTAAAATTTTCTATAGGTTTCTTCCTAAATTTTTCATCACCTAATTTCCATAAATAACTAAAATATCATTTGATACCAACTATGTAATACTACCTTTTTTATTACATAACTTTCCATTACATTTTACAGATAGAGGATTTTTAAAGTATAGTGTCTTGGAAATCAAGAAAATAATACATGAAAACTTAAAGTAATATTTTAAATCCCCTTTAAAGGCATCTTAAAAAGTTTATCCTATGTAAAATTACTTCATCTCATAACCTATAAACATACATCAAAGTAAAGGGTGAGCAGAAGGCCCAATAAGGAAAGCAAGGGAATTAGTTTACTTGTGATGTCAATAAGAACTTAATGAAAAACATAAAGACTTGAGCAATATAATAAGAGGAATATAATAATAAAAATAACATGAATCATAACTTGAATATGTGGCTAAAACATTTAATTTATACATTCATGTACATATCACCAAGGTTCATCCCCAAGGTGTCTAAAAATTACCAGGGTTATTCACCAAGGTATCGTGAAACTTGTCATCTCTAGAGATTAAATTCTTTACCCAATGAATTGGAAAAATATCAGGGATCACCCTTAATATGTATTTATTTTCATGTGAACCACATATATCATAATCATACATTTAATAAACAACCCATATAGAGTAAAAGAAATGGGTTTCACTTCAAAATCTTGACGTTTTAAAAGTACTTAAAAATAAGATCATTATGTCATTTATAACCCATAAAAAGAGAGTGAGGGTTATATGTATGTCAATTAAAGAATAAAATAGATAAATTTTATTTCTTTATGAATACCCATGTAAATGAAAATATATTTGGGTATTCACATAAATAAAACAAGATAATTTCTTGAGAAAAAAGAGATATTTTGAGACGAAAATTCAACAGCATAATGACTACATAACATGTTTTTAGAAAACATTAAAAAGAGAGGGGAAAATAGTAAAAAACTCATAAAAAACTCATAATACCGTATAGGGACATAATACAATTTAAATAAGATCATGGTATGGATGTTTTAATGACATACCACATGAAAAGGAAACTTGAAAGAAAAGAGAAGATGTGATTTCTTTTATGAAAATTTGGCACCCTAACGACGTCACTTAAAAATTCATAAAATTAGTTGATGAGATAAGAAATAGTCTCTCATAAATTGGAAATGAAATGGAAAGTAATAAGGATATATAATAACACACCCTCACATAATAAAATGGAAACTAGAAGACATAACATAAAGGAAGTCATGACTAAAAGAGGTGGGTGAAAGGTTCCCTTACATTGAGGAGTAACTTCAAAAGCTCAAAGGTTAGGACCTTGGGGGGATTAAGGGAACCTTTTAAGGACTCCTTGAGAGTTAAAAAATAACATATCTTTGTTGAGGTAGATTTTTTAATTAATGGAATGAAGTAATGGGTTGGTATTTATAGCAAAAGTGAGGGAATATTTTATTAATTTCCAAGGGTCACCTCATCGGTGGTATTTGAAAAACCATGGGCTTTACCATGGTATTTTTCCATGGTATTGGACACTTGGGACACATAATAACATATATTACTGTACACAAGTCTACTATGATTATTATATCCTTAATGATGTCATTAAACACACTGAAACTCAAAACTGTATTTTTACTATTCACTGAAAATCAAAACATTTTATAAAAATATCATAAATTCACCCCATCTTAATATCAATGCTATGAATTTAAAAATGAACTCCATTTTATGAAAATAATTTTCTAATTATGAGATATTTAATTTTTAAGTAAAAACACTATTTACCTGAAAAATACTAATACTTAACTAATAATTTATGAAATAGTTATTTACTTATGAAATTATATCACATTACCATTCAAGATACCTAAATTATTTTTATACTTAATTAAGTGAGGTTACTATTCCATTGGTCACATTACTTTTCATAAGGGTAATATTACTATTCATAATTTACTATTCACCAAAAATTAAGTTTATCTTATTAAAATCTAAATTTCTTACTGATCACAATTTTAGAAGACCATTTTTTGAAAATCATTTCACAATATTAATTATTTAAAGTATAACAAAATATTTTAAAATACCCCTTTTCCAATATTCATCAATAATATGGAACTTTTATAAATTCATCCTATATTTATTTTGACATTTGAAATTCACAAACTTTAGCATAATAAGAAATAACAATTTTATTTATACAAAAGGATTACAAAAATGAACTAAGGCCTCATTACATAGCCCCTTATAACACCTGCATAGGACCTAAGAGTAAGGTGTGTTATGGTGATAGAATATTGGGGTGGCTTAGACAACATTGAACAAGTGGTGATTTCTATCATCTTTAACTTCTCCCATAGGTGATTCCATTCAAGCTTAACGTGTTAGAGTTCGGATTGGGCTTGGTCCAGAGAAAAGCCCAGTGATGCTACCTCCTTCCCAAGCTTTGACAGATGAGCTTCGTATGACCCAAGTCTACTGGATGAGGCCATATACTCTTCATTCTATATTAATTAACCAATATCATTTGTATTTATAAACAATAATCATAATGTTAAAATGATAGATTCGAATAGTCATATTGACCAACAGTCATGTAATAGTTGAAACCCAAAAGTCTCATTTTAATTATACTCACTTCATTAATTAAAGGATATAGTTTTGTTGAGTATAAAATAAAATAACACACAATTCCAAGAAAAAAATATTATTCAAAAGTTTAGGTTGTTACAAATGCCCTAGCATTTCTAAGCCTCATGGTAGACAACATCCTTGGGTATATCCACACAATGTAGCCGCTTCTCAAGAACTTGGGTAGGTATTATGTGGAACCCTCTTGATGGTTCCCCATCATCCCAAGTCTACCTTAATGGGACTATTGGGCCTGCTACTGCTTCTCTTCTTACACTTTTGGTCGGTGCAGGCCTTGAAACTATTGAACCTACTACTACTACTCTTCAAACATGACGTGAATCATCCCTACTGCCACGATGTACTCTCATCACTATTCAGCCTCGAGCTTGAGGTAGAGGAGACACCCCCTTATTGGCTTAGATGGTCCACTTTTTTGGTGTTTCTCCCAAGTAGGCAGCCTCCCATCTCTTTGCATATGTATCGAATATCCCATAAGTGGTAGTGGATGGAGGTAGTACATTCCAACTCTTTCCATATTCCTTTGTGAACATGATCCAATGATTCCTTATCATGCATAAGTGATCTTCATGACTTACCCCTAGGTACACCTTTGTAGTCAGTCTTTGTAGATATTTGAACAGCCTTACGAACTGGTGTGGGGTGTACAGATCAAAGATCATCTCATAATCCACCCATGACACCTATAATCCACTTAGAAAGGCCAGGAGATATGACCTCTTCTCTGTGGTTCCCATTCCACCATCAGTGAACACTCTAGCTAGCAAAGGAAATGAATGGAAGTTGGATTCATCTACCATCTAGATATTTTTCAGCACCATCGTCAATTTTAGATTGAACAAAAAAACTTCCCATAATATTCATAATTTCTAGTCTAAATTTTATCTCAAGATGGGAAATGGGATTCAGGTATTCATATCCCCCAATTTTCACTACTACCCTGCCTATAGGAAGTGGAAAGGCCCGCACACATATAGTGACTTCTTCCCCTCACTGATATTCCAGAGCACCTTATATAACTTCTCCAACACTGAGACCCAAAGGTTGATACGCTGCCCCATTTCCAGAATCACCACCATGATGAACATGATCGGCCATGTACCCATATGCACATATCTCAGTGGTATAATCCACCCACAAATGAGTGCCGATATGAACCCAACTAACCTGACTATCGGTTTCTTCTCAATGTTGATGTTGTACCCCCATAGCTACCATTGAATATCCTATATGATATACCAATAAGATCCTTACATGCCTCGCTGAGCCCCTCTCAAGAAGGTTCGGGGCCTCATGGGTGCCTCCTCCCCCTCAACAGACCTCTCTATAGGGAAGTTTAGGAAATGAATGAACCACTACTTAAAGTGGATGTCCCTTGTCATCTTCTTATATTTATCTATGCCTAGAACCAGATCTAGCAGCATCTTCACCAAAAATGGAATTTTATATGGATCCTCCCATGTATTCTCTATTGTAAGAAACTCATCATACATGACCTCTCATACATGGATTCTAGTAATATGATTGAGATTCGAGAGGCTAATACTGACCTCCCCATGATGCGGGTGGAAAGTGTTAGTCCTTGATGACTATCTACTTAGTAGTTCTGGCATAATGTCCTTAGGTTTATAAATGTGTAATTGGGAAGATCAATCTACTTCATACATGCCTACTCACCTCATCTTTGCTATGAATTTTGAATAGGATGCACATACCCAGTAGGCCTAGGCCCATTCTCATATGAAGTTGTCGCCCATGCATAGGTCCCAATCATTAGTCCATCCTTTTTTCGGGTTCCCAAACCCTGGCTTGAGGATTGTATCGTATTATGATGGAGATTCGTATAGTTCCAATTATATCCCATCAGTTCTTTTGAGATGGTTGCAAAGACAATTTTCTATGATATGAGAATGATCCTTCCAGGTATGGCCATCAGTATCCCAGTGCCACTGGTACTGACCCAGTGTACCTCTGAACCAGTAAACTAGTTCAACCCTTCTTGACTCCAGGATAAAGAAATCATTCTTATTCTGAAGCCATACAAATTTAGTTTCTTTAAAAGGGGGTAGTACTTCTTCACTTCTAACAATAGCTCTAGCAGTGATTCGTGATCATAATGGCTTTGGACATACTCTTTGATCATGATATTTCATATTATCTTCCCTTCAGATAATATCTACAATGACCTACCAAGAAGCTTCTTGAGCGACCATTGATTTAGAACATGGTTTATTTTCCTGATCCTGTTCATAAGAACATTTCATTAAGAACAATCTTGGAGCATTAGATCATGGATTCGTAGAAGAATCAATGTTTATCGTAGACCAATAGAGGAGCATGATGCCCCGGTACACTAAGCATCATTCACAGAGAAATGGTCCTAGGAACTCGATTTGAAATTAGTGTTGAAAGGGAATATTTATTCACAAAAGGAGAGATTATGCACAATCTTTCATGAATATATGGTATATACAATGGTCCCCTCACACCCTATTTATAGGCAGAAGATGACCAACCTTTGTGGCAGCCCTTATGCCCCCGAGCTTTGTGGTGACCTCTCCCAATGTTCATCGCATGCCCTTAATCGTGATCATGCTTTGTGATAACCCATTTTCATAAAATTAACCTTATAATATGACCCTCATTTTCCCATCATCTCCCATTCCAAGGGGGAAATTTTTTTGCACGAAAATATGTTTCCCAATATAAGTTGAGGAAGGACACAACTGGTTGAGATGAAATCCAAGATCAATGGACCAAATATAATCAAATGGGTCTCCCTCATGAAGCTCTTTCACATATCCCATTGCCCTTGAAAAATCATGTGGAATTTATGGAAGGCATCGTGGGTCCGAAAATCCCCACGACCACTAAAAAGGCAGTTAATGGACACCTCCACGAGTCTGACAAATCCTCCCTGCTTCGCAAAGATCATGTTTGCTTCGTGGAACGCATCCAAGCATCTCAAAACCCCTTTGCCTATGAATAACTGGATCACCCCACCTCAAAATCATTTCTAAATGATCTTTCACCTTTTGATATCCCATTTCATGGAGCCCCTTGAGCACTACAAACTCCATTGCAAATGGACCACTCAAGGTATTGAAGTATCACAAAACCCACTTTCCATTGTTCCTATTTACGCCTACGTATAGTAGGGATGCCCTTCAGGAAGGCCTATTCCCTTAAAACAGGAGGGTGACCCTTTAGGGTTATCTTTGGTTCATTAAGAATTAATCCTTCGTGAAACACTCTTTCTTGGATTCAGGGATTCATGCCAAGGTAGGGTCACCCTACTTTATGAAGATCTTTCTTCATGAAACCCCTGACCTCCATAAATCACTGGAGATTCACGAAGAGCCTCTTGATGAGTCCTCCTACTTCATGATACCTTCTTCAACATGACCCTATAGGCTTTTATATAGCCACTTCTTGGTCCCTTGTGTGGAATCCCTGGTTGCGCTGCCTTACAATTTTTCATTTTCTCATAGGTCTGCTAATGGATATTGTTTTTTTGGCATAAACACACAAACATGGGCCCCACTAATGAGAACTCCTCCACCCCACTATCATTGGAAATTTCTATTTCCTTCCCTTCCCTAAGTGTGGGAGAGTATCAGTTATGTAAATATAATGGATGAGGAGTGAGTCTTCCCCATCCATGCTTCAGAATGTTAAAATTCCAAGCACCATCCTCCCCAGCACATAATGTTAAACTGTAGCCTCACCCCATGAATTGCACCTGGGGTACCCCGCATGGGGAATTTTCCATGCCCAATCGTCTCCAAAGGAGTGAGATCTTTCTCACATAGAATGAGACCCCCCTTACATGGAATGACATCTGCCCACAGGGAAGGGCAACCATCCCAGTGTAATACCCTAGCCTTTGTTGTAGGAGGTAACACTTTTGCTCCTCCTTACCTTCTATGGATGAAAGGACTAGAGGTGAGATGGGAACAAGGGACTATAAATACCCCATCCCTCTACCTTTGATATTTTTCACCATGGGATGATCTAATGTGTAAGTCCCGCTCCATCCCTCACTGACACATCTTTCACGACACAATAGTTTGGTATAATGTTTCATCTTGTTTCTCACACTGAGCATGATTCATGTGGGATTAGAGGTCAGTAGTGACCATGAAATCCTTCTTCCGATCATCCATATTGAAGTTAGCCCCAACTTCCACATTCACAGGCCTCTAGGTATGTGTAAGCCCCGAACTTCTGAACTACATGGGTTTTTATCCCTTACTTAATAACAGTGTATGTAGGAGGCCTCTATGAGGTTCAATCTTGAACAAAGGTAAACCTTGGTTTCATCCTTCTAGGGGTAAACCTCTCGGATCTTAGTATCCATCATCATCCATTCCCATCCAAATCTTTCCCTCGAGCCTCTATATATCAGGGGGATCATGCCCCACGTGAAGGTCACATCTCCTTCAGGTCGATCTGGAAAGCTTCAATGTATAATCCCTACACCACATGCTTGGTCCTCCTCTTTAGGAGTAATCCCCAATGCCCCTCTCATAACTATGTGGAATTTGATTCCCAAATAGTTGGGATACATAGGAAACCTCCCTAAGGTTCAAGCCTAACACCGTCATCTTCATGTCGGTTCTCTCTCATCCTTAATATATGATGTTAAACTGCATGGGATGCCCGAACTATGTGGAATTTGATTCCAAAATAGATAGGATACATATAAAGACTCCTTAAGTTACAAGGACAACATCCTAAACAACCCATCCAATCCATCCACTCTATTTATTTCATCGAATCCTTCCATAATCCATCCTAGTTTTACCTAGGCTTCCACATCCCAGTAAACTCACACCATCCATTTGGGCCATCTCAGTGCATAATCCCCATTCACCCACATCATTGATGCTCCTAGAAGAATATGGGTAGTCTCAGTGTGTAAGCCCCACACAATCCAACCAAGAGTAATACTCTTGTGAAAGACCATCTCAGTGCATAAACCCCACACCATCCTATCAAACAACATGGGTTTTGATCTCTGTATTCTAAATAGGCTATGTAGGAAGCCTCCACGAGGTTCAATCCTAGTCAATGGTAAACCTTGGTGTCCCCCTAATTAGGGTACACCTTCCATAATCAACCCCCAGTGGTGTTGAGATCAACCTTCATGTTGTGAAACCTTACCTTTATAGGACACACCCCTCTTAGATCTGTCCTCATAGGATGTTATAATCCACCCATATGGTAAAACTTATAGGAGATCACTTCTAGGGATGTACCTATCTAATCCACCCTCACGAGTGTTATGATCAGTCCACTCCGTCTCATCAAGATGTTAAAATCACAACCCTCTATCCCCAAAAGACATTAAACTCATGGAATAAGTTCCTGAGGAAAACATCATAAGACATACCTATAGCATATGATACCCTGAGATTATTGTGAGATTCCTTGGATTTTCGAACCTTTGAGAAGCCCTCTTATGAAAAATAATACATGTGTTCCAATGTTCTAGTGTCCATACATGCCACTGATTCCCAACGTGACTACTTCTATGACCAAAGGTTGCTGCCCTGACTTGACCATTTGAAATGTATAGTAAAAAAAGCATAATTAATTAGAATCCACAAAGAGATGGCACCAAGGATAAGTTTAACGAACAATGTCTTAATCTACGAGGGATACCCGTACTAGGTGAAGAATTCCAAGGATGAATCCAAAGAAGGAGAGACCAACATCCCATCATCCCGTTTCAATCAAGGAGTAGGCATATCTGAATAAGTGATGAAAGCCGCCCACCTTTGAAAAATGGGAATGTAGGGAAACAATTTGTGCACCATGAAACTGATGATGCACACCCCAATGGAAAGCATTGGAAACATTCCTACTTGGGACTCACCTACTGCACCCAAGATCTTGGGCCCCAATTGCCTAAAATATCCTCAAATAGACCAAAGGATGTTGAAGAAGTAGGAAACCCTATGAGGGGTTCCTCTAGATCATCTAAGAGTACGAGACATACCCAGTGCATTACAACCTAAATAAGCCCTGATATCCTCTAACATATTCTCAATCAACAACATGACCAAAGGGAATCTAAAAGCACAAGCTTTCCAACTAGGGTGTTCTCAATGATCCTCATGACCACCTCTAAGAAGGCCCCCCCAAAAGGGATCCTTTTAAAAAAAACCTTAGGGAAAATCACATACAAGAAAACCTCACCTGAGATTCCTGAAAATAACCTATATATGGGTGTCAACTCACCCACACTAGAATTGAAATAAACACCATGAAATAAGAGAATCCTCAACCACCAATTATGACACCGACTGATAACTAATTTAGAAACCATCCCACAAGGGTATCCTTGAGAGTCCTATAGACTCATCTCATCACGACAAAAACACCCAAAAATAACCACTAGCCCACAAAATCAACTCAGTCCAAAGGATCCAACAGTTCTAGCCCTCAAACATAGGAGATAAAACTCAAATACTCTAACCTTGAGAAACTAGTCCCAACATGCAGGAAAAAACCAAGATCTCCTATTTGATACTACTAAATCCCATATTCTAGGATCCTTATGAATGAACCTCGAACAACAATGACCTGAAATACACAACCCATGCCAACTAACGAGTTCAAACCCTCACCCAGGCCTTACTGCTCTCAACCCAACCCACTAGAGGATTAGGAATAAAAACCTCAATAAACCATCTTACTGAAATTTATCATTCCAAAACGCCATCCAAATGACCTCTAAATTGTGAAAGTATTCCACCATCATGATATGCATGAAAAAAATACTCATAATGGACTACTCAAAAGTCCAATTCTGATTCTGAGGAAAAAAACACCCAAGAACCCAAAGTTGGAAAGAGTACATGGAATGTACTTACTAGTACATAGTGTATACTTCTATATACACATGTATACTCTCAAATATGCACCTAGACATGTACTTCTATATAGACAGAGAAAAAATGGGGTCTGACCTTGTACTACTACTACTACTACTACTACTACATGACCAGGGAATACATAGGGTAATTCTATGTACTACTAAAGGACCATGTACCCCTTACACTGGGTGTATTGTTATGTACATGTCCACATGATAATTTCCCAATACACATAATGTAACCAGAGTACATGCCATGTACTTCCTAACAACTCTGATTTTCCATGTACTCTGCCACATGGATAGGTACACGGTCAAGTACTACTACATATAGTGTACTGAAAGTACATGTTGTGTACTTATAAAAACAAATATAACACAAATAAAAAGACACCAAACATGTATTCTATGAACCACATTCCATGTACATGGTTATTATCGAATGGAAAATACCTGAAATAGCTCAAACCCCTTGATTTCTCCCTGAAATCCACAGATTAACCCCCTAGGGGTCTCCAGAAACCCAAAAAAGGTTTTAAAAATTAAAAAAATGATATGGGGATTTATAGAAAAACATAAAATTGGGCCCACCTTCAGGTTGAAACCAACAACACTTTGGTCCGATCTATGATCTGCAACTACTACACAACGATCTAGCGTGACCTGAGCTTCACAACAATGCCTCTTCCTCTCCCCCTCTTCTCTCCCTATACCTCTATTGGAAGAAGACACCAAAGGGGGAAGCCCACAGGGACATACATGAAAATACAAGGGGAAAGTAAGTAATGGAAAAGAGAAAAGAAAAAATGAGGGAAAATAAAAAAAATAAAAAGAAAAGAAAAAGAAAAGAAAAAGAAAATGGGCCCCAGGCCCAGGCCTGACTCCTGACCTGAGGTTATGCCTCACCTAGGAAAACCCCCTATTATGCAATCAACCACAATGATAGAATCTCAATCCAAAAATCATTTTAGAAGTTATCATCAAATGAAAACACATGAATAAATTAATATTTAATTAGTAAATATTAAATATTAAATATTCCATGAAAATTTGAACATCTCTGATTTCCCCGAAACTCTTGTCCTTGGGTAAAAACCTTATTGTGGTACCAACAGAGTGGTTAGAAAAATTACCTGAGATTATATCATAGGAGAATTTACCATTTTTACATTGAACACACCCAATAATAAAAATTTGAAATTTTCTTGATTTTCATAACCCATTATTACATAAGTCATCACACATCATTCCGAGTCCCAGTTCACAAGACAAAGCTGTCACCAAATGAAAAATTAAAATTTCCTCAATTATTTACAACCTAAAAAGGAATAGGTTGTTAAAAATTCCACACCATAAAACTTCTCATCCTTGAATATGTGTAAATCCTCCAACCATGAATCTCAACCTAGCTTGGTCATTATTCGAGCATAAATTCTTTTCATTTTGTCTCCAAATACCCAACACCCTTTCACTATGAAACTCTAAAAACTAAGCCTGTACACACCGAATCTCTTCTAAAGCAACCATTTTGATTACTAAACCACATTAAAAATTTCCCAAAATATTCTCTCGATTTGGTTTTTACCTTACCACATTAAATTTCCATACAACTATAGTAGGAAGTCTGCCTTTGACATTTTTTCCTTTAATACACTCATCCCCACCCATCGACACACCCCCACATCACCTAAGAGGAATCACCACCTCATATAAACACCCACACCAAAGTCCATCTTATACCATGAGACACAACACTATCTTCCATTTATTATTCAAGAGTTGATGCCCAAAATGATGCCTTCACTATGATTCATCACATGGTTTACCCTCAGATTCACGTGATGAATTGGGGTTCACCCCTTGAATCACATGATGAATATTGATTCACCTCAAAAATCATGTTAGAAATCATAGTCCACCCATGAATAATACCATTAATTATGGTTCACCCCTTAAATCATGTCATGAGTTTTTTTTCATATCAAGAACCAATGCTCCACCGATCAGAATCACTCATGGATCACACTGAAACCATTTTGATCCCATTTACAATACAAGGACTCCATTCAATATTCCAATAAAAGTCTAAAACTGAGTCTATCCACTCATGAGCATCCCACTGTTGTTTCAACCTTCCACTAACCAGTTTCACCATGCCCATGATCCGACATAGGGTTTGTATACCCACAATCGATTGATTATCCCCCATTGGAGTATACTTATCATCATCTCAATAACCATGATCACTTTCAACCTCTAACAACCAATTCAAAATCATCCCATTCAACACCATTAACAAACAATGAGATGATGCTCAACCACACCTTCCGATCCCAAAATACAAAACTACCTATGATCAATCCATCCATGAACCTATGGTGCTCTCCAATATAATACTTTTCTACCATTGAATGATTCTGGATAATGGTGATATCAACCATAGGAATCACTTATTATAAATCTAAATCAATCAGTTCCAACCATGGACCCAACCAAACTACATATCTAGCTACTCGGGCCTCACATCCACTTCCATCCCACAATATCTCTATAAGAGGTTCCTAATGAATGCATTATCCCAACACCTAGGTCTCTCTCAGTCAACCACCTGAAACCTAATAAAATGGACCATATAGGTTCCATTTGGTCTCCCAAACAATTCAAAAACAAGAAAAACTCATTCACTAACCCCACTTGGTAATTTTAAGTAAACCTTGACATTTAATCCATTCACACAATTCAAACATCTTGGTCACCCCATCCAAGCACCCCAAAATAACAACAAATTGGTCTCCATAGGTACTATTTTATTTTTTCAAAAACCCATTGAAGACATTCTACACACACTAAAACTCACTTAAGTTTTCAAAAAAAACCCTTGGAATCTAAAGGTTTTCATCAAAATTGAAATCACCTAAAATCCCCAACCTAACTGATAATTTTTTTGAAAACCAATTCCATTTTCCAAAATAATTTGAAATCATATTTCAAAAACCATTTCCTTAATTTTTTATAAAACCTGAAAATCACAATCCATTTAAAAACCATTGGATCCATGATATATTTCACATAAAACCAACTTTCAAAACCATTTTACTTAAATATTATTCCACTACATGAGTTTTATTTTTAAAACCAGGTTTCCCTCAAAATTAAAACCATCACAAAAACCATTTACCTCTAGATACAAAAAAAACATCATAATCAATACAAAAAATCCCATCATATCCAAATTAATCTAATCACTTATCATAATATTATGAGAGAAAATAATTTATATTATATGTTTCTTTAATTAATAATCGATTCTAATGAGGTTTTATGCCATAAAAAATCACCCATAATTGTGTGTGTTATGTCATTTGCATTCCACTACGATGATTAAGGTACAAATCATTGGCTTCCAGCCAAGAAATTTGACTCAACCTGAGTCTCATCCATCACACGTTGGATTCATGATCAAACCAACACCTCACCCACAATAGAGTGCTTAGTCTTAAAACTGGACATTCCCTAACAACTCGAGTTTCAAGCGATGCCATACTAGTTAGACATGAAGTCAATCTACCCCCTAAGTCCCGAAAACCTAAATCTACCTCTATCAACAAAAATAATTTGATACCATTTCATAAATAAATAGATTGGGCCACCTAAATAATGCCTACAAGTGGATGTTACAAGGTCTCAAGCATGACTCCTCATACATAAGAGGCTACTGACTAGTGGTGGGGGACTAAAAAATAATGGGGAGACTATTCCATCTAAAGTAAAGACTGAGTGTCATTCCTAAATCTACTAAAAAATTTAAATGATCTATTTGTACATAGTACATCAAAAAACCCTATAGACATAAAATAAGGAGCAAATGACCCCCCATAGTTGAGTATAAATAGTAAAAAAACTATCTACATGATGCATGAAAAAAATAGTGCAACAACTATAGATGTAAATAAAGAAGGTATAATATATAAATAAATATTTTAAAGGGAATATCTGGTCAAATATTCTATGAAAGTAAATGAAACATCTTTCCTAGAATCCTATAATGCAATTAGTAGGAACATCTGACTGATACGATCTAACTAAAAGTAAATGCAATAGACTCATAACCTAACTCACATACCTTTCCTATCAAATACTTATCCTCTAAGACCCTTTAGACCTATATCATGAGTTTAAATCCATGTGGTACCCATTACATGTGAGAAAACAAGAAGGTTTACCCACATACATTGAAACCCATTCCATGTACATGGATAAGGGGTAAGTCCAATAACTTATTAGGTATCCAAAATGCATCAAAAAATCTAAGTGCTACTGTGATCAAGTGTATGTGAATTAAATACACATATAAGGTGAAATTATGTCTATGTTATACACAAACCTTGAAACATAACACAAAATTCACATATAATCACACAAGTCAGGTAGTCATGTGCTAACTTCGCCACCACGACACCTGACCCTACCTACATCAGCACTGTCCTGGAAGTAAGAAGTTACCACATATTAGAATCTGAACCATACATAATGATGCAAGGTATGGTGATAATCAAGATGATGTCTATCCTGCACTCAAATAATCAAGGCGGGGAATCATCGAAACCTCAACCCACCACCCAAGGGAACATAACATATTCATACATCTATAAGAATCGACCCATCCCTACTCACTTGAGGGAGGTCTATCATCCATGTGTCACATCATACCATGATCCATCCATTAAGGTGGGCATCATCCCAAGGATAAAAAGGCATGATCCACTAACACATGACCCAAGAAACTCATGGAAAGATCCCCAACCTAATCTTGATCAAGGCCAGGTGCAATTCATGCACACCGACACAATACACTCATGGAAAATTCATCACCCCAATACTCAAATAAATAAGGCATAATCATCACACTAACCCATCTCTACACACTCAAGGGAGGTAACATAAATCATATAGTTAGTGAATAGAGAAAATAATAAAGAGGGCATGAATACCACCTTACAACTAACTAACTCATAACAGGGAACTAGTACTTTATGACCAATAGAATATATACTAGGGTCCTTCAGACCAATCACTACCCCCTTAGGGGTGAAATGTGTTTGTCCAAACCAACCCTCTGCCTTGATATCAAAACAAAGTTCTTACAAAGATACAAAAATAACACACATCATCATGAAAAATTAAGTTATCATGGGGCTACACACACAACACAGACCGTAATGCATCAAAATATAGACATGAAAATAACAATAAGGGAATAGATAATAACTGATGATTTAGAAAATAGGGCATCACACACATGAGGTCAAATAGACCAAAAAAATTCAAGACAATCCTATTTTTATTACTTTGAAAACCAAGTTAAAATCCATTTTCAAAACCATTTAAAAAGGAGTCACATGCTACATTACTCACATTGATCCTAAATCCAAAATACTGTCAACGTTCTTTAGAAAACCCATTTCTATTTTGAAATACCATTTTAAACCCCATTTCCCAAATCACTAATTTACTTAGAAATTTCCATATAGTTAAACAAATTTAAAAAAAATAAAAATGAAAAACTTATTTTTATTTCAAAAGCATACACATTATTCAAAACATATCCATAAGGAGGGATACCAACACTCATTCGACTAGGGTGCCTCCATCCAAATGTTTAACAAGCTATATGGTCTATGTTAACTATTAGGATGACATGAGATCATCCCAATATTATAGATAAAATCACAAAAGACATGAAAATATATAGGTAGATAACATTAATGATGTGAAGAACCATAAAATCACCAACTAACCAAGAGACCCAAATAAGGTCAAGGCTATGTACGCCAAACAAGGCCATTCAACTTAACTCACAACCTTTATGTCACTTATTAGGATCTTACAAGAATCTTATAAGATCCTAGGGAACCTATATAAATCCCCAAATTATAATAATTAATTATAAAAAATTATAAAAAATTATTTAATTCATTTATAATAATTTAAAATTAATTTAAAAATCAAATCAATTAGGCATAATGCCCAAAATATCACTGGACGTCCAAAAAATCTATCCAAGCCTGAACCAGCCTCCATTGAGTTAATGAGTACCTGTATCATCAGTAAAAATCCTCAAACTAAATAAATAATTAATTTAAATAAAGAACCTAACATGGAATAATAGGAACAAAGCTCACTGGGAACTCCTACGATGATGAAATCACGAGCAATGGGGTGTGATCTACTTTTGATGCACCCCCAGGCCTAAGAAAGAAAAAAATACTCAAATTACATCATAAATTCGATGACCAATTTAACCCAAAATAATAAAAAAACAAAAATAAATTATTGTGGAAGCTTACCTGGTGATAAAAGATAAATGATTGCATGTTTTAATCCTCTCGAAATGCCCTTTACAATCCGCACATGAATGCCCTACCAAGTGTAGCAATTTTTCCATTCTCTAGAAATATAGTTCATCTGAAACCCTATAGAATCAACTAAAATTAGGAGAAAATAAATAGATAATTACAAGGGAGGGGAGGAAGAGATCCTACCTTGATTTGACATGATGAACCTCCAAGAAACAAAACGGATTGAATGCACCAAGGGAGGGGTATGAGAGGGTCAACCTCCCCTCTAATCATGCATCCAAAGAGGATAAGTTTAAGGGGTTTTTAAATTGAAACCCCTAGGGTTTAAAAAAAACCATAATAAATTATTCATGAAATAAACCATAGGTTCACACTGTGATGGCCTCTAGGTATAAACCCTTCCCCCCTTTACCAAACTTTCAGGGCGTGATCCATAGGTTCATGCCCTAAATGACTATCTATTGTTACTTTTAGCATACCATTCACTCTAAATCTACCTTAACATCTCTCCAAAAACCTATTACCTTTATTAAACCAAAAAACATTTCAAAAATCACAATATAAGGACGTATGAATTCTCAGAACATTAGTCCGAGTCTTGGTTCTTAAAATGAATCTGTCACCAAACAAAAAAATAAATCCCCTCATGAATTTTTAACCCATAATGATGCATGTAATTACATATAAAATCCCTTATAATGTTTCATAGATATAATTTTAATTCACTAAATAATATCCCATAAAATTTTCAAAATAATTATGAATTTAGGCCTCTTGGTCATGCATGAGATAAAGATCAAGTTAATATCCAACCAATATTTTCCAGGGTTATTACCCCTATGTGCATCTATGCTATAGTCTCCAGCCACTTGTTTGTATCTATGCATGTTTGTTTTTAATAAGAAACCAAAAACTCTATAATTTTATAAAATTCTATGGTATTTCATATATTTAGAATTATCATTAGGTTTTCACTAATGTTCTCTAATCATAATCCACAAAAAATAACTAAAATCAAATTTAAAAAGATATTATAATATTTTAAACCCCAAATTATGGAAACCTATTTCTTAATAATTAAAAAAAATATTATCCCTAAATAACATTAATAATATACCATTAACTTATACCTTAATAATATATACCTCTGAAATATTCTAATATTTTCCCAAAACAACCCAAATCATCATGATATAAAACCAAAAAAACAATTATATATTATTTCAAAAGTTAAGTCAATTTATATTCTTTAAATAATATCAAATTTTTTTTTTCAGAAATAAAATAATATAAAAAATATATCATAATTATTTAATGTTCTAAAAAATAGAAATATTCTCATAAAAAAGTAACTTTAGTCATCATGTCCCCAAATAAATTTTCAATCCTAAAGGTTATCTGGACTGCCCAACTTATTTTTTTTCAAAATCAAATAAAACTTTATTCTAATTAACCATAATTATCTCAACACAAAAGAATGTATTAAACCTAAAGGTTATATGTACCTTTCAACAGATGTACCCAAAAATTTAATAATATTATTCCCAAATAATCTTCACACTAAATCATATGTTAAACACAAGAGTTAAATATACCTTAATCATCAATTAAAAATCAACAAAAATCTCTCAAAATATTATTAATTATCTGAAATTCCCATCATATAAAACTTCAAAAAGGGTATTTATACCTTTAAAATTATGATTTAACTTAAACTTATATAACCATTAGGCTATCTAAAACTATTAAAATATCATCATTTTATAACATCCTAACATTTAAGTAATCTAAACCCTTTATCTGATTCCAAATTTTATACCCAAACTTATAAAACCATATTTAGTGTTAAAATAACACCTTCACACATTGTCTTTGATACCAATTGAAACTAATAAAACATAACTTTATTTAATTAAAAATTCCATAACTAAATAATGATTTATTTAAATCTATAAGAACTTTTAGTTTTAGAGTTTTAGAGAATTAGGAAAAAAATTTACATAACAAAACCCATTCCTTTATCATAAAATTAGCATTTTTACAATTATACCAAGAAATTATTATGATACATAAGGTCATCATCATATTACAAAAAATTCTCCACACATGATACCATTATAAACATCTTACATAATAACATTCTTCATAACTTGATGAAATGGAAAAATAATAAGGGTAAGTTCAAACGCTCAGTAAGGGTAAACATACACAATAACAATCGAAGATCATAAGTGAGCATGATATGAGCATAAGGTTATGAGAAAATAATCAAGTGAATAACACAAGTGATTCATAAATAAAAAAATATGATTCAAAAATCAAGATTCATGGAATAAAAATTTGATATAATATAAGATATGAGACATAAAAACATTAATCCTCTATCATAATCCATGAGAGCATAACATAGAAACAATAATATTACATAATAATGTGGAATAATCATAATCATTGAAAATAATTTCTTATTTAAAGGCTAACTACCAATACCATCATCACATAATGGAAATAGTACCTTAATGAATATGGGCTTTCTACCTAATCCCTAACATGTCAGCTCATGAGATATAAGGAATTACCCATTTCATTAGGGGGATGTATAATTATGGGTCTACCCATCAATTAGTGGACAAATTAACTTAGGTTTTAGGTTTACTCCCCATTGATGTTCATATAATGAGATAATTATTTACCCAATTCAATAGAGGATTTATAATTCCGGACCCACCCATCAAATAATAATAAACCATTTATATGTATACCACAGGAACATGAGAGCCTTCATAATTCCTTAAAAGATTAATTAACCCATGGAAATGAAACATGTTTCAGGAAAATTTCCTTAAAACATCATCATAATTCATCTATAGAAATAATGTGGATGTATTAATTTGAACATATCCCTAGTGGAGCATAACAATCCATAGTAAAAGTTTACATAGTTGAAAAATCAATAATTATTTGTATTGAATCAAGTATAAGGAATGTCAATATTTATCCAGTACATAATATAGCCTTTGAAGTTGTTAAAAATCATCCATATAGAACTAAAAAGTATACAAATTATCAATATTTCACAAATTAATAAATGAGATATCTTTCTTAGTAAACACGTCAAATCTAATTTATGTAAAATGAGATGTTTACCCCATATAAAGTAATAGGTATATATATAAGTCAATATTAGAAATGTTGTAGAATAAATCCATGATAATAAAGAACATGGACATCAAGGATACCATAAATTCATAAAAATTAAGGCATTGTAGTAAAGATAAGTCTTTTAGAAAATAGAGGCTAAACTTTTATCAAGAAATTTCTTTTATAGATTTTATAAATTTCTTTCAAAAATGAAGTTAAAAGTCACTTTTAAAACACTTTCCATGAAATTCCAATAATAATTTTAAAACAATATTTTTAAAATGATTTTAAAAAATTGAATCTTGAAATAAACTATACTTAAGTAAGAAAATATAGAGTGAATGATAAAATATATATAATTAGAATGAAATACTTTTTCAAAACTTTTAAGAAAATATTTTCCTTTACATTTGAAAAATCCATAGTATAATGAGAATACATATAACTTTTTAAAATAATAAAAACATTTAATGGAATATAAATTATTAAGAATGACCATGGTTATGGGAAAACTATTCATTTCATACAAAAAAACATTCTTTTTACACCTTTGTAAATAAAGTGAAAATCGAGTCACATATAAAGCATTTGGAGGTATTTTTTAATAATTTGTTAAGAAATTATAATTTATTAGAAAATAAAATTTTCAAAAATTTATATTTAGATGAAAAATTCTATAAAAACAATTTGAATAACATATACATGGTGGAGAAATATTCTCGACCAAAAAAGAGAAATAAGGTTGTTTTTTTGAAAAACATTCTTTTAGTATTTTTGAGTACCAAATAGACTAAAATATAAACAATACTTTAAAACCATATAAAAAATGATAAAAAAATATATATGGGGTTTATGGGAGAAAGAACTTAAAATTTTCTTAAATGGAAATTGAAATATAAATAATGTCAATAAAAAGTTGAGATTTTAACTTAAACCCTTACAACTTTGGTAATATTTAAAATAGGAATCCATAAATTAAATGATTATGTGAAAAAAATTTAAATTATAAAAACAAGTGGAAATAAAACTCACATAATCCTTTAATTACATAGTCAATGAAGAAGTGATATAACCCCATGAATGGAAATTGAGTAATGAATCCTTTTTTGGGTCTTCGGGCCACCGATTTGGTTCCTGAGTCCTTTAAGGCCTTCGGGCCACCCAGGCCTTCAGGTCAGTAAGGACTTCGGGCCACCTTAAGTGCATATGCAAACCAGACAACCTACAAGAAAAAATCTTCAGAAGGAGGAGGATAAAGGAGATTTCACCATAGAATAAGCTAAACGGAATGAAAAAATGAGAGGGTATGACACTTACCATCAGTACAAGCTAGTGAATGCACGGGAAATCCTAGCCGAATAGCCATGCAAAGATAGAGAGCTGAATTCACCATGAAGATGCTGGGGAGGAGTAGTTCCAAGTAGTTAGTCTGGGTTGTATGTAATGTTTGAAACCTATGGTCAATGAATTAATCTAAGGAATATGGTCCATGTAATACTTATTCCTATGGGCCTTGTAAGGGTTCCACCTCACCCATTGAAAGGTGGATTATCAAAAATCAATAAAAAATGAAGGCCTTCAGGCCATTGGAGGGAGGTTCAGCGGTTCTGATCCTTACACCTTGATCATGGTTTAATCAACACCATAATATTATTCATGTACTAAATATAATATTTATTTATTTTAATCACTTTTATAACCACCAATGTAAGGAAATTATGAAAAATGGAATACATCGCTTAGTGGAGGCAGTAGTACACACGTACACACATGCAATGTTTTCATTCTTGAATGGATGGAATGTATGGAAGGTATATAATAATTTATCTTAAAAAAAAATTATATAATATATATTCATTAAATCTGTCTATATAACCAACCATGAATGATGGTAATGAAAAATGTAATACATTTCTTTATGGAGGTGGTTGCCTGTATCAATGAATAAGCAACGTTCTTATTTTTATATTTAAGGGAAAGTGGTAGATAGTGATTGTTACATAGACATAATAACATTTTAGTATACTAATGATACACATTCAAAGATTCTTAGGTGGTTATATAATATTTTTAGGAGGTTAATGATGAAAGAAACTTGAAATAGATTGGTAAATACAATTACCACTTCTTTGGGTGTCCTTCTTTGGATCACACCATAAGCCTTATTAGGTTGGTATTTTGGTGATACCAAGACATATAATATGTGTGTAGGATAGATGAAAATTTATTTTTTCAAATATTAGTTGAGATAAGGTTATAAAAGTATATGGATAAGTGAGGAGAGGAGGTTCCCTTTTATAAGTGTGAGGAGTGACACACTTGTAATTATTAAGAAATTTTAAATATAATAAATGTCAAAGTGGAACAAAAATAAGTTATTTTAGAAGTTAAGGTGATGGGACAAAAAATATACTTATCCAATAAGATTATATATAATATATTTTGATATTTAAAGCCTTATCCTTTAGTTTTAACCATTTTATCCCATTTTAACCCATTTTAACCATTACCGTGATGAATTATCTTGTACTATACTAACTATTTTTTCTGATTAAAAAAATTAAAATTAATTTTTTTTGGAAATTGTGATTAAAAATATGAAATCCATTTTATCAGATTCAATTTCCAATGTCAGAAGAAATTAATTATAATATCCGCACACAAAACAATTAAAACCATTTTTAGGAAATATGTATCTTTTAGCATAAAAAATGACTATATTATCATTACATGCCTAGTAACAAACATTATATTAACATTAATTTATCTATTTTAATATATTATCTAAATATTTCATTAAATAATTCATCAACATTGATTAATTTAATTTATTAATACAAAAATACGTTGAGAACATAAAAATATGTTCCGAAAAAATATCTCATTTTCCCCTTTATATGATTATATATATATTTATAACAAAATAATAATCAATTTATGAATTATTATTATGTTTTTATAAATGAATAACCAATAATTTTCAATAATTTTAATATTCTCAATTTGATAAATTAACTTTTAAATAAAAACATATATAATGAAAAAATGTTTGTAAACAAAACATTTTCAATTAGCCAATAATTACTAGACTAGTATTTCTTATAATTAATTAACCATTATATAGATTTAGTTAATTGATTTTATTATTTATTAATTTAATTTTATCAATAAATTCTATTGAAATAATTCCTAAAAATTATTAAATTTAATAAAAATGAATAATTCAACAAAATAGTTCAAAACAACCTCTTTAGAATCAATTTTATTTTCCTAAGTAAACTTAGACCATTTTTATTTTATGAATTAATTTATTTATAATTTTAAATTAACTATTTAGTAATTTATTAAACTTTATATATTAATAAAATATTATTCAATTATGTTTGGTGTTGTGTGCATCACAAGTTTTCGAATGCAAAAAAATTATTTTAAAGGAAAATATTTCCTAAAATTATCAGGTGTTACATATCATATTGATGCTTTAAGAAGTTCCAATTATACTTTTTATTTGAGTGTTTTTTTATAATAGATACCTTTTTCTGAGGTATTTTTTTAAATAACTTAGCTTCCCTTTTAATTTTTTATTATCTAATCCTATATGATTGAGTAAGTTCTCAGGCTGGGAACATGAGCTGATTCTGATCAATCAAGATCAGTGGTATTCTGGGGATAGAAGCAGTATTGTCTTAAGATTTGTGTTTAACTATGTACTGATATTAACTTGTTTTTGATATTTAATTTTATGATATTATTGAGGATAGAGTGACCTGTGTTCAATGTTTCTATCAATGAGATTCCCAGTATGAAATTTTTTGCAGCTAATGAGATACAATCAAGGATGTTCTGGTGTTGGTAATTGGATACCTTGGTTTAAGTTATTGAACCACATGAAACTTAGGTTTAAAAGTGAATAATTACATGATTTTAAGGTGATTGGTAATATAATATCCTTTTAGGAGTTTTAATATTTTTATCCTTTACTCAAAATATTTTTTTTACTATTGTTCTTATTATTCAATTTCTATGGTTATGTTATTTACTTTTATTGCTTTTATTTTTCTCTATGCATATTATTTCTATCACTTATGTTTTTTAACATCTAATAATTTGATTTCAACTGCATAATTTTACTTTCAATTGTAAATTTTCAAATATAAAAAGTTATTGGAAACTTATTTCTTCACATGGTAGAAAAATTATAAGTTGTAATTAGACTTCACCTCACCCCCTATTGAAGTTTGCTTACCCACCTTTATTGGGACAACATTTGGTATCAGAACCTAACTATACTTTATTTTCTAATAGAAGACCTTCCTTATCGGATTTTCAGTGAATTTTTGTTCAATCTTGCATATCATAATAGAATCAATGGATTTTATTTTTGGAATCTAGCTTTGTGCCAAGGAAGGACTTCCTTTTGAGCAACTTGAGCTTGACACAATTATGAATGTTTAAAGTCTTAATCATCTAGATAACTCTCTATGTGATTTCACTTACCTCACCCAATTATGTTAGAGTCTTTTCTCATAGGAACCTTATTTTATTCACACCTTGTACAAAGGAAATAATGTCATTAATTCCATATCCACCATAGAAACAATGATCAAAGATGTCAATATATTCATTAATGGTAGTGATCTACCGAATGTTTGATTTTTTTTATGTATTGATGAAGTTGGATTTAATTTATCTAGGACTCAATAATATCCTCCATTATATTGTTTTTAATAATAATTTTTTTTAATAAACATTTATGATTATGGATGCAATGACCCAAACCTTCTCAGATAGTAACTTTATGTATTTTGGGTGTTAGAGGTGTTATGAGAATGTTTTTGGAAGGGAAGTGTAAAACCCCAAGATTTTATTAATTATTTTTTCAAATAAATTAAATTTACTTGATATCTTGTGTTTAATTCAACACCAAGTTAAGATTTCGCTATACGAAACACTGGTTTATCTTGCGTTACACATGCCATTGTGTTTTAACAAAACTAGGATATATTGTTAATATAGTTATTTAAACACGACCATTATAACCTATCCATTAAAATCAATGATAATAATAGTAACAAATAATTTTTAAATATTATGTATAATGGTGTTATATTAAGAAAACATATTGAAAAAAAATACTTAATTCTCAGTAAAGTCTTTAAATGTTTTGAAACTCATATTTTCTCAAAAAATGTTTTTTACTTATTTTTCTGAAAATTAATAAAACTAATTGTTTAAAATTATAAGAAATTAATTTGATAAATAAAATTATTTTTTTAAATCATCATTTCAAAATTATCTTATGGTGTCTTTTTGGGATTTCTCTGAAAAGTTTTATTTTTTTGATGAATAGTGAAAAATACTGAATTTTAATTGAAAACTGCATTTTTGTCTAATTTATTTATAAAGTTAAATTATATTTTAAAATTGTTTTAAAGTAAAATTAGTTCAATTAAAAATCCATTAATTCAATTTAGGTCATTTTAATTAAATTTTAAGGGATTTTGATATAAAAACTTAGTAAAGTTTTGACTATTTTCTCTTTAAAAACTCGCTTTATCGTCACGTCTATGGGATTAATTTTAAATTAAAAATTTCAAATTATGTGAATTAAATTTGGAAAAATGTATCCAATATTTGGAATCAAAATAATTTATATTATCTAATAATTTCAACTTAATTTTTTACCAATATGAAATAGTACAAACAATCAAAATTAATTACCACAGTTAAGGTAAAAATGGGTTTTCTGGGGGGGGGGGTTAAACTAAATATATAAGGGTTAAAAATAACCTAAAAATTGTAAGAAAAATCATTTTATATCTATATCTCTACCTTAAATATTCTATTATTGATAATTTTCCATTATTAGAGCCTTGTGGAATGAAAAGAACATGGGTAGAATTCATTTTTTAAAAAAATTACAAGTGCGTCACTCACCTCATTTATAAAAGAACACTGCTTATCCTATCTTCTTAACCCAATAAAAACTTTTTTTGGAGAATACCTAAAAAAATCACTTCCCAAAATCCATCCTCTCATCCTAGATGACTTATTTTGGACATAAATCCAACATAGGAAGGATTTTAGTGAAAACCTAAGGAGGATACCTGAAGAATAGGTAACGTTCATCAATAAGAATTTTTGTTTTATATATTCACAAACACTTAAATTATTATTATAACATTATTATAGAATTAACTCATTATATTATATATATTTATATGTTGTTTTAATAAGTTCATGACCTATAACCATATCCCCTTCCATCAAATGGGTTATGAAATCATCATTCATGTCTATGGCGGACTATCACCTCACGAATCGATGTCATTAGTTTTTCCATTAACACTACTAAATATTTTAAATAATGATGGATTTCTTATTTATATATAATATTTATGACATCAAATGATTTTTTAATTATTATACCACACATACAATCATGATTTCCATTTTTTTGGAATATGATAACGTCTCTCTTGTGTACGGAGGATTACCACCTCAAAAAGCGATGCGATTCATTCACCCTTTACATGGAAGGTAATATGGATGAGTTTAATGAAAATATTTGAAATATATAACATAATAATTATTCTTTAATTTTAATATTTTATTTACCTTTTTTTCTTTCAATATGTCAAGAAAATGGAAACAACGTTCATGCGTAAGTATGACATATCGTCTCCATAAACGATGTATTTCATTTTCTATCTCTATATTTTATAGATTAATATAAATACATATTTAATTAATATATATGATATTTATATCATGATTAATACTCTAGATATTATTTAACCATGATCAAAGTAGAAGGACCAAAAATGACAAATCGAAACATATAAAAATACAAAGCGGTTATTACATGAAACATGACTTTAAAGTGGAATTGTTAATAAATAGGTAATAAAAGGTCATAATAAAATAATATATGATATATATATATATATATAAATATTATTTAATATATTTATAATAAACTTATATTTATTATACAAGAGGTTTGAATGTGTATAACGGAAATCGATACTTGAGGTAAGAGATTTCTATCTCACTTTTTTACTTCCGTGAGACACATGCCATATTCACCACCTATTTATTTTATGCGGTGTATATAATAACCATGAATTTATATTATGATTATTATCTTAAAAAATATTGGGTTTTACATATCCATTTTAGTATTTATCTTTCATGGGGTTTATGGTTTAAAAGGTAACAGATCAGTAAGGGATTTTTGTTCCAATTCTCCTTCTTTGGGATGTACGTTATGTTATGAACATATATTATTTAATGAAGTGTTTATAAAGAGACTTTGAAATTTAATATCATTATTTCATTTATCCTCATTATATTTTAAGTTCCATTTTATGATATTCCTTCATGGGTCTTATGATTCAAAGTTACCAAAGTGGTGATGATTTTATTTTACAATATCACCATTTATCAGGATTATTTATAATTATGTTTATGATGATAAAAACTTATAATTAATCTCAAAATAAACTCATTAATTTTATTCTACTATGGTTATTCCTGAAAATTTTAATTAACAGTAATAATTTTACAGTCTTTGGTACTGACAATAATTGAGATTTTTTTTAAGAAAATATTACTTTATTTCTCTATTTGGTCAGGAATACATTTTCTTCCAAAAAAATGTTTTCAAAAAATGTTTTAATTTTTTATTATTATCTTATTATTTCTAAAAGACATTTTAAAAAATGCTTGAATTTTTAATTTTCTTTAAAGTAATCTTCATATTTTTCCCAACAACGGCGATTTAGATTTAACCAAAAATATGAAAGGAATATTTGTTTTAAAATGTATGGAATGAAGGAAAATTCCTATAATCATGACCATAATTTTATTTGAATCTTACTTTATAAGTTTTTATTTTTATTTTCAAAGACAAATATTTTGGGAATTTTTTATGTCTTAACAAATTTTTTTTTCTAATTGGAAAGGATATTTTTCTCAAGAAATATTTTAAATGATCGAACAAAATCATTTTCTATATAAGATGAAATCCATTGATGTTACATATGAATTACTGGGGATATGATCCAAGGATATCATTCTTATTCTTTCTCTGAATGGTTTATTCTTATGATAACATGATTTTTATGAAACTTATTTCTATTCCATGGGTTATACCGTGATAAAATTCTTATGAAACCCACTTCTTTTTCCATGAGTTATGCTATGATGAAATGATGAAATTATTATGAAACCTATCTCTTTGCTACAGGTATGATATGATGAAATTTTTATGAAACCCATTTCAGTTCATGGGTTATAATATGAGGAATGCATTATGATCTGTTGGCACCCATAAATATGGGTTTCATTATGAGATGGGTGGGACCTATATCTCCCTACAATGCATTGGGTAATGATTTATATCTCATGAGATAGAAAAAACTACAATGGGGAGTGAACTCAATTCAGTTAGGGACTTTGTCTATTATGATGGAATTGGGAGAGAACTTTGAATACTATGATGGTTTGGGGAGTGAATCCATTCCACTATGATATCCTTAGAAGTGATCCTTGAATACTATGGAAATGATTTTATATGCTTACATGTATTCCAAAAATATATGTCTTATACCAATGTTATAATCTCATGGATCATGTTATTTTATCTCTATATGATTCATATATTTTGAACTGCCAATATTTATTCCATGACACATGATTACAATCTTTGATATGTAGGGTATGTTTTTCAGATGTAATGATCATGTTATCATACCCTTATGTTCATGTTATGCTTACGTATCTCCCTTGTTTACCCTTACCAAGAATATGAGATCACCCTTTCTTATATTTCCTTTCCCAAGGTTATGATGAAATTCATTATGTATGATATGTATAATAAGGGTAATATTTATGAATATTATAGTGGGATATCATGTAGATTACCTATAGACCAGTTGTTTGTGTTTCCAAGTTTCCAAAGGTACTAAATTATAACGGTCCTCAGGTGTGAGTTTGTGTAATGTAATGAATATTCATTAAAAATGATGTAATATATATATGAATGATAATCATGGGTCACTACATTTGGTATTATAGGATAGGTTTGGTTAACCTTTGGAAACTAGGATGAGAAAACCATAGTGAGATCTCAAAGGACTTGTTTAAGGATAAGTTTGAGAATGAGTCAAACATTGGAAAAATGGGATGGAATTTTGTTAAAAGATAGAGCAAGTGGTTTCCAAGAAATTACATCTCTGTCTAGATGCTACAAGTGGATGTTTCTTTGGTAGAAAGTTACCTAGGGGTAATAACTCTAAAAATGGAATATTGAGATATACTCAACCATCAACTGGTGTATAATAATGTACCTTTATGCACACTTGGTAATATACTGTTGGGGGATACAATTTAGAAATTCAAAAATTATTTATGAACTATCATAAAGTATTTAAATAGATGATGACTATAAATGACCTAAGATAAAGCTAAGGTGTCATATATTAAATAAGGTTTCACGATTTAGACCTCTTATAAGTGATTTTCCATGATTATGTGGTTCCCCATAATGATTATTGTTTCTTACACTATTATTTTTTGTTTTATTCAATGGATGGAAACTAAATGAACCATGTTAATGATGAGTGTGATGGAAATGAAATTATTTTCCTCCCGATCATCCAAATGTTATGGGAGTTTGAGTGAAAAATCTCTTTTCTATTATCACACAACTTTCTTAAGCTATGAATCATTCAAGGATTTTATAAGAACAAATGAGGGAATAATATTTTCTTGAAGAGGCAACATCCACCTTATTTCAAAGTGTCTTCTAATCCACTAATTGATGAATAATGGACTGACACCACTTAAAATATATTTTCTATTCTACAATGTTTGAAACAAAAAAAACACATTTTGGTTGTCTACCATTTGTAAAGTGAAGCAGATCAATGGCGGGATCTTATCAAGAATATGAGGAAACATGATGAAATTGAATCCATGTATTGGGATGAGTTCAAGAAATTATTTTTTAATAAGTAATTTACTCATATTATTCATATGAGTATGGAGAAGGAGTTCTTTGATCTAAAGAAAAAGGATGATATATTTGTCAGTACCTATGAGATAATTTTTACATGACTTGTGTGGTATGATTTTGGTATTATCATTAAACCTAAATGTTAGGTTGATCAATTATTTAGTGTCTTAAAACCAAGTCTCCAAAGGGTATTAGCCATAAGATACTTCGTTAGCTATGAATAGATTTTTCAATGTGCTATCAAGGTGGAAATAGAGGTTGATGTTACGTATCAATCTCATGGTTTTGACAAGAAGATAAAAATGGAATTCAAAGGAAAATCTAAAAACCATAGGGATAAGAAGATGATATTTTCTTTATGCTCTAAGTGTGGAAAGAAACATGGAGGAAATTTTCTTAAGTGGACTAGTGTGTGGAAGGTAAGGTCATCAAGTAATTGATTTCCAAAGTGATGGGAAGAATTTATATAATGATTTTAAAAGAGATAAATCTATAAAGAATGAACATCCACACTCCAATGTTTCAAATGCGAGTATGGCCATTATTCTAACCAATTCCAAAACCCAGTGGTTAATGATGATGATTAATGTCAGTAACCTCTTAAGCTGAGAGATAAAGGTAAATATCATACAATTACTATTTCTGATGATGGGTGAGATAATGAATTGGTGAAAGGTACACTTACTATCCACTCTAGAAAATCTAATGTCTTAATTAACTTTAGGTCTACCCATTATTTCATATCTAAATAATTTGATAAGGATATCAATATTCCAACCAAATGATTAGATATGGAATTATCAGTGAAAAAACCTAATGGTATGATAATCACATATCAAGTGTATCATTTATTTATAGTTAAAATTGGTGGGAAAGTTCTTCCTAAAAATATTTTCATTCTTCCTTTGGTTGAATTTTATTTTATCATGGGCATGGATTCATTTTCTCTATATAAATCTAACATAAATTGTCAAGGAAGGGAATTCATATTTGACATTCCAAACCAACCTATGATAGTTTATCAATGAGATGATAAGTTGATATTTTTATAGAGATCACATCTATTATATGGGTATTAATTCCCATTTTAAGGAATGTTTATATCAAATGGTTAGGGAGAAAATGTAAATCGATGATAAGCCTGCTATAAAAGGATTTGTTGATGTATTTTCAGAACATTTTCCTACCATTCCATCAAAACAAGAAGTTGAGTTCTCAATAGAACTCATACCTAATTACATACCAATTTAAAATACTCCCTATAGAATATCCATGATTGAGTTGCAGTAATTGAAGAAGTAACTCTAGGAGAACCTTAACATTGGATTCATTCATCCAAGTGTGTCACCTTGTGGTGCACCAGTTATTTTTGTTAAAAATAAATATGGATCGATGTGAATCAGTATTGATTACCAAGATGTAAATAAGATTATGATCAAGAACACGTGTCCCTTTTATTATATTAATTATTTGTTTGATCAACTTCATGGAGCTCAATACCTTTACTAGATTGACCTTTATTCTGTATATCACCAATTGATGCTAAAAAAGGAGGATATAACTAGTAAATAATTCTGTACAAGGTATGGAAACTATGAATACATAGTGATTACATTCTATCTTATTAATTCCCATACTATCTTCATGGATTTAATAAATAGATTCTTTAGAGATTAACTTGTTCTGTTTGTGGTAGTATTTATAAACAATATTATTATTTATTCCAAGAGAAAGGAAGAGTATGAAGACCACTTTAGAATTGTACTAAAGACCATAAATAAAGATAAAATATATGAAAAAATTATAATTTGTGAATTTAGGATACAAAAGGTTTCATTTTTGGGTCATATAATCTTAATAGAGGACATATCAGTAGATCCTTCAAAGATAGAGGCTATTGAATGTTGGCCCAGACCAACCATGGTGACTAAAATTCATAGTTTTCCTAGTTTAGATAGATATTATAAATAGTTTGTGGATAATTTTTCATGAATATATAATCCTTTTATGAATTTAACTAAGAAGGGATCCATGTTTCTCTAGATATATGAATGCGAGGAAATTTCAAGGAACTAAAGAGAAGATTAGTTAGAGAACCTGTGCTTACATTACCTTGTGGTGGAGAAGGGTTTGTAATCTATAGTGATGTATCCAAGAAGGTATTGAGAAGTTTTCTTATGAATAATGACAAGGTTATACCTTATGCCTTATGATAATTGAAGATTTGTGAGAAAAATTACCCAAATCATGATTTGGAGTTAGCTGTGGTATTCTTTGAATTAATGATATGGAGGAATTATCTTTATGGAGAAAAGTGTGATATATATACTGATTATAAAAGTTTAAAGTATATATGCACATAGAATTAGTTAAACATGTTCCAGAGAAGATGGTTAGAGGTAATTAAAGATTATGATTGGCAAATAAACTACCAACCTGGGAAAGAGAACAAGGTGGATGATGCTTTAAGTCGAAAGGATCATGCTAGATTATCTATGACGAGGATTAAAAAAGATCTAATATTTATGGATTTGAAAAGGATGGATCTGAAAACCTCAAAGAAAGGAGAAAAATCTTATTTTTATCAATTGAATGTTCAATTATCTATCCAAGTGAAGATTAAAGAGGCACAAAAGGAAGATGTGAAGGTGTAAAATAAGGTTATAAATGTTCCTAAGTTTAACCCTGATCATGATGGAATGATGTGGTTCAGGAACCGTGTTTGTGTTCTGTCTATACCATATTTTAAGAAGGAGTTGTTAGAGGAAGCTCATAGTTATTCATTTTCTATTCATTCAGGAAGTACAAATATGTATATATATTTGAAGGAGTACTTCTGGTGGGATAGAATGGAAAGAGATATTACATAGTTTTTATCATGGTTCTTGGTATGTCAGCAATTTAAGGCCTGGAGACAAATGTATAATGGGATATTAGATCCATTATCCATACTAGAATAGAAATGGTAAAACATCACCTTGTATTTTATTTCTGGACTCACCAAAATGTCTAAAGGGAGTAATTCTATATTGATTGTAGTCGATCACCTTAAAAAGTTAGCACACTTCATAATTATTAGAGAAGAATTCTCTCTGGACCAACTTTACAGGATATAAATTAAAGAAGGGGTATGGTTTCATGGCGTAGAACATTCCATTGTGTTTGATCGGGATTTCAGGTTTACCTCAATGTTCTAGAGAATTATTTAGAAATATCTTGACATAGAGTTGTGTTTTATCACAATGTATCATCCTCAGATAGATGGTTAGTCAAAAAAAAATTCAAACCCTAGAGGATATATTGAGATCTTATTCCTTAGATTTCAAATGTGGTTGGGATCAACACATCCCACTAGTTGAGTTTTCTTAAAAAAATAGTTTTCACTAAATTTTTCATATGGATCCTTATGAATCCCTATATGAAAATATATGTAAATATCCAATGTGTTGGAATGAATTTGGAGAATGAAATCCATTGGGGCATGAGATAGCTGAAGAAATGGAAGAGAATGTTAGATCCATCCAGCTACATATCAAGGCAGCTCAGATTCGGCAGAAAATTTATTCTTATAATTTCTAGAATGATCTTGAATTTGAAGTTGGAAATAAGGTATTTCTAATAAATTATCCTTAAAAGTAGGTTATGTGATTTAGGATGAAAGTTAAATTGATCCATATGTATATCAATACCTTTGAAATTATTTATCATATCAAGACTATAATTTATCACTTGGTGCTTCCACCAAACCTTTATCAATTCCACAATGTGTTTTATCTATCTATTGATGAGAAAGTACATAACTAAACCTTAACATGTACTAAACTCAGAGTTCATACCAATGGAGTAAGATATTTTCTATGAGGAACAACTGGTGGAAATTATGGATCATATAGAGAAAGTTATATTAGACAAGACCACTCACCTGGTCAAATTTTTTTGGTGAAACCACCCATTTGAGGAAGCTACATGAGAAATTGAGGATATTATGAGGAAAAATTACCCTCATTTTTTTGTATCAGAGTGAAAAATTTTGAGGGAGAAATTTATTTTAAGGGGGTTAGAATGTAACACCCTGAGTTTTTATGAATTATGTTTTCCAAGTAAATTAAATTTCTTTGATATCTTGTGTTACATGAAACACCAAATTAAAATTGTGCTACACACAACACTTGGTTAGATTGAGTTCTAAATAACACTGAGTTTTAACAAAGCTATGATATATTATTAATATAGTTATTTAAACATGAACATTATAACCTAACAGTTAAACTTATTAAGATGAATAGTAATAACCAATTTTTAAATATTATGTATATTGGGGTTATATAGAGAAAACATATTCACAAAAAGTACATAGTTTCTCGTAAAGTATTTATATGTTTTGAAAATCATGTTTTCTCAAAAAAATACTTATTGTTTCTTTTTTTTGAACATTAAAAAAATTAATTTTTTAAAATTTTAGAAAATTAATTTTATAATATAAACATCATTTTCTAAGTTATTTGGTCAAAATCATTTTAGGGTGTTTTTTAGGTTTTTTCTGAAAAGTTTCATTTTTTTGTTGAATAGTGAAAAATACTAAATTTTAATTGAAAACTACCTTTTGTTTAATTTATTTATAATTATAAATTATAATTTAATATTTTTAAATTAAATTTAGTTAAAATATATTTTCAATAATCCAATTTAGGTTATTATAATAAATTTTATATTAAATTTTGATATAGAAACTTTGTAAACTTTTGAAAAATTTCTCTTTAAAAATCCACTCTCTTGACATGTCTATGAGATTAATTTTAAATTAAATATTACCAATTATGTGAATGGAATTTAGAAAAATGTATTACATATTTTCAATAATCATAATTTATATTATCTAATAAGTTCAACTTAATTTTTGACCAAAATGAATAGTGAAAACAGTAAAAAATTAATTACCACAGTTGAGGTAAAAATGGGTTTACCTGGGGAGAGGGGGTTAAACTAAAAATTTAAGGGTTAAAAATAACCAACAACCTATAAAAAACTCATTATATGACCATAATTATACATTAAATATTCTTGGATTGATAATGGTCTATTATTGGATCCTTGTGACCTGAAGAAAACATGGGTGAAATTATTTCTTTCAAATAAATTATAAGTATGTACCTCACCTCACTTATAAAATTCCACCCCTTATCCTCTCTTATTCACACCATGAAACCCTTTTAGTTTGGCCAATACATGTGAAAATAACTTCCCAAATTATCTCATATAATCCTATAATCTTTAGTTTGGGCATAAATCTAACCTAGGAAGGATTTTGATACACACCTAAGGAGGATAACTGAAGAAGGGGTAATGTTCATTAATTAGAAATTTTGTTTTATTTATTTCTCCAACTATTTCAATTATTATTATTCCATGCTGATATAATAACCTACATATCCTATATATAATAATATTATTGTAACCAAGGGTGTTCTTTACTGTAAATGGATCCTGGTTTGCATTTTTTATCAATCATTACATGGAAGATCAAGGAGTTTTGATGGAAAGGGATCTTATAGCTCAAACAGACAATAATATTGAAGTTGGTGTTTTTTCCTAGTGTTTTCCAAATGTTTGGATCAAAAAATTGGAGAATATAGAAAAGTGTTTTTGTAAGGGAGTTACATGAAATTGTTAAGGAGTATTGAAAAGTTATGCGCTATGAATTTTTTAAGACCCGTTCATCAAAATATAGAAAAGAAAGAATGTGAAAGTTATGGTTTAGCGCAGAAGGTGAGTTTCATGATAGAGGTTAACACGATCAAGGCTTGCATGTTCGGAGGAAAGTTGTGTGCCTCATGCATAGGGTCACACAAATCCTTATAAATAGGAGAATAACCCCACTAAAGACTTAAAAAGTTTTTCCAATGAAGATCCATTATATCAGCATGCAAGGGAGTTGCACATGAATGACTTGTGTGGAGTAAAACTTTCACGCAAGTGTTCCTTTTATATCTAAAAGGTAAAGTGAAACTTATGGTGTAGCTATGAGAAAGATAAGGGTTTTTTTATAGAGAAGGGATGTGTGAAAATTAAGCGTTGCATGAAATTTAGATTGCATGACTATCCCCATACTTGCACGCCATAAGTTGTGTTCTTCACAAGTATAGTATTGATCTTCTAACAGGATTTGTTTATCTGATTTATTTGTTTAGTGTTTTCATGTTCATCTATTTAAGACTTTAATGTGAGAAGAGTATCATGATGGATAGAGAAAAATAATTCAATGATAATATATTGAGGATACCTTCAAGTCAATAAACTGAGTGTGACTTCACCCATGCTAGTGATAAAGGGGGAGTCATTGGAAGTGCTCTGAGGGAAGTAGTGTGCTATCCCTAACATATTATAAAGGTAGTGTTCTTGGAATAGAGTGACTATGTATATAATGCCCCAAACATATCCTATACGTAATAACAATATTTTAGGATGATATTTAATTTAATTTTTATTTTGAACAAAACATATGAAATAAACACAAGGCATTCTTATTAAAACTGAATTGATTACATTGCTTCAAAACTAAGAAAATTCAACTAACCAAAAATACCTACTAAAAGCCCTATTAGGATTACAGGGAGACCACCCAATACAACAAAGAACCCAATCATATAGTAAGTATCTTTTGGATCCATCACAATAAACATCAATATGGCCAGATCCACTACAACCTCCATGGGCATCAGTGGTATAATGAGCACCATTTTCGCCAGGTTGTTTTGAATATGGAGCACCCGAATACATGGTTTTATAAGTCCTTAATTTGAACGTTGCCCTTCGTGTGACCGTTGAGTTTCTAACGGCTATAATTATAGTCGTTTCTCTTTTTTGTGGTTTAATTTAAAATATCTAGGTATAATTAGTTTTCCCAAAATATTTAAAGTATGCATTGAAATTATAACTTTAAACATATAAACTCTTTTAAAAACTTTAAAAAGGATAGTGATTTAATATTTTAGCTACACTTAGTATGATTTCAAAATGAGGTTTGGATTTCAAATACTTTTAAAATATTCCAAATGTGTTGAAAAAGTTTTATAAATGTTTTCATTCATAATGTTTAAACATAGGTTTTAATTAAAACTATGTATTTTATTTTAATAATACTAATATAAGATTTTCTTAACGATGTATTAAACATTAACTTATTACTTAGTGTTTTTAAAACTTTATCATTTATAAAACTAAGGAAAATATTTAGGTTATAATAGAGAAATTATATCTTGAAGATACCTATATACATATATATGTAAAACTATTTTTATAAAAAAACAAATGTTTCTTAAAATTTAGAGGAGTACCCCACCTAGACGAGGTCCACCTTGTGGTTGGCCCTCAAAGCCTTAATGGGATTCTCACCCTCTACCCCCTGACAATAGCCAAGGGGAAGTGCGCACGAATGGTGCATGATAATTCTAGCACGTAGGGAGAATAAATACCCCTAAGGGCGTATTGGTGCATGTGCATGGACCAGAGCACGCCATCGTGTGGGGCAACACAAAGGTGTGGGTGGGCGTAGGAGCGTGCCTACCGAAGAACCCAGTACGGGGCGGTACTGGGATGGGGGAGGGAGTAATCTGAGCCTCGGTTGGGATCCCTGGGCTTATAAAGGAGCCACAAAACTCTCCCCGTTTCGATGTGGGATGAGGTTTTAAGGTGAAACGTGATTTGGACCAATAGATCGCGTCGCGCGTGATCAGAGCCATCCATTTCGGTCCGGTCCTCGATTCCAAACTTCCGTAGTATATCTCTGGGTTTTTTGTGTGGTGTCCGATCCATCACGGATATAATCTCAGCTATCCAAGTATTTTAAAATCACCGCATCTATCTAAGACAACTAATCTAATACGATCTAATCTAGACCATTTGTCCGTTTTAAAATCTCCACGTTGCATTATAGCTGTTTGATCAAGTCACAACTTGATCTGAACCATCCACCTCTTTTAAAATCCACAGACACTCCATAACCACTGGATCTTCTCGTAGTTAGATCTTAACCATTCATTTATTCTCCAGTTTTCCCCCTCCCACGACGTCTTCTTCTCCACATGTGTAGAACCAGTGGGTTTTCCACTTTCTCCTTTTCGTTTTTCCACACCCGTGACCAGTTGGTCCCTCCTTGATCGCATCTTCCACAAGGAAAGACCCTCCTCAATCATTTTTATAAGACAAGTATGACTCAGCTTTGCATGCAAGTGGAATTTAAAAATATATATGGTATAGTTTATATATGGTTATCTCATTTGCACCTAACCTCTCAGAACCTCGTCCTCTCAATCCTCCAGGGAATTCTCCAGCGCCTCCTTCGAGCCTTCTCGAGCCTCTCCTCCTCCTCAAAACATGTAAGGGACCTAATTGCCTCGTTTTCATTTGGTTTGAGTATGTATATTTATATATAAGTTCTCACACACACAAATATATATATATATATCTGTATATATATAGACATACAGTTGGGTATATAACCTACAAGTTTCTTTCTAAGATAGTGGATTATTGATTTTAAATCATAACCCCTTATTGTTTAAGGGTGTGTAATTTTTTGTGGTTCTATATGTGTATAAGTATATATATATATAATTATCTATATGTATATATTTTATAAACAAACTATATATATTTCATGGCATGGTTTGTGATTTATGCACCATGGTTTAACTAATGTTCCTAGAGTGTTTTAAACATACGAGTATCATTAAACATATGAAGCATGATCATTATAAACACTTTATATATAATAGATTATATATATATATATATCTATATATATGTATATTCATATAGGTTTATATGAACCTATAATATGATTGATTTTAAAACTCCTTAATACTGAATTTTAAAGTTTATATATTTTTGTAAATGTAAAGAATTATATTTTCATACAAAATTATTGTGTATGTACATATGGTTATATGAATATGTGTCTTTGTATTTTAATTATAAACTAATTATGTTCTCATAAAAACCAATTTTTGGTGATTGAATAAGATTTGTGTCCCCCTAGTGTATGCCCTCCTAATATTTTTATAAGAATGAAATAATCTATTTTTCTATAGCACATGAATCTTCCGCAATAAATGTTTCCAATAATTAAGTTCTGTTTCATTGAATAGGTCCATTTATCAGTATGTTTTTTAAATATGAATGAAAATTATCCTAATTTTATAATTGTGCATTATGAAATATAAAATGATTACATTCATAATAATAATTTTAGGTATTATCATTTTATGTGATAAACTAGTGTTTAATGTTCTTTAGTTATAGACACATGTGTTGTCCACCATACTTTTCATTTATTGTCATGCATTGATATAATTGTTATTAACTCTTACATGCATGAATTACTTTGAATATGTAAATTTTAAAGAAAGTAATCAAACTCAAATGGACTTTTATGGAATTATGAATTAAATTATTCAAAGTGGTATGAGACACTTTGAATAATATGAAATGAGAAATTAAATTATTCAAGGTGGTATGGGACACTTAGAATAATATTAAATAATAAAACAAGTAATATGTGACACTTGGAATGATAAATGACAAGTAATTTAATAAATTTAAGTGGTATGAGCATTTTGAATTATAGAAATGAGGAATGCATTAGACTTATGTAAGTGTCGGGTGGGGACCACTACAGCCCCTTAGTGCATCAGTAGGTCTCATGAGACGAACTACGGTCTTGGCACAAGGACTTAACAAATTTATGATTTATGGATTTTGGTGAAGGCCTTAATCATTATTCGTCTTGGCTGAGGCCTCGACGTAGTCCCGCATTATGCACTTTCCTCATTATGACCATGTAATTTAATTAACCAGAAGAATTTTCGACTAGTAGAATATTCTTGGTTAAAGAGATTTTGTTTATGAGAATCAGAAGAAGTAAAAGTTATGGAATATTATTTATGCAGTACTCAAATATTTTTTTATCTAGTGTATGTTTCACAGTAATAAAGGTTTAAATTGAAGTTATTATTTTATAAGTAGCTTGGATCATGTAAATTCTATACTTGCATTTTTACATGACATACCTATTAAAGTTATAATTTCTCTACTTATTATTTCAATATGAGCATGCTTATAATTGGAACTTTTTTCTTTGTAATTTTGTTAGTAATCCATGAAATATAATCTATTGATTCTTAGAAAAAAATTTAAGTTATGATACATGTGTTACAACATTCCAAAAGAAAATGTTTTTCAAAGGGGTTTTAATTGGTATTTTATGTTATTTTTTTAAAACCCCTTACTGGGCATTCATATACTCACCCTACATTTTCAATCTGTTTTCTCTTATAATTTTAGTATATTTATGTCACTTTATTCAGTGGCAGCTTTGTGGAGTTTTTTTTGTCTTCCAGTTTTGAAAGAAATGTAATAATTGTATCTGATTCTCTAGGACCTAAACCCAAAACGATCCTCTTGAATGGAACATGTGTGTGTGATTTCCTCTATTCTTTTAACAAAAATGTTGACACACCATGTTTTATTTCAGCTCCGTACCGGCTTCAGGTCAGCCTAGATCTAGGGCATTATAGTTGGTATCATAGGATTGGTTTAGAAAACACTAGAAAATTAGAACAATACTAAAAAAACTTGTTTATGTCTTACTAAGTAGTAGTTTTCTTAAAATTTTCAGATGGCTGATGAATCACACCTTCTATCTCTTCTAACTAAAGTATTAGATACCATAGTGGGTAAATCATGTGTAGAAAACTACGAGACTTCTGAAAACATTTTCCTATCATTCAAAACCCTATACCGTGTGTCAAATTCTCCTTGTGTACTCCAGTTTCACCGAGGATCAAGCCTCAACTATATTTTTATAATGAACGCTCAATTCCAGTTCTATGCATGGAAAGGAAAATACTTCAAGGTATTTTTTAGGTGTTTTACCCTAGCTGATAATGCTTCATCTCATGAGGACCTCCATGAGGGTGCACAGGAGGGAGACCTCAGCGCATCATACTTATGTCAAATTTTGACCTACGGTCTCCATGGTCAAGTTATCAATTTTTAAGCACTTAAGGATGAGCCTACCCATTTTCATTATCAACGTCTAGTTCATACCAATGTTTCCCAGCCACATACATGTCATGCTTCCCTCACACTAAACCATAAATGTCCACACACGGTTGATCCTAGTTGATCGCAGTGCATCTGGACCAAGGATATTGAAGAGTTTAGAACTTCTTTGGGAACCTATTTTTTTGGGAACTGGGAAAACCATTAGTCCAAAGTGTTGTGTACTAGTTGTTTTATGAAAATAAAATTTTTTATTTATTCTTTATCCTACCTTTTTAGTGTTTGTGTTTTTGGAGAGTTTCATTGATTGTACTTTCATGAAATTTTTTTATTTTCAAATGGAAGGACAAACCCATATCTTATCTCTTCCCGTTGAGGTACTAGATGCCATTATGGTTAGAACATGTGTGGAAGAATACCTTCCCTTCTCAAACCAGTGAAGAACATGAAAACATCTTTACGAGGTATCGAAAAGTCCATACATTCTCCACTCTTGCCAAGGGAATTCATATATCTACCACCACATAGCCACTATCCAACTCGCTGAGTATAGGCGAAGGGAAAGTACCATGAAGGTCTTTTCTTATGCTTCATTCTATTCTGAAACTTGATGACCATGGAAAGGTTTCAAGAGGCTGCCTTGGAAGGGAACCTTCACACAACCTACATGCACCAAATCTTAAGCTTCATATTGTTTGACCATGTCTACATCATTGACATTGTCAGACAAGAGACAGTCGAATGGGTTCTTAGAGAGTTTGTCCATTCAGACCTCTTTGAGCTTTCTACCATTCGACCCTCCCTCTGGAAGCCCGAGTGTGCAATGAAAGAGTTTAACCCTTACTGTCCAAGGTGTGTCTTGGCCAGGGAAGCGAAAGAATTGAACACCAATTTGGGTATTCAGTTGACCACACCTGAGGATCCTCCATGATGGGGGATGTTGTGAAGAACGTCAGAGTGTCTTCTTAGCATGGGTATATGAAATGAATTGTGAGGATGAAATTCCTGTTAAGAGGGGGATAATGTAACACCCCAAAATTATCCTCAATTTAATAACAATATTGTAGGATGATATTTCATTTATTTTCCATTTTGAACAAAACACATGAAATACACACAAGGCATTCTTATTAAAACTGAATTGATTACATTGCTTCAAAACTAAGAAAATTCAACTAACCTAAATTACCTACTAAAATCCCTATTAGGATTACAGGGTGAAAACCCAATACAATAAAGAACCCAAGCATATTGTGAAGATATTTTGGATCTGTCCCAATAAACATAAGTATGGCCAGATCCACTACAACCACACTGAGCATAAGTGTCATAACAAGAACCATTTTCACCAGGTTGTTTTGAATATGGAGCACCCTAATTCATGGTTTTTTAAGGACATAATTTGACCATTTCCCTTAGGGTGATCGTTGAGTTTTTAACAGCTATAATTATAACCATTTATCTTTTTGTGGTTTAATTTAAAATATCTAGGTATAATTAATTTTCCCAAAATATTTAAAATATGCATTGAAATTATAACTTTAAACATATAAATTCTTTTATAAACTTTAAAAAGGATAGTGATTTAATATTTTATCTACACTTAGTATGATTTCAAAATGAGGTTTGGATTTCAAATACTTTTTAGATATTCCAAATGTGTTGAAGAATTTTTATAAATGTTTTCATTCTTAATGTTTAAACAAAGGTTTTAATTAAAACCATGTCTTTGATTTTTCTAATTCTAATATAAGATTTTATTAATGATGTATTAAACATTAAATTATTAGTTAGTGTTTTTAAAACTTTAGCATTCATACAACTAAGGAAAATATTTAGGTTATAATAGAGAAATCATATCTTGAAGATACCTATATACATATATATGTAAACCTATTTTTATAACAAAAAAATAAATGTTTACTTTGTTAAAATTTAGGGGAGTACCCCACCTAGCCGAGGGCCACCTTGTGGAAGGCCCTCAAAGCCTTAATGGGATTATCACCCACTAACCCCAAGAAATGGCCCAGGGGTAGTGTTCACAAATGGTACATGCTAGGTCTAGCGTACAGGGGGCATAGCTACCCCTAAGTGTAACGACCCAAAGTTTCATTAATGGAAATCCTTCTTGATCTAATTAAATGTCTCTTTATGTTTATATAAAATGCCAGTTTCATTGGTTTTATGTTAATAATTTTGACCATTGCTAATATAGCCGTTGAACAGTGATCACATGATTAGTATAAATATAGGGCTTTAACACATCCAATTTTACTTAGACAAAAGAAGCGATGGTCTCGTCCAGTAGAATTGCTCCGTATGAAGCCCATTTATCAGAGCTCGGAAAAGAGGTGGTGTCCTTGGGCTTCGCTCTTGACCAAGCCCAAGCTGAGCTTCACCATGTCAAGCTCGAACGGGACTATCTACGGGAGAAGTGGAAGTTGATAGAAATTACCACTCGAGCGATGTTATCCGAGCCACCCCAATAGTCTGTCACCATCACACACCTTACCCTTAGGTCTTTTGCGGCTGTTTTAAGGGGTTATGTAACTAATCAATAGTACTATGTTCATGTACATTATTTTTGTATAAATTAATTAATATAATTTCTAGTCATTTTTGATACATTGTAAATAGTTTTTAAAGTACAAATAGTGTTTTTTGTTATTATTTAACTAAGAATTCTATTTTATTAAATTAAGGGATTTTTTAATTAAATAATATTTTAATAAAATATTATTATTATTATTAAATTAATTTTTATTAAATATAAATGATCTTATAATTTTATGAATGAAATTATAATTTTTATTAAGGTTTGAAATCCTTTTCTGTCCAAACCTGTGAATTTTCAATAAATGTCGGTTTTTATTTTAAAAGTGAAAATAAACATATTTAGAATTTTTTTTAGATAAAATAAATGTTATTTTTGGAATCAGGATTTCGAAATTATCCAACGGTGAATTTTTCATAATTTTCTGAGACAGTCAAATTTTTGAGTAAAAATTAAATACCGTTTAAATATATAATCTGTTTTATGACATCATAATGACCCAATAGTGATGTAATAAAATACTATAATCTTTATTTTCGGCCAATATATGTTTTAAAATTAAAATAATGTGATTTTGGGTTTGTTTAACTTACTTTTCAAAGCATTAATGGACCCCTCAAGACTTATTCAACGCCTTGCCTTTTTAAATTAATTTCCATGGGAGTGTGACTCACCTCCACATAATCAACCCTAATATTTTAAGAATTTCGGACTTTGGCCTTATAAAATATTTTTTTCTCTTCCCTTTTCCAAAAACCATGGGCAAAAACCATGGTATGGTTTGTGGTTTGGATTAATTTAATATAAGGGGTCCCAAACCTAAATAATAAAGAATTCCCTCACCTTTCCTATATAAACCCACCCAAGCCCCCACTTCCTCCTCACTCAAAGACTTTGGAGTTCATCAAAACTCTGCCCAAATATCTCTAGAATCCTCCCAAGGTTCCCCAATCTCCCAAGAAGCCTCTCACAAACCTCTCTCTAGCCTTTAGAAGCACACTTCCAAGTAAGGGTTTTTTCTTCCTTTCTCATTTTTGTCAATTTTATTTAAGATGTATTACCCTTTTAATTTCAATTATGAATGTTTGGGAATGGTTTTGCACCTCCCCCATACTTCCCTCTTATTTTTTTAATGATGGGATACCCCTTTATCTCTCATTAAATGCCTCCCATGTACACCAGTTACTATGCCAAAATTCTGAAAGGAACTTCTCTCTCTTCTTTTACATTCAAGAAATAATTTTGTATCATGAATCTAAATTCCATTACAATTGTTGGGACATGTATCTATATGAACTCATTACTTTCCATTACATGTAAATATGATGAGGAACCCATTTCTCTCTCATCAACCTTTTTTATGAATTCTTATGTCACGCCGTTACGCTGCCGAAATCACACCGATTTTCTAAGCCAATGCCATTGTGTAGTGGATACCATGCACATTTCTCCATCAAGGGTATCCACCTTTATGCACCATTACTTATTGATTACAATGTTTCATGTATGAATTCCACATTCCTTTATCGTGGAATAAATGATTACGTTTTATGAATCCATGTTTTATGATCCATGTGGCACACTTATGCATAAAATGAAATGTTTAAGAAGGGTGCACCCTTATAGAGCTCCAATGCATTGGGTAAAGTATAGTATCATGATACGTAATGTGAAATGAGTGTTGACTCATGCTAATTCAATTGAAATGAGGGTTTACTCATGATTTATGTGCAATGAGGATTTACTCATGCTCCATGTGCAATGAGCCTTGGATCATGCTAATTCCATGTTAAGTGTTGTTGCCACATTTCCATGTTATGATTATCATGCTTTATCATGACTTTATGCTCATGTTTCTTATATGCTCTGTTGATATGCCTATTTTCTAACATGTATTGTACTGCTCATGTTATTCCATGTGTACTCCCTTACTGGGATTTATAGCTTACCCTTTTCTTATGCATGTCCTCAGGTTATCCCATGCAATGCTAAGTACGAGGGAATGTAGTGGTCATGTAAAGGAAGTTTTCAATAAAGATATTGTATTTCATGTTTTATGTTTTTATGTAATGGTCCTAAGACCCAAATACACTAAACCTCTCAATCTTCTTTGTTGTATCAAGTGAATTTTTATGTAATAAATCATGTTTAAGTTTGTAATAAAAGAAGGGTTGTCATAGTTGGTATCAGAGGATAGGTTTAGTTATTTTTGGGATTAGGAAACTCTAGTAAATCCATAGATACAAGACTAAGTATAATAAAACATCCCTAAGTTTTGGTAAGTACTGAGTAAGTGGGTTATCAAGAAAATACATCCCTGTCTGGATACGAGCAGGTAGAGGCGGCTCTGGCACAGATGTATCCTAGGGGTAAAACCTGAAAACACCGCTTTGAGCTAGACTCGAACGGGAACTGGTGCACGACAACGGGTCTTGCTGCACTCTTGGTTACAACACTCCTGGGGGATATGTTTTGATAAATTCAAAATCTTAGTATGAACCCTTATTAAGGGAAATAAAAAAAATGCCCCTAAGAATATATGTTAGAAAGTAGATCATGAAAATCCTAGATTGAAGCCTATAGAATCATGAGTTAAGGAAATGAAAGTTTATTTATAAGTCATCAGATTTTGTATTTGGATTACTCTTTATGTGTTACCCCTAAATTTCCTTTTATTCCAGCCAATGGCCGGTAATAGGAGGACTCGGGCTAACAACCGTTGTGAAGATCAGTGTGATGACTGTACTAATGAGATGTCAAATCCAATGGGAGTGGGAATCGTGAACTTTGTTATGCTTCTCTCTTAGCTAACTCAAGTTTTGAATAGAAAAACGGGTCAAGAGGAACGTTCTACCCCCCCTAAGAAGGAATAAGTCGCTATCGAGAGCTTCATGAGACAAAGGCCTCATAATTTTAGTGGATCATCAGATCCCACGATCGCTGAACAATGGATCAACTCCATTGAAAAGATATTCTCCATCCTTCAATGTTCTGAACAAGAGAAGGTTCTCCTGTCTGCTTATCGTATGGAGGGTGAATCTGATCAATGGTGGATGTTGATCAAAAATACAAAGCCTGAGGAGGAGATTGAGGTGTTGGAATGGAATGATTTCCGGAAGATGTTTTTTGATAAATATTTTCCGCGCACTCTCCGGCTTAAGATGGGAAGGGACTTCCTTTCCCTCAAGCAAAAAGATGAAGAATATGTTGGAGCGTATGAGGCAAACTTTACAAGGCTTGCACGATACGCTTCCGGATTTGTCGTTACCCCTGAATGCAAGGTTGACCACTTCTTTGGTGGGATAAAGCCTAGCTTGCGGAAAGCATTAGCGATCCTTGACTTCGACAGCTATGAGGAAATTGTTCGATGTGCCCTCAAGGTCAAAATGGAGATTGGGGAATCATAGTGGTATCATGGGGACAAGAAGTGTAAGGTGGACTTCAATGCTGGTGGTCCGGTGGATAAATCCAACGGTGCTAAGAAGATCCAGCACCCCACTTTCCAAAAGTGTGGAAATAAGCACCCTGGAAATTGCCTTAAGGGGACGATAAAATGCTTCAGGTGTGGAAGAGAAGGGCACCTAACTGTTAACTATCAGCAAGAAAGACCCATGATTGCGACAGAGGAGAGGAATGCTCTGTTCGAACCTCAACACATTGTTCAATGCTACAAATGCAAAGAACTGGGTCATTTTTCAAATCAGTTCCCTAATCCAAGGGTTTTCGGAGGCGACCAACAACCTCCAAGGCAGCAAGGAAGAGATTTTTCCATCACTTCTTCCGAAGTGAACCCCGAAAATGAAGTGGTGAAAGGTATGCTAGTTATTCATTCAAGAATAGCGAACATACTTTTTGATTCAGGTTCTACGTATTCTTTTATATCTCGAAATTTTAGTAGAACAATCCCAACACCACCACAAATTATGGAAGTAAAGATGTCGGTGAGTACGGAAAATGGGGCAATCATTGCATCCCATGAATATAAGTCCTCCCCTATTTTAATCTATGGATTGAATTTCTCGGCGAACCTCATCATACTCCCTCTGGTGGAATTTGATTCAATTATTGGCATGGATTGGCTTTCCTTATATAGAGCCAATATAAATTGTCGGGAGAGGGAAATCACACTCCATATGGAGAATCGACCCCCGATTCTTTACAAGTGTCACGAGAAAGATGAATCTCCTTTAGCTCCATCATCTCAAGCATGGATATTACTGCCCTATGAGAATGCGTATCTGGCTCAGATGATTGAGTCCAAAGAAGAAACCATCCTTGAAGAAATGCCTATTGTGAGGGAATTCACGGAAGTGTTTCTCGAGGAACTGCCTCATCTTCCTCCTAGAAGAGATGTTGAGTTCTCAATTGAACTTATACCTGGGGCACTACCAATATCCAAGAATCCATATAGAATGGCTGTTGTTGATCTTTAAGAGCTGAAGAAAAAACTACAGGAGAATCTAGATAAAAGGGTTATATGCCCAAGTGCTTCACCATGGGGTGCACCAGTCCTCTTCGTCAAGAAGAAGGATGGGTCAATGCGGATCTGCATCAATTATCGTGAACTTAACAAAATCACGATAAAGAACAATTATCCTCTCCCAAGAATCGATGACTTGTTTGATCAGCTGCGTGGATCACAATACTTCTCCAAGGTGGACTTGCGGTTGGGATATTATCAAGTAAGGGTGGAGAAGGAAGATGTTCCCAAAACTGCTTTTCGTACAAGATACAAGCACTATGAATTCATAGTAATGCCTTTCAGACTCACCAATGCTCCAGCAATCTTCATTGACTTAATGAATAGAGTCTTTAGAGATTACTTAGACAAATTTGTGGTAGTCTTTATAGATGATATTCTAATATACTCCAAAACCAAGGAGGATCATGAGGAGCATTTAAGAACTGTACTGGAGACTTTGCACAAGGATAAGCTCTATGAAAAGTACAGAAAGTGTGAGTTCTGGTTGAAGGAAGTCTCATTCTTGGGCCATATTATCACAAGAAATGGGATATCTGTGGATCCCTCCAAAACAGATGCAATTGAGGGATGTCCGAGGCCAACATCGGTAACAGATATCTGTATATTCTTGGGGTTAGCTGGATATTATCAATGATTTGTGAGAAATTTCTCACGATTGTCCAACCCTCTTACCAAGCTAACTTAGAAGGGAGTAAAGTTTGCTTGGAGTGATGAATGCGAAGAATGCTTCAAGGAGTTGAAAAGGAGTCTTATCAATACGCCCATTCTCACTTTACCCACAAGTGGGGAACTTTTTGTGGTATTCAGTGATGCTTCAAAGAAGGGATTAGGCTGTGTGCTGATGCAGAATGATAAAGTGATATCCTATGCCTCAAGGAAGTTGAAAATACATGAGCGAAACTATCTAACGCATGATCTGGAGTTAGCGACTGTGATCTTTGCCTTGAAAATCTGGCGGCATTATCTCTATGGAGAGAAATGTGAGATATATACTGACCACAAGAGTCTTAAATATATATTCACACAAAAAGAGCTTAATATGCGCCAGAGAAGATGGATAGAGCTCATCAAGGATTATGACTATTCAATACATTACCACCCTAGGAAAGCGAACAAGGTGGCAGATGCCCTAAGTAGAAAGGATCCAGCAATTCTATCAATGATGAGAATTGAGAAGGATCCAATCTTCTTAGAATTGATGAAGATGGACATGGGAATCATAGAGAAGGGAACATCATCAATCCTTTCACAAATTATTGCTCAACCATCTCTTTTGGAAAGGTTAAAGGATGCTCAAAAGGATGATCTGGGAATTCAGGAAAAAGTGGAAGCTATAAAAAAGGGGAAATCCTCAGAGTTTAATGTTAATGAAGAAGGAATTGTGCAGTTTGGGAAAAGACTATGTGTTCCATCAAGTCCATAGATGAAGAAGGAACTTTTGGATGATGCACATAGTTCAAATTTCTCTATTCACCCAGGGAGCACAAAGATGTATCGAGATCTCCGAGAAAACTTTTGGTGGGATAATATGAAGAAGGAGATCGCTGAATATACATCAAAGTGCCTGGTGTGTTAGCAAGTGAAGGCAGAGAGACAGAAGTCTAAGGGGATGATGCAACCATTGCCCATACCAGAATGAAAATGGGAGAACATCACCATGGAATTTGTCACCGGACTTCCAAGGACATCCAAAGGCAACAATGCAATCTGGGTTGTTGTGGATCATCTTACAAAGACTACACACTTCATTGCTATTTGGGAGGATTTCTCATTGGATTAGCTGGCACGGATATATATCAGGGAAGTGGTAAGGTTGCATGGAGTACCACTATCTATTTTGTCTGACCGAGATCCAAGATTCACCTCTAAGTTTTGGAAGAGTCTTCAACATGCTCTGAATACTGAACTGAAATTCAGTACGACCTATCATCCTCAAACTAATGGCCAATATGAGAGGACTATCCAAACACTTGAGGATATGTTGAGAGCCTTCTCAATGGACTTTAAAGGAGGATGGTATTAACATCTTCCTCTTGTTGAGTTCTCTTATAATAACAGTTTCCACTCGAGCATCCAAATGGCACCATATGAAGCCCTGTATGGGAAAAGGTGCAGAACATTGGAATGTTGGGATGAGGTCAGTGAACGTAAGCTGGTTGGACCAGAAATGGTCGAGGAAATGGTGGAGAAGCTGAAAACCATTTAGCAGTATATCAAGGAAGCTCAGAGTCGACAGAAGAGTTATGCATATAACCGTCGACGATACCTTGAGTTTAAAGTTGGAGACATGGTTTTTCTACGCATATCTCCATGGAAGAAGGTCATGAGGTTTGGAAAGAAAGGGAAGTCAAGTCCAAGGTACATAGGTCCCTTCGAGATTCTTGATCGTGTTGGGGCTGTGGCCTATCGACTAGCACTTCCACCTACTATGGCCAAAGTACATGATTTCTTTCATGTATCCCTCTTAAGGAAGTACATACTGGACCCTTCACATGTACTCTCTTCTAAGGTGGTATAATTGGAAGATGATATTTCTTATGAGGATCAACCAGTGAAGATCTTAGATCGTAGAGAAAAAGTTCTATGAAATAAGACAATGCCCCTCGTCAAGGTGTTGTGGAGAAACCACAAGTTTGAAGAAGTGACTTGGGAATCAGAGGATATGATGAAGCTGAGTTACCCACATTTGTTTTAGTGTGGGAAAAGGAAAATTTTGAGGGCGAAATTTCTTAAGAGGGGAATATTGTAACGACCCAAAGTTTAATTAATGGAAATCCCTCTTGATCTAATTAAATGTCTCTTTATGTTTATATAAAATGTCAACTTCATTGGTTTTATGTTAAGAATTTTGACCATTGCTAATATAGCCGTTAAACATTGATCACATGATCAGTATAAATATAAGTCTTTAACACATCCAATTTTACTTAGACAAAAGAAGCGATGGCCTCGTCCAGTAGAATTTCTCCGTACGAAGCCCATTTATTAGAGCTCGGAAAAGAGGTGGCGTCCTTGGGCTTCGCTCTTGACCAAGCCCAAGCTGAGCTTCACCATGTCAAGCTCGAACGGGACCGTCTACAGGAGAAGTGGAAGTTGATAGAAATTACCACTCGAGCGATGTTATCCGAGCCACCCCAAGAGTCTGTCACCATCACAAACCTTACCCTTAGGTCTTATGAGGCTATTTTAAGGGGTTATGTAACTAATATATAGTACTATGTTCATGTACATTATTTTTGTATATATTAATGAATATAATTTCTAGTCATTTTTTATACATTGTAAATAGTTTTTAAAGTACAAATAGTGTTTTTTGTTATTATTTAACTAAGAATTCTATTTTATTAAATTAAGGGATTTTTGAATTAAATAATATTTTAATAAAATATTATTATTATTATTAAATTAATTTTTATTAAATATAAATGATCTTATAATTTTATGAATGCAATTATAATTTTTATTAAGGTTTGAAAGCCATTTCTGTCCAAACCGGTGAATTTTTGATAAATGTCAGTTTATATTTTAAAAGTGAAAATAAACATATTTAGAATTTTTTTAGATAAAATAAATGTTATTTTTGGAATCAGGAAGTCGAAATTATCTGACGGTGAATTTTTCATAATTTTCTGAGACAGTCAAATATTTGAGTAAAAATTAAATACCGTTTAAATATATAATGTGTTTTATGACATCATAATGACCCAATAGTGATGTAATAAAATAATATAATCTTTATGTTCATCCAATATATGTTTTAGAATTAAAATAATGTGATTTTGGGTTTGTTTAACTTACTTTTCAAAGCATTAATGGACCCCTCAAGACTTATTCAACACCTTACCTTTTTAAATTAATTTCCATGGGAGTGTGACTCACCTCCACATAAGCAACCCTAATATTTTAAGAAGTTCGGAATTTGGACTTATAAAATATTTTTTTTCTCTTCCCTTTTCCAAAAACCATGGGCAAAAACCATGGGATGGTTTGTGGTTTGGATTAATTTAATATAAGGGGTCCCAAACCTAAATAATAAAGAATTCTCTCACGTTTGCTATATAAACCCACCCAAGCTCCCACTTCCTCCTCACTCAAAGCCTTCGGAGTTCATCCAACCTCTACCCAACTCTCTCTATAATCCTCCCAAGGTGCCCCAAGCTCCCAAGAAGCCTCTCACAAGACTCTCTCTAGCCTTTGGAAGCACACTTCCAAGTAAGGGTTTTTTCTTCCTTTGTCATTTTTGTCAATTTTATTTAAGCTGTATTACCCTTTTTAATTTCAATTATGAATGTTGGGGTATAGTTTTGAACCTCCCCCATAATTCCCTCTTATTTTTTAAATTATTTGAGACCCCTTTATCTCTTATTAAATGCCTCCCATGTACACCCGTTACTATGCCAAAATTCCAAAAGGAACTTCTCTCTCTTCTTTTACATTCAAGCAATAATTTTGTATCATGAATCTAAATTCCATTACAATTGTTGGGACATGTATCTATATGACCTCCTTACTGTCCATTACATGTAAATATGATTAGGAACCCATTTCTCTCTCATCAACCTTTTTTATGAATTCTTATGTCACGCCGTTACGCTGCCGAAATCGCACCGATTTTCTAAGCCAATGGCATTGTGTAGTGGATACCATGACCATTTCTCCATCAAGGGTATCCACCTTTATGCACCATTAATTATTGATTACAAAGTTTCATGTATTAATTCCATATTCCTTTATCTTTGAATAAATTATTATGTTTTATGAATCCATGTTTTATGATCCATGTGGCACACTTATGCATGAAATGTAATGTTTAAGAAGGGTGAGCCCTTATAGCACTCCAGTGCATTGGGTAAAGTATAGTATCATGATACGTCATGTGCAATGAGTGTTTACTCATGATAATTCAAGTGCAATGAGGTTTTAGTCGTGCTTTATGTGCAATGAGGATTTACTCATGCTCCATGTGCAATGAGCCTTGGCTCATGCTACTTCCATGTTAAGTGTTGTTGCCACATTTCCATGTTATGATTATCATGCTTTATCATGCCTTTATGTTCATGTTTCTTATATTCTCTATTGATATACCTATTGTCTAACATGTATTGTACTCCTCATGTTATTCCATGTGTACTCCCTTACTGGGCTTTATAGCTCACCTTTTTCTTATGCATGTCCTCAGGTTATCCCATGCAATTCTAAGTACGAGGGAATGTAGTGGTCATGTAAAGGATGTTTTCAATATAGATGTTGTATTTCATGTTTTAAGTTTTTATGTAATGGTCCTAATCCCCAAAGACACTAAAACTATCTATCTTCTTTGTTGTATCAGGTGAATTTTTATGTAATAAATCATTTTTATGTTTGTAATAAAAGAAGGGTTGTCATACTAAGGGTGAATAGGTGCATGTGCATGGACCAGAGTGCACCACCGTGAAAGGCGGCACAGAGGCTTCGGTAGGATCAGGACCACTCCCACAGAAGAACCAGGAATGGGGTGGTATTGGGAGGGGGGAGGGATTAATATGAGCCTCATTTGGGAGACCCAGGCTTATAAAGAAGTCACAAAACTCTCCCCGTTTCATTTTGGGAAGAGGTTTTTAAGGAGAAATGCAATCTGGACCAGTAGATCACATCACGCGTGATCAGATCCATCCATTTTGGTCTGGTCCTCGATTCCTAGTAGCCGCGGTATATCTCCACATTTTTTGTTTTCCATCCGATCTGTTGCAGATCTAATCTCAATCATCCGAGTCTTTTAAAATCACTGCGTCAATCTAATCCATCTGATCTAATACGATCTAATCTAGACTGTTCTTCTATTTTAAAATCTCCATGTTGCACTATAGTCATTTTATCGAGTCGCAGACTAATATAAATCGTCCATATCTTTTAAAATCTGCGGATGCTCTACAACCGCTAGATCTTCTAGTGGTTAGATCTCAGTTGTTCATTTATTCTCCGGTTTTCCCCCTCCCATGAAATCTTCTTCTCCGCTTATGCAGAACCAATGGGTCTTCCACTTTCTCTTTTTCATTTTTCCACACCCGTGACTGGTTGGTCCCTCCTTTCTCACATCTTCCACAAGGTCGGACCCTCCACAATCATTTTTATAAGCCAAGTAGGCCTCATAATTTCATACAAGTGGTGTCTAAAAATATATATGGTATATTTTATATATGGTTATCTCATTTGAACCTAACCTCTCAGATCCTCTTCCTCTCAAGCCTCCAGGGAATTCTCCAGCACATCCTTCAAGCCTTCCCAAGCCTCTCCTCCTCCTCAAAACATGTAAGGGACCTAATTTCCTTGTTTTGATTTAGTTTGAGTATGTATATTTATATATAAGTATACATATATATATATATAGACATGCGGTTGGGTATATAACCTATAGGTTTCTTTCCAAGATAGTGGATTCTTGATTTTAAATCTTAACCCCTTATCGTTCAAGGGTGTGTGATGTTTTGTAGTTATATATGTGTATAAGTATAAATAAATAAATATATATATATAATTATCTATATGTATAAATTTTATAAACAAACCATATATATTTCATGGCATGATTTGCGATTTATGCACCATTGTTTAACTAATGTTCCTTGAGTGTTTTAAACATACGAGTATCATTACACATATGAAGCATGATCCTTATAACCACTTTATATAATCAGTTATATATATATATGTATATTCATATAGGTTTAGATGAACCTCTAATATGCTTGATTTTTAGACTCCTTAATACTGAATTTTAAAGTTTATGTAGTTTTGTAAATGTAAAGAATTATATTTTCGTAAAAAATTCTTGTGTATGTACATATGTCTATATGAATATGTGTCTTTGTATTTTAATTATAAACTAATTATGTTCTCATAAAAACTAGTTTTTGGTGATCAAATAAGATTTGTGTCACCCTCGTGTATGCCCTCCTAATAATTTTAGAAGAATGAAATAATATATTTTTCTATAGAACATGAATCTGCTGCAATAAATGTTTCCAATAATTAAGTTTTGTTTCGTTGAAGATGTCCATATATCAGCATGTGTTTTAAATAAGAATTAAAATTATCCTAATTTTAGAATTGTGCATTCTGAAATATAAAATGATTACATTCATTATAAGAATTTTAGGGATTATCATTTTATGTGATAAAATAGTGTTTAATGTGATTTAGTTATTGACACATGTGTTTTCCACCATACTTGTCATTTATTGTCATGCATTGATAGAATTGTTATTAACTCTTATATGCATGAATTAATTTGAATATGTAAATGTTAAAGAAAGTAGTTAAACTCAAATGGCCTTTTATGGAATTAAGAATTAAATTATTCAAAGTGGTATGGGACACTTTGAATAATATGAAATGAGAAATTAAATTATTCAAGGTGGTATGAGACACTTTTAGTAATATGAAATAATAAACCAAGTAATATGTGACACTTGGAATGATAAGTGATAAGTAATTTAATAAATCAAAGTGGTATGGGAACTTTGATTTATAGAAATGAGGAATGCATTGGACTTATGTAAGTGTCAGGTGGGGCTCACTAGAGCCCCTCGGTGCATCGGTAGGTCTCATAAGACAAACTACAGTCTTGACACAAGGCCTTTGAAAAATTTATGATTTATGGATTTTGGACGAGGCCTTAATCATTAGATCTATAGGATGAGGCCTTGATGTTGTCCCGCATTATGCACTTTCTTCATTATGACTATGTAATTTAATTAACCAAAAGAATATTTGACTAGTATAATATTATTGGTTAAAGAGCTTATGTTTATGAAGTAAAAGTTATGGAATATTATTTATACAGTACTCAGATATTCTTTAGCCAGTGTATGTTTCACAACAGTACAGGATGAAATTGAAGTTATTATTTTATGCATAGCTTTGATCATGTAAATTATGTACTTTCCTTTTTACATGTCATACCTATTAAAGTTATGATGTATCTACTTATTATTTTTGTATGATCATTCTTATAATTGGAACTTGTTGCTTTGTAATTTTGTTAGTAGTCCATGAAATGTGATCTTTTGATTCTTAGAAAAAATGTTAAGTTATGATACATGTGTTACATGATTTGTAAAGAAAATGTTTTATGAATAATTTTTAAAGGAATGTTTTTCCAATGGTTTTTAATTGGTATTTTATGTTATTTTTTTAAAACCCCTTTATAGGCATTCATATGCTCACCCTACATTTTCAATCTGTTTTCTTTTATAGGTCTATTAGATTTAAGTCACTTTGTTCGGTGGCGGATTTTTGGAGATTATTTGTCTTAAAATTTTGAAATAAATGTAATAATTGTATCTAATTCTCCAGAACCTAAACCCAAAAGGATCCTCTTGAATGGGACATGTGTGTGTGATTTCAACTCTTCTTTTAAATGTTTTTACACACTATGTTTTGTTTCATCTCCGCACCGGCTTCAGGGTAGCTCAGGGTTGGGGCGTGATAGTGTATAACCTTTCATACTCCAAAACTAGTAAAGATTAGTGTAATTTGGTATGAACAACACATTATCATCATCTTATCCTTGGACTATCCCTTAGTGGTGAACAATGTAAAATTGTTGTGTCATCTCTTTTCATGTGATTGTTTGGTTTTTGAAATTTCTCTTTAGGAAAGTTTAATAGGTTCCAACCAACCTGGGAATAAGATAAGTCCTTTTAAAATAAAAATTGGACACCCTAATTCACCCCTCCCCTCTTAGGGTGTTCTGGGGTCCTTCAAGTGGAATCATAGGGTAAATGTTTATGGTGTTAAATATGTCCCTATTTGCTTTTATGAAGAATTTAGTTAATGTTAGGGGAGTCCACCACTTTGATGGAAGTAACTTTAAGAAATTGAATAACATGATGATATATCATCTAAGATCTCTTACAATGGAAGTACTCTTTTACACTTTACAAGGAATATAGGTCACTGATCCAACAGGGATTTCTATGAATGAAATAGATAGGAAAATGCTTGATGCAGATGCTAAAGCACATAATTCCCTCAAAGAACCTCTTTCTAATCAAATTTATCTAAAGGTGATGAGTTTTAATTATGAAAAGTCTATGTTGAAAAAAAATCTAGAGAATATATATTAAGGATACAACAAAGTGAAGGTGGAGAAACTCCACATTTTTCACAAATAGGTTTGATGATATAAATATTCATCCTGATGAAAATGCAGATACCTTTTTCAATTGAATTACTAAAGTTGTAGGAGAAATTTATGGGCTTGGTGAAGAAATCAAAGACATTAAAATTGTGAAGAAAATATTGAGAATAATTCCACCTCTTTACAATCCAAAAGTGTTAGACCTAGAGGAAAGGGATTTTTCAAAACTTTCTCTAGATGATTTTCTAATAAGTCTGATGGATTGTGAAATAAAAGTTTAGCTAGAAGTTGCAATGAAATGTGTTAGCAAGGAAATTTCATTTAAAGTCATGTAGAAACTTGAAATTTTAGAAGATAATGATAATGAAGGTATTGAGGAATATGGAATCCATTACCTATTTGAAAAGAAATTCAATAGAGGAAAATTAAGATTTGAAGAAAAGGTACCCTTGGACTATTTTCATTGTGGTAGAGTTGAGAATATCACCTCTCGTTTGTCAAGGAAGTTTTATGATGATGAAGGTAAAGATTGAAACTCATAAAGGCCTTAAAAAAGATTTCCTCAAAAGGTAGAATTCAAATATGTAAATAAATTATAGAAAAAGAGTTTTTTATGTGAAAAATAAGATGATGATAATGAATTATTTTAGGATGAAGAATCATAGTTTAAATCTAGAACCCAATCGACTGTGATGGATATAGTTGAAAAGTTAGAACCGTTAAAAGATAAGGCTAGAGATAATCGGTTGATTATTAATGCTGATCTCAAGTAGTAACTTAAGGATGATTTTAGTAAGCTTGAGAATCAAAGTAACAAATGAAAAAAATTGAGAGTATTTGTGGAAGAATCATCAGAATATGTTGATCATATTTAAGTTAAAATTGAATGTATGGAAGAAGTGGTGAAAGAACAGTCAACAACCACTGAAAGAAAATAAGATGTAGTGGAACTGAAGCTTAGAATTGAATAATAGGAAAAGGTTTTTAATGACCTTAAATTTATACTAGAGGATAAGTCCAAGACTTTTGAGATTATTGAAGAATAAGTTGTTAATATTAGGAGTAAACATGAAAGTGAATCAAATTCAAAAGAAACAAAGAAGAAAATTAAGTTTAGAAGATTCTCAAATACTGAGTTGATAGAGAGAGTGAATTGTGGTTCTAATGGAGTAGAGAAGTCTTTGTATGATCAAATATCTACATGCATTGGAAAAATTGGAATTGGTTGTGATCCTAAATCATTGAAGGATAGAAATAAGATGAACAAAACATAAAGATAAGTTGAAAGTTGGACATTTCAAAAGGTCACCTGAAGTCTTAACAAAGAAAGATTGAAATCAAACTAAAATGAGAACTGAATCCTATCCACAAGTTTCCTAAAATGATAGTCAGTCAAACTATTTTCCTAAGGAATGAGACATGAGGAGGAACAAAAGTGAGATGTCATTTCCTCTTATGAAATGTCAATTATGTGGCTATCTGAGCCATACCATGTCATATTGTGAAGAGGCAATGAGATATTTGAATGAGGAAGATCTAGGAAGTCAATAAAGGGGTACATACTCATATCCAACTTCTTATAGAAGAAATAATTTCTAGGGATATTGTTTTCATTGTTCTAACTTTGGTTATAAAGCCGTTCATTAGAGGCATAGGAAAGGCATGAACAATACATATTGAAATCATAGACAATCCAATACTCATCTACCATAAGATGTTTCTCTTACAAATAGGTTTTATCCTCTATAAGAAGAGAATGAGTGTAAAGAACATGCTCACATGGAAGAGATACATGAAAGTCTATCTTTATCCTTCACTAAATCTAATATTTCATAGAAGGAAAAAAAGAAAATTGAGAAATATAACATTTCCTAAATATCCATCAAAGCTAAAAAGAGTATAAGCACTTGGATTGTTGATAGTGGATGCTCATCCCATATGAAAGGAAATGAATACCTATTAAATAATGTTAAGAAAAGGGTAGATGGAATGGTAAGGTTTGGTAATGATGGTTCTCTTAAGATCAAAGGTAGTGAAAGTACAGAATTGGCTAAGGACAAGCTAAAGAAAATTGAAGTTCTTTATGTGGACGATTTACATCACAATCTCCTTAGTGTGAGTCAACTTTGTGACTCAGGACTTATAGTGACATTTAATCAAAATTGAGGAACTATAAATGGAAAGACATGAAATTCACTCATGAAATGTTTCAGAATAGATGGTAACTTATTCCAGGTTGATAGTAGAGAGAATATTTTCTACTAAATTTTTGATGAAGAAAACGACTTGTGACACCAGATATTGGGGCACATTAATAAAAAAGACATGGAAAAGATTTAAAATCTAAATATATTAATGTATATACCTAATTTAAAGCGTGAATGGGAAAAGACTTGTGATTCATGCATATGAGGGAAGTTGGTCTGTAGTTCATACCGATCAAAGAAGAAAAGGGAATCAAATCTTCTTGGTCTCATCCATATAGACTTATGTTGTATGATAAATGTTTCTAAAACACATGGATAAAGGTACTTCATCCTCCTCATTTATGATTATAGTATAATGTTTTGTGTGATAGTAATACATAGGAAAAAATAAGTGATTGATTGCATGAAAACTTATCACCAAATCACCGAGACTGATATTGGACGGACAATTAAAGTCTTGTGGTCTAAAAATAGAGGGTAATACACATCCATTGAGTTTAAAAATTACATAGAGAAAAATGGAATAAAAAATTAGGTGGGTTTTTTGATAAATCCTTAACAAAATGGAGTTATTGAGAATAGGAATCGACAGGTGAACAATATGGCTAGAAATATTCTAATTGAGATTCATATATCTTAACATTACTAGAAAGAGGATATTCAAGATTCAATGTACATTGAAAATTGAATGAGGTTTTATATGGAAAAAATTAAGACACCACATGAGTTGTTTCCTAGAAGAAATCCTTCCTTAAATTATTTTCGTGTTTTTGGAAGTAAATGTTTCATTCAAAACAAGGAAGGAAATCAAGGTAAGTATGGTGATGCTACAGATGCAGAAATATTCCTAATATATTCATTAATAGAAAATCCTATAAATGTTTCAATTATCATCTTGGAAGAATTGTGGAAATAAGTGATGTTAATATCATTTAAGGAAAGACAAAAAATACCTTGAGGGGATCTTATGCTGATATAATTGAAGATGTAGAAGATAGTGGACATGGAAAAAATTGAAATGAAGACATAGAAGAAAGTGTAAAAAACATTCAGAGATCAAAAAAATAATGTTGATTTATAAGAAGAATAAGAAGTGGAAACCGTGGTTGAAGAAAATTATTTTGAACCTCAAAGGAGAAATATATGCACAGAAGTTGAACAATCCAATATCATTGGAGATTGGAAAGAACCCACACAGACAAGGATAATGAAGAATAATTCACAATATATATTCATATCAGTTGTGGAACCATCCCCATTTGAAGAAGATTTGAAAGATGAATCATGGGTTAATGCCATAAATGAAGAGTTGGATCATATTGAGAAGAACCAAACATGGGAACTGGTTAAGAGACCCCAAAATCACAATGTGATTGGAATGAAATTTATTTTTAAAAATAAATTCTAAGATCATGGAAATGCGGATAAAAATATGGATCGATTGGTGTGTAAAGGCTATGCACAGATTGAAGGAGTTGATGTCAAATAAAAAATTTCTCCAATGGTGAGACTAGAGTCAATCAGGCTTTTCCTTTATATGGACATTCAAATAGGATATAAAGTTTGTCATATGGATGTCAAAACCAAATTCTTTAATGGTTTACTTGAAAAAGAAATATATATCGAACAACCTGTGGGTTTTATAATTGGAAATGATGAAATAAAGGTTTGTAGATTCAAAAAGGCTCTTTATGGTCTAAATCAGGCACCATGTATAAGGACCCGACCTTAAACCTTACTTAACATTGGATTAAATGAATAATTCACATTGAGGATCTTTTCAGGTTTAGAGTTTTACAGAATTAGGACATAACTATTACATCTCAAAATATTTACAAGGTATACACTTCTACATAGTTTCCATTTTTTTTACAAAACATGAACTCTTGAAAAAAATTCATGTCTAGTTCCATGTTTAAGACAACATGACTTTTCTTTGATCTCATCCTTGACCCTATTCCACATTATGTCCTCTGAAAAACATTTCAAAAACTTTGGATGAGCATAAAAAGCTTATTAAGGGATACACAAAGAAGGTAAACTGTTAGTTTTTCAAAGCAATAAGTAAACCATGAATACTTTAACATAAGTAATACTTTTCACCTTTATGAATTTGTAAATACTCTTCACTGAATAAAAGATCATTACTTACCCTTTTTTAACCAAAATATTACCACAAAACCCATATAAATAACACGTAACATATAAATTTAACTTGGTACATAAACATATATAAATGGAATAACCATACGGTCGACTTCCACACATATCACTAAATGGAATAACAATACGACCGACTTCCATACCCAATGAATTGGAGGTTATAACGTAATCACCCATCCTGGTATTCACAACACCACCCATCATTTGGTTTATCACGTAACCACCCGTCAAATGTCCAAGTACCATTATAAAATCATAAGACATAAAACAAATATAAATGAAAGAAAACATTTACACATTTTAATCATAATATATCAATTAAATATATTGACATAACAAATCCATTATAAAAACCATTTTCAATAACAAAATACATAAAAGAGTATATGGTATTTATTTTCTTTTAGAAACATTACGACTTGTTGAGGAATCCAAAGATCAAATAATACTCATGGTGGTGGAAAAGGTCGTTTTCACCGCTTACGTTAAAAGGATCATTCTTTTTGTTGTTTAGTAAAACGATTTGTAGAAAATGATTCCCTTTGAATAGTCAAGGGTGTTTATACAACGTATAAAATAAAGTCGTGTATTAAAACAAAATATGCCTCAATGAAAGGAGATTGAGATGATGTCCCTTACCTCGTGTCCGAATTGACTCGATCATTATTTAATATCTTGAATATAAACTAAAGTTAATTTCTACTTGCTTAAGAACCTTTTTTAAGTTTATTATTTCTTTTATATCACTTATTACCATGTTATAAACAATATGTAATCATTTAAGTTAATAATGTTCGTTTTGTCGATATTTGGTACTTGAGTAAAAAATGAACACCTTATATTACAAGTTGTCCATGTGGTAAATATTCCATTATTTCCAGAATTATATTCATTATTTAGATATCATATATATCATATATATCTAGTGTATACAAGTATTTATAATAGTACATAACATTTAGAGGTAAGAAATGAAATGCACCGTTCATGGAGACGGTAAGCCGTACATACGCATAAACGCTACTTTCATTTCTATTTCTTATTTTGATGGAAATAAAACATAATGATACATAGGTATATTATAATTCTAGTATAATATCATATATAATATCATAAACTCCATCCTTTATACATCCCACATATGGCATTAACGAATCACATCACTTTGAGGGGGCGGTAGTCCGCACTTCCTCAAATAAGATTATCGTATTTACCCACTTTGGAAACCATAAAGGTTTGATATAATTGGGAAGTACAGAAGCACAAGGAAATCATAAAAATAATATATATCATATATAAATATAGCTCCATAAGAATGAACACCATGATAGGCAGTAGGATAAAATCGAACAATCATCGTTTCGTGAGGCGTTAGTTTTCCATCCACAAGAAACATTATGTTCTTCATCCATTAGATGGAGGTGTGTGTAAGTGTAGTTAGAATAATTATCATAACAACATCCTAGTATATTTAGGATACTGGTTTTGTTACAAAATAAAGGAATAAAAATAGTTTAGGGGTTGGAGAAGTGAAATAAAAGAAAATAATTTAAGATAAACCGTTACCTTTAATTTGGGTAACTCCCTTTGAGTTTGAACCAAAGGACTTCTTGATGTGCCTTCTGTATAAGGTATGGATTCTAGAAGGATGAGAGGGATTTAGGGAGCTTAATTGGTCAGAGTTTGGACGAGCCAAATGGCTTGAGAGGTGTATGTAATTGGTTATAAGTGGTCTCCTTTTATAAGGGAGAGGAGGGGCTCTTTAGGAAAGTGTGAAAAAATTATTTTATTATATAATTATATTCGGTTTCTAATGGTCCAAAAATCATTATAGTCGAAGATAAGATGACTCATGGTTGAAATAAAATCATCTAATAGTAATTTGACAGGTTTTGGATAATATTTTAATCATTATAATCTTATTTAATTAAATCATTTATTAATGAGGTAAATACTGCATCATTATCGTGTCATAAGTAATTTAATTTATTTGATGTCTAAAAATTATAAACAAAATTAAATGATATAGTAAATCGTTTTAGATTTCCAATTAATATTTACATTCAAAAATATAATTTATATAACCCCTTCTAAAAATTAATTTACTAAAAGATATTTGCTTTTGTCATTTTTGCCTTTACTTTAAGTTAATTAATCTAAATTGTCATTATCACTCCGAACTGGCTCAATGGGGTCCCAAAATCGACCCAAAGATACCCATAGTCGTTAATGACTCAACCAATAAGTTTTGGACAAGTGTTAAGGTAATTTTGAATTATAATAATATTCTTTTTACCTTGAATTACCCTATTTACCTTTAACCGCAGTAAATAAAAGTCAAAAGCTACTATTCACCAAAAATTATTTTCGTCTTAATGAACCACATTTTACTTCTGGATAACAACCATGTATGTCGGATTTTTGAAATTAAATTCACAAAAGTGGTAAAATTTCATTTAAATGAAAAATTCGGTTTTTTTAACTACCGCTAAGTGGTTTCACTATTCATCAAAAATTGATGTTTTTCAGAAAAATACAAAAAAATCAGCCTAAGCTATATTTGGTATTCTAAATTCAAAAATGATGTCTATTTTTACAAATTCAAAACATATAAGTGGAATTAATTTATTTTTAAAATTAATTCCTGTTATCAAAACAAATAGTGTGTTTTTAAGAAACAATAACTATCAAAAGACTGATACTTGTTTATGTCCAATTTCAAAGTGAAATTAATTCCAATGACCAACATTGGATTAAATTGTAAAAATATATTTTAATTTCATTTTAAAACCAATTAAAAAGATAATATAACTATATAAATAAATTAGATTAAAAGGCACTTTTGAATTAAAATGCAATATTTTTCACTATTCATTAAAAAATGAACTTTATCGGAAAAGTTCCAAAAATTTACACAAAGTAAATTTTGATGTACCCATTCTAAAGAAGGATTTTATTTGGTAAAATAGAATGTATTAAAGTGAACAAAACTATATTTAAAAAGGGTTCTCCATTAAAAGGCGGTAAATCGACCTTTTAATGTAAATTATGCTTAAAATTAGATTCATTCACATTTTAAGCCTCTAACTTTTATTGGATAAATGTAAATACATTTAACAAACATGTATAATCATATTGTAGTTAGTTTTGTTCATTCCCGCCAATACAATGACTAGGAGTTAACTACCATTTAAAATAATAATATTATATTATTAGTGTGCAACGTAAGATTTCAAAAAACTTGTTGTTGCGTATTAGGTATGCTATCGAACATAGCAACCCCTTTAAAGTAAAATTAATATTTAATTCACAAATATTAATAAATATGAAATATGTCTTATTCTTCATTTACCTAGGATGTTACACCATGATCTTGGTATTCTCATCTGGTTTCCTCTCTGAAGAAGCTTGAATTTAAAAGAGGAGGTGTCAACCCCAATCTCTATGTGAATAGTTCAAAGGAGTATCAATTTATATTGTTAATATATGTGGATGATATTATATTTGGTAGAATCAGGCATAGTTTAGTGGAAGAATTTTCCAATCAAACGAAATCAAAATTTTAAATGTCTATGATTGGTGAACTCACATACTTCTTGGGGCCACAAATGATTTAGAATAAAAACTACACATTTATTTCACAAGAAAAGTATGAAGGAGAGTTGTTGAAGAAATTCAATTTGCATGAATTGAAACCAATGTCGACTCTAATTTTGGTTGGAACAAAACTTGGAAAGAATGAGGATGAGACTTCTGTGGATCCCACCATGTATAGTGGAATCATTGGAAGCCTATTGTACTTGAATACAACATGGCACGATATCTTTTTTGCAACATGATTAACAACCTACTTTCAATGTAACCTTAAGGAATAATATATGGAGGAAGTTAAATGAATCATGAGTTACATTCAAGGTACTCACAATTGTGTCCTGTATGTTGATACATGAAGAGATAATGAACTATTGACATTTTTTGATGCTAACTAGGCTGAAGATGTGGTGGAAAGAAAGTCTAAACGCGGAGGAGTATTCTTTATTAGCAATAAATGTGTGGACTAGTTGAGTAAGAAACAGTAATGTACTTCCCTCAGTACATCCAATAATGAATATATCTCTACTACATAGGATTTCACTTAGCTATTGTGGATGAAGAAACAACTTACTGATATTGGTGATGAGGTGAAACAACTGATGGTGATTTACTGTGATAAGAAGAGTGTAATTGATCTTACGAAGAATATTGTTCATCATTCTCATACAAAACACATTGAAATTAGATATAACTTTTCAAGGAAAAGGTTAATAAAGGTATGATTAAATAGGATCATGTTGGAACTAATGATCAAGTGGTTGGCATACTGACCAAACCATTGTCAGAACATGTGTTCAAGAAGCATCAGTTGAACCTCAGTGTTCAAACACCTACCAGTGTGCGAGGAGGTTATGTGTGGTCCCCTATCCCTAGTTGAATTATTTTTTTAATCTATTTGTTAAAGTGATGTAGGTTTATGGGAGAGATACGATTAAGGGGGAGTCTTATTTTGATCTCTACAAGTCAAAATTAGGTTCTTTGGGTTTATCTCCAATGGGGGAGAATGGAAAAATTCAATGATAAAGTTGCAGGAGAATGAGAATAGATAAAACTATTCAGTGTTATGAGGAAATGGTCAAAGCTTAGCTTGGACGTCTTTAAGCATTCCAAAACACAAGAACCCAATTAATTATTCCCCTCTTGTTTTCTATACTCATCATTACACACATAGGTTAAGAGTGTTGAATGTTTTTTTCTTGCATATCAGGTTAGTGGCTGATTTGTCATTGATTTTATCAGTAGATTTCCAACAAACCCAAAGGGGGAGATTATTGAGACCAAGGTTGTTCTTTACTGTATATGAAACATGGTTTTTTTGTCAATACTCACATGGAAGATTAGGAAGTTTTCAAGGAAAAGGATATTATAGTTCAAGCAGACAACAATATTGAAGGTGGCATTATTTCCCAGTGTTTGCGATTTTTTTGGTCCAAAAATTGGAGAATGGAGAAAAGTATTTTTGTATGGGAGCTCCACACAAGTGTTAAGTAGGATTGAAAAAAGTTATGTGCTAGGAATTTTTTAATATTTTTTCATCAAAATATGGTAAATTAAAGAAGGGAACACAAGTTATGGTTTGGAACACAAGGTGAGTTGTGTGATAGAGGCTAAGGCGGTCGAGGCTTGCGCGTTTCGCGGAAAGTTACGCGCCTCATGCGTAGGGTCACCAAAATGACAATAAATAGGAGAGTACCCCCACATAATACTTAAGAAGTTTTTCTAATCAAGATAAATTGTATTAGTGCGCAAGGGAGTTGAACATAAAGGACTTGAATGGAATAAAACTTGCATGAAAATTTTCATTTTATCTCTAAAAGATGAAGTGAAACTTATAGTGTAGCTACGCGACAGATAAGGGTTGCATGAAAGAGAAGGGTTGCTAGAAAATTAAGGGTTGAATGAAAATTATATTGTGCAAAAATCCCCATACTTTCATGCTAGAAGTGGTGTTACATGAAAGTGTTGTATTGAGATTCTAATAGCCTTGTGTTTATTCAGTTTATTCATTCAGTTACTTCAAGTGAATCTATTCAGGACTTCAATGCAAGAAGAGTCTCATACTAGATAGATATAAAGAATTCAATGAAAATATATTGAAGAGACCTTCAAGTAAAGAAAATTAGTGAGAATTCACCCAAGTCAGTGAGTAAGGGGGGGTCGATGGAAGTGATCTGAGGGATGTAATGTTCTATTCCTAAAATATTGTAAAGGCAATGTACCTAGAACAGAGTGACTATGTCTAACCTTTTGTACTACACAACTAGTGAAGATAATTTGGTAAGACTGACATACTGTCAGTATATGCTCCTTAAACTATACTTTTGTGGTGAACCAAGTAAAATTTTTGTATCATCTCTTTACATGTGATTGTTTTTTTCTTCACTTTCTCTTCAGGATGGTTTAATATGTTCCTACCAACATGGGAATAAGATCAGTCCTTTTAAAAGAAAAATTTGACACCTTGATTCACCCCTCCCCTCTCAGGGTGTTTTAGGGTCCTTCAAATTTGTTGTTATGTTAAGTTAATTACCTAAAAACATCTCCACTTCAATCAAATAGGTTATGAAATCATCATTCATGTGTACAATAGACTACTGGCTCATGAACTGATGTCATTCATTTTTACCTTACCACATTTCACAGTTTTAAATAAGTATTGATTTATTTTTTATATATGATATTTATGATATTATTACTCTTCTATAATTATTATATCACACATACCTTTATGCTTTCCATTTGTTAGGAATATGATAATGTCGCTCGTGCGTAAAATTGACTATCACCTTGCAAAGTGTTGTGATTTGTTCACACTTTACATGGGAGGTAATAAATATGGTTTAAATATATAATTTATTTTTCTTTTTTTAAATAAATTTAATGAATGGAAATAACATTCATGTATACGTACGACCTACCATCTCCATGAACAATGTATTTAATTTTCTATATCTATCTTTAATATATTACTATAAATACATATATAATAATTATATATGATATTTATATCATTTATAACATTATGTATATTATGGAACCATGATAAAAGTAAGAGGACACAAAAAATCAAAACTTATACAAAAAACAAAGCAGTTATTACCAAAAAATGCAACTCTAACATGGAATTGTTTATAAATAGGTAATAAAAGGTCATAATAAAATAATTTTTGGTATGATATATATAAATATTATTCTTTAATATATTCATAATAAACTTATATTTGTTATACATGAGGTTTGAATGTGTATTAAAGAATTCAATACCTAAGGTAAGGGATTTCCGTTTCACTTTTTACTTCCATGAGACACATGCCATATTTACCACCTATTTATTTTATGTGTTGTATATAGTGCACATTAATTTATATAATGATTCATATCCTGAAAAATATTGTGTTTTATATATCCATTTTAGGATCTATCTTTCAAGGGGTTTACATTTCAAAAGTTAATAAACCAGTAAGGGATTTTTGTCTCAATTTTCCTTCATCAAGACGTACATTGTGTTATGAACCTATATTCTTTCATGAGGTGTTTATAAAGACAATTTTACATGTAATATCATGAATTAATTTATACAAATGATATTTTATGTTCAATTTGATGTTATTCCTTCAGGGGACAATGATTCAATGTTACCAAAGTGGTGAGGATTTTATGTTACAATCTCATTGTTTATCAGGATTGTTTATAATTATGTTAATGATGATAAAATATCATAATACATCTCAAAATAAAATCATTTATTTTATTATCATCTGTTTATTCATTATATTTTCAACTAATAGTACCAATTTTTAAATCTTTGGCACTTAAAATAATTGATATTTTTTTAAGAAAATTAAACTTTATTTCTCTCTTCTGTCAAAAATCCATTTTCTTCCAAAACCATGTTTTGTAATTTTTTTTCAAAAATGTGTTATTACTATCCAATTATTTTTAAAATAAATTTTTATCCATGTTTTAATTTTTCCCAATTTTTTTGAAATTAATATTCATGTCGTTTTCTTAACAATGTCCGTTCGAATTTTACCGAAAATGTGAAAGAAATATTTTTTAGCATGTATGAAATGAAAGAAACTTACCTTATCTAGGACCATTATTTTATTTGAAGCATCCAATATAATTTTCAAGGTTATTTTAATACAAATCGTTTTTTTAAAACGTTTTATTTTTGAAAAATAGTGTTTTCAAAGAAGAAATGATATTTTACTCAAGAAGTGTTTTAAATGATTGATCAAAATAATTTTCTATCTAAGATGAAATCCATTGATCTTACCTATGAATTACTAGGGAAATGATCCAAGGATACCATTATTATTCATTTTAAAGATGGTTTATGTTTATGATTGAATGATGTTAGTGAAACCTGTTTTTCTTCCATGGGTTATACCATGATAAAATTATTTTGAAACCTGATTATTTTTCTATGGTTTATGCTATAACAAATGTTGAAATTATTATGAAACCTATCTATTTTATACAGGTTATGATATGATTTAATGTTTATGAAACCCATTTCATTTCATTGGTTATGAAATTATTAATGTTTTATAATCTTGTGTCACATATAAATATGGTTTTCATTATGAGACATATGGTACCTATATCACCCTCAAATGAATTGGGTAAAGATTTATATATCATGAGATAGATATAACTATAATGAGGAGTGAAAATGGTTTAGTAAGGGAATTTTTCATATATGATGGTCTTAGGAGTGAACCTTGAATACTATAATGGTTTTGGGAATGAACCCATTATACTTTGATAGCCTTAGAAGTGAGCCTTGACTACTATGGAAATGATTTTCTATGATTATGTGTATTCCACAAATCTATGTCTTGTGCCAATGTTATGCTCTCATGTATTATGTTATTTTATCCCCTTATGATTCATTTATTATGAACTACCAATATTTACTCTATAACTCAAGATTATGATCTTTTTTTATGAAAATTAGGGCTTCAAAATGTTATGATCATGTTCTCATACCCTTATGTTCAAGTTATGCTTATGTATCTCCATTGTTTACCTTTACTGATCATATAAGATCACCCTTTATTATATTTTCTTTCCCTAGGTTATGAATAAATGTATTAAATGTGATATGTCCAAGAAGGGTGCTATTTATGAGGATCATAGTGGGAGATGATTTAGTTTATATATAGACCAATTATTTGTGTTTCCAAGTTTCCAAATACAAAAAACTATTATGATCTTTAGGATTTTTTGTGTGTAATTTAATGAATATTCATCGAAAATGATTTAATATATATGTAGGATAAATCTAAATCACTATAGTAAGTGTTGGTAGATCTAAGTCTTTATCTATAAGGGAATAATAATTATGTGTCCATAGGCGTTTCACCATGAAAAGTTTTCCAGAGGAGGGTAGTTCTGTAGTCTTATGTGTGGGCCCGCCATACAATGTTTTTTGGAAAAGTCTAGATTTACCCTTATATATCCTGAAACCTTTATTTATCACTATATATTCTAAAGTGTCCCTTACATATCACTATATATCAAAAAGTAACCCTTATATAGCTCTCTCTAAAGGCATATATAAAGGTTTCCAGTACACACTAGTAACCCTTATGTATTAGAGTATATAATACACAAAAGTTACTATGCCTTACTAGTAACCATTACATATCAGATCCTCTAGAAGTATACATAAAGGTTACTAGGTTTCACTACACAATGTGTAAGGATTACACTACTGATATGTAATAGGAATCCATTTATTTAATTTACCAATAAAATAAAAATATTGATATATAATATTCACGTCGAGGAATAAAGGAATGAATAACAGTAACCAAGCTAGAAAGCATTTATATTTCAGTGTAAATCCATTTTCCACTATACACTCCCAAATATAAGCTGTATGGATCAATGATTCATGAATTACTTACCTCTTTTTTCTTGAGATCATTGCACCATGGGGATTTCTTTGCATCATGGTGGTCATGTGGGGATCATCGGGAATAAATAGAAATAACATGGTTAGTTACATGATTCTATGTAATGTGAGTGTTGCAAGGTGGTCATATTCATCACACTAAGAGTCCCTTGACTACACTTTATTTAAGGAATTTGATTGATTTTTAAAAGGGGGAACACATGGGGGGATCATACTTTGACCCCAAATACATGTTTTAAACCATCCTCATTACACCATGATGCTGCGCATTATTCCATTATTTATTTTAAACCAAATTTTATAAATTTGGGGTGTTCCCTCTTACTCTATCTTCATTTTTTTCTCAATATTTAGGTGTTATTGGGAGATATGTTTGTGTTTCATGGTGTATGAGGAGGTTCTATGACCTTCTAGTACATATGATTGATTCCTTATTGATTAAAGGTGCCTCTCTCTCTCTCTCTATTCTTTGTTTCTTATTTTCTTACTTACATGAATGTAGTAAATGTGAATTATACTTGGTTTTGGTGGTTTATGGTTTATGGTTTGGTCATAAATGTAATGTTATAGGTTCAAGGAAGCTTCTCATATATCCATTAGTATTTTAATTCTGTGATCTCGATGTAGAATTTCTTAGCTCCATTAATGTAGAATATTTATAATATTTTCTTATATCTTTTAAAATTATACATTTTTCTTAGAATTCTGTAAAATATTCTATGTTACCCTTATTTATTTATAAGCTTTTGATTTCCATCCCATTCAAATATTACTATTGGAATCCATTTTCAATTACCCCTTTAAATTTTTTTATCATCCTTTCACTTTTATTATAACCCATCCATTTAATTTTATAAGTCATGACTCTTTTGGTGTACCATTGAAAAAATTAATAAATACCCATTTTCTTAACATTAGATACACCTCTATGTAATTTTAAGTTCATAATCTTCCCTTGGGTTTGGTATTGTTGTTTTGGTATAGGGGAAGGAATTATTGTATGCCTTATTTTCTTTCATTACACCCATTTGTAGGGTATGGTGTTGTGATTTTTGGTCTGTGGGAATAAGATATTATATGTTTCTTCTTATATCCTTACTTTAGATTTATTATTCCATTTGAAATATTTCCTATAATTGATTTATTTATTTATAAACTATAATATTATTATTAGTTTCATATGTTTTTTGATTTTTAAAGAAGAAATGAACTAGATTATGTAATAAAAGTGAAAATTTTATCAAGTTGAATAGATACACTTTTATTCCATGTGGATATGATTATTTTTTTATTAATTTTTTTATTTCCTTCCACATTTATGTTAATAATATTATATCGAAACATGCATGGAGATATAAATGAGAATAAACATGTCAATATGAAAATTAAATTGATATGAGGAAATATGCTTCTAGAATAGAAGAATGAATGGGGAAGAAATATGGAGTTAATGTTAACTAATATGAATAATGATTAAAGTGATATAATTGGGGAGCTTAATTGGGGATGGGGTGTTTTTGAAATTGATTGGGTTCATGTTAGGTGGGGTTTTCTTGTCTTGAGATTGATTAAGGGGTAATAGTTTATGATTAGAATGTTATTTATTTCCTTTTGTTTTTTTAGGTTATCTAAGGTTGGTTATAATATTTTATAAGAGACAAGGAGTGTTATTTATAGCCTCTTTGGGATTTTTTTTAACTTGTGAGTCTTCCCTTTAGTAATGTCCTATGTTCGGGTTTGAATAGTGAAAATTTAGATATCCTTTAGAAAAGGAGGTGTATTGTTCCTTCCTATGGTGATGTTTTTGGTTGTGTTTAATGGATAGGTTTTGTAGGTTTTTGTTATATAAATAAGAAGTGTAAGTGTGTTTTATAGATAATTGAGTAAGTTTTGGTTTTGGAGATGGATTTTTTATAGGAAAGGTTGATTGATTTAGCATCTATTTAAAGAATAAGTTATGTGGAATTATATAGTTATAAAGTAAAAATTTTAGGTTGGATTTGTCTTGGGGATAATTTGATAAGTCTTAAGGGGTATTTCATAGTATCTGAAGATGTGACTCAATTTTTTTAATTAACTAAAAGAATGTAGAAGTGTTATAGTTTAAAAAATTAATTACTTAACACAATATTATTCCTATGTAAATAATTGAAGTGGTCAAACAAATGTGGACAAAAATATTAATACCATGTTTAAGAATAAAATAATCAGAAAAAATAGATGTTTGATATTGTGAAATAGTTAATTGAATAAATGAAATTATGATCTGAGCATTGGTTAAATTATTAATTTGATAAATTATGATTTAATAAAATGAAGGGTTTGTATTTTTGTTGATATGAATTTCAAGAGACACTTGAACAGTGGTGGGATAGACTATGATATATAGGTAGTAATTTAATGAATAAAAAAGTAACCGGTAAGGTGAGAATTATCATGGAGGTATAAATATTTAATTAGTTACGATATATTATATGATAAATTGGTGATTTATATTTTTATTTTATATCCAAATTTTTTGATTATTTTTTACTTATCGATCTCTTAGTAGAGGGATGTGTTGAGTTAGAGTGATTGTCCATGGTTGGCCCTTATGGAACTGTGATATTCCTCGAATCCTTTGGGATAGTTGAGAAGAGTATGGGGTGAGTGATTCTTTTGCTTAAGATGTGAGAAATCAGGTGGGTATAACTAGGGTAGATTTATGATAATCTTGGTGAGTGGACTGACCTAGGATGATATGAGGTGTATGATGTGACATTTTTAAATCTCTTAGAGTGATTATATTATGGTTCTCATGTGATTCCAATGAGGTCATAATATTATTAGGCTGATGCAAAGGGACATTATTCCCTCTGAGTGGTGGGTGATGACCCAATAGGTGATATTGATATTGAGGGACCCATGTAGGATTATTATTCTATAATGTGACCTAGGGGACCTCAATGGGTTCCTATATACCATATTGACAATAGAAAGGGTGTAGTATTGAATATGGATATAGATGATTGTGGATACAACCTTAGAACCTAAATGGACTGTGTGAGTATGATAAGACTGTGGTAATAAAGAAAGGTTTTTCACTTGAGAGGTTGAACTCATCTATGTGAGATAAGATTGGGAAGGTGGCCCACCTATGTGGTTTAGCATTTGGATTGATGGAGTATATTCCATAGGTATTTGTATGTGGTATATTATGAGGTTCTAGGAGAATGTTCCTCAGTATATGTGTTATGTATATTTATGTTACAATGCACATGGTAAATGGATTCAAGCAATGAGGAGAGATATGAAACCTTGGGCAATGATAGCCGAATACCTGGTTCTATGTGGGGGATGAAACCCCCTGGGTGTATGATTATGATGGATACTAGTGAGATATGAATCAGGGTGGATATGGTTCTGGTATGTGTATATTTCCCTGGGTGATGCACAAGTTCTAGGATGGGTATATTTCCTTGAGTGATACCCAGGTTTTAGGATGGTTATATTTATCTCGGTGATATTGTTATTCTGGTGATGGGTATTTTCCCCAAGGTTGTTAATTTTTCTCAGAGACACTCTAGAAAGATCCAATGTGGGTAAAATGAACCTCGAGTGTCACGTTAGAACATGAGGATCAGTGATGGTTATTTTATTTACAATTATGCATTATTTTTATTTATTTAGTTGAGGATATCATATGTACATACACTACATTGCTAGTTATGTCAGGGATTGTGTTGGTGATTCCCCACTAAGTTATACTCGCACCATACTTGGTTGGATATGACACTTGGGTACCTAAGAAAATATCACTATTCATAGTTTTAGGATTGTAAGAGGCTCAGTGTTTCATGATCATGTTGGATATCTTGGATGCGATATGTAACACCCTAACACTTTCTTTCATGCATGTTCCTTAGTTTAGGATATCTTATTTTGGTTTTAGATGTGTTGGATATTCTTTTTATTTTCCACGGATTTTAAATGATTTTTATAACCCCCTTTTGGTTTTAATTTAAAATTCCATTGAATAGAAATAAAATAATTTGAACTTTATTTTTACCCTTGTGAATGGTATAGGGCCAATGTAAGGGTAAGTGTCTCTTACTTTTATGCATGGTCATTTTTAGGAGTTTCGTAAGTTAAAATACTTATTTTTATGAGTTGTGTATGGATAAGACACTATTTATATGGGTCATGTAAGGGAAAACTTTCTGCTATGTAAGGGTAAGGGTAATTTTATATATGTTGTGTAAAGGTAAGCCCATGTTTTCAAAGGGTGCATAAGGGTAAACCTAAAACTATGTAAAGGTAACATGTTTTTTAAAGGTTTCACAAGGATAAAACATCCGCATGTAAGGGTATCCTTGGGTTTATAAAGGCTGCATAAGTGTACCTAATATGGTATGTAAAGGTAACATTGCTTTTCCAAAGGTTGTGAAAGGGTAACCTAGCATCCACATAAGGGTAGAATGAGATAAAAAAGGGTTGTTTCATAGTTTACATGGATAAAAAAGGGTAACCCAGTACCCTTACATGAAACCTAGGAGACGTTTAAGGGTAAAACCTTATTACCCTTACACAACTCTCTTTTTTGGATAAAAAAATTAAAACTTGTTTTTAATTTATTCTTCTCTAAAACGACCCTGTAATTCCTTTTAGCAATTTTAAACATTGGAAACCACAAGAATTTAATTATTTTATCTCATTAAAGTTGGTAAATCCAAATTTAGAACAATTTTAACCTTATCCATTCAAGATTAAAGTGAAATAGAAAATTAATCTATGTTATTAATTATGGGGTTTTATTGCTACCATTCCAGGTGTATTTATTTTAAAATACCCAAAGATTCACCTCCCTTGATTTTTTTAGTATTCCCTCGAGAACTGTTTCAGGCATTTAGCTTACATAGAAGAATATACAGTTCGTTTGGCTTGTTTTTCCCACTAGGGAATCAACATGAAGGGATAAAGGTTATTTTTACTTGAATGTTTGACACTCAAATCTTCGTTAGAGGGTTTCATGTCAAGAAACCATTAGCCATTTCTATGGTAGGTGTATATGTACATTGGTACTAACCTTTGAAATACTATATGTTCTTGAAAGATTATTTTTTTTGGTTTAACGAATTAATTGAATGATTTTACATATTCATAAAGTAGGTTTTTATTTAAAAATTATTTATACACTTTTTTAGTTTGAAGAAATTCATAAATTATGAATTTGTTTCTAAGATGGTCTTTCAAATCATGTGTGTGGTGATGCTTCACTTTTGAAAATTATTTTTACAACTAAATGAATGGTTTATGTCTTTTATTGTTAAAATCATGGAACATGGGAATATTTAAGAACCTTAGGTGTGGAAATATGGTTAATATTAACATAATATGTAAGGAATAGATATCGTTAGGACTCAATTCCCAACTAATATTTCTGTCTTTATCTTAGTCATTTTTCCAACAGGCTAGAGCCCAATTACGTTTCAGGCATAATAATTTCACTATTTTTTCCACTATTTTATCATGTGTCACATGCTCACTTGGTTATCATATGTGTAATGATTACTTTTGTTAATTCCCTCCATATTTTCAGTCATGTCTATACTCATATTCTTATATATTTGAATATGGAGTTTTTTATACATATAGTTTTTAAAGTAAATGTATTTATAAACTGGGTTTTCTTTAAATCTTAAACTAATGGTTACATGATGTTAGAATTTGTATAGATTATTTTTTGGAGTCCTACTAGGATCATTTATCACACCCTAATTTTTTTTCCTTTGGGAATTTGTAGATGTGGTTTTATAGGATACAAGTAAAGGTAATGATTTCATAAAGTTTGTATAATTCTATTTGGTGGAATCGCCTTCTTAGTGAGATAAATTAGTGGTGAATGATGGTCACATAGAGGCTTAGCATTGTATTATCCATCCATCCAATGGCCCAAAGACCTTAATTTTTTATTTATTTTTTGATAATACACCTTTCAATGGGTGATGTGGAACCCTTACAAGGACCTTAGGAGTAAGTATTACAGGTTTAAACTTGCATCTTGACACTATATGGATCTTTGAAATGTACTAATATTCTGCATTATACTCTAATATTTTGACTATTTCCAGTTATTTATGAGACTTATTTGGTTCTATTTTTGATCTCCACCTTATGGATATCCATCAAAGGTGATATGATATATTTACCTAGTTTGTTTTATTAAAAAATGGTATTAGGTCCATTAACTGTCCATTTTTTTTGATAATACATAGTCTTTGTTTAGGGTCTTTGGTAGATAAGAGTTTGAGATATCATAATTTGGTAGTAAGTATAGAAGGGTGCCTGACCATCCCACTTCCATGTCTAAACATAAGTTACCATGGGGGTTTAGGGATTTTTATCATTCTTGAACTTGGTTTTTAAGGTTATTAGATGAAATTTACCTGAGTTTTATTTAAATAAACCATTCATTATTTACTCCCTGTGTTTTCTTCTTTGAATCTATGTTAGATTTATTTTTTTTTGTTTAAAGGTTTAATATTGATTATTAAATATTTTTACTTGATTTTTGAATTTCTCTTATTCTAATTGGGTATCATATTTTATACTTAATTAGATAATTCCTCCTAGAAGATCTCTTATGAATCCAAGAGGGGATACATCAAGACAAATTATGTAGGTGAATCCTCTAGTATATCCTTATGTAGTGGAATACATCATCCACACTATTCAGAATTTGGGTTAGGTGGGTGTTAGAAACAAGGGGAAAATAATGTATATTGGATTAGAATTTACTAAGTAGAATCCACCTATTTTCTATAGTGACAAGGTACTCAAATAATATAAAGAGTATATCATGTATATTGGAAGGACATTTCACTTTTTTTATAACTCTAGAGGATTCTAATGTGGATTTTTTCACTTACATTCTTCAAGGAGTGAGAATGAAATGGAGGGACTCTATCATTAAAGATAATTTACATGGAGATCTCACTTGGACCTATTTTAAGAGGATCTTCAAATAACAGTTATGTTCTGAAACATTTCGAGTAGAAAAGGCACAAAAGTTTTTGAACTTATAGTAAAGGGGAATTTAGTTATAGAGTATTCCACCCATTTTTTCGAGTTGATTCACCTTGTACCTAATCTTTTTATTAATGATTACCTTAAGGCCTAGAGATTTGAGATGATTCTGTGGCTCAATATTAGATCAATGATGATTCTATTATTTATATTGACTAATATTGTGGTATTTGATAAATAAACTTGGATGAGGTAGAAATAGCTAGGAAAATGGGCTTAGGTGGATCTTTAGTTGCTGTTGGAGCTAGCCAAGGTGTGTCTTCTGGCCAGGATCGAAAGATAAAGGGTACATAGTTTTCTTTGAGACCAATTTCTCATGATTATTCAAGAAAAAAAGTTTCTTTTATACTTGTATGGGAGGCCAATTAATACCAAGCCTAAGTTTATGGAAGAAACTAAGACATTTCATAATTGTTGACAGTCCAGACATCTTAATTCTTTTTATAGAAAAATGTTCCAAGTCAGTAAGTATAGATCCACTCTTAATAAAGGATCACAAGTTTTTTATAAAGAATAAAAATTTAGTGGATCTAAATATCATTAAAATGAGAATACTCATGTAGGGAAGAAATATAAAGGAGGATCTAAGGCTGAACATCTTTGTAAAGGGGAGTTTTCACTAGAGGAATATGTGGCATAGTCAATTACTATTATAGGTATGGTGTTCATTTCATCCTCTATGGTACTAGATTTATTTGATACTGGTGAAACCCAATATATTGTATCTTCTAAGTTGATTTAATTGCGAGGATTATGTCTGTAACTTATTCTATACATGTTGGAACTTTACACTCTCTTTGGAAAGTGGTTAGAATATGGGTTTAAGTGTACCACTTTTTAGGTGATGATTTCTAACTTTAAATTGGTGTAGGAATTCTTAGTTCTTGATCTTGATATCTTTGACCTTATTATTGGAATTTATTGGATGATCAATGTTAAGGTCTAGGTCGAATGTTATCTTCGATGAGTTCAATTTATTTCTCCTGAATGAACCATACATGTCTTTTAGGGTGAGTGGGATTCTAGATCTAGGAGAGCGGGGAATATTATCACTTATACTTGAGTGATCTCATGAAATATATTGGAATTGTTTCTTAACACCTTCTATTAGTGTTTGAGAAGTACACTTCCTGTAGTGGTGAGTGCATACCTATAACAGCCCATACTTTACATAAATAGATATTACTTAAAAATTTAAGATTATTCATTACAAAATGAAAAAAAACCATGCCAGGACCTTATAGGTTTTGTGTATTTAGAAACAGGGAAACATAAACAACTAGTTCATAAGATATCTATATTGTTTCCCACTTATTCCTTCATAACTAAACCCCCTTTTGAAAAATATTACTTAATACCCTTCTTAACAACCTGAGAAAATAAACACAAGAAATGGTGTGGTCAGATTCTCAATAAGGGTAAACAAGGGAGATATCAATCATATTATAATCATAATACATATGAACATGACATCAGAAAATCTTATCTTGTATATGAAAGATCCTGATATCATGTCATGGGATAAATCATAAAAGTTCATAAATAATCAATGAACATATTCCCAAAAGTCATAACATAAGACATGGAATTTTTTCCATACACATAAGCATATAAAATAAATTCATATTAGTCAAGGATCATTTCCAAGACCATCATAGCTAACAAAGTCCATTACTAAACCGAGTTCACTCCTTATTCCATCCCTGTATTACTGAATCAGGTTTACTTCCCATTCTGGCCCGATATTACTAAATCATGATCATTTACTATTCTAGCCCTATCTATCTCATGAGATATAAATCTTTACCTAATGCATTGGTGGGAGATATAGGTCTCACCCATCTCATAATGAAATTATTCTTATGTGTGCTACACAAAAAAATCATTCATCACAACATAATCCAAGGAATAAAATGGGATTCTTATAAATTATTCCATCATAACATAATCCATGTAAAACAAATGGATTTCATAAATAGAATTCCATCACAAACATAATAAACCATAAGAATAATAGGGATAGTATCCATAATCAAAAAGTTATGCTTAAATGAAAAATTATTTTGATACAACACTTGAAATTAATTCTTGAGGAAAATATTCTTTCTTCTTAAAAAATGTTTTTTTTCTCAAAATTTCATGCAATTAAAAAAAAATAATTTCTTTAAAAATAACCTTGAAATATTTTAATGTAAGCTTCATGGAAATATGGCGTTGTGAAAACATAAAAATCCATTCATTCCATATATGTTAAAATAAAAAATTCTTCTCATACTTTTGTAGGAAAAGTCAAAAAGTAACTCGCATCAAAAACAAAAAAATATTCCTTTTATATCATTTAATAAAAATTCACCAATGGGTAAAATTGACTTCAACCAATTGTAGAAGAATACAATTAATATCTTGGAATACATATTTAAGAAACATGGACATTGATGATAAATATACCCCAATAAATACTTACGTATAAAAAATCATGGATAACAATAAGATTGTGAAATTATCCCTTACCTTATGTCTGATATCCTTTGTATGTATCTGAACCTCCTCTTCTTCGATGAGATCCCTCTAGATCTCACCTTAAAGGAACTAGAGTTGTCTTTTGAGAAGACTAGCACCTCTAGAATGTTACTAGGGAAGTTGATAAGAGAAATGGGTAGGGGATATCTGAGCTTGAAGGCTCAAAGTGCAGTGAATAATTGAGGGTGGAGGTGTCCATTTATAATTGAGGTGAGAGGAACTTTTGGAATCTCCAAAAATATTAAATTATAATAAAATAAAATCACATACAAAAACCTCCAGAATGTCATATTTTTAAAGATGATATGAGATAAGATTGTAATCTCATCAACCAATAAGCTTTATAAAAGTATTTCTATCAATTTAAACGTCATCATTTTAATTAACTCTTAGTTATTATATTTAATTTTAATTAAGGTAACAAATATTTCAATATTAAAAGGGTGAAATATATACTTATTTTATGTCTATTAGACCATAAATGAATAATTTAGAACATTTCCACCATATAATAATTATTAAATATTTTTAAATTTTATTTTATAATTTTTATGTTTTTTTTTGTTTTTTAAATAATTTAATAATACATTATTTTGATAAACAATCAATAGTGTTAATTTTGACACTATTAAATTCATTGATTATTAAAAATATAAGGATAACTAGTTTTCTCCAAAATAAACATTTTATTATATTCCTAATAGGTCAAGGTCATCTAAAAAATTAATTGGATATATTAATTATCCAAAATTATATTTATTTTAATATTTTTAATAGTATTTATTTTTTATCTCCATTAATAAATTAATTACAACATCAGTACAATGTAATTATTTAATATACCTATTTTTTGAATAAAAATTAAAAATAAAATACTATGAAAAGGTTAAATCCTTTATATTTCATAATAATACTTGTATTCAGATATATATTCTATAAATTACTACATTAAAAATGTTATATGTATTAAAACATGAATATGAAAACTTTAACATCACTTTAAATAAAATATTATAAGTGTCATAATATTTTCCATATGCATCCAAATGGTCAATAACTCGAACCATGGATGATTAAGTTCGAGATATACTCAACCAATAATATTTGGTCAAGTTTTTTTCTTTTAATGGTTATTGTCATTTTAATAAAATTATTTTATTTATTTTTCATCGATTAAATATTTTCTGCATCATTAATGTATTAGCCTTTAAGGTAATTATTTATTTCCTAAAAATTAAAAATAAAATATCACTATAAATAAAAAAATTTACATTTAAAATGAGTATTTATAGTTGAATTTATCCTCTATATAACCTTATATTAAAAATTATATCCTATTAAAATTTGAGTAAGGCATATTTAACTTTTCTTTAAATAAAAGAAATTAAATGTCTTAATCTCTTCCAAGTGTATTTAAAAGTATACTATTTCAACCCAATGATGATTTAGGTAAAAACACACTCATATAATGATAATAAGACATGTTTTAGAGTAATTTTATAATATTATTTTTATCCTTAATTACCCAATTTACCCTTTTATCATATTAATAAAAATTACCGAAGTTACTATTCATAACACCAAAAATAAAATAAATCTATTTACACAATTTGGAGTTACAGATTCAAAATATGGAATCCATTTTCCAAAAATAAAAACACAAAAGTTACAGTAATTAATTTAAAATTAATCACATTGTCGAAATGAGAAAAAATGTTTTTAAAAGTTAAAATATTTCAAAATATTGAAATTTTTTTACATCTAAATTCAATGTAAAATTAATGACAATGACCTAAATTATATTAAATGATAAAAATATAATTTATTTATACTTTAAAAACAATAGATAATATAATTTAACAAAATAAATCATTCTGACGACAAAAGTTTCTTTCAATTAAAATTTATTATATTTGTACTATTCACAAAAAATTGAAAGTTATCAGAAAATATAAAAAATTCATCCAAATTAATTTTTTATATCCCACTTCCAAATAATAAGTTTATTTTTTAATATATAAATTTTTAATGTGTAATTTCTTTAATTTAAAATGGGTTCTCCATTAGAAGGTGGTAAAATCACCCTTTTAAAAAATATAGGGTTTTAAACATAATACAGGGTTTATTCATACCTTATGAATAAAATATATATTGAATGAATTTCAGAAATATTTTATTAAATATATAACATATATATTTCATTAATTTCATTTAGTATTTTTAATTCACTTAATTTATTAATACAAAAATAAAAATAGTTACTTTATATTTAATTGGTTTATATTTTTCATAAATAATTAGTAGCCAATGAATTTACCATAAATTTTCATAAGTTAGTTTTATTTATCCCTGATAACTTAACAACTAGGTTACAATGGTCATTTTATACTAATGGTGTCTCATGGTTCGTTTAGACTCATGATTGTGTGAAATACAATCTATTGAAGAATTAAAACTATTTAAATACAGTATTTCATAAAGACATCATGGTGTTATATTTTACCCCCCTTAAACCATTTTTTCTCTCAAAATTTTTCACTTGCATACAAATAGATGAGGATACCTTTGCCTCATCACATCCCCAAGTTCCCACGTAGCTTCCTCAAATTAGTAGTTTCGCCATAAAACTTTAACGAAGTGGGATGTCTTGTTTCATAGAACTTTTTCTCTATGATCAAGAATCACTATCAGTTGTTCTTCATAAGAAAGATCTTACTCCAGTGGTTTGAATTATAAGTTTAGTACATGTGAAGAATTAGGTATGTACTTTCTTGGGATAGATACATGAAACATATCATGAACTTGAGAGAGATTCAGTGGAAGCTCCAATCTATAAACTACCTTCCCAACACAACTAGGAATTTAAAAAGGACTTATATACCTAGGGATTACCTTTCCCTTATTTCCAAATCAAATTACTCTATTCTAAGGAGATATTCTAGAAACACCTTGTCACCCACTTCAAACTATAGGTCTTTTCATCATTTTTCAATATAACTTTTTTGTCGACTCTGAGCTACTCTTATGTGTTGTTGAATAGATCTGACCTCCACTACCATTTCATCAACAAGATTAGGTCCTAATAGCTTTATTTCCCAACTTTATCTCAGAAATTTGGAGTTATGAACTTATTTTCATAGAGGGATTAATAAGGAGCCATCTGAATACTAGAGTGAAAGCTATTGTTGTAATAAAATTCTACCAAAGTTAGGTGTTGAACCCAAACACCTTTGAAATCCATAGAGAAAGCTCACAAAATGTTTTCTAGAGTTTCAATTGTCCTCTATGACTAGACATCTGTCTAAGTATGATAAGAAGTGATGAAACAAAACTCTGTTTCCAGAGCCTTCTAAGGACTTCTCCAAAAATTCAAGGTAAACCTCAGATCCCGATCAAACATAATGGAAAGTGGTACTCTATAAAATCTTACCACATCCTTTACATATATCAGCTGATCAAGAGATAAATCCTATCTAATAAAAATGGAGTGTGAGGACTTCGTAAGGTGATCAAATATAACCCATGTAACATTATATCCATTATATATTTTGGGAAGTCTGATGTCAATGTACAGAGTGATGTTTTCCCATATCCATTTTGGTATGGGTAATAGTTGTAACAACCCCTTATAATTATGTCTCTCTTCCTTAACTTTTTAGAAAACCAATCCCTGAGATAAAAATTCAGCAACATCTCTTTCCATTCTATACCACTATAAATATTCATTCAGGCCCCTATACATATTTTTTATTCTAGGATAAATTGAGAATGAAAAACTATGAGCCTCATCCAACATATCCTTATTTAATTCTGGTATGGGAGGAATACAAACCTGGATCCTGAACCTTATTATTCCATCAAAATCAAGGTTTAATTCAGGAACATTTCTCACCATCCTTTGTAGCTCTATATCTTCCTTCTACACCTCCTTAATATTCATTTTTATAGATGGTTGAAAATTCTTTTGATAAAGATAATATTTCTCCCTTACTTTAAAATTTCAAGATCCATCCTTTGAAAATCCATATGTATTGGATATTTTTTAATCCTCATCATGGATAATCTAGCATAGTCCTTTCGACTCAAAGCATCTTCCACCTTGTTCAATTTACTAGGGTGGTAATGCATTGAGAAGTTGTAATCTTTAATCAACTCCAACCACCTTCTTTGGCATATATTTACCTCACTTTGTGTAAAAATATACTTTAAATTTTTTTATCAGTATAAATATCAAACCTTTAACCATAAATATAATTCCTCCATATCATTAATGAAAATATTACAACAGATAACTTCAAATAATTAGTTGGGTAATTTTTATCATGGATTTTCTATGGTCATGAAGCATAATCCATCACCATATCATTTTTCATGAGAACAGATCTTAGCCCCTTCTTAGATGCATCACTATAGATCACAAACCTTTATCCACTAAAAGGAAGTGTAAGTACAGGTGCACATGATAAAATTATTTTAACTCTTTGGAATTCTCTTTATAGTCCTCTATCCACACAAACATAACTCTTTCCAAGTCAACCTAGCGAGTTTATTAGATAGTCATGAAAAATCTTTAAAAAAACGTCGATAATATCCCGCTAAAATAAGGAAACTTCAGATCTCATTTATCATTGTTGGTTTAGGCCAATATTCAATAACTTATATTTTTTATAGATCCACATATAATCTCTCTCTCGAGATTATGTGACCTAAAAATGAAACTCTATGAATCCAAGATTCACAATTGGTAATTTTTTCATAAATCTTCTCCTTTTCTAAGGGTCTTCATTACAATTCTTAAGTGATATTCATGTTCTTCCTTTATCTTTGAATATACAAGAATATAATGTATAAAGACTACCAAAAACTGATCAAGATATTCTTTAAAGACTCTATTCATTAGATCCATGAAGATAACATGGGAATTAGTAAGACCAAAAGGCATCACTATATATTCATATTGTCCATACATTGTATGGAATGTGGTATTTGGTATATCCTCCTTTTTGAACCTTAATTGATGATATACCAAATGAAGATCAATATTGGATAAGTATTGAGCTCCACATAGTTGGTCTAATAAGTCATCAATATGGGGAATAGGATATCTTTTCTTGATAGTGATCTTATTGAGTTCCCAATAATCAATGTAGATTCTCAGTGATCTATATTTCTTCTTAACAAACAGAATAAGTTCACCCTAAGGTAACAAACTAGGGAATATTAATCCCTTCTCAATATTATATTGGAGTTTCTTATTCAATTACTAAAACTCAATTGGGTCCTTTTTATAAGGTTCCTTTTAAATAGTCATAACACCAGGTATGAGTTCTATTGAAAAATCAACTTCACGATTCTGTGGAAGACCTAATTTTTTTTGGAAAGGCATAAAAAACTCTCATAAAATAGGTGTATTATTAATTTATCATTTCTCCCCAACCATTTGAGAAATATAACCTTTATTTATAGAAAATAAGACCCATAATATGGAAGAAATTTCCACTGGAAGGTCATATTCATCCTTGCATTGATAGATAATCATTGATTGATACAGAATATGAAATGTGACTTCCCTTTATTAGAAATTGATATGATATACATATAGATAAATCCAATACATACTAAGAATCACATAAAATTACACTAAATTAAGGATCGAAAGATTTACAAGAATCACTTTCCCACAAACATCAACTAGATAAGAATTATAAACTTTTGATGTGACAGTTGTTCCATTAGAAGTTATCATAGTTAACTCAACATCTAATTATTGAGGTAATATGATGATACCCTTAGAAAATTATTCATAAATAAAAGAGTGGGTGGATATGAAATCAAATTAAACATTTTTTATTACTTTAGAGTGGATGGTATGTGTACCTTTCACCACTTCATTATCGTACTCCACATCACTAATAGTAATCATATTGACTTTTTCTTTGGCCTTAAGAGTTTGCTGACATCGATCATCATAAATAAACATTATATTAGGTCATTGGTTTTCATAACACTTGATTTAATTGTAATTTTAGAATTTAAGTGTAGAAGGTGCATTCTATGTAGCCTTTTCTCTATTCACATCATTAGAAATCTTTTTTCCAATCACTTCGGTATTCAATTACCTGATGAACTTCTCTCACACACTTACAAAATTTTATAGTCCCCTTAATATAATTTCCTCCATGTTTTTTTCCAAAATTTTAGAATAAGGTAAAACTCATATTATTTTTAGTGTGGTATTTATATTTTCCCTTGAATTCCATTTTTATCTTCTTATCAAACCTATAAAACATATGGGTTACTCTAATCTCCATCTCAACCTTGAGATCACATAGAATGATTTCATCATATTTATTGAATTCCCCTTTGGATAATTCCCTTCAGAGACTTGGTTTTAGGCCACCAAAGAATCAATAAATTTTACTCTTAGTTTGGATAATAATTCCAGAAGCGTACCTTGAAAGTCTTGTAAAATTTTCTTCGTAGGTACAAAAAGATTCATTGTTCTTTTTCTTAAGCTCAAGGAACTCCTTATCTATATTTTTTCAAAGAATAAGAGGAAAGTACTTATTAAAAAACAAGTTCTTGAACTCATCCCATTCCATAGATTCAATTTCATCTCTTTGCCTTGTATTCATGATAAGGTTCCACCATTGATCAACTTCACCATCCAAATGATAGAATACTAAGATAAATTTATCATGTTCAGAACATTGGAGAACTGAAAATATATTTTTAGTGGTACTGATCCATTATTCGGCCACTAGTAGAATATAATAACCATTGAAAGAAGGTGGATGCTACCTCATGAAGGACTCAAAAAGATTTTGTTCCCTAATTTTCTTGTTTGAAAGTCTTTAATGATTCATATCTTGAGAAAGTTGTGTGATCAGAACGAAAATATTTTTCATTCCAACTCCCATAAAATTCAATTGATCAAGAGGAAAATCAGTGCATGTCCTCTTGTATTTATAAGTAACATGGTTAATTTTGGTTCCATACATTGATTAAAACCAAGAATCATAGTGTGAGAAACACTAATAATAATGGGAAAACCAGATAATCAAGAATATAATTTCAATTTAGGACAGTTTAGGTTTTATCCAAGGTTATTCATGATCATTTATAAATCACTAGGATTGTAAAAAATAATTTGACACATCATTTGGGTTTTTACTAAGGTTTTCTCATCATAATTTCTAAATGATAACTATACCTTTTATCTAATACCAACTATAATGGACCATACTTTATATACATAGATATTAATTTAAAATTGAATAATTTTCATTACAAAACACAAAAAAACCAAACCAGGACCATATAGGTTTAGTGTCTTTATAAATTGATAAAAATAAAAAAATGGTTCATAAGACATTTACATTATCTCCCACCCATTCCTTAATAAATATACCCCTTTTAAAAAAATATTACTTAATACCCTTCTTCACAACCTGAGGAAAAGAAACATAAGAAAGGGTGAGATCAAATTCTCATTAAGGGTAAACAAGGGAGATATAAATAATATCATAATTATAATATATAAGAATATAACATCTTAAAATATTATCCTTTATATGAAAGATCATGATATCATGTCATGGGATAAATTACACAAGTTTAGAAATAACCAATGAACATATTCTCAAAAGTCATAACATAAGACCTAGAATTTTTGGCATACACATAAGCATATAAAATCATTTAATATTAGTCAAGGATCATTTAAAAGACCATAATAGCAAACAAATTCCATTACTAAACCAAGTTCACTCCTCATTATAGCCCTGTATTACTAAATCGGGTTTACTTTCCATTCTAGCCCTATATTACCAAACTGGGATCATTTCCCATTCCAGACCTATCTATCTTATGAGATATAAATCTTTACCCAATTAATTTGAGAAAGATATAGGTCCCACCCATCTCATTGTGAAATAATTTTTACATGTTCCACAAAAACATAAATCCTTCATCATAGCATAACCCAAGGAATAAAATGGTTTTATTAAACATCATTCCTTCATAACACAATCCATGTAAAACAAATGGATTTCTTCAATAGAATTCCATCATAAACATAATAAACCATAATAATAATAGGGATAGTATTTATAATATTTTTTTTAGCTTAGATTCCAAATAATTTTGATATAACACTTGGAATTAATTCTTGAGGAACATATCATTTCTTCTTCAAAAACATTTTATTTCCCCAAATTTAACATAATTCAAAAAGAAAAGAATTTCTTTGAAAATAACCTTGAAATATTATAAAGGAATCTTCATAGAAATAAGGCATTATGAAAATGTAAAAAATAATTAATTCCATAATGTTAAAAGAAAACATTATTCTCATAATTTTGTAGGATTAGTAAAATAATACCATGTATTAAAAACAAAAAAATATTCCTTTCATAATGTTTAATAAAAATTCCCCAATGGGTAAAATTGACTTTAAACAATTGTAGAAGAATAGAAGGAATATAGTGGAATACATATTTTGGAATCATGGAGATGGATGATAAATATGACATAGTAAATACTTACTTATAACCAATCTCGAATAATAATGAGATTGTGAAATTATCCCTTACCTTAGGTCTGATATCCTTTATCTGTATCTGAACCTCCTCTTCTTGGATGAACTCCCTCTAGATCTCCTCTTAAAGGAACCAGAGTTGGTATTTTGAGAAGGAAAGAACCTATAGAATGTAACTAGGGAAGTTGAGAAGGAAAATGGATAGGGGATAGGTGAGCTTTAAGGCTCAAAGTGAAGTTAAGAATTGAGGGAGGAGGTTCCATTTTATAACTGAGGTGTGGGGAACTTTTGGAATATCCAAAAATATTAATTTATAGTAAAATCAAGCCACATAAAAAAACGTCCAAAATGTCTTATTATTTAGTATTGGATGGGATAAGTTTATAATATCATCAAACAATAAATATTTGAAAAATTTTTCTATCAATTTAAACCTTATCATTTTAATCAACCCTTGGTTATTCTATTTAAATTTAATCGAGGTAACAAATATTTTAATATTAAAAGGGTTAAATATTTAATTATTTATTGTCAATTATACCATCAATGAATACTTTAGAACATTTTAAACCATATAATAATTATTATATATTTTTAAAAAATGTTTTATGATTTTTAGACAATTCAATAATACATTATTTTGATAAATAATCAATAGTGTCAATATTGACTCTATTAAATTCATTAATTAGTAAAAATATAAGGATACCTAGTTAGCTTCAAAACAAATATTTTATTATATTCTTAATTGGTCAATTTAATCTATAAAATTCTTTGGATATATTAATTATCCCAAATTATATTTATTTTCATATTTTTAATATCATTTATTTTTTATCTCTATTAATAAAATAATTACAACATCAGTTTTGCGTAATTATTTAATACACTTATTTGTTGAATAAATATTAAAAAAAATACTATGATGAAGATAAATCCTATAGATTTTATAATAATACTTTTATTTGAATATATATTTTGTAAATTCTTACATTAAAAATGTTATATGTATTAAAATATGAATGTGACAACTTTAACATTACTATAAATAAAATATTATAAGTGTCATAATATTTTCTATATTGCTCTAAATGGTCAATAGATCAACCCATTAATGATTACAGTCGATATATACTCGAAGAATAAGAATTTTTTTAATCGTTATTATCATTTTAATAAAAATTAGATTTTTGATTTTTCATCAATTAAATAATTTATGCATCATCAATGTATAAGCCTTTAAGTAAATTATTTATTTCTTAAAAATTAAAAATAAAATACCATTATAAATAAAAAAAATTACATTTCAAATGAGTATTTATAGTCTAATTTATCTTATGTATATCCTTATATTAAAAATGATATATTTATTAAAATTTGAGTAAGACATATTTAACTTTGTTTAAATAAAAAAATTAGGTGACCTAATATCATCCAAGTGGCTTCCAAATGATACCATTTCATCCTAAAGATGATATAGGTTGAAAAAACTCATCCAATGATAATAGGAAAAGTATTAGGTTAATTTTATAATATTATTTTTACCCTTAATTACCTGATTTATCCTTTTACTGTATTAATAAATATTACAGAAGATACTATTCATAATGCCAAAAAATAAAAGACATATATTTACATAATTTGTATATACTGATTCCAAATATGGAATTAATCTTTAAAAATTAAAAACACATAGTTTATAGTAATTAGTTTAAAATTATTCTTATTGTCCGAATGGGAAAACATGTTTTTAAAACATAAAACATTGTAAAAGATTGAAATGTTTTTACATATAGATTCAATATAAAATTAATGCCAACAGACTATATTGTATTAAATGATAAAAATAAGATATATTTATACTTTAAAACGATTCAATAATATAATTTAACCATAAAAATTATTCTGATGAAAAAAGTTGTTTTCAATTAAAATTTATTTTATTTTTACCATCCATCAAAACAAGAAAGTTACCTGAAAAATATAAACAATTCATGGAAAGTAATATTTTATATCCCAAATCCAAAGAATAAGTTTATGTTATAATATAAAAATTATTTAGGTGAATTTTTTTTAATTTAAAATGGTTTTTCCATTAAAAAGTGGTAAAATTGCCTTTTTGAAAAATATAGGTTTTTATACATAAAATAAGGTTTATTCATACCCGATGACTAAAATATCTATTGATGAATAAAAAAAATATTTTATTAAATATATAAAATATATATTTCATTAATTTCATTTAGTAATTGTAATTAACTTAATTTATTAATACAAAAATAAAAATAGTTCTTTTACATTTAATTGGTTTATATTTTTCATACATAGTTGGTAGCTAATGAATTCACCATATGTTTTCATAAGTTAGTTATATTTATTCATGCTAAATTAATGGCTAGGTTACTATGGTCATTTTATAATAATGGTTTATTGTGGATCCTTTAAAATCATGATTGCGTGCAATGAAATTTAATGAAGAATTAAAATTATTTAAATAAAATATTTTATAAAACATTCAGGTGTTAAAATACCCTTAGGTATTCTATAATTATTTTTCTAGGTTACCACCAAAAAATGAGGTTACGTTTACTATTGAACTATTTTTTGGTACAATTCCCATTTATATGCCATCATACCATTTGAAACCTGTTGAGTTAAAGGTGCTTAAGTTTCATCTTGCATATTTTGAGGACAATTGATTTATTCATCCTAGTATTTCACCATGGGATTCACCTATTCTATTTGAAAATAAAGACAATTGAACCCTTATACTTTGCGTTAATTATTGAAAGCTTAACAAGGTGATTGTTATGAATAAATACCCCTTTCTTAGGATTTACTATCTTTTGGATCATATCAGGGGATCCCAATGGTTTTCTAAGTTATAACTATGATCAAGGTACTGTTGATTGATATTCCGAGATGTGGATATATCTAAGATAGATTTTATGATCCGGTTAAAGAATTTTTAGTTTTTGGTTATGAAATTATCTCTCAATAAAACTCTTGTGGTATTTATGGAACCGATAAACTAAATCTTTCATCAATTTTTGGAAACTTTTATTATTATGTTTGTGGATGATATTATGATGTATTCCAAGACTGATGAGGAGCATAGGTATCATTTAGATATCATCCTTATAATCCTAAAGGAACATCTTACATATGGGAATCTTTATAAATGTGAATTCTAGATCCAATAAGTGAATTTTATTGGCCAGGTTATATCTAAGAGGGGTGTATCAGTACACCCTAAAAAGATCTAAGTAGTGATGCTTAGTGAGAAACCCAAGAATGTGTTTTAGATTTATAACTTCTCGGGATTGACAAGTTTTTATAGGAAGTTTGTTATGGATTTCTATAAGATTGAATCTCTTATGACATAAGTAATCTATATGGGTGTTAAGTTTGAGTGGAATGAAAAAATTAAGAGATATTTTGATGAAATTAAGATGAGTTTGACTTTGGATCTGGTTATTATTCTTCTAGAACCAGGTTTAGGATATGATGTTTTCTATGATGCATCAGGTATGAGTTTCTAATGTTTCTTGATGCATGAAATATAGGTTGTGGCCTATGGATATCACCAATTAGGACCTCATGAGAAGATTTATCCTTCCTATAATAATGATCTTGTAGCTCTGATACATTCTCTAAAACTTGGAACCACTATATCCTTGGGGACTGATTTACGGTATATTTGGATAATAAAATCCAGAATTATATTTTTACTTAGAGGGATATGAACTTTTGAAAGAGATACTAGGGTGACTATCTTAAGACATTTTATTTTTATATTTCTTATACCATTGGAGAAGGGAATGTGTTTCCTGCCGCATTGAGAAAGATGTGACTAACTCAATATCTGAAGTAATATGTGGAGGAGTGGTCTCTGTTGAGCATGTTTACCGTGATGAGTTTGTTAGTGGAAGTGTCTTATGAACATGTGACATTGTCTTATGTAAAGTCTTATTCATCATTTTATTATTATATTTAGATCAAACAAGTATTATACAATAATTTCTAGTATTCTAGTAAAATCCTTAATAGTGGGGAGACCTTGGGTGATTGGTATCAATCTTCCATTAGAGATTTATGTTTCTGAGGTAGGTTGGTGATGCTGGTATCATTGAATAAAGATTTTCTAGACAGTGGATACCAATATTCTTGGTTAATTAACCCTAGGTGTACCATGATATATCAATAGATGACATACCGGTACTAGTGGAAAGGGATGAGGCTATTGATTAATGATTTCATGTCACGATTCCTTACTTTTCAAAAGATAAAGGTGAAACACCAGAAACTTTGTAGTTTGTTGCAACCTTTTCTTATACTGGTGTGGAAGTGGGATGATATATCTATATAATTATTCATTATAAAACCATATAATCCTTATAGTAAGGATATAATTTTTTTGGTTATTTATCATATTATAAAATCAGCTTATTTTCTTCTAATTAATGATATAATGAAGTTGGAAGAGATCAGACACTTATATGTCCATGAGGTTATAAAGATCAATTTTTTCCTTCTATAATTTTATTTGTATGATACCCTCAGTTTACATATAGGGTTTGGAAGGGTTTTTAGGAGTAAATTGGTTCCCAAATATAGTTAATCAGGACTAATTACCCTAAGATATAATGGAAGACCGAGCGATCCATCGATATTCTTAAGCATATACTTGGGCTTGTGAGCTTGACTTTGGTGGTTCATGGGAAAAAAATCTGCCCTTAGTCAAACTTGGGTATAGAAATAGTTATCAGGATTCAATTAAAATGGAAACTTTTAACACATTGTATGGATGGCCGTGTAGGTCTCCCTTATACTGGGAAAAGTTTGTAGAGTAGTGCTTGGTTGGATAGATCCTTATACGAGAGATAACATAAAAGGTAGAGTTAATATAGAAGATTTAGAGACTGGCCAGAGTTTCAAGAAATCCTATGCAGACAGTTTTCATCACAAGCTAGAATTTGATGTTGGTGATAGGGTCTTTATCAAAGTTTCTCCTCTCTTCGGACATCATTAGTTGGGAAAGAAGGGTAAGTTGGCACTGATATTTTTTGGCCCTATTAATATAATTAAAAATATTGGAAAGGTAACTTATCATTTGGACTTTATATCACACTTTACATTGATTAATGGTTCATTACTTTCTTTCCATCAGAGTAGGTACCAACTAGACCCATCCCACGTTATTCAATTTGAATATGTTGATCTTGATCCAGATACCACAATGGTTGAATAGTCGGTTCTGATTATGGATCTCGAAGATAAGGTATGACACGGTAAAAAAATTCCTTTTCTTAATTTACTATGGTATTATAGATAGGATATCCATGATACATTAGATCAAGTTTCATTGGTGAGGCAATAGTTCCCTTTTCTCTTTGTGAGTTCATAATCTTGACTTTATTCTATGGAAATTAAGAATTATGGTGGGGAGAATTGTAATACCCTGAAATTTGATTTCAAAAAATTTCTTTGGTTTATGTTGTCTTATTTTGATTTTTTAAGTGTTGGATATTCTTTATATTTTGATTTGTTTTTAAATTATTTTTATACCACCTTTTTTGTTTTAATTTTAAATTTATTTGAATTGAAATTAAATAATTTTTAAATTAATTTTGACCCTTACACATGGTATAAGGCGTATGTAAGGGTAAGTGTCTCCTACCATTATATAGGGTGGTTTTTAGGAACTTTTTAAGGGAAAATCCATATTTTTATAAGTTTCATAAGGGTAAGAACCTATTTATAAAGGTTATGTAAGGGTAAAATTTCCTCTGCATAAGGGTAAGGGGAATTTTCTATACACTACGTAAGGGTAGGCCCGTGCTTTCAAAGGTTGCATTAGGGTAACCCTAGTACTTAATAAAGGTAGCATGGTTTTAAAAGGTTGAATAAGAGTAAACCCTTACTATTAAAGGGTAGCCTTAGGTTTGCAATGGCAATATAAGGGTACCTAAGGCACTATATAAAGGAAACCGTACTTTTCCAAAGGTTACTTAAGGGAAACCTAGCTATCATGTAAGGGTAAAATGATTAGTATAATGGTACTTTATTAGTTTCAAAGAATGAATAAAGGTAACCTCCTCCAATGGCCGGAAGGCCTTCATTTTTTATTGATTTTGATAATCCACCTTTCAAGGGGTGAGGTGGAACCCTTACAAGGCCCGTAGGCGTAAGTATTACATGACCCTTAGGCCTTAGAAGAATTCATTACCCATAGGCTTCAATAATTACATAAAACCCAGAATAACTACTTATAACTACTCCTCCCCAGCATCTTCATTGTAAAATCAGCTCTCCACCTTCGCATGACTGTTCAGCAGGGCATTCCCGTGCATGCACAGGCTTGTCCCGATGGTAGGTGACATACTCTCTCATTCTTGCAATCCGTTTAGATTCTGCTATGGTGAAAGATCCTAGCCCATCCCCCTTGTAGAGCTTGTTCCTTGTAGGTTGTCTGGTGTGCATCTGCACTTAAGGTGTCCCGAAGGCCTTGAGGTGGCCCAAAAGCCTTACTGACCTGAAGGACTGGGTGGCCTGAGGGCCTAACAAGACTCAGAGACCAAATCGGTGGCCCAAAGGCCCAAACGGGGGCATATTCCCAACTGCTACAGTGCCAAACAGTGCCTGCTACATTTCCCGCTACAGTACCTGCTACATTACTGCACAGTTCTCACTACTGTACTGCTACAGTACCACTATAGTACCTACTATAGTACTGCACAGTTCCCGTTACAGTACCTGCTACAGTACTGCAAAATTCCCACTATAGTACCAACTATAGTACTGTTACAGTACCTGCCAAACAATGCCTACTACAGTTCCCAATACCCTTATCTGACACCCAGGAGATATGTAATGGTAAAACCATTTTAAACTCACACAATTCTCTTTTTGGGAGAAAACAAATAATTTTTTCCATTTTTTCTCCTCCCAAATAACCCTATAAATAAATTTATCCATTTTACAGGTTGTAAACAATGGTAATTTAATCCTTTTAGATAATTAAAGGTGGTAAATACTATTTTAAAATCATTTAAAACTTCTTCATTCATGTATCAATTGAAATGGAAAATTAATTTGTATTCTTAACTTAGGTGTTTTAATAATGCTACATCGGGTGTATTTATTTTAAAATATCTAAACCTCCACTTCCATTAATTTTTATGGTATACCTTTGAGAAGAGTTCTAGGCATTTATCTCCCATAAAAATATCCAATTCTTTTTATTTTCTTTCTTTCTTCTTTACTGGGGAATCAATGGGAAGTGATAGAGGTTGCTTTTCCTTGAACGTTTGACCCAGACTCTCTATTAGTGGTTTTCATATCAGGAAAAAAATAAATATTGTATGTGGTAGGTGTGAATTTAAATTAGTGATAAACTACCAAATAATAGATGTTCTTGAAAACTTATTTGGGTGGTTTAAGAAATATACTTAATGATTTCACCATTGCATAAAAGGAATTTAAAAAGGGTTTTATTTAAATAAATATTATTCACTTAATGATTTTGATAAAATTCCTATATGATATTTTTTTATAAAAGGGATTTTAAAAGCATGGGAGTGGTGATCCTTTGTTTAAGAAAATGTTTTATACAACTATGGGCATGGTTTATGTTTTTTCTTGAGAAAATCATGGCACCTAGGAACATTTGGGAACTATGGGCGTGGGTATATGGTTGATATCAAAAGACTATGGAAGAAATCAATATAATTAAGATCCACTTGTCATATTAGTATTATTTTCTTTCTCCTAGTTATATATCGCATAGTCTAGATCCCAATTATGTTTTTTATTGATTGTTTCACTATTTTTTTCACTAATGTATCATTTTTTACATTCACACATTGTTGTCTTCTATGTAATGATTACTTTGGTTAATTCCATTCATATTATCACTCATGTTTATACTTATATTTTTCTAGATTTGAATATGGATTGTTTTATGCAAATAATTTCCAATGGAAATGAATTTATAAACTAGTTTCATTTTTTAATGCTTAAAGTAACAATTACATGATTTTAGACTTTATATAGATTCATTTATGGTATCTTACTGGGCCCAATGGTCACACCCTACTTCGTATTTTTATAATTGTAGATGTGGTTTAATAGTACATAAGTAAAGGGAAGGAAATCATGTAGTTTACTAACTTATCATGGGTTTCATTTCCTTATTAGTGTGACTGATTGGTGGTGATAGACAGTTACATGGATTATTGGATTTTTCTTATTATGAATTATTTTCAGGTTTATCCTTTCATCTTGACACTATATGTCTCATGGATGTGTGCTCTTCTTCTGCATGATACTTTATTGGTTTTAATATTTTTAGTTATTCATGGGATTTATTTGGTTCTTTTATTGATATCTACCTTATGACGAGACATACTGGGTAATGTGACATGTTGAACGAGGTTAGTTTGTTACAATATTTGATATTGGGATGAGATGAGGCTTAATTATGGTAGTAGAACCACATGTACATTTTTTTCCTTTTTTATATATTCTTATATGTGGGGTCATCCAAGTTGATGATTAGTGTTTTCATATAGGAATGAACACAAATCTGTATGATTTATTTTTTCCATAGTTCATTATTATTATTTTATATGTTTATTGATTATGAATAATCTAATGGATATTTACTGTTATGGATGTCATTTAGATATTTCTTCTGTGTTTTAATCTGATATGAGGGTATAGTCTCCCCACTGTAATCCCTTAGAACCATGTGTTTAGTTATCAGACTCTAGTGTATATGGAGGTGCACCGGAGGTCAGATAGTGACCCTCAGTTTGGGAATTGTTGAGTGGACCAGGGTGACAAGGTATTACAATGTGATATAAAGGGTCATTTTATTTTGTCTTACTATTTTGGATACAATAGATAGAGCTTAGGGATTTGTTTAAGCATGTGATGGATATCATACTTGTGCTTCATGAACACTTTTTTCTAGTAAAGTGTTTAGGTTACCAAGGATATGATATTGATGTTATTTTTTTCCACTTTTATTTTTGTGTGATTTCATATAGCATGAAACACTTGTTTTTTTGGGATTTATGATATATTGGGTTTTATCTCATAGCCTGTCGACAAAAGGATAGTGTTCATGCATTATATTTGGCACATAGGATACACAATAAATTCTCATTCCCATGTGTGATTGATATCATTAAAAATATGGGTTTAATTTTTTAATGTGTCAGAAAAACTTATATAGTTTTTTTCAATATAACTTATTGGTAAAATTATACTCAGTTGAACCATAGTATATGTTTCTACTATGATGACTGGTCATGTGGATCTATAACAAGATAATATCTAATAATGGATATGAAGTGCCTCCAGTAAGGGATGTATATTATCCCTAGTAGGTCAGTACATGAATATTATTCCTTAATTTCTAACCCCAATGGGCGAGTATGATACTTGTTATATGCAAAGGGAAGAAGGGGTTCAATTATTTAAAGTGTCAAAAATAACCTATATGGTGTTTTACTATATAGATTTTTGGTGTAATTTTACTTTACCAAACCATGTGATTATGGTTACTCAACACATGACATCATGCAATTTTTTTTATTATATATATATATGTGTGTGTGTGTCTGTGTGTGCATGAGATCACGATTCTCAAGGGGTTTGTCCCGTATGTGGATTCTTGGTTAGAATCAGTGCCCTAGTAGGCTGTTGAATTGGAACATGATACCTGATATCTATGTATGTGAGACCATGAAATGGGTGTTTTGGAATGTGAGTTACCTTATGATGATGTTATAGGAGTAGAGAGGTGTTTCAAATGAGTTGTGATTTATATGAGAAATGTTCTATAATTTATTTGAGAGATCCAAGTTCTTTGAGATATAGCTTGAAATATTAGTGAGATAGGTGATAAGATTGGGATGATATGTGATGTATGAGGGTAACAGGAGTGGAAGATTATACTTGGATTTTGAGTTTTTTAGATAATAATTCATGGATAAATTCTTCAGGTTATGAGATTGGTGCATAGGAGGTGCTATCAGGTATATAGTATAGGAATATAGACACCTTTTTCTTTCATGATGTAATGAACCTTGAGTTCTTTTGTTATCAATGGTCAATTTCGAGGGTATGATATATGAGATACTTGAAATTATTTATTTCTATCATAGTTCCCAATGGGATAGTGTATCATGGTCCTTTATGTTCGGATCTAGGAGGGAAAAATCATGAGTAGATGCTAATGACCTTGGAATAACCTTAGGTTGGAATTTGATCATGTGATTTGCCTCAACATATGAGGGATATCAGGATAGTTATAAAATAGATTTAATGTGATTCTAATGAGTTGAAATTGACATTCCATATACCATGGTTAGTTTTTTTTGGCATGTGATCCCATGTTCGATGATGTGCAACTCATGGGAGAATGAGTCAGGTTATGTGACTGGGTGTATTAGAGTGAGAACCATTGAGTTACACGAGATCAAGGTAACACAAATGGATTATATGTGGTTCCCATCGTTTATGGATCTATGAGATTCCATGTGCGAGCCAAGGACCGATGTATTTATGAAATGCTTGCGTGATCGGTTGTCCATGGTTTTGGATAAAAGTTAAAGGTGTTCTACTATGGTGAGAAGTGACATCAGAGACAGATTAGGGTTCCATGGTATAATTGACTTAAGTGTGCACCTTGAAATTAATTTTTATATAGGCATTATGTTGGGAATCTATCTAGGTTATGCTCAAGGAGTGGTAAAGAAATTTATATGGTGGAGGTTTACACCTAGCCATTGAAGGGTGTGGCCCTCATTATGGGTGGGATTTCTGAAAATATCATGGTTGATGTTCCCATTAGCCTAGAATTATTGTTCATTTATATTTAGGGTCAGTACTTTGGAATCAATTGAATGGACACACCCAATAATTAAGGGCTGTGATGGATGGATTGTGGATGTCGAGGAATGACCCTTGTGTCAGATGGGATGTGTATGGGATGATACCATCCATTGGAAGATCTAGATGGAACTAGGGTACAAGTGTGTATGTGAATACAATTAAACCTAGACATACGGTGAATACTATATTTATATTTAGATATGGTATTTGTTAGAGTCTGGATGTTGGCATAAGGATCAATATAGGTTTTTGATATGATCCTAGGGTGTGTTAAATATATGGTGCGCCGGTGATCGAGGAAAGAGTGTGACAAAAGATATGGTTCATTTAGGATCTAACTATGTAATTAATCTAGAAGTTGGGTTAAAAATTTAGTGTGGATGTTTTGATAATAAAGGGATTCCACTAATGATTAAGGCATTAATATTGGGCGATGTAATGGTGTGTTTGTGGGCACAATCGTGTATGTTTGATAATGGTCGGTCAGAGGAGGACCGACTGGTGTTTTCAAGAGTAAGTGTATAGAAACCCAAGATATACATATATTTATTTTATATCATTTAAACATGTTAAACATTAAATCTAGAAAATAATCACATAATTTCAATAATTAAAGGTTTAGTGTCTTTGAGGGCTATCTACACAAGCAACTTATTTTTCTATACTCGTGAACATTTTTCCATAATTGAATTTCAATAGACCCACTTCTAAACTTCTCAGAATTTATAATTATATACTAAATATAGGGAATGAAAACAAAAGAAAGGGGTGAGATCAGATTCTTAGTAAGTAAAAAACTAAATAACATTTCATCAAGGGTTAAATGGTAAACCATTGAGGAAACATGAGCATGTGAGAAATATATTATTAAAACAAACATGGAGAAACACGATTTTTCCATAATCCATGATAAAAGGGTATGCAATCTCAACTAAATGAACATATACCAATGAAATAATTGGAAGAATCATGTGACATTAAATATGAGTCAAGGAGAATAATCATAGGAATAAGATTATGACATAATATTGTGGCATAAACATAAGTATAGAAATCATATGTCAAGGCTACCCACTAAGAAATTTATCATATAGATGGATTGGGATAATCATCTATGTAACTTATTAGGCTTGGGATAATCCCTCTATTTACCTTTGGACTTGAGATAATCCACTTATGCACCCTTTATCTTTGGATAATCCCCCATGTACCCTTTGGAATATGATAATCCTCCTGCGTACCCTTTGGCTTGAGATAATCCTCATGTGTACCCTTTGGATTGGGATAATTCTCCCATGTACCCTTTTGAGCTCATGAGATATAAACTTAACCAATTAATTAAAAGATAATATAGGATCACACCCATCATTAATCCATACATATGTATGCCACTTGAAAACAATAAATCTTCACACAATTAAGAATCCATGGAAATAAAAAATGAGATTTCTAAAATTTATAGATGGTATCAACAAAGTCAACCACAATAATGTGAACAGTTGATACGAAAAATTCAATATCCCAAAAGATTATTTCATAATAAAATTTAGAAGGTGATTCATGAAAAATAATTTCCCTATAAATACATCCTATATAGATAAAGAAGAAAATACTAGTGAAATCATACATTTTTCTTTAGAAAATGATTTATATTTGGTGTAAGAGATGTAGTTTGAGTCACTTTGAAATTCCATTATTAAAAAGGTCAAATTTTAGAAAATAAGAAATAATTAATTTTCAAAATAAATATTTATAAATATTCCTTGAAAATACATAACGAGTCTAAAAAGGTGACTTGAAATCACTTTTAAAGGTTTTACATTGAAAAAGAGTCTTCAATAATGGATTTTTAAAATAGAAATAAAGGATTAAAAAAGGTGAATTGATAAATTTTTTTAAAATAATACTTATGAAAAATAAACTTTAATAATATATCCTTGAAATGACATAAATATTTTGATTTTTTTGGAGTAGAAGATAAAAAATTTTATATAGAAAGTGTAAAAACCTTTTTAATATTTTAAAATACATTTGTTAAAAACCCACATTTTAAAATAGTAACCAACATTTCTATTTTAAAAATCAATAAGGGAAATGTGAATGTAACATGAGATATCATGTAATTGTATATCCAAATATAGAGGATTACATTATAGTGAAAAGAAAATATGGATTTGGAGGGGAAATCGTCGATAAATTTGATGATAATTATTCTCAGTAATGATATACTTTTTATGGGGAATAATTCATTGAAGAAGAATATTTGAATAAAAAGTTTCATTTTCTATAGATACAAGGAGAAAGTAGCATGAAATAAAATCTTCGGGTGGAAGAAACTAATATTGTAAGAATTAATTTTGAGGAGAAGCATTATAACTCAACAAAGGGAGTCGAGTTAACAAAAAACCCATAAAACATTGATATCTTTTGAATTTATATCCATTTAAAGAATAAACATGATATAGATCTTCAAAACCAAATAATTTCATGAATATTGAAAAATTCATTCATCATGAAGTAATCACACCATATCAAATATATCATGATTTATAATAAGAAATATGTCTTAAGGAATTAAATTTTAGACAAAGAATCCCTTACCTTGTATTCCCACTTACTTGAACACACTCTTACTACCAGTATAATAAAAATAAATTTCTTAATAAATTATTAAAAAACATTATTCATATCTATAACCATTTGTAAATATTTTTTTTATAATTATTATCTATATGTATATTAGTTATTTATTTTTATTTTGTTTTGATATCAGTGTGAGTAATCTTGATGGTTTTGAACTATTTTCAAAATAACGGTGTTATTATTAATTATTAACCCACTTTTTATCATTAATATATTATTCAAGATGAATAATCATTATTTTTTAATTATTACTTATTCCTCATTTCATTAGGTGGAAGACATGGATATGGTTCATGAAAAAGGAAATCATGAAGAACTATTTTCATTGTATTTAATGATCAAAAGGTGATATATTGATAAATATATTTCATAAAAATAACAACATTATAGAATAATTAAAAATAATAAATAAATTATTATTACATTATGTTATCATTATATATTATACCTTAATAATTCATGAAATAAATATTATAACATTATTCTCATAGGTGGTAAAAACAACCCAAATGAGGGACTGTTATAATAATTTAATGACTAAGGACATGTTTTTGTATAATATTAAAATAAAATTTTAAAAATATTAAAAAAATTAATAAATTTCGTTTATCTTCATTAAATTAATTCATAGAACCAAAACTTTAGGGTGGTGGAAACAAATTAAATTCATTATTCATGAAGGTAGTAGTCCACACATATACACGATTAATGATTCCATTTCTAAATGAATAAGATGGAATGAAGGTATATGAAAAATTATCACCTAAGAATAATAATTATGAATTATTAATAATATTAATTCCTCAAATATATCATTTTGATTAACCAGGAGAGGTTGTGATGAAAAAAACTACATCGCTTCTTGGTGGTGGAAGTCCGTATGTTTATATGATCAATATTGTTTTGTTTTAATTAGTGGATAGAAATATTGAATAATGGTTTATAAGTTAACATAAAAAAATTATATTATATTAATAATACTGGTGTAATTTTTGTGTGGCTAGATTATGTTTTTAAGAGTAATATTAAGAATAAAAGACTAAGGTGTAAGAAATACTCACATTGAGGACTTGAGATTTCTCTTGGAAATATGCCTGGAAATGGAGGCCTTAGGCTATCTAATTGAGACCATAGGATTGTGAACATGAAATAAGATTATTAGATGAGTAAAATGGTATATTTTAAGGATTAAATTCTATGGAATAAGGGTAGCATGAAGGTGTGAAAGTGTCCTCATGTGTCACCGAATTAACTAAATTTTTTCTGCCACTTCCTCTACTGATTTTCATCACATCAACTTCCTTTCCAAAAATTCATGACAAAATGTTGGAGTTTGACACTTCTTTCCATATAATTCCTTAAAAGGTTCCATATTTATATTAGAATAAAAACTATTATTTTTAGAAAACTAAACTAATGAAATATGCTGATCCCAATTTCCCTGGAAATCCATCAAAAAAGATCAAAACATATCCTACCAGGTCTGAATTGTTTTCCTAGTATTTCCATCATATTGAGGTTGACAGGTTGTTATAAAATTTAATTCAGTTCCCAATGATTTCTGAAGACCTTTCCAAAAGTTATAAGTGAACTTGGTATCACGATTATATACGATGGAGAGAGGCACTCCATGTAACCTGAATATCTCCTTTAGATACAACTAAGAAATATGATCAAGTGATTATGTGTCTTGAATTTGATGAAAATGATAATATTTAATAAAAAAATAAAAAATAACCCATATTACTTTGTTACCTCAAGATGTATTTGGTTGTTCCACCATGAAATCCCTGGATATATCTTCCCATTTCCAATTTGGCACTGGAAAAGGATGAATCATCCCCTTTGGTAACTTTTATTCTGCTTTAACCTATTGAAAAGTCAAACATTTCACAGTAAAATAAATAATATCTATTTTCATTCCATCCCACTAGTAACACTCTTGAAGGTCTCTGTACATCTTAGTACCACCAGGAGGAACTAAAAATGGATAACTATGAGCTTCACATAACAATTATTTCTTCAACTATAAATCATTAGGAACATATAATATCCTAAAAAATAAGAAAAAACAATCACTATCAATGTTAAATTCAATCAAGTTACTCTTGTCAACCAATTCCTCCATTTTCTTTCACTCACGGTCTTCTTTATGTGATTTCTCAATTCTTTTAGATAGAGAGGGCCACACTGGACCCGAAAACAAAATAGCAGAATTTCCTACACCAAAAACATCCAAGCCAAAATTTATCAATTCATTAACCAAGGGGTCATGTTCCAAACATAAAATGGTTAATGTAGAATTATTTTTCTAACTCAAAGCATCATCCACTTTATTTTCTTCTCCAGAAAGGTATAAAATCATGTAATCATTATACTTGATTAGTTCCAGCCATCTTCTCTATCTCATATTAAATTATTTCTGAGTGACTATCTACTTAAAACTTTTGTGATCTATATATATTTCACACTTTAATCTATAAAAATAATGCCTCCAAATTTTTAATGAAAAATCAATAGTAGATAATTCCAAATCACTTGTTGGGCAATTTAACTCATGAGGTTTCATCTAATGTGAACCATAAGAAATTACCTGATCATTTTTCATTAGGACACAACCAAGTATTTTCAAATAAGAATATCTATATATGAAAAATTCAGAACTTCTAGAAGATATGGCTAGAATTGAAGAATTCACTAATCTTCTTTTCAATTCTTAAAAAAGTATCAAATTATTTTGTACAGATGAATTTTACTTCTTTTAGGGTTAACATAGTTAGTGGGATAGATAACCATGCAAATGTTTCAACAAACCTCTATTAATATTCTTCCAAACCAAGAAAATAATTAATTTCAGTTATTTTTGGGAGTCTTGGCCATTATTAAAGAATTTTAGTTTAATTAGGATCAATGGTTACACTTTATTTAGAAAAAATGTGACCAAGGAAATAAATTTTTTTCAACCAAATTTCATACTTTCTAAATTTCCCAAACATTTTATTTTCTTTTTAAAGTTTGAAAAACAAACCTTAGATGTCCTTCATTCTCCTCTTTACTATTAGAAAATATTAGAATGTCATCAATAAACACAACCAAAAACTTATCCAAGAAATAATGAAATATTCTATTCATAAGATCCATAAATACAATAGGTTTATTAGATAATCATAATGGCATAACTATAGACTCATAATTCCCATATCTAGTACAAAACGTAGTCTTTGAAATGTCTTCTTCCTTTACTTTCAACTGATGGTATCCCATCCCTAGGTCAACCTTGAAAAATACTGTGCTCCCTAGAGATGATCAAACAAATCATTAGTATAAGGAAAATGATACTTGTTCTTAATATTTATTTTATTCAAGACTCTAGAATCAATTTAAAGTCTAATTGAACCATATTTCTTTTTAACAAACAAGAAATAATCACCCCATGGTGATGTTCTAGGTTATATAAAACCTTTATATAAAAATTCAAAGAACTTATTTTCCATTATAAAAGTTCTACTTGATTCATTTGATAAGGGGGTTTTGAAATTGTCTTAGAACTAGGAACTAATCCAATTTTAAACTCAACCTCTTGATCAAGAATAACATAAGGAAACTCATTAGGAAAAAACATCAAGATACACATTTACCACTAGTACATCATTAATCTGAATAGTTCTTTTATTTCAATAATATGTGCATGATAACCATATTTTTCATATTTTAATAGTTTTTTAGTGTCGTAATATGTTATCAATGATATGAGTTCATTATTGTACATGAAATAAAACTCTTTTTGAAAAGAAAATTCTTTAGCTCTATAATATATCTTAGCATGGTAAACAAAAGGCCAATCCATACCCACGATAACATAAAACTCTATAAAAGGAAAAAAGGGATTGTAGGTGAAGTCCTTAAATAGGAAATTTCTAGAAGATTATTATAATTTATTTTTTTCCATAAAATTTCCTCTAGGTGTTTTTACCACATGTTCTGGATTCATTTCCTTAGGTGAAATTTTAAAACCATACTAGAAAATTTATCAGAAATGAAATAATGTGTAGAGATTGAATCAAAAAACACAATGGAATATTCTATAAAAATAATATATTTACCTGATACCACTACTTTTGATGGATCAACATCTATTGAAGTAATTGCAAATGAATTTTCTACACCCTTCTGTTTTCAATCTTTAAGATTTTCCTCCCCAGTGACTAGCTTTGGACACACATTTGTAAAATTACCCAACTACTTACAGTTAAAGCATCTTACCACCATTTTATCTTAATTATTAGGATAATTTTTACTTTCACTCACAATCCATGTTTTCAAACATTCCACATTGGTATCACTTACCAGAATTGATAAGACATTATCTAGGATGTATTTAACCACAATTTTCACAAGAAAGAAATTTGATTTTCCTACCTCAAAATTTATTTGACTAATTATTACCTAAATCTTTCCAATTTGACCACTTATTATTCTTGTCATCACGAGGTACATATGTGTCAGAAAACTCCATTTCAAAAAATTTCAACACACAAAACATGTCATATCCTATGTTTTTATGGAATTGTTTTCTCTTTTTTCGAATAAATTAAATTTTCATTTATGTCGTGCAATACACTAAATAAAATATTCCATTCACATGGAATGAACATGGATTATGTTACATGGAACATCAATTTGGAGTATAATACACAGAACATCAATTTGGTTTATGTTACACAGAACATCTATTTGGCATACCTTACACGCAAAACTGATATTTATATGAAACATCATTTTAGTGTTATAATTATTTTAATAAGATAATTACATCCTAGTTGTTAAAATTAGTTATATAATAGTAATAAATAATTTAAAATATTTTATATAGTGGTTTTACATAAATAAAACACATTGATAACAAAATATATAATTTTTGGTCAAATCCTTTTTTGTTTAAAAATACCGATTTCTCGAATAAACCGCTTTAAATGTCCCTTTCTGAAAAATAATAAAATTAATTAAAATAAAAATTTAGAAATTCAATTTGATAAAATAAAATTAATTTTTTAATTTATAATGTCGAAATTATATTAGGAATAATATTTGGGTTTTTTCTGAGAAACTTCATTTTTATGTGAATAGTGAAAAATACCAGATTTTAATTCAAAACTGGTTTTTCATATAATTTATTTATAAGGATAAATTATATTTTTAATTGGTTTAAAAGATTAATTAGAAAATATTTTTATAAATCTATCCAATTTAGTTCATTGAAATCAATTTCATTTTGAAATTGACTATAAAAACATAGAATTGTTTTGAACGTTTTTACTTTAAAAACCCACATTGTTGACCCGACTAGAGGATTTTATTTAAATTAATTTATACCACTTATGTGTTTTAAATTTGAGAAAATGGATTCCATATTTTGAATAATCATAATTTATAATTTTTAATATGGTCAACTTAGTTTTTGACAAAAATTATTAGTGAAGTAATTAAAATTAATTACAACGATTAATGTTAAATTAAGCACAATAAATGACTAAACCATAACATTAAGGCCAAAAAAGACCTATAAAATTGTACTAAAGACATTTTCTTGATATATTTAGACCCTATAATCCATTTTCTCAAATTTTAACCACTAATTAACCACATGAAATTAAAAAACATGGGTGGGGTTCCCTTCCTTTAAAATAATATAATAGATTCCACCCCTCCTCCATTATAAAAGACCTACTTCACTTCCACTTCACCACACCTATAAATACCCTTAGGGTAGAACAAAATATGGAAAAAATATCCCTAAATTACCTCCCTTATACCTTGAATCCTTCCCTTGGGTAGAAAGAAATCCAAGGAAGTCTTTTGCCACATACCAAAAGAAGTTACCCCATTAAGAGGTAACACCCTCCCTCAAAATCCTTTCTTTTATTTTCTTTCTCTACTCCCTCTAAAAATATTATTCCATGATTTTATAAAAAACAATTATCCTAAATATATTAGTATTTTTTATGCTATGTATTCTACCAACAATTACACACACTTCCATCTAATGGGTAACAAACATATTGTTTATGTGTAGGAGGAATATCGCCCCACTAAATGATAATTGTTAAATTTTACTTTACCACATATCATGGTAAAAATTATGATGGAAAATTTGTTTATATATTTTATATATAATATTTATTATGTCTTTAATCTTTTGTAATTATTTTACAACACAAATCTTTATACTTTTCATTTGGTGTTAATACTATAATTTCGTTTGAGGAAGTGTGGACTACTGCCCCCTCAAAGCGATGTGATTCATTCATAAACTACATGGGATGTATTAAGGATGGATGTACTGAATATATATTATATATATGATATAATAAATCTACTTAAATTATTATATATATACATATATATACATACATAGGTCCTTTACTTTATTTTTTCAACATAATAATTAAACAGAAATAATGTTTATGTGTACGTATGGATTACCGTCTCAATGAACAATTTATTACATTTGATACTTACATATTATATGGATTTTTATAATACACATATAATATATATAAATTATATTTATATCATGGTTTAAAATCTGAAATAATGATATAATTTTAAGGACCAATGATATAACAAATTAAGATACATGTGAAAAAAAGTGAATATTTTCCTAAGTGAAACCTTAACATAGGATGTTTAAAAAGTGGGTAATATATGGTAGTAATAAAAACTTATATGGTAAAAGATATAAGAATATTTTTTGTTAAAATATGTACAATAAATTTATATTTATTATACATGTGGTTTGAACGAGTATGATGAGATTTAAGACATAAGGTAAGGGGGATTTCATATCACTTTTTATTTCCATGAGATACATGATATGTTCACCAATATTTCCTTTTTTTTGTGGTGTATTTATTTCCCATGATTGTATTCCATGTGTCTTATACTTTATGGGTATCCACATTTCTATTTTTTTATTCTTCTTTCATGGGGTTTAAGTTTCAAAAGTTACCAAATCGGTAAAATGATTTTGTCTCAATTTCCCTTCTTTGGGACTCATGTTTTGTTATATAACCAAATTATTTTTATAGGTTTATAAACTTAAATTTTACATGATATATCATTAATATACTTCTATTCATGATATTTAATCTTCATGGAGAGTATGATCCCAAGCAACCAAGTGGTAAGAGTTTTTTGAAACAATCTCATCAGTTTTTGAGGTTGCTAATGATTATGTGTCTTTGATGAAATATTATGATCCATATCTCAAGAATATTCATAAGTTTCCTTGTCCTATATATTTTAAATATTTAATAAGTTATTAGTACAACTTTTAAAGTCTTTTTTACTTAAGATAATGTTTTATGTAAAATCTGACTGTCTCTATCTCTTCGGTCAGAAATATTTTTCATTCAGAAACTATGTTTTTGAAAATGTTTTCAAAAATGATTTCAAAGGATCCTTGAAGATAATTTTCAAGAATAAAGTATTTTAAAAATGTTTTATTGTTTTCAAATCATCCTTTATAATTTTTTAAAACTAATTTCAAAGAAAAATATTTTCAAAATATTTTATGTTATAAAAAATAAATTTTCAAGGAAGAGAATATATTTTCCTCAAGAAATGTTTTTAAATGATCTTTGAATACTATTTCCCATCTAAGATAACATCCATTTGTGTTAATAACATGTTTATGGGAATGTTATTAAATTTTTACATTTATATTCTTTATCTGAATGTATTATGATTTTTATGGAATGATGTTTATGAAACCCATTTCTCTTTCATAGGTTAAATGCTTTTGAAACCATATTCTTTTCACAGGTTATGTTTATAATTAAATGATTATGAAACATATATCTTTTTCTGAAGGTTATGATATGATTACATGTTTATGAAACCTATTTTATTTCATGGGTTAAGATATTATACTCTTTTAATGATCTTTGGGAACATGTATGTATAATTTCATTATGGGATGGGTGGGACCTATATCTCCCTCCAATGCATTGGGTAAAGATTTATATCTCATGAGATAGAAATTAATGGAACTATAAATGAACTTTATTTAGTAATATAGGTTTTTAATGGGGTTTTACCTAGTTCATTAATATAGAGATGGAACGAGGGTGTACCCGATTTAGTAAAGGACCTTGTCCACTAAGAAGGTCTTGGAATCTATGCCTTAGAAACTATGGAAATCATATTATATGTTTATATGTTTTCTACACTTCTATGTTTTAATAGTATGTTATGATTTCATGACTTATGTTATTTATTTCCATATAATTCATTTTTTATGAACTTACAAGATTTATGCCATGATTCATGTGTATGAACTTTGATATATAGGGTATGATCTTATATTTTTATGATCATGTTCTCATACCCTTATGACCATGATTATGCTTACATATCTCCCTTATTTACCCTTATTGATCATATTATCTCACATATTTTTATGTTTATTTCCCCAAGTTATTAAGATATGGATTATATTTTATATTTCCAAGAAGGGTGATATCCAATAAGAACCTAGTGGGAGACAATGTAGCTCCTTTATGTACCTGTTTTTATGTCCCCATGTTTCTAAAGGCACTAGAATAGTACAGTATTTAGGTGTCTATTTTTGTAATGTTTTTTGTATTCCACACAAGTGATATAATGTTAATGTATGTCAATATCAGGGTCATTATAATTGGTATCAGATCAAAGGTTTATTTAAACCTTGGAAACTTGAAAGATAAAAGCTTAGTGAGAGCTCTAAGGACATGTCTAAGGATAAGTCTAAGGATATGGAAAAGTGTAGGAAAATGTCCTGGAATTTTGGTGAAGAATATAATGAGTGGTTTACTACAAATAAATCACTATCTAGATACTACAAGTGGATTTGGATTTTGAAAATATGTAAATTGGGGTAACAACTTTGATAAGATGTTTCGAGCCTCACTAGTGGTAGTATGGTACATGAAAATGGGACTTGATGCACATCTGGTTTGAAACTCCAAGGGGATATGCTTAAAATATTAAAAAACCCTTAATAAAACACCATGAATTATTTAAATACAATATGACTATGAATAAAATAGGATAAACCTAAGGTTTTATAGATTAAAGAAGGTGTCATAACTTAGATATCTTATAAGTGACTTTTCATGAATGTGTGTTAGGTAGGAATATACAAAGTAACACACAAGAGGGGGTCAATTGCGTCTTTTAAAATTATTCCAACAATTCTATATTTTGACACCCTCTGCAATTTATGCAGATATTTTGTGTTTTTATTCTGTATGAAAATATGCAGTGGATAAATTGAAATAATGAATACAACCTTTTATAGTGGTTTGGGGAACAAAGATCCCATAGTCGACTCCACCAAATAATTTGTCAATGAGATTAGAAAATTTCACTAGATTGGTCCACTTATAACAAGACCAAGAATTCCAAAAATGAGTAAAGGAAGTTGAAAACTTTACAAGACTAATATAAAAGACTTCTGGTAATATAACAGAGAACCAATTATCCACAGCTTAGATCGAGAAGCTGATACTCCATTACAACTGAGTACGAGCAGTTAAAACTCTCAAAAAATCAAAAGATATTGATTTGTTGAAACAGGTTAAACTTTACAATTTAATAAGTACAAAATTGATAATAGATGGATATTATTCTTTAAAAATGATAATCTTCAATAATTAAATAGTATGATGTTATCCGGTTTCAAAAAGATCTTCAAATTAAAATAATAACAAATAGTAGTAGTGATCTAACTGTAGAATGATGAAAAAAATGTATGTCACCAAAGTGAAGTATTCTTTTAGAGTCATTTGTTCTTCGTAGTATCATAGTAAATAATTTTCAATAAATAAGTCATATATGTGAATCACATATCACACACATATGAAGAGATATTTTGATAGAATATATAGAATAGAAAACTTTCTTCAGTATTCCAGATCCAAAATAATAACCCGATTGAACGCAGAAATTCAAATCTTAAATGAATAAGAGAGTCATAAATTTCCTTTGAAATAGGATAGATTTTATCCGATGAACTCAGTTCTTTGAAACAATAAAAATGATAATTTAATCAGTCTTCAATTCTGACTCGACTGGTGCCGCAATCTCATATTGAAAATTACACTTGAAGAACTTCACCATTGAGATCACAATGTAGGGTTGAGCTACGTAGCGTAGGGTTCCTTTTCATAGAATAGGGTTACTTTGTATATAATAGGATTCCTTTTCATAGAATATGGTTCATTTCAACTTATGGTTCATTAACCATACATTCATCATTAAAATAACTTAGGGAACAAAATAGTGCAGGGATGATGATCTATACGTTTATCCTTGTCATCATAAAATCCTGAACGTAGCATTGATTAACCATATGCTCAACTTTACTGAATGTAGGGTATGCAAAATAAATACAGACTCCAATATAGGGTTGCTGATTCATATGCATGTCAATTTTCCGAATGTAAGGATGGCGATCCAAACACAATCTCTTTAGCGTAACATAGGGTTGATATCATACGTAAACATTAGCCTTCTAGCATAACGTAAGGATTAAAACAATGTTTCCAATTTCATTTCCGTAATTCTAAATTAATTTGAATAGAATATAAATTTCTATCAAACTCACTTAACAAAACATCATTTGAAAATAAATAGGGGTATTTGTGAACATCAAAATCATCATAAATTATAGAGTATTGTTGAGACAATACATGCCCAAAAACTCCCCCTTCTTGACAATAAAAAACCCATAACATAATACTTAACAAAAATTAAATAAAATATAGGATTTTTAAAACAAAAAAGTAGATAAATAAATTTTCTTGAAATTTTGTTTTCACAGAATTATTTAGATAAATAAAATTTTCAAAGGAAGATGCTGTGGTTGCAAATATTCTCTTCATCTCCCTGAGAGAAAGTTTCTGTAAACTTAAATATTCACCCTCGTTTTGTTATATCAAAAAGGAGGTTTCAAGTATTAAATAAAATAAACCACAGTTAGTATAGAACATAACTATACATGACTAGTTATGAATTCTGGCATAAGAAAAATAAATCAAATATTGTTAGTGTAGTATTGAACTGAAATAAAAATAAATAAATATAAATACAAATAAAATAAATATAAAATGACATTCAAGTGTTTTGAAAAGTTAGAGTACAATCCACAATCAACAGGGGTCTTCAAAATGAATGATTAGAGTTCAGTTTCATTAGGGACATAGGGTTCTTCCAGATGCGGAAGGGCATGAACAACACTTCTAAGATCAATCAGCTTTAGAAAAAGGATTTGGAAATGGTTGTTAAACACTTCTTTATAGTACTGAAGTATCTTCCTCAAATCATTTCCAACCTTCAAACTTTCAACCAAATTGACCTTTAAAAATCCATTCACAACTTATCCTGACTAAATTAAAGAGATAAACTTATCTTTAACTTGATTAATCACTGGTCCCAACCAAGAGTCACTTGAAGTCAGATAACTAATCAGATGCCTCTGATTGTCCAAAAAAACATTCAAGGGAATGCTATCACACTGAAGAGTGTGTAACCAATCATTAAAATATTCCAGTACAGAGGTAATTTCTTCACACTTCCTAAGAAATTCTAGAAGTGTCTATTGAGAAAAAGTAGATTCTTGATTAGTTTCTATGAGAGATTAAAACTCTATCTCTATCATCAACTTAAATTCATCAAACTCTATTTTCTTGATAGAATAATCCTTTAAAAAAAATTCTCTTTACATCTTGGAAATAATCTCCTTAAGATCTCCAACTAAAATGATATTTTCTTTGAATTCTTTTATAGGAAGCTTTTGAGCTTCAAAATCTGATCTGAGTACTGAAACAATATAGTATTCTTCAAACTTTTTCTTATCATCTTCCAACTATTCTATTAAAAAACATTCTGATCCTTAAACATTAATATTTTTATAAATTGGGAATTATCTTATGAATCATATGATTTAGGAGAATTAGAACCTAATTAATCAACTTCAAAAAAAGAAAATATTGGCTTACCAGCTTCTTATGGTCTATTTCTCTAATTAGATCCTCCCAAAACACTAGGATTTGGAGAAATTTGATTTCCAGGTTTAGGAATATCTTCCCTATGAAGTTATTGAATTTGATCCTCCTTCTAAACTTTCTCAACCAGTTGAGCCTCATGTTCATATTATCTTTTCTCACCATGTGGAGTGACATCCACACCTCCAATAAGGGATTCAACAACGACTTCTAAAACTTTAACTAAAATTATTATTCTTTTCTGAACAAGATATTATTTTGGCCTCAAAGTGGATTCTTCATCAGGACTCTAACAAACTGATCCAATGGATGAGATAACCCTTCCCCCCCCCTATACAGATTCTAATAACTTTTTTGTAGCTCCGCACCAATTAGAAACAAACTATTGAAATATTTTCTTCAGAAAAAACCCTGATTCTTCACCATTCCAGCATTCAAAAAGTTTTTGTAATGACATGATCTACCAAGAAAATATTAAAAATATTTCCTTTTCATTGTACAAATATTGAAATAATACTACCATAGGGATAATTTCCCATATTCACATCTTCATGGAAGTAGTGGTTTGGATATCTTATCATAAATTGACAAAAATTAAACTTAACAATTTTTAGAAGAAGAAAAATGATATACATGTCTAGGTAATGGAATTTCTCAAGATCAATAGTCCTATGAAAGATCCCATATTAAATAAACTTCATCATCACGTGGTGGTCAAGATAAAGTTATTTCATAAAAACTTTCTTGAAAATTAATGTTTCAAACAAAGAAAACATAACATCCTTAGATGTATATATTCTATTACGGATATGTATTAAATCAAACTAAAACTCCACCTCATGGGGAAAATAGATAATCTCTACCATTTCCATAAAGGATAAAAAAATTAATTATTATCAATAGAAGAGATAATGAAGTCTTCTCCAAAACCAAGACTAAAAGAAGTATTTTTACAAAATTCATTCACTTCTATTTCACAAACTATTGGCATGTTATCTTCACCAAATGCATTAACCAAACCTTGAAAACGTATTGCTTCCTTAAGAGATTGATTTTTTGAATCTAAATAGATAAAATCTATTAACTTTCCCTGCAATACTTTGCGACCATTCCCTGAATCATAGACATTATTATCCAACTCATCATCCATGAATCTTTGTGAGGTTTCCGTATCTAAAGTTTTTGGGATTTAAGGTATTGAAGGTTTAGGGTTTTTAGAATATAGGAATCGAAATAGAGAGGTACTATATAAGTTATGTAAGAGAAGAGATGAAATAAGGATAAGGAAAATGGTTTGCTCATGCTGATTGAGAATGTACTGATTACATTTTAATTTTGAAATTAAAATAAAATAAAATCAAAAGGAAATGTTTTTTAAAACAAATTTAAATGAAATAAAATAAAAAATATTAAATAAATATTACTAAAAGAAAAACTGAGAAACTGAAAATAAATTAATAAATAATTACATAAACTAAAATATTCCTAAATCACCCTTAATAAAATAAAAACTAGCACTAGGAACTGGTTTAATAAAAATATCAGCTAATTGATATTTAGTAATAAGAAATTCTAAAGATATATCCTTTTTAAGAAAAATATATATTAGAAAATGATGCCTTATATCAACTTGCGTAGTCCTAAAATGACTTATAGGATTTTTAGAAATATTAATAGCACTAGTATTATCACCTAAAATAGGAATACTATTCAATTTAGTCCAAAGTCTAGTTGATCGTTTTCATTTCCAATACTTGGGCACAAAAACTGCCTGCAAAAACATATTTCACTTCAGTAGTTGAAAGGGAAACTGAGTGTTGTTTCTTACTAGACCATGACACTAATGATTTTACTAAAAAGTGATAGGTTCTAGAAGTACTTTTTCTATCTTATCTAAAACCTCCAAAGTCAACATCTGAATATGAAATTAATTTAAAATCATAAGTTTTTGGGTAAAGAAGAGATTTAAAAATATTACCTTTTAAATATCTAGAGATTCCTTTAATAGTAGTAAAATGAGACTCTTTTTGATTTGATTGAAATATAGAACAAATACATATAGAAAATACAATGTTTTGTATGACAACATTAATATATAAAAAACTACCAATCATACCTCTATATAACTTATTGTCAATTGGTTTTACAGCTTCATCCATATCAAGTTTTATATTGGTACACATAGGAGTTCTATATGTCTTTTTATTCTCAAGTCCAAATTTTTTCAATAAATTTATAATATATTTACTTTGATTTAAAAAATTTCCATAATCTTGTTTATAAACTTGAAATACTAAAAAAATCTAATTCTCCCATCATACTCATTTAAAATTATGTTTTTCTTTAAATTCAAAAAATCACGAAAAAACATTTTATTAATTGAACCAAAAATAACATCATCAACATAAATTTGAACTAATAAAATATTAGAACAAACTGTTTTCTTGAAAAGTGTTGGGTCTTCCAAAACAATAGTAAATTAATTTTTCAAAATAAAATAACTTAATATTTCATACCAAGGTCAAGGTTCCTGTTTAATGCCATTGATAACTTTGGTATGTTTAAAAACAAAATTCTGTTTTTGAGGATTCTCAAAATAGGGGGTTGTTCAACATAAACTTCATCCATTAAATAACCATATTGAAAGGAAGATTTAACATCTATCTGATAAAATTTAGAAATAATATGAGATTAATAGGCTAAAATGATTCTAATAGATTCTAATATATATACATAGAAAAAAGTTATCATCATAATATATACATTCTTCCTGATTATATCCTTTAGTTAGTAATCTGGATTTATTCCTAGTATTGATCCATTGATCATTCTATTTATTCCTAAAGTCCCACTTAGTTTCTGTAACTGGATAATTGGTTGGTCTCTCTACTAGTTCCAAAACATCATTCCTTCTAAATTGCTTTAGTTCTTCCTACATAGTAAACATTCAACTTTCATCAACTAAGGCTTTCTCTATTGTTTTATTTTCTAACAGGGATAATAAGGTAGAAAATTCTGCTATGTTTCTTACATTTTTTCTAGTTCTAATTCCTATGTCTAGATCTCCAATTAAAGTTTCTAAAATATGATTCTTTAGGGTTCTAGAGTGTCTAGGAAAGATAATTTTAGGTTCTTTAGTATCATATTCTTCTGAAGTGGACTAAATTTTATTAATATCATTTTCAAAATCATTTTAAGGGTTTCAAGTCTCAATGTCATCAAAAGAGTTAGTGACTTCGTCAGTTTGATATTTCTTTTTAATGAAAGGTTCATTTTCATTAAATTTGAAATGAACTTATTCTTAAAAAATCCTTGAAATTAAATTAAACACTCTATAAGATTTAGAGGTGGCAGAATATCCTAAAAACAATCCTTTATCAGCTTTTGGATCAACCTTACCAAGGTTTCCCCTAGTATTCAAGATATACACCTTACATACAAAAAATTTAAAGTATATTACTTTTGGTTTTCTATTATTCCAAAGTTCATAAGGTGTCTTTTTAAAAATAGGTCGAATTAAAACTCTATTCATGATATAGTAGGTCATGCTTAAATTTTTATCCCAGTGATAGGTAGGAAGACTGTATTCATTCAGTATAGTTATAACCATTTCTTGAATAGTTATATTTCTCATTTCAACAATTCTATTTTTAGGCGTTCTTGGTGCATATAAGATGTTTTTAATACTTATATTTGAGAAAAGAAAAACTAAATTCTTGATTTTAAAATCCTCCACCATGATCACTTCTAAATGGAATTATTTTAAAACCTTTTTTTTTATTTTGAACAATTTTACAAAAACATTCAAAAATAGTGAAAAATTCACTATTGAGTTTTATAAAATAAACCCAAGTAAATCTCGAATAATAATCTACTAAAACATAAATGTATAATTTACTATAAAAACATTATATCCTTTATTGTCCAAAAAAATCCATATAGATAAGTTATAAAGGATTAGATATATCAATTTTATTAATAGATTTGAAAGAATATTTGCGATTCTTGCTAATTTGACATGCATCACAGAATCTATCATTGTCAAACAAAAGACTAGGAAAATTAGAAACTAACTATTTCTTAGAAAATTTAAGTAAATCATAAATATTATAGTGTCCAAGTCTTCTATTCCAAATCTGTGATTCATTTGTCTTAATAGTTAAACAATTCACTTTTTTTACATAAGGAATTTAAATCCCAAGTATAAAAATTAGTAGTTATAGGTGCCATAAACTTAAACAACTTATCTTTAAACATAGAGCATGATTTTTTTAAAAAATAAATATAAAAACCATCATAAAAAATATGATAAATACTTATCATATTTTTCTTTAACCCTTGGACATATACTACTTGTTGATTGAAATAGTCTTTGGATTTCCAACAGTTCCAACTCTAACTATTTTTCCATTGGCATTGTCACCAAAAGTAACCAGACCTCCATCCATTTGAGTTAGAAGGTGAAAATTTGATGGATCTACAATCATATTATTGGAACAAACACTATCCATATACCATATAGCATTTTTGTTCCTGTAGCATGTTACCTACAAAATCAATTAAAAAAATGTTTTTTTGGCACCCATATTTTCTTGGGTCTAGCAGTTTTAGCTAGCAATGATTTAAGAATCCAGATCTTTTTTTTTTCCATAATTCATATAACATTATTAAAATAAAATTTATAAATAAAATCTATTTTAATACCACTATTTAGAGGAATTTTCAAATAAAAATTATTAGTAACACAACCTTTTGTTCCAAAAATGATAACATGGTTTATTTTTAGAATTGGTCACAAAAATAGTTTTTAAATAATTTAGATTTATCACCCTTAATTCCTATTCCAATCTTTCCCTTTTAATGATTTTAATTCCAAGAATATTATTTAAGATATTTTCTCATTTAGTAAAAATAAGTGCATCACTTTTATGAGTTTCTAATTCATCTTATAAGGCTTTGATCATTTTTTCATGATCAACATAGTTTTTTATGGATGAATTTAATTTTCTATCAACTCTTTATGCTGTTTAAGAAATGTATCTCTTTCACCTAAAATAGCATTATGAATTTTTTTTAAATACATTTATTTTTTCAATAAGGAATCTTATTTTTATTTTATCATATAACAATAGGTAGATAATTTAATATTTGAGTAATTGGAAAAATTTGAATGAGAATTGAATGATTAATAGGTTTTTACCTTCTCCTCTTCAGCCATGAAGCACATGTTAGACTTTATATTTGATTTCTCCTTCTCTGAATGAGACTTTGAAGGACTACTAGAGGCTTCAGATAGAGTCCATGTGGATTTAATTTCTCTTTTTATTTTATGCTCATAATCATCATTTTTCTTATATCTCTTTTCTGATCTTTTTCTTTCATCTTTTAGTTGAGGAAATTCAGGTCTGATATAACCAAATTTCTTATATTCATAGCATCTAAATTCTATTGATTCTTTCTTATCCTTCTTGAAGGACTTTTTGAATCCTCTTTTATTCTTGTAAAACTTGATGAAATTTCCTGGGTAGCTGAGCCAATTCCATTTTAGAGTCATATGAATCTGAATTATTTTCTACTTTGACTTCTTGATTTATTTTTCTGTTTTGTTTTTTAGATGTCACCTTCAGAGCAATATTTTCTTTCTTCACTATAATCTTCTGATCTTCAGCTTCATATTTTATTTTTTCATCATACATCATCAGTTTCCAAATTAGTTATTTCATTGTCACATAATTGACTGGCGATGATTATCGAATAGCAGAAGATATGCCATTCTATTTTGAGGGTAATACTTTGATTACTTTCAAAGCTTGATCAGCCTATTTGATGGGTTATCCTATGGCTGTAATATTGTGGACAATTTCTGTAAGCCTTCCATTTATATGTGTGACAATTTCTCCATCAAACAATCTAAATGTGTCAAAATTAATATTTTATTTTGCATACATCATCTATCTTACATTATCTATTCCTTCATAGTCAATTACAATGGTTTTACACATCACATATGTAGTTGGAAATTGTGATGCATGATTAAACTCATCTAGTCCAAGACCATAGATAATATCATTTAATGCTTTAAAAGTGATATCATATTCAGCTTCAGTTTTAGCATCCCATGTTTCTGGTTTCTCAAGAATATTATAAGGAGTAATGATTTTTGAGTAAACTATAAATCCAATATTTTTTAGATATAGAATCATTATTTATTTCCAACACCCATAATTTTGACCACTGAAGTATGGAGCTCGAACCATTGAAATTACTTATCTAGGATAATCCATTGACATATTTGTATAAACCTTATACTTTTCAAATTTCTATATATTTATTCAAAAGTTATTCTCTAATACTAATTGTTAGGTTGGAATATAAAAAGTAACACACAAGAGGGGATGAATTGTGTCTTTTCAAATTCTTCCAACAATTCTGTCTTTCGACACCCAATGTAATTTATAAAAATATTCAGTGTTTTTATTTTGTATAAAATTATTCAGAGGATAAAAAGAAATAAATAACACATCCTTTATAGTGGTTCAGGGCACAAATATCCCTTAGTCCACTCCACCAAATACTCTCTCTGTGAGTTTGGTGAATTTCACTAGAATGATCATCTTATCACAAGACCAAGAATTCCACAACTGAGTACAAGAAGTTGAAACCTTTACAAGACTAATTACAAAGACATCTAGTTCTATAGTAGAGAAATGATTATCCACAGTTTAGATCAAGAAGATAGTACTCCACTATAACTGAGTATGAGTAGTTGACACTCCCAATATATCAAAAGAGATTGGTTTGTTGAAACAAGTTAAACTTCATAATTGTTACAACATGTGGTTGACAGTAGATTAATCTTCCTATTCAAAAATGATAATCTTCAAGAGTGAAATAGTTTGAAGTGATTCAGTTGCAAAAATATCTTCAAATGAAAACAATAACAAATATCAGTAGTGATCTCACAGTATAACGATGAAAAAAATGTATATCACCAAAGTGTAGTCTTCTTTCAAATTTTTTCATTCTTCATAGCAGCGCAATAAATAATTTCAATAAAGTAGTCATATATGTGAATCACTTACCACATACATATTAAGATATATTCTAAACTAATATATAGAACATAAAACTTTCTTTAGTATTCCAGATCAAAAAGAATATCCATATTGAGAGAAAAAATTCAAAATTCAAATGATTAAGAGAGTCATAAATTCCTTTAGAAATTAGAGAGATTTTCTTCGATGAAATCAGTTATTTGAAATAATCAAAATGATCATTGAATCGGTCTTCAATTCTGACTCGACCATTGTAGCAATCTCATATTGAAAACATGACTTGAAGAACTTCACCATTGAGATCACAACGTATGGTTCAGATGCGTAGCATATGGTTCCTTTGCATAGATTAGGGTTCCTTTTCATAGTGTAGGGTTTCTTTGGATAGTGTAGGATTACTTTTCATAGTGTTGGGTTACTTTTCATAGTGTAGGGTTCCTTTCAACATATGGTTCCTTAACCACACTTTCATCTTTACATAATTTAGGGAACAAAGTAGCATAGGGATGATGATCCATACATTTATCCTTGCTAGCATAAAATACCAAACATAGAATTGATTAACCATATGTTCAAATTTACCAAACATTGAGTATAAATAGTAAATATGGACTCAAACATAGGGTTTCTGATCCATACACATATCAATTTTCTGAACATAAGGATGACAATCCAAACACAAACTCTTTAGCGTAATGTAGGGTTGATACCATATGAAAATGTTAGATTTCTAGTGTAATGTAGGGATAAAAATAGTGTTTCTTGTTTCATTATTTTAACACTAAATTCATTTAAATAGAATAAAAATTCCTATAAAATTAACTAAACAAAACATCATTAGAAAAAAATAAATGTATTTGTGAACATCAAAATCATCATAAATTATAGAGTATTATTGAGACAATACTTTCCCAACAGTGTGGTTCCTCATTATTAATATTGTTTCTTACTCTATTGTTTTTGTTTTAGTCAATGGATAGAACCCAAAGGAACAACATTAATGGTTATTGTGGTGGAAATGCATCAATTTTCTTCTAAAACAACCAAATTCTATGAGAGTAGGAATACAAAATCTTATTTCCATGCTCACACAACTTTCCCAATCTATGAATCATGGTGAAATTCTAAATGAAAAAAAGAGGGAACATCATTTTATTAAGCCTTTCATGAGGAAACATCTATCTTATTTCATAAGGACTTTTGATCTAATTATTACTGAATAATATATCATTTCTACTGAAAAGATATTCTCCATTCTCCAGTGTTCGGAGCATGAGAATGTTATTCTGGATGTTTATCATTTAGAAGGCAAAGTATACCCATGGTGGACTCTAATCAAGAGTACAAGGAAACAAGATGATATTGAATCCATGGAATGGGATGAGTTAAATAACTTATTTTTCAATAATTACTTTCCTCAAATTCTTCGTACTAAGATAAAGAAAGAGTTACTTGAGTTTTAGCAAAGGTATGATGAATCTGTTGGAACCTATGAGGCAAATTTCACAAGACTTGTGAGGTACGCCTTAGTAATTATCATCCAACTTGAAAGTAAAGTTGATAGGTTATTCAGTGGGTTAAATCCAAGTCTTAAAATGGATTTGGGTATAAGAGACTTTAGTCTCTATGAAGATATTGTGTGTTGTTCAATCAAGGTCAAAATGGAGGTTCGAGTCATGTATCAACCTCATGGTTTTGAGAATAAAAGGAAGATGGAGTTTATAGGAAACTATAAAAACAATAGATATAAGAATATGAGTTTTTATTTATTCATTAAATGTGGGATGGAGCATGGAGGATCTTGTATTAAGGGGTCTATAAAATGTTTTAAGTGCAGAAAAGAAGGAAATTGGGCAACTGATTGCTCAATAAAAGGGAACATGTTATCTCAAAATGTTAATTGAGAAAAGGAATCATAGATTTCACCTCAAATTATTCAGTTCTACAAGTGTAAGTAGAATGGGAATTATGCTAACTACTACCCAAGTCCATGGGTTGATGATGATGATCAATGTCAGTAACCTCTTAATCTAAGAGATAAGGGGAAATCTCATGCAATCACTATTTATAATGAGGGGTGAAATAAAATGTGATGAAAGGTACACTTACCATCCACTCTAGATCTATTAATGTCTTATTTTATTCTGGATCTATCCACTCATTCATATCTAAAGATTTTTTCTAATGGTGTTAAGATTCAACCAAAATTATTAGATATGTAATTAGCAGTTTAAACCCCTAATGGTATGATGATTGCATACTAATTCTATGATTCCTCCTCAGTTGAAGTTTGGTGGAATGTTTTTCCTGAAATCCTTATTATTCTTCGTTTGGTTGAATTTGATGTCATTTTGGGCATGGATTAGATTTATCTTCACAAATCCCAAATCAATTGTCAAGGAAGGTAAGTTACACTTGATATTTGAAACCCCACTATGATCACCCATTAACATAATGATAAACAATTCCTATATAGAATACATCTAGCATGTGGGTCATAATTCCCATTTAAAAGGGTTGTTTATCTTAAATGGTTAGGGAGACAATCAACATTGATGATATGCCTATTTTTTGGGATTTTGTGGATGTCTATCCAGAATAGTTTTGTAGTCTTCCCCCAAAATGTGAATTTGAGTGCTCAATAGAACTCATACCTTGTTCTACACCAATTTCAAAGACTCCTTATAGAATGGCCCTGATTGAGTTGCATGAATTTATGAAGAAACTCCAAGAAAACCTTGACAAGGGATTCATTCATCCAAGAATGTCACCTTGGGGTGAACCTATTCTTTTTGTGAAAAAGAGCGATGGATAAATGCAACTCTGCATTCATTATTGAGAGTTAAACAAGATCACAATTGAAAATAAGTATCCACATCCCCATATGGATGAATTTTTTGATCTACTATGTGGAGATAAATACTTTTCCAAGATTGAACTTCATTCAGAATATCACCTATTGAGGTTCAAGAAGGAGTATATATGCAAGATGGTATTCCATACAAGGTTTGGACACTACGAATATATATCGATTCCTTTTAGTCTTAATAATTCCCCTGCTATCTTCATGGATTTAATGAATATAGTATTCATAGATTACCTTGATCAATTTTTCAAAGTCTTTATAGATGATATTCTTATCTATTCAAAGATAAAGGAAGATCATGAATACTAGTTGATAATTGTATGCAAGACCCTAAAAAGGATAAACTATATGAAAAATTTAAAAATTGTAAATTTTGGCTAAAAAAATATTTTTTTTGAGTCACATAATCTCAAGGGATGGTATATCAGTAGATCCATCAAAGATAGAGGCTATTGAAAGCTGTCCTAGACCAACAACGACGACTGAGATCCATAAATTTCTTGGTCTAAATTGATATTATTGATTGTTTTTGGATAATTTATCAAGAATATATAATCCTCTGATTAAGTTAAGTAAAAAAGGTATCAAGTTCTTTAGGACATTAGAATGTGAGGAAAATTTCAAGGAATTGAGGAGAAGGTTGGTCAGTGAACTTATGCTTACATTACCCTATAGTAGATAAGGGTTTATAATCTATAGTTATGCATACAATAAGGGATTGGGATGTGTTATTATCCATAATAACATTATTATAATTTATGACTTATGACAATTGAATATTCATGATCATAATTACCCAACTCATGATTTGGAGTTAGAAGTGGTAATTTTTGGATTAATGATACGGAGGAATTATCTTTATGGAAACAAGTGTGATATATATATATATATAATTATCATAAATGTATGAACTATATATTCACACAAAATGATTTGAAAATGCACCAGAGAATATGGTTAGAGATGATAAAGTATTATGACTTCTCAACACATTACCACACTGGTAAAGAGAAGAAGGTGGTTAATGGATTGAGTCGAAATATTAATGCTAGATTATCCATGATGAATATCACAAAAGATCCAATATTTCAGGATTTTCAAAGTATGGATCTAGAAATCCTGAATGAATGGGAAAAATATTATCTTTCTAAAATTAATGATCAACCCTCTATCCAAGTGAAGATTATGTAAGAACAGAAGGAAGATATTGAGCTGAAAATGAAGGTCATAAATGTTTCTGAGTTTATCCTTTATTAGGATGGAATACTAAGGTTCAGAAACCATGTATGCATTCCTTCCATAACAGATTTGAGGAAGGAGATATTAGAGGAAGCTCATAGTTCATCATTTTCTATTCATCCTATAAGCATGAAGATGTATAGGGATTTGAAATAATATTTCTTCTAGGATTACATGAAGATAGATATCACAGAGTTTTGTATCTAGGTACTTGGTATGCTAGGAATTTAAGGTTGAGAGACAAAAGTCTAAAGGGATGTTGCATCCATTACCTATACCAAAATGGAAATGGGAGAACATCACTATGGATTTTGATGTTGGAATAACCAAAACCTCTAAATGATTTAATGATATATGGGTGGTAGTCAAACTCCTTTCTATGTCATCACACTTCATTTCTATCAGATATGATTTATCTCTAGATCAAATTTACATGATATACATTAAGAAACTGGTATGACCACATGGAGTACAAATTTCCATTGTAACGGATTAGGATCTGAGGTTTACCTTAAATTTCTAGAGAAGTACCTATGAATAACTTGATACCGAATTGAGTTTCAAAACTACTTATCATCCTTAGACATATGGTCACTTTGAAAGAACAATTCAAACACTAGATGATATGTTGAGATCTTGTTCTCTAGATTTCAAAGGTGGATGTGATCAACAACTTCCTCTAGTTCAATTTTCTTACAATAATAGATCTCACTAAAGAATTTAGATGACACCTTATGAAGCCATATTTGAGAAGAAATGTAGGGATATAATGAGTTGGGATGAAGTTGGAGAAATAAAGCTATTGGGACCTGAGATCACTGAAGAAATGGTAGAAAAAGTTAGATCCATTCAGCAGCATATCAAGGTAGATCAAAAACAGAAAAAAAGTTATGCTGATAAAAATAAGTGTGATCTAGAATTTGAAGTTGGTGAAAAGGCATTTCTATGAATCTATCCCAAGAATAAGTTTACGAGGTTTCAAAATAAAGGGAAACTAAGACCTAAGTATATCAGTCCCTTTGAGATTCTTGATCGTATCAGGACGGTAGCCTATCGCCTGGCACTCCCTCTAAATCTCTCTCAAGTGAATTATGTGTTCCATTTATCAATCCTAAGAAATTACATACCTGACCCTTCACATGTACTGAACTTATAGGTCATACCACTGGAGAAAGATCTTTTATATGGGGAGAAACTGGTTGGAATTTTGGACCATATGGAGAAAGTTCAACTAAACCAGACCACTCACCTGGTTAATGTTTTTTTGGAGAAATCACATGTTAGAGGAAGCTACATGTGAACTTGAGGATACGATGAAGTATAAGTATCCTTATTTTTTTATACTGAAATAATAATTTTTATGGTAAAATTCATTTTAAGGGTGGTAGAATGTAACACCCCGAGTTTTTATGGACTTTTTTCTCTTTTTTTTGAATAAATTAAATTTTCATTTGTGTATTGAAATGTACTAATTAAAACATTCCTATCACATAGAACAAAATTGGAATAAATTACATGGAACATCGATTTATCATACGTTACATGAAACTTCGATTTGGAATATGTTACACACAACACCGATGTGTCTATGAAACATCATTTTAGTGTTATAATTATTTAAATAAGATAATTATAACCTAGTTTTTAAAATTAGTTATATAATAGTAATAAATAATTTTAGAAATATTTTCTATAGTTATTTTACATAAATAAAACACATTTATAACAAAATATATAATTTTTGGTAATGCCCTTTTATGCTTAAAAATACCGATTTCTCGAATAAATCGCTTTTAATGTCCTTTTCTAAAAAATAAATAAATTAATTTAAAAGAAATTTAGAAATTTAATTTTATAAAATAAAATTAATTTTTGAATTAATAATTTCAATATTATATTAGGGTTATTTTCTGGTATTTTTTTGAGAAACTTCATTTTTGGGTGAATAGTAAAAAATACTAGATTTTAATTCAAATATTTTTTTCATATAATTTATTTATAAGGATAAATTATATTTTTAATTGGTTTAAAAGTTTAATTAGATAATATTTTCATCAATAAATTCAATTTAGTTCATTGGAATAAATTTCATTTTCAAATTTACTATAAAAACATAACAAACTTTTGAACATTTCTACTTTAAAAACCCGCATTGTCGACCCGACTGCGGGATTATATTTAAATTAATTTATGAAAATTATATATTTTTAATTTGAAAAAATTTATTCTATATTTTGAATCATAATAATTTATAATGTATAATAAGGTAAAATTAGTTTTTGACCAAAAATATTAGTAAAGTAATTGAAATTAATTATGACGATTAAGGATAAATTAAGCATAATAAGAGACTAAACCATAACAGTAAGGAAACAAATGACCTATAAACCTTTACTAAATCCATTTTATGGCCATATTTCGACCCTAAACCCCATGTTCTAGATATTTAACCAGTATTTAACCACATTAAATAAACAAAACATGGGTGGGGTTCCTTTCCTTTAAAATAATACAAGAGATTCAACCCCTCCTCCATTGTAAAAGTTCTCCTTCACTTCCACTTCCTCCCACCTATAAATCCCATCAGGTTCAGAAAAAATCTGTCCAAAAATCTCCCAAAATTCTCTCCCTTTTACCTTGAAGCCTCTTCTTAAGCATAAATCAATCCAAGGAATCTCAAACCAAAAGGAGTTACCCGATTAAGAGGTAACACCCTCCCTCAAACTCCTTTCTTTTATTTTATTTCTCCACTCACTAAAATCATCTTATTACATGATTGTATAAAAAAACAGTATCCAAAATATATTGGTATGTTTTTATGATAATTATTGGACCTAAAATTTCACACACTTCCATATAATGGTCAACAAACATAATGTTTATGTGTAGGTGGACTATCGCCTCGCTAAATGATGACTGTTAAATTTTCCTTTACCACCTCTCACAGTGGACATTATGATGAAAAAGTTATTTATATATTTTATATATAATATTTATTACGTATTTAAGTTAATTTAATTAATTTAAAATGCATATATTTATACTTTTCATTTAATGTAAATATGATAATTTTGTTTGAGGAAGTGTGAACTACCGCCCCTCAAAGCGATGTGATTCATTCATACACTACATGGAATGTATTAAGGATGTATGTAATAAATATATATGATATATATGATATAATAAATCTAATTTAATAATTATATATATACATATATATTTATTTTACTTACTTTCTTTAAACATGACAATTAAATGGAAATATCATTCATACGTATGTACAACTTACCGTCTCCGTGAACGGTGTATTCTGTTTGATAATTCTATATAATATGGATTATTATAATAAAAATATACTGTATATACCTGATATTTATATCATATTTTACATTATGTAATCAATATATATGTATAAGAACCAACGATATAAAAAATTAAGACACATGAAAAAAACAAAGTGCATATTATCCGAAGTGAAACCTTAACATACGATGGTTAATAAGTGGGTAATATAATGTCATAATAAAACAATATATGGTATAATATATTATAATATTTTTATTTAAAATATTTATAAAAAATTGTTTTTTTATTATACAATTGGTTTTAACGAGTACAATGAGAGTCAATACACAAGGTAAAGGGGATTTCATCTCACATTTTATTTCCATGAGAAACTTGCTATGTTGTCTAATATTTAATTTTGTGTGGTGTATGTACTACCCATTATTGTATTAAATTTGAATTATAATTAAATCTATGGTTATTTACATGTCCATTTTATGATTCTTCTTTCATGGGGTTTAAGTTTCAAAAGTTACCAAATTGTTAAAATGGTTTTGTTTCAATTTTCCTTTTTGGGGATCGAGTTTTGTTATGAACCTAAATTATTTTTGAGGTGTATGTACTTCCATTTTACATGTTATATCATGAATATAGTTTTTATGAAATTTTTAAGATTAATGGAGAGTATGATCCCATGTAACCAAGTGGTAATAGTTTGTTGAAACAATATCATCGGTTTGCATGGTTGTTAATGATTCTGTGTATTTGATGAAATCTTACGATCCATATCTCAAGAATATTAATGAGTTTACTTATACTTTGTCTTATCAATATGTACTGATTTATTAGTAACATGGGTACTTAGGATAATATTTTTAAGTAAAATCTGACACTTACTCTCTCTTCGGTTATAAATCTATGGAATTCAAAAACCATGTTTTTGAAAATGTTTTAAAAAATGATTTCAAAGGATTCTTGAAGATAATTTTCAAGGAAAACAAATTTTAAAAATGTTTTATTGTTTTCGAATCATCCTTTATAATTTTTCAAATATAATTTCAAAGAAAATTTATTTCAAAAGATTTAATGTTAAAAAAAATAATTTTTCAATGAAGAGTGGATATTTTCCTAAAGAAATGTTTTTAAAAGATCTTTAAAAACTATTTACCATTTAAGATAACATCCCTTGGTGTAACCTTTATGGAGAGGTTATTCAATGTTTCCACTCATATTATTTCTCTAAATGGATTATGTTTTGATGACATGATGTTTATGAAACCCGTTTCTCTTTCATGGGTAAAATTCATTTGAAACCCACTTCTTTTCATGGGTTATGTTTATAATGAAATGATTATGAAATCTGTAACTTTTTTCAAATGTTATGATATTATCATATGTTTATTACACATATTTAATTTCATGGGTTAAGATATGATATTCTTTTAATTATCTTGGGGTACATTTATGTATGATTTCATTATGATATGGGTGGGACCTATATCTCCCTCAAATGCATTGGGTAAATAATTATATCTCATGAGATAGAAATGACTAGAATGGGAAATGAACTTAGTTTATTAATACAAAGATGGAATGGGGGTTTACCCGGTTTAGTAATACAGGGATGGAATGGGGGTGTACCCAATTCAGTAAAGGACCTTGTCCACTAAAATGGTCTTGGAGGAGATGCCTTGGATACTATAGAAATCCTATTATATGGTTATGTGTTTTCCACACTTCCATGTTTCATTACTATGTTATGATTTCATGGCTCGTGTTCTTTATTTCATTATAATTCACGTCTTATGAACTTCCAAGATTTATGCCATGATTAATGTGTATGACCTTTGATATGAAGGGTATGATCTTCTATTTTCATGACCATGTTCTCATACCCTTATGCTAATGACTATGCTTACATATATTCCTTGTTTACCCTTACTAAGCATATGAGATCACGCCATTTTATGTTTATTTCCCCAAGTTATGAAGATATTTATTATTTTTGATATGTCTAAGAAGGGTGATAGTCAAGAAGAACCTAATGGGGGATGATTTTGCTTCTTTATGTACTAGTGTTTATGTTTCCATGTTTCCAAAGGCAGTAGACTAGTACGACATTTGGGTGTCTATTTGTGTAATGTTTTATATATTTTCCACAAGTTTTGTAATGTTAATGTATGTCAAGATCATGTTCGTTATAAAAAAAACTTTCTCATAGACTTTAAATTATCATGAAGACAAATATATTTGTAAACCTGTTTTCAATCCTGAGTAAAACTGATTAATTTTTCTATTAGTGTCCCAAACAAATTATAGCACATACCTGGCTAATATTTTGAATTTTTTATATGTAACTATAAAATCATCATCTTTTTTACTCAATTCCAAAAAATGTTTTTTCTATTCGGAGTCGAGCATCCTTTGAGAAATATTTCTCAAGGAAAACATCTTTTATATTTTCCTATTCCAGGGAATCAAGATCTTTTTTCTATATCATATTCTTAACCAAAGACCACCATTGAATATATTAACCTTCAAAATGATAAATGGAAAGGGTTTCCTTTTTTATGTTACGAACATAAAATGACATCAAATATCTTTTCTAGAGTATTGATCCATCGTTTGGATACCACCAGGTTAGATGATCCACTGAATGATGGGGGATGTTGTGTCATGAAGTGATCCAAAAAATACATGTTATTTCATGGTAGATCAGGTTCTTCTCAAGAATGGATACCATCACCATTTATCTCTTAATTGAACCAATCCATTAATGTAACAAACTACTAAGTTACAATTCCCACCATTCCAGGATATAAATTCGAAAAGGTATTAGCCTCTTGGTGCCTTCCAACTTAATATTCTTTGTTTCTTTTATGGAAAACCATTATAAAAATACATATCTTATAAAAATAAACATGGTATTATTTAAATTATATATCATTTCAAATTAACCATAAAGTAAAAATCATTTATGGTATTATGTTGACATCATCCTCACCCCTAAGGTTATCTAAACCATCCTTTGATACCAACTATAAGAAACTAGCCTTAAAACCTTACATAATCTTAAGTTTTAGTCAAGAATTTAATTTATTCATATTGATTATTTTTCAAGTTTATATTTTTATAATAATAGTTCATAATGCATACATGAAAACCCAAAATCATATCAAGTTAATACTACTAAAATAGTATCAACTTCTCCCATAATACAAAAGTTTTTAAAATAAAATATGATTTCATTGAAAAATATTCATAACATTCAAATTGACTTCCTTATTTTTCTTTACCATCCTTATACCATTTTATTATTTGGAAGTATTTGGATGAGAAAAAAAAGCTTAGTAAGGAACAAAAATAATGAAAATCTTTAGTCTAATGAAAACATGAAAACCCATTAAAATCCATTTTCCTGAAAACTCATTAGCAAGTATAGAAAAAAATCATGCAGTAGAATTGTGGAATATTTACCATATCACTCTTACATTAACCCTTTCAAATGGAATAACATTTCGGTTGAATTCCATTTCTAGATCACCCAATGCATTAAAGAGCTTTAATAGGGCTCAAAAGTCATATCTTGTGCTATAATAGGGTTCAACCTGTCATATATTGAGCTATAATGGGTACAGAACAATCATATATTCAGATATAATGGGTTTAACCTATAATAAATAATTTCAAAGGAACATATCATGAATAAAACCTTTGATAACTCATTTAATCTAATAGAAAAAATATATTCAAATATCAAAAATAACATTTTATCGTAAAAATCACCTTTAAAATATAAAAACTGCACACATAATAATGAAATAATATTATTAAAAAATAAATATTAAAACATATAACAAAACAATTATAGAAAAAAAGTGTCATGAAATTGTGAGAAACTTTTCATTTTTTATAAAATTAAAAAATCTTTTGGAACTTCATAAAAGAGACATTTAAAATAATTTTTAAAGGAATGTTCCTTATATCAAGTTTGTCTTACTTTAAATATGTTCAAGACTCATGTATAATGATTTGAAGTAAGTTTATAACTTATAAAATAACTTTACTCAAGTTTATTATATCATATATCATCTTCTTATAATATCTTATTACCCATTTGTTAACAATCTTTCATTATTTTCACTATTTTGGGTGTTAATTGCATAATTTTCTCAAGTATGTTTTGACTTGTTATTTGCTATTCCTATTACATGGATCATGATTTAATCATATATATAATAGAAAACAAGATTTAATTATCATATATATTTAGTATTTATGTATTTATAATAATCCATAATATTTGGAGATAAGAAATGAAGTGCACCTTTCATGGAGATGGTAGGCCATACATACGCATGAATGATACTTCCATTTATTTTTCGTATTAAAGAATGAAAATTAAATGATACATATGTATATTTTAATTATAGTATCATATATATTTTTTATAAGTTAAATATTTTTATTAAAATAATCTTTAATACATTCCATGTATAGAGTGAATGAATAACATTTCTCAAAGGAGACAGTAGTCCACACTTCCACAAATGATGTAATCATATTTAAACAAAATGGAAAGTATAAAGGTACGTGTTATAAAATAATTAAATAAGTATAATGACATAATAAATATCATATATATCATATATAAATATAGTGTCCATTATATTGTCCATAATGAGTGGTGGTAATGGAAGATTGAACAATCATTGTTTCGTGAGGTGATAGTTTTTCGTACACATAAACGACAAGTTCATTACCCATTAGATGGAAGTGTCTGTAAGCATAGATAGAAACCTTAGAATAAAAAATATTAGTATATTTAGGATAATTGTTTTATTATATAATAATGATATAGGAATAATTTAAGGAGTGTATATTGAAAATAAAATAAATGAACTTGAGGAAGAATGTTACCTCTTATTTGGGTAACCCCTTTTGGGTTGCACCAAATGGATTCCTTGGATTTCTTTCTGCCCAAGGAGAGGCCCCTAAAATGTGGGGAGAAATGTTGGAGATCTATTTGGGAATATCTTGGTTGATCCAAAGTGTCTTTATAGGCATGTGAAAGAGGTGGTGAGGGGTGGTATTTATAGTGGAGGGAGAGGGGTGTTTGTTGAAGATTTTAATAATTTGTTTATTATTTTGGCTGAAGACTATGAATAGTTTTTCATTATTATGACTAATTATGATAACTAGTTCATGTTATTTTGAACCAATGGAACTTGAAGAATCCATAAATCATTTATTACTCAATAAATCAAGTGTTTAGCTTATATCGTAAATTACTGTATTTCACTATTCAAAAAAAATTCATGTATTTTAGAATCATTACAAAAATTAACCCTGAACTTTTTAAACACGTGTAATTAAAAAATGAACTCCATTTTATGAAAATAATTTTCTAAATATGATAAATTTAATTTTTAATCAAAACTATAATTTATTTGAAAAATACCAATTTTAAAACTATAACTAATTTTATAGCACTTTGAAAAATTAATTAAGGTTTCTTAAAAATATATTATAATAAAAATAAAATAAAATATAAATTTATGAATATATTTTATGAAAATAAAATTTCTTTTAAATAATTAAATTAATTATAAAATTATAAATAAAAATTTATGTTCTAAAAAAAATACCAATACTTAATTTATCATTTTCAAAACATATATTTACTTATTCCATGATATAAATATATCATATTTTCACTTTTAAGATACATGAATTTTATTTAAACTTTCATAGGTGAGGTTACTATTCTATTTGAAAGATTTCTATTTTTAATGGCCATGTTACTATTCCTAATGTCCAGTTACAATTCGATGATTATAAATTCCTTAAAATACCAATTATTTCATTATACATTTATAATGAATTTTACTATTTAATTTCATAATAAGAAAAAATTATTTTACAAGTACCTGGGTTGTTAAACCAATCTTATTTTCAGATCCAAAAAAATAATCACATTCTTTTTTATAGACAAATTCAACACCTTTTCGAGTTAACTTATTCAGCGGGCTAGAAAACTGAGAAAAGTTTTCAACAAAACTCTAGTAGTAACCCCATAATCCAAGAAAACTATAAATCTTTGTGATATCTTTGGATCTTTGACATTCTTAAACAACTTTTGTTTTAGTAGGGACAAAAATTATTCCATATTTGAAAAGAATATGTCCAAGCAATGAATTTTTTTGCAACCAAAATCCACACTCACTAAATATACCATATCGTTTATTTTATTTTAAGGTTTTTAAAACAATACTTAGTTTAATTTCATGTCCATATTGAATTTTAGAATATAACAAAATCTAATCAATAAACACAACCATAAAATTATCCTAGAACTCATGGAAAACACTATTCATAATGTCTATAAATATAGCATGTTAATTAGACAAACCAAATGGAATAAATAAAAACTCATAGTGACTATATATAGTCCAAAACACAATCTTTGGAATGGGTTCTTCTTTAATTTTCAAGTGATGGTACCCCAAAATCAGGTAAACATTCAAAAAATATCGATCTCCCTAGAGTTGATCAAACAAATAATTGATATAAGGAAAAAGATACTTGTTATTAATAGTGATTTTATTCAAGGATTTATAATAAATACAAAGTATCATTGAACCATATTTCTTTTTAACAAAAAATAGGATCACCACTTGGTGAAGTACTAGGGTAAATGAAACCTTTATCTAACAACTCTTGTCATTTCTTTTTCAATTATAATAGTTATACTTGAGCCATTTTATAAGAGGGTTTATAAATAGGTATAACATCTAACACCAAGTCAATAGTCAAAAAACCTCCCAATTAAGAATAACACCAAGAAAATCAGTAGCAAATACATCCATGTACTCATTTACTACCGTAACATCACTAATTCGAAAAATTTCATTATTTTCACAAATATAATCTAGGTAAATTTCAATGACACATATAATCAATTTCCTTTCTTATTGGTAAGTTATAAAAGGTATGGAATGATTGAACATAACTTTTTTGAGATCCGTAATCTATATTACCGTGATAAACTAAAATCCAATCCATTCCCAGAATGATATCAAAATATAATACAACTAATTCAACAATATTTAAAGAAATTCCATCCCATTTATAATAATAGGAATATCCATATAAATATTTGTTTCATTAATATTTCCACCTGGATTTTTCACCAAAAGTTCTACCATTTTTTATGTGGTGATATTCTAATTTTACTTGAAATTTTTTTATAAATGAAATACTGTAAAGATCCAGAGTCAAATTGGGTATTTGCATAATCAAATAAACTAGTAATATATTTGTCACCACTTCATTTCTTGTCCCAAAATCAAACATAGTAATAGACAAATATTTTCCACAGCCTTTTTCTTTTGATCTTGTTGATTTTCACCACGAGAAACCTACTTTGGAAATATGTTTGCATAATTCTCCTACTCATTATAGTTAAAACATCTTTCCATTGGTTTTTTAATTTTTTTTATAATCATTTTACTTATAGTCACGAGCCCTAAGACCAAACTTACAACATTATAAGCACTTCCCAGACTTCATAAGAAATTCTATAGGATGTTTTTTTACCACACTTCTCACTATATTGGAACTTGGTTTTCTTAACTTCTTACTTATTTGATGAACGATTCCCCAATTCCTACAAACTGGACCCTTCTTCTTATTATTTTCATGAAATATTTGTTCATTGAAAAACTCTGTTTCTACCTTCTCAGCACATAAAAAAAGTTTCTCATAGCTTTTTAATTCACAAAAAAGCAACACACTTCAATATATTGTATTCAATCCAATGTAAAACCGATTAATATTACTATCAATACCCTAGATAAAATTTGGGATGTACCTTTCCAATCGAGTGAAGTTTTCTACATAACAACTATAAAAGTTTCCTTATTTTGTCTCAATTACAATAATTGTTTTTACATCCAACGATGAATAGTCCTCTGAAAATATTTCTCAAGTAAAATATTATTAAATTCATCTTATACCAAGGAATCAATCTATTTATTTTCTCTGATATTCTTAATCATTAACGATCACTGGTCATATTCACATTAAAAACGGTAAATAGAAATACTTACCTTTTGATGATATGATTATATGATGATATAGAATATATTTTCTAGGGAATTAATCTATTATTAAGATATCAAGGGATTAGATGATCCACTGAATAATGGGGGATGTTTTCTCACAAAATGCTCCATTATTGACATATTCCTTCATGTAGATCAAGTTTATATCTAGCGTGGATACCACCACTATTAATAGATTATTTCAAATGATACATCACTGCAAAAGACTATTCTATTCTAATTCCAACCATATTAGGATGCTAATTTGGAATTATATTTTCCTCTCAGTGCTTTCTTACTGGAGATTCCCTATTTACTCTAATGAAAACCATTTTGAATAAAAATATTTCATAAAAAGAAACATGGTAATCTTTAAATTCCATATAATTTTAACTTAACCATAAATTAAAATATTTCAAGGGTATGATATTATCATTATCCTAAACTCTAAATTTATCTAAAATTACCTCTAATAAAAACTATAAGTAACCAACCTTAAACATTACATAATCTTGAGTTTTAAGTTATGAAATAATTCTCTTACATTTGATGATTTTTTAAGTTTATAGTTTTATAGATTTAGGCTATAACTCATACATAACATAACCATATAATAAAAAGTGGGCACATTAATTTAGATTCCATTTTTCTTACCATATTAAACTTATAGAAAAAACATGATTTCTTTTCATGAAAAATCTTAATGAATTTCAACTTGAACTCTTCCTTTCCCTTACCCATCCTTAAATCCTATTTTTTTTAAAACATGAGATAAACACAAGAATCTCAATAAGGGGAATAAAAGTAAATAAAACCACTAGTCAAGTGAAAATATAAAATCCCATTAAATGTTTATCTTTATATCAATATTCTTTGAGCAAAATAAATAAATAATTTTCACATGAAAAACACAAATAATTTTTTCTCAAAGAAAATAATTGAATTCCATTGTAAGAATAGATAAATCATATAGGTTTCATGGGAAATCATTATCCATATAAATCTTACAAATATAATAACTATATGTTCAACTACCATACTCAATACATTGGAGAGCTATCACAGACCCACCCATCATTGGTTTATAACATAACCAAACATACCTGATTTATAATGTAACCACCCATTCTTGGTTTATAACATAACCATATTTACTTGGTTTATAACATAAAAAATCATCAATATAAATAATTTCCAAGAACTATAACATAATCCTAACATGTATAAGCTTGTAACTTTTAACTTTACACTCATAAATTATTATCTTCACCCATAAGAAAAAATTTTCATATTTCAAAATATTTCTTATTAAATAAAATAAAATTTTCAATAAAAAAATACCCAAAAAAAGGAATGATTTTTTTTATTTTAATAAAATATTAAATATTTTAAAGGAATCAAAAATCCAAATAATTGTTATTGTAGTAGAATTTTTTTCCCATATATGTTAAAATAGAACGTTCATTTTACCATTTATAAAGAAAGTCACACATTCCATACAAAGATTCCATTTTTAAAAAACATGTAAGAAAGACCAAAATTCCATTTATAAAACTCTCATGTTAATAATAAAATCATTTTAAAAACATGAACATGGAAGAAAAATAGAGTTAGAAGGAAACCATTAAAAAATCTTTTTTGGAAGAAAATTACCTCATCACTTTGAAAATATTTAAATTATAAGACCCTTGAAATAATAACATTAAAAAAATTAATTACCATTATAATAGATAAATTTAAAATATATAATTTCAAAGGGTAAGTATATACACCTCATAAAATAATATAGTATAATAACATCAAAATATGCCTTAATGAAATGAAATTTAGATGAAGTCCCTTACCTTGAGTACAATTCATCATGCATATTCTTTATCTTCTTGAATAATAAAATCATGTCATTTATTTAAATTATTAAGAAAATTTTTCATGTTTATTATTCCTTTTATTTTACTTATTATAATGTTATATATTATTACTTAATGAATTATTTTTATGTTAGATGTTTTGAACATATTCATCTTTTGTCTCAAAAATAATTTTCATCGATTGACAATGGATAAAGATATCATTATTTAAACATTTAAAAAATAATTATCATGAAATAATTATCATATTTATAGATCAATTAAGCTTTTGAGACAAATCATTAATTATGGTTTTTATAAGTGAAGTATGTTACGATCATGTAGATGGTAAGCCAGACATATGCATGAGTAATGTTTCCATTTTCAACGATCATTATTTAAAAGAGTTAAATAATATTTTATCATTAAATAATGATAATAATATAATATATAAAATATTATTTATTTAAATAAAATTATACATACATACATATACATATACATATATATATATCGTACATGTGGTGTGGTGATGAAAAGATAACCACATCACTTCGTGAAGGTGGTACTCCACAAGTACACGAACAACCTTATCATTTTTCAATGAGTAAATAGGTAAGAAATATAATTATATATTATAATTTTAGAATGATAAATATGTTATGGATATGATAATCATTTCATGTATATGACATATATTTAGTACATTTATCCTCATTACCTTCCATTAAAAAACATAGAAAAAAATGAATCACATCAGTTCGTGAGGTGGTAGTCTGTCGTATACACGAGAAACTCTATCGTATCCCCTAAAGAATAGAAAATAAAAGTTATATATGATATAATGACTCCAAAGGTATAATTATTTTATAAAAATCATATATATACTTTATATCCATCATCATACCCAACCACGGTAGGTGTTTATGGAAAACGTGTCACACCGGTTTGCGAGGCGGTAGTCCACCATATACATGAGCAATGTTATCATTTACCATTCGAGGAAAGAGGTGAAAGATATTTGTAATTACCTAAAAATAATTAAATCTCAGTATATATGTTATACTAGTGTTATTATATGATCATAAATGAAGAATATTTTAAGGATGAGGAAAAAGAAATAAAATAAAAATGCATAGTTAAGAATTTTACCTATTCTCAGACCACCTATTTAGGATTATAACTAAATTATTCTTGGAATGAATTTAGGAAAAAAATGATTCATGGATGAGTGAGTTGAATTTTGGAATTTATTTGGGTATGTCTTGGTTGAATCAAAAAAATTTTAAGGTGTGAAGAAGAGAGGAGAGTGAGCGGCCTTTTATAAGTGAGGTTAGTGGAACACTTGTAATTTTTTAAAAGAAAAAGGTATAGCCAAATTTTTTACATGTGAAAATGGTAAAAAAAGGATTATTCTATATCCATAGAAAGTATATGGTCTAAATATGTCCATAAAACATATTTTAGACAAGGTTTTAGGTCATTTAAACCCCTATATTTTTAGTTTAACCCCTGATAATTCACTTTTTACCTTAACCATAGTAATTAATTTTTACTATTTTCAATATTCATTTTGATAAAAAATTAATCTAACCTTATTAAATAATATAAATGAAGGACCCCGTAACACCTTGAGAGGGGATGTGTGTATGAGGGTGTAAAATTTTCTTTTAAACTGATGGATCTTGTTCCTATATTGGTAAGAACTTTTTAAACATGTTTGATGAGAAAGTGAAGAAAACAAACAATCACATGCAAAGAGTAGACACAAAAATTTTACTTGGATCTCAACTAAGGGATACGTCCATAGATTATATTCCAATAGGTTGTTGGACATACCAAATTCCACTAATCTTCACTAGTTTTGTAGTACAAAATTTTAGCACATTCACTTTGTTCTAGGCACACTGCCTTTACAAGGTTTTAGGGATAACACACTGCATCCCTAAAATCACTTCCACTAACTCCCCCTTTCTCACTACATTGGGAAGAATATAAACTCAGTCATCAACTTTAAGGTCACTTCAATGGTTTGGAATTAAATCATGCTTATTTAACTGTAGATAGATGCTCTCTTAAAGTTTTGTTTACCCTATAGATGTAATATAATTTTTACATAATGTTCATTTATAAACTTTTCCTCCATGAACTAACCTTCTTCCTCTGATTACTGTAGTGCCTCGCATACCACTTTTTCATACTTCCTTTTCAAACTGTGATCACATACTACCATCGTAAACCATGTTCGCGTACTACCTTCACTTATGCTCCGCCGCGTACTACGCTGCTTCCACTACGTATTGCCTTGCTCTGCATACTACAAGGATTCCTCCATGTACTACCTCTACAAACCAAGAATGTGTACTGCCTCTACATTCTATGACCACATACTGCATTCAAAAACTATGACTGCATACTGCTTCTTCTTTGTCGTCCAACTCATCCTATGCAAATTGTCTTCTGTTAACTCTTCTATATTTCACTAAATTCCTTTCATATTTTAATTAAAGTATTCGTGGGGGTTGTATTCCCATGAACTACACCTGGATTTCACTGAATTCCTCATATCTTTTTAGTCTCAGAGCTATACTCTAATGAAGGGATTAATTATCCTTATATAAACAAATAAATCCATATAATCTGCAAAACAAGATTTACTAAATCTTTGATATGGAACTACCTTTACAGCGTACCATGAATCTCCAAAGAACCATAATCCATATGCGGTCTGCAAACCAGCACTCTTCCTTTATGGGGGATGAATTCTTCCATGAACATATCCTACCTTATTTTATCTAACAAAAATGCATCCCGCTAATCGGATTTTACACTAACATCTCTGCCTCATTTTTACGAGTGAAACACCACCCCACAAACTATCATGATTTCCACATACAACAAGCCTTCCTGCGAACTGCAAGTCTTCACAAAAAAAATTTCCCTCAACATGGTTCACAGTCCACCATTATGCGCACCATTTTTCATGATCTGTGAACTGTTCTCGCTATGTGGTTCATGGTTCACCTCTTTTTTCTAAACTCTTCCTTTTCCAATATCAAACTTCTGATTTTGAGGCCCAAAAATTTGGCAAACACTGGGAAAGTATTCCACCTTCAATATTGCATTTAGCCTCAATCGTAAGACCACATTACTTGAAAACTCCTTGATCAACCCAACATGGATTGAAAAAAAACAAAAACCATTTCCCATTTCCCGTAAAGAACAAACTTAGTTCCAAAAATATCCCACTTTGGGTTTGTTATCAATCTACTGATAAATTAAATGAAGCACCTGTAAAAAGAATAAACTGATACGCATGAAATAAATCATTCATCAATACTCTAAGTCTATATGAGCAATACTCACTGTAGAAAACAAGGGGGTAAGAATGAATTTTATTCTCATGTCTTGGAATTCTTTAAAGATGTCCAAGTATGCTCTAATGGTTTCCTCATAACACTGAATTGTATTTTTTTTCATTCTCCTTCTCCCCCATTATAACTCAATAAATTTCTCCTATAACAAGAAATACATTTATTACTCTCCTTTCTCCATTCTCCTATATTATATTTACTAATGTTGAATTTATCCATTCTCACCCATTGGAAATAAACCCAAAGGCCAGTATTTGAATTTGGTATAGCTCAACACACACTCCCCCTAGATCGTATCGCCCCCATAATCCTGCATCACATTCAAAAATAGATTAAAATAGTTAATACAACTGGGGAGAGGGGAATATTTTAAACATTCTCATGCATTGGTAGATGGTTGAACACTGAGGTTCAACTGATGCTTCTCAAACACATGTGCTAACAATGGATTGGTTATTATGTCTGCCACTAGATCATTAGGTCCAACATGATCCACTTTAATCATGACCACTTCAATTTTTTCCTCGATGAAATGATATATAATTTCATTGTGTTTCGTATGAGAATGATAAAAATGATTCCTTGTAAAATTAATTACGCTCTTGTTATCAAAGTAAATCACCATTGTTTATTTCACCTCATCACCAATATCAGTCATTCATTACTTCATCCATAGTAGCTGAGTGCAAGACTTTATAGTGGAGATATACTCAGATTCAACAGTACTAAGAGAAGCACTTTCCTATTTCTTACTCAACCAACCCACAAATTTCTTTCCAATAAACAATGCTCCACCATTTGTGGACTTTATATAAAAAACATCTCTATCCCAGTCAGCATCAGAAAAAGCTAATAATTCACTATCTCGTCCTTTAGAAATGTATAATCCAAAATTATGAGTTTCTTGAATGTACCTTATAATTCTTTTCACTTCTTCCATATGTTTTTCTTTTGGATTACATTGAAAGTAGTCCTCTAATAATTTTTTAAAGACAATATCCAGCTATGTTGTGGTCAAGTACAATAATCTTCCAATGATTATCTAGTATAGTGTAGGATCTACAGAAGTCCCATACTCATGCTTTCAAAGTTTAGTTCCAACTATAATTGGGGTTGACATTGGTTTGGATTCAATAATATTTAATTTATTTAGAAAATATATTGCATACATTTCCTGAGAAATGAAAGTGCAGTATTTCCTCTGAATCACTTGTATCCCCAAGAAGTATGTGATTTCACCAAGCATAGACATTTAAAATTCAGGTTTCATGTGATTGGAAAATTCATCCTGCTAATCCCTACCTGATTCCTCTAAATATAATATCATCTAAGTATACAAGAACCAAGAAATGATCTTTCTGAAAATTATTCACATAAATATTGTGATCCACTCCTCATATTTTAAATTTTAGCTTCTTTAAATAAGAATCCATCTAAGAGTTCCATGCCTGTGGTGCCTGTTTCAGACCATATAGATCCTTTTTTAATCTATAAACCTTTACTTCATCATTACTAAGAATAAATCCCACTTGTTGTTTTATATAGACTTCTTCTTCAAGAACACCATTTTTGAAATCTGTCTTGACATCCATTTGATACATTTTGTATCCTCTTTGAATTTTCATGGAAAGAAATAGTCTGATTGACTATAGTCTAGCCACCAGGGAAGATGTTTCTTCAACATCAACACCTTTAATTTGTTAATAGACTTTACACACTAGCTATGCCTTATTTCTGATGAAATTTCCATGATCATCAAATTTAGTTTTGAAAATCCACTTCGTAAAAAACAAATTATGGATTTCGGGTCTCATAACTATATCCCATGTTAGGTTCTTATCAATTTAATTCAATTCCCCATTCATGGCGTTAACCCATGATTCATCCTTTGCAGCTTCTCAAAATTTGGATGGTTCCATAATTGAAAGGAATTTAGATTTTTCACTATTCCCCATTCTCCTTATCTGCATTGGATCTGTTCAATCCCCAATGATGTTAGATCAATCAATTTATGCTCTTTAATTTCACCTACGAAGTTCAGAAGAATTTTCTTCACCCATGGTTTCTTCTTCCGAGTCAACATCATGATGCAACTCTTGGATATTTTTCATTCCTTCCTCTTCTTCTATATGTTGGTCTAAGTAGGACACTCAAGAGGGGTTGGGGGTGAATTGAGTTCCTATATAATTTCTATCTAAAAAATATTATTTAGAAATATTCCAATTTAAAAAAAACAGCCCTATTAACCAAACTAGTAGATTTTTAAAAGTTTTTTTTGTTCCAAATATTTATCAAAGATTTATTAATTCTCAGTTAAAACAATATATGTTATTATTATAACTTTTTAAATCAGTATACTAAAACAAATTTCAATGTAAACACTATCTAATATTAATTATCAAAGTAAAGTTAATTTTTCTGAAATAATTTCAAAGATAGAGAAAACCAAACTTTAAAACACACAACAAGAGCTTGAAAACATAAAAAAAAGTAAACAAGAGGTTGAGTCTCAAGTCGAGACCTAATCCTCTCAACTTAGTGATCACCTTCCAACAATTAGTTTATATTAAATAAAATTCATCCACACCCTAGATTTGGGTAACAATAATATACAAACTACCTAGGTCGCTAGACCTATTCCATAGTTCTCATGGGAGTGTAAAACAAAAAAAATATATAGGCCATGAAAGGACCTCTTAAACTATTATCCCTGGGAATATAAAGTGTGGAAAGATAGGTTGGTGAATATATATTTGTATCTTCAAGTTTAGAACATGAGTTAGTGTGTGTTTATAAAACAAAGATACACACACTTCTCAAAATGTAAATAATATGCACAGGAAGAGAAATGTAATGAGAATATGGGTTAGAGTACTTTTTGTGATGTTCTATGTGGCTTCTGGACTCCTTCAGGATAGTATAAGGGAAGCTGGAGTCGTATTCCAGAAATAGATAGAAAAACAGAGTCTTTTTTTCTCCAATCTTCTATTCATAGTGAGCCTCCAAGTGTTCTTTTCTTCTAAGTTGTTTCTATTGAGATGTGGAATTTTGGTTTTTAGAAATATCTTCATGTAAGTACAGTTGGAAGCATGTGTGTTTTTCTCTAAGGTGCAGTAACATATCAGTTTATTTCTTCCAGGTCACCCCTTGCTTGCTATTTTTCTTGTTGATAGAGATATTCCATTTATACAGACAAGAATCATGTTCTCTAGTACCTTGTACCTCATACTAGTCTCCTACATTATTAAATGTTGTCTACAAAATACATTTAGACTTATTAATATAATAACCAATACTAAATGTCATAAATATGACCATTAGAGGTAAGTTCGAATTTAAGAGATAGATCATCGGTGACTCAGTCTATCGGTAGCTTATACTATCAGTGTCTCATTTTGTCGATAGATTAGACAATCGATAGCTTATTCTATTGATAGATAAAACTTTTATTGGTCAATTGAGCTATTGGTAGATGATGCGTTAGTAGGTGAAGTGTTGGTAGGTGATGTATTGGTAGGTAATGCGTTGGTAGGTGATGCGTCAGTAGGTAATACGTTGGTAGCTCAACTACCAATAGATCGGTTATCAGAAGCTCAGCTGTCGATAACTCACACTTAGTGAAATTATGAGTCTCAGTCATTCACTATGTAGGTAGGTTGGATGTTTGTAGGTTAGACAATGGTAGGTGAGATATATGTAGGTTAATCTGTCAGTGACTCATACTCAGTGAAAATTCTAAGTTTCTTTATCGATAACTCATCTTATCGGCAGCTTATGTCGTCAGTAGCTCCTGCATCATTGAATTTTCCATCAGCATGATAGGTATCAGTAGCTCCTAATTATTAGGGGATTGGACTTGTCAGTGACTCATACTAAACTAAAATCTGTAATTTTGTCTTATTATATAAACACTAACACAAGATGTTAAAGTTATAGGTGAACATGATTAAACACAATGTTTCTTAATAAATCATAATTAGCATAGTTAAGTATAATTTGTGAGTGTTAAAGCTAGATTAGGAAAAAAATTTCCCCCTTTTTGATGATCACAAATCATGGAATTATATACGAAAATAATTGAGTTGATTTATTATGACCAAAGAAAAATATGTTAAACATATTTCACAGATTATTGAGATACAATTTTAAAAGAAATAAAAATATATATTACTTGTTAAATGGACTTTTCAATCATATGTTCCCTCTTAATCTCAAGATTAATAGAGATGATTATATATATATCCCATATTATTTCTCCCCCTTTTTGGATTATCAAAAATGAAACATTTAATGAAAAAGAAATAACAGATAAAGAAAAATCAATAAGATGAAATCATAAAGGTTATTCCATTAATCAAGAAGTACAAGGGATAACCCAAAGAGTACAACAAAAAGAGAACCTAAAATCCATATAAAAAAGTGATCCAACTAGTTCATGGGCACATTAGATTCAATCACTTCATTTCCTTTATCAGAATGATAGGTGGGTGGAGCAGATGGTTTAGTAGTAGGATTATTAGAAGGAATAGAGCCAATAGTGAGGGAAGGAAGTGGAACTCCAGTAAAGACTAAAGGAGAAAGGTTGGGTCTAGTTTATGAAGTAGGTCCTGTGAGTTCCTATTGGATGAAAGGTCAAATCTGACTGAGAGCTTAAGCAGGATTCCTGGACAAAGGTTCCAAGGATGCAGAAGAAGTGGTAGAAGTGAGCACGACTGGTCTGATAAGATCAGAAGGAGGATAAAAAGTAGATGTGTTGTGATGGAATAGGTAAGGTTTGAACAAATTTACGAAGTCCATAATGACTTCACCACTATATTCCATTGGCTTCTCAAAATCATCTTTGTTTTCCATGAAATTCTGAAGGGTATGAGTAAACTCCTTAAACTTCCTAACTTTATCTTTGAAAGCCCGAGTTAGTGGAGGTAGCCTCAAAATCCCTAATAAATATTTTAAGTGACTGGTCAACTGGTTTTTGGTGTAAATTCTATTGAAATATAAATCTACTTTCTAGGTTATTTCTTCTTGAGAATTTTTAGAAACAAGGAAATAAAACATAACCATATCATAAATATTATCACAATTATTATTGATTTTTGAGATACTCTCCTATTTAGTGATACTCATCGTAGTATGAAGTTCCTCTCTAATGACATTTTTGACCATCTCAACATTAGGAGAGTGAAAAATAGGAGCAGCTGATCTAGAATCACCTTGTACTATATATCTAATATTTGATCTCAACTGATTTAGATTAAGAGTCGGAGTTTAAGAATGAGTAGTTTCCTTCAAATACTCAGAAGCTGTGTCTCCAAGAACTTTTAGAACATTTTCTAAAGAGGTTCTATAATCAAGTGTCAGACTGTTAATAGAAAAAACTACAACAGTCAACTCATTCCGTATATTTTGATTATGTGAAACAATAACTTCTGAAAGAGTGATCAATCTTGGATCATCCTAATATAAAACTCTCCTAGTAATCAACTCAACATCTCTTTCACTGATTCTAGAAACTGGAGCAGGCAACTGTGAAGAGGTGGATCAAAAAACATCCAATTGTTCTTACTTGAAGGAATTAAAATAATATTTGGTGATATAATCAACATATTATAAACTTTACACATGAGTAGTAGCAGTACTATCTTCTACATAATGATAATCCATCCAAGAGTCACATACCATGGGTCCTTCCTCCATACAAGTACCACAATATCATCTAAGGGAGAAATAACATCAACGTTTTCTCTTTTAGTTGTCTCTCACCCTCAGCTAATAGCCACTTTGTTGAATAAACCAACTCCCTCACTAGATTCATAGATACATCCCTTACATCATTAAATTCCTCCTGAACATGGAAAATGAGAGCTCTCTCTTCAACTACAGCCGGTTCAACATGAACATCAAGAGTCCTTTCCTCAATCACAACTTGTTCAACAGCTCCATGGGATTCTACAATAGGTTCTTGTTCCCCTAAGGTAGGACAGACATGATTCTCATATAGTGACCCAAGACTTTTTCACATTTCATTACATTATTTTATGCATGATTAAACTTCAGATCACCAGCCAATGATCTTAAAATCTAGTGTCTTGGAAGACTAGGTATATATAACTGAAAACAAGAGACTAAATAAAACATTTATTTATTTAATCGTCATAAAGAGATTCTAATATCCATTGTTCTCATACATATTCATAGGATAAACTAGGTATAACATGAACAAAGGGATGAGATAAAAAGACCATTAAGGGAATAAACATAAGAATAAAGCTTTAGCACATGGGTTATAAGGCATGACATAATGATATAAAAAGGAATGGAACATAATTGAAGATATGGAATCATAACATATAAAACATAGGATCATGTAAACATGGAGTCATAGAAATGTGTATGCAATATAAAACATGAATTTAGCATGAGTAAAGTCTCATTTCACATAGATAATCACAAGCCAAGGATAACCACCAAGACCATTGCACATGGTAGCACAAGTTAAGACTAACTGCCAAGACCGTTGCACATGAAATCTCATGAGACATAACTTTACCCAAGACGTTGGATCACTATCTGGATGCACCCATAATAAAATGTTCATGAATATTATTTCCACATATATAATCATACATATTAAATCATACATAAACATAAGGGTTTCCTGTGGAAACAGTTGGGTATCATATTCATGTCATAAAACATAACAAATGGGTGTATCATAAAATTATCCCTGAAGGAAAGAAATTATATCATGAATGGACATTCATAATATATATTATGAATATATCATGACAAGTGATGTAAATTTTAAGTGATAACATGAAAAAATAGCATTTAAGAAACTTTAGAATTAAAACATTTTAGTGCATTTTAAGGGAAATATCAAAGATCACTTAAAATAGAAAAGGAAAAAATATTTTATATAAAAACAGAAGTGAACCAAGAAGTTTTTCATAATAAAAATTGTGGTTTTATAAAAATAATGGTTTGTTAAAATATATTATTGATTTCACTTGAAATTAGGTAAGAATTCGGGAAGTTCCCTTAAATGGGTATGCTTATCGGGATGTATTAAGGAGGGAACCATTTAAAAACATGTATATCCCAAAAAGCGAATGATGAATGGATATTGATAAATGTGTTTGGTGAATATACAAAACATTTAGAATATTTTAATAAAAATACTATATAACTTCATTTGGTTGAAAAGAAATATAGAACAACTAGAAGGAATAATGGAGGCTTGGGTAGAATCCGTTACCTTAAGTTCGATGAAGTCCTTCACTTGATCTTAATGTCCTAGAAAACCAAATTAAATTCATAAATTATAATTTATAGAAATTATTGTTCACGTAATTTATTTATTATAACATTATTAAGTTCATTAATGACCCTTTTCATGGGTTAAGAGGTTCAATTTCATTGTTTGGGAGTGTTTGTTTCCTTGGTTTTCATGATTGGTTTACTTATATACATGTAAGGGTAAACATGTAAGATGAGGATGGTTTTCCAGAATTGAAGTTGTATGTTGTTAGTTAAAATCCTGAAGATTACATGTTTATAAAATTCATTTAGTTATTTGGAGTGATGATGAATCATTATATAAAAGTTTAATGATAACTGTTTTGGTTAATTGGCAGTTTTTGATCACATCGAACACATTTTGATTTACAAATTAATATCACATGAAAAAAAATATTTCAGAAACTGAAATAAGTTATAATACATATATTATACTCTGTTTCAACTATCAAAATGGTTTCATGACCAGAATTGAAGTTGGTAATAGAAATTGTAAACTTATCGTCCTTGAATGTGATAAATTAACACATCTGAGATGATGTTTTCATTTCTAGTATAAAAGGATGGGAAATGATCGATGATGATGAATTATTAAATTATCATAAAAAAATTACATTACATGTATTGTACTGGAGTTATCATAACATTTGGATTAAAGTAGGTGAGGAAATAAAAAGAATTAAAGGAACTTGAAAGAAAATAATAGAAATGAAAAGAGGAATTTACCTCTTGAATATATCTTCCTTGAGAACCTCTTTAGGGGAGAGTATTTGGTATTTTTAATAGAACAAGGTATTATAGATATTGGAGAGGTGATTAGGTAGATCTTTGAGTAGAAATTGGACTAGGAACAAGACTTGATAGGTGAGAGGAGTGGAGGTAAAGAGGGGTGGTTTTTATAGTGGAGGAGAAGAGGGGTTTCCCATTATTTTAATTAGTAGATTAATATTTTTGCTCAAGAATATGAATAGTCCTGATTATTGTGACCAAAAACAGTAAATAGGGCATATTATTTCGAACCAATTTCCATTTACATCATCCATAACTAAAGCATGATGCATAAATTGATTTATTTAGCATTTACAGTAAATTATCATATTTTACTATTCACAAAATTCAAGTATTTTAAAAAAATCCCAAAAATTCACACTAATTTTTTTTAACATGTAGAATATAAAAATTAACTCCATTTTTCAAAAATAATTTTCCAAATATGGGAAATTTAATTTTTAATTAAAATCATAATTTACTTGAAAAATAAAAAATTTAAAATTAAAACAACTTTTATTACACTTTTAAAAATTAATTAAGGACTCCTAAAATTATCTTATGATCATAATAATTAAAAATAACAATTTATGAATTAATTTTATGAAAATAATTTTCTTTTAATAAATTAAATTAATCATAAAAGTTTAATTAAATATACATAACTTAAAAAATACCAACACTTTGTAAATAATTTTTGAAATATTTATTTAGTTATTCTATTATATAATTATACAATACTGTCACCTATAAAAAAGATAGATTTTATTTATACTTTCATTGGTGATGTTACTATTACATTGTCCGGTTTACTATTCATAACGGTCACATTACTATTCCAAGGGTCAAGTTACCATTTCATCGGTATAAGTTCCCTAACTTATAGAGATACCTTTTATTCAATCATTATTCATTTATAAGGTTTGTATTGAGTTCTATAAGTGATATTATGTGTTTATATCATAAGAAATAATTATAAGAAGGGAATTTTATTGATACAACATTGGGTTATTTCATTCTTCCCCCCTTTGGAAATTTCACCCTCGAAATTTTGTTTTACATTCTAATTATTAAACAGATGTGGGAACTTTTCCTTCATTACCTCCTCCAGTTCCCATGTGTCCTCTTCGTACTTATGGTTCCACCATAGTACTTTGACCAGGTGAGTAGTCTCGTTGTGTAGAACCTTATATCTATGATCCAAGATATTTACTAGATACTCCTCGTAAGAAAGATCATTGTCAAATTGTACCACCTCTGAAGACAATACATGGGAAGGATCTAGTATGTACTTCCTTAATTGGGATATATGGCAGACATCATGTACTTTATACATGGTAAGTGGAAGTGCTAGTCGATTGTCCATATCTCCAACATGATGAATGTTGACCTCACCTATTTTGATAATCCCAATTATTCTTTCATATACTTTGATAATCTCAATCTAATGTTTTTCTATATATTAATTCTTTCAATCTGTGATCAAGATGATAATAATATTAAGATAATCCCTGAGATAGTTTAATCTTTGTCTATCTATGTTTATATGAGTTATGAAGTTCTTCTAACCCATTCAGATATGTTTTTCATAAGACAGACAAGTGTTGGGTATAACTACCGATATAGAGCTACCGGTACTCAGTCTACCGATAGAATTAGTCTACCGATAGACAGAGTCACCGATAAGCTAAGGTTACCAATATGTACAAATCTACTGAAAGAAACCGAGCTACCGACATATTCAGTCTACCGATACAGAACACTAAGAGCTACCGGTACGAGATACCGACCAGCCTAATGATACACAAACGCGACTGATATGAACCGACACACCAGAGCTACCGATAGAAGGAATTCTACCGATAGATTCAGTTCACAGATAGTCACCGATATATCGAGCTACCGATAGAATTCTGATGATAGTATAAGTCTACCAATACAAGGAGCTACCGATGAATCAACAACTACTGATGGATTAAGAGCTACTAATATAACCAGTCTACCGAGCCACCGATAGAGCAAGTCTACCGATAGAAGGAGTTACTGATACCTAGAGCTACCGATACCAACAAGCTACCGATTCAAGTTCAAAGATATACCGATGGAAGGTTTTGTGACACAAAGTCCACCGTGCACGTCTACCAATAAAAGGCTACTAATTATTGACCAACCAGTCAAACACTTTACTCTTCATACTATTTATTTATTTATATAACAGTTACATTTGATGGTTTTAATGCATTTAATGTTATTTAATGATTTCTGTTGCATGTCAGGGAACCGTACCTTGTACCCATACAGAAGGCGATTATTCTTTTCTACCGAAGATGAATGATATAAAGGGATGGAAAAAGAACAATAGACATGTGTGACACAAAAAGAACCCACTGAGTGTGCATACAACAAGCATCAAGGAACTAAGAAGGCACACTGGTGAAAAAGAACAGATCTGAATATCATTCAAACGTGGTGCATCTGTGAAAGAAGAAAAATCTATACTCCAAGAACACTGGACATACATGAAGCTACTCATTTTCAAGGAGAACACAAGCTGCATCTTGAGTGAACTACAAAAAACACTTCATGCACTCAGGCTGCTAAGCTGAACCAAGAACCCAAGAAGAAAATGACACTCTGTTTTCTAAGTAGAAACTAGAGAAGGACTTAGAAGCTTTTCTGACAAACCAATTGAGCCCAGAGCTGCACTGCTGATAACTAAATAATTTCTAAACTCTGTCATACTTATCTTTAGTGATTCTATCTTTACATTTTGAGCAGTGTGTGTACCCTGTTTATTTTACACACACACTATCTTCTGTGCTAAACTGGAGGATTCGTAAATCCTCACTCAAACTCCATAACTCTTTTGTTTCCCACTGTGGATAGTGGTAGAGGTCGAGTAAGACCTGAACATCCTGTGTGCTGTTGTTTGTTTTTCCCCCGTAGAACTGTGGTAGAGATTTTTGTACCTGGACAGTGTGCTCACTGTTGTTAACCCCGATCCAGGGTGTGGATCAATTTATATAAATTGTTTAGAGGACTAAGTCTCTGCTTGAAACTGAACCTCTTGGTTAACTTTTCTGTGATTTTATTTTAAGTCTATAAGTATTACATATATATTTTACATTCCGCTGTTATTAATTTGAAATACAAAACTATTTTAAAGCTACTTTGATAGTTAAATTAGCAAGTGTTTATACTTATTGTAAACCAGTAAGTTAGTTTCAAAATTTAATTTAATCTTCAGATTAAGTCAACTGAGACCTAATCAATCTTTGAGAAACTGATTGAAAATTTACACTCTGTATAGATTCACTACAGTTTAACTTTGTTTTTAAATTGGGGGATTTTAAGATAAATATTTTGAACAAAATTTTTTATTGGAACTCAATTCACCCCCCTCTTGAGTATCCACTCCGACCAACATTTGGTATCATAGGAAAGTTTTTGTTTAAGCATTTTTGAAATACCCTATTTTTCAACTGTGATTTTAGTTGCATCTTTAAAGATCTTAAATTTATTTTAGTTCTAAATTTTAGCTCTTTAAAACTATTTTCAAAAATCTACCTATGGATAATAGATTAGAGGGTGATGATACTAACTGACCACCTTTCTTCAATGGAACCAACTATGCCCAGTGGAAACTGAAAATGAAGATTCATTTAGAAAGTATGGGTTTTGATATTTAGACTGATATATAATCTCAATATAAAATTCCAGAAACTGAAAGAACAACTTGGGATGAACCTACAAAGACTGCTTACAATAATAACTATAAAGACATGACTGCCCCGTACTGTGCTTTAGGAGATGAAGAGTTTAATAGAATTTCTACTTGAAAAACTACTTATGAAATATGGGATACTTTGGGTGTTTATCATGAAGTAACAACCAATGTTAAAGAAATGCGTTTGAATACTTATACTATTAAATATAAAAATTTTAAAATGAAAACTGATGAACCTATTTCTGATATGTATCTCAGGTTTAATGAGATAGTCAATACAATGAGTTCACTTGGAAAAGTTGTTCCAGCTAAGGAAAAAATTATGAGGATACTGAGCTGTCTGCCAGAACGATGGAGGGGCACTTCTGTTTCAATCAGAGAGTCATGTGACATTGGAGCACTACCAGTAAAAGAGCTTATTGGTAAATTAATGATGTATGAGGAAGAACTCAATGTGAATAAGGAAGAAGATGATGAACCTAAGAGAAAATCCTTAGCTTTTAAGTCTACTGCCTCTAAGAGTAAAGACAAAGAGAAAATGAAAATACTTACTGAGAGTTCAAACAGTGAAGATTATGATTCAGATAGTGATGATGAGATGGCTCAAATAGCCAGGATATTCAAGAAGTTTTATAGGAAGAAGAAAATTCTCAGAAAATCAAATTACAAAGGAAAGTATGACAATAAGGGACACTGAAAGGACTGGAAAAATCCAGATAAAAGTGAAAAAGTTGTCTACTATGAGTGTAAAAGGAAAAGAAACATCAAGGATGATTGTCCAAAAATAAAAGTCAAAAAAATATGATTATAAGGATAAGAAGTACAAGAAAGATATGAAGGCCACCTGGAGTGCATCTGAGGACAACACAAGTGAATCTGAAGTTTCTGATTCTGAGAAGAATCATGCCAACATGTGTTTCATGACCAATACCTCTGAGGTACCTGTTTCCCCTGTACTAAATGATTATTATCATGGAAATAACAGTGACTCAGATAATGATGAAAATATGTCTAAAGATGACATATTTGAATACTAAAATATCCTATAAGACACATGCAATAAACTTAAGGATAAATACAAATCATTAAAGAAACAACATGCTCTCACTACTATTGTTAAAATCGAACTTACTATCGAAAAAGAGAAGAATGCTCAACTGTTAAAGGAAAATACAGAACTGAAAAGGTCAAATGGGAAACTTAGAAAAGACTTAGAGAAGATTACAAATGGAAAGGATACACTAACTCAAATTCTAGGAAAGAAAGTGGCACCAAAATACACTATTGGAATAGGCTACAAACCTGGATAGAGACAGCTTATTAAGAATAGATTTATTCCGAAATTTGGACAGAATACTGATAGTTCAAGTTCTGGAAATCCCTATGCTTAAACCAGTTATTAATATAGTTATAGATAAAATAATGTTATCTTTCAAAATTTATTGATTCTATAAATTATATGAGACCCATAAGACAAATATGGGTACCTAAAACATTGATTGCTAACATTTCTGGACCCAAGAATATCTGGGTACCAAAATCATTTCCTATCTAAATCTATTTTTTTAGGAAACATGCTTAAAGAGTTCTCACAAGAAGGTATGGTACTTGGACAATGGATGTTCAAGACATATGTCTGGAGATTATTCATGTTTCAAAAGTTTAATAAAGGTTGATGGAGGCCATGTCACCTTTGGTGATTTTTCTAAAGGAAAAATAATTGGCCTAGTCCAGATTGGTAACTATAATTCAGTTTTAATTTCTAAAGTTTTATTTGTTGATGGACTTAAGTATAACCTGTTAAGTATTTCTCAATTATGTGATGATGGATTTAATGTGAAATTTGAAAATGATTCTTGCAATGTCTTTAATTCTAAAATTGATTTAGTATTTTCTGCCTTAAGAAATGAAAATGATTATGCATTTGATTTAAATTCTTTAGCTAAGAAAAATGTTACTTGTTTAAATGATTTTCATAGAGAATCTTGGCTTTGGAACAAAAGATTAGGACACTGCAACATCTATTCACTTAAAAAACTAACTAGGAAGAACTTAGTTAGAGACCTACCCAAACTTGAATTCCCAAATTAAAAAGTTTGTAATCCCTGTCAAAAGGGAAAGAAACAAAAAGTTTCTTTTAAATCAAAGAGAGAAGTTTCAACTTCTCAACCTCTTGAGTTGGTTCACATGGACTTGTTTGGACCTTCAAGAGTTTCTAGTTTAAATGGGAAGCACTATGTCTATGTTCAAGTAGATGAATTATCTAGATATACTTGGGTATAATTATTAGCACACAAAAGTGAAGCTTGTTCTTACATTTTTAAGTACTCCAAATCTGTAGAAAATCTTAGTGGACTTAAGATTAAAATCCTGATAAGTGATCATGGCCGTTAGTTTGAAAATCAAGAGTTTGAATCTTATTTCTCACACAATGGCTATAGTCACAACTTTTCTGCTCCTAGGACACCTCAGCAGAATGGTGTGGTAGAATGAAGGAATAGAACCTTTCAAGAAATAGCTAGAACCATGCTTAATGAATATGACCTGCCTATTTACTTTTGGGCTAAAGCTGTGAATACAGCTTGTTATATTATTAATAGAGTCTTAATTAGACCAGTTCTTAAGAAGACCCCATATGAGTTGTGGAATAATAGAAAACCTAAAGTTATTTACTTTAGATTCTTTGGATGTAAAGTTTTGATTCTTAATACAAATGATAAGCTGTACAAGTTTTCTTCTAAGAGTTATGAAGGAATTTTTCTTGGTTATTCTTTAACTAGAAAAGCCTATAGAGTCTTTAATAAAAGAACCAAACGTGTGGAAGAATCTGTTCACATCAAGTATGATGAAACTGATCCATGTGAGCCTAAAACCTCTCTTGAAAATCTTGAGGAAGATTTGAGTGTTCTGAACCTTAATGATAGATCTAAAGAACCTGCTGTAAAAACATCCTGTTTTGGACATATTCCAGAATCTGCTGCTATGGAACTCGAACCTATAGATGAACCTGAAATTTCTAGTTCTACCTTTACTAGATCAACAAGGATTCTAAAGAATCAACCTTTGGATGCTGTTGTTGGTAATCTTGATAGAGGAACACAGACTAGATCTTCTCTAAGAAATCAGGTTGAACATCAAGCCTTTCTTTCACAGCTAGAACCTAAAAATGTCAATGATGCTATCAATGATGAATTTTGGGTAATGTCTATGAAAGAAGAATTAAATCAATTTGAAAGAAACAAAGTCTGGGAATTAGTTGAGAGACCTAAGGACACTTTAACAATAGTCACTAAATGGGTTTTTAGAAACAAAGTTGATGAGTCTGGAAACATAGTTAGAAACAAATCTAGGCTAGTTGCAAAAGGATATAGTCAAGAGGAAGGTATAGAATATGAGGAAACCTTTGCACCTGTAGCCAGATTAGAAGCTATTAGGATCTTACTTTCATATGCTGATCATCTAAATTTCAAGTTATATCAAATGGATGTCAAAAGTGCTTTTCTAAACGGTTTTATAATTGAAGATGTTTTTGTTGAAAAACCACCTGGATTTACTAATCATCATTTTCCAAATCATGTTTTTAAACTTTCTAAAGCTTTATATGGTTTAAAACAAGCTCCAAGAGCTTGGATTGATAGACATAGTAATTTTCTTATTTCAAAAAGTTTTACTAAAGGGATTGCTGATCCAAATCTTTTTATTAAAAGAATTTCTAAAGATGTTTTAATATTACAAATATATGTTGATGATATTATTTTTGGATCTTCCAAACACTCTTTATGTACTGATTTTTTAAAATGTATGCAAAATGAGTTTGAAATGAGTTTAATGGGAGAACTTAAATATTTTCTTGGATTTAATGTTTTCCAAAATAAATATGGTATTATTTTTAATCAAAGTAAATATACAAAGGATCTCTTAAAACATTTTGGTTTGGATAGTATTAGGGAAAGTGAAACTCCTATGAGTACCGTCTATAAATTAGATGTAGATGAAACTGGGAAACCAGGGGATCAAACCAATTATAGAGGTATGATTGGAAGCTTACTTTATCTTACTGCTAGTCGACCATATATTATGTTTAGTGTGTGTATGTGTGCAAAATTTCAAGCTAATCCAAAATAATCTCATATAATTACTGTTAAACGAATTTTTAAGTATCTTAAACATACTGTAAACTTTGGTTTGTTTTACCCAAAAGGACAACCCTTTGAGTTAATGAGTTATTCAAATGCTGATTTTTCTGGTTGCAAGTTAGATAGAAAAAGTACTTTTGGAACATGTCATTTATTGGGAAAGTCCTTAGTATCTTGGTGTAGTAAGAAGCAGAATTCTGTAGCATTATCTACTGCTGAAGCGGAATACATTGCTACTGGTAGTTGCTGTGCACAAATTCTGTGGATGAAACACACTCTTTTGGACTATGGATATGACTTTAGGCACATGTCAATCAACTGTGACAATACTAGTGCAATAAATATCTCGAAGAATCCTGTGTCTCACTCTAGGACCAAACACATTGATGTAAGGCACCATTTCTTGAGAGATCATTACCAAAAGGGTGATATTACTCTTGAGTTTATAGGCACTGAACATCAATTAGCTGACAGTTTCACTAAACCTTTGAGTTCGGATAGGTTAAGTTACATTAGACACGAGTTAGGAATGTTTAACCTCAATCGGTAGCAATCCTAACCGATGTAAAGTCCTCACCGATGTAAAATCCTCACTGATGTGAAATCCTCACCAATGTGAAATCCTCACCGATGTGAAATTCTCACCGATGTAACCCTCACTGATAGAAATTCTCACTGATGTGTGCACTGTTTTAAAAATTCTGTCTACCGCCAGAATCTGAACCGTTTTTACTTTATTTCACTTTATTAATTTATTTTATGATTACTAAATGATAAAATTAACGTCCGAGCTACTTCTAAATCCACCGAGCCTCAAACCTTAACCCTCGAACCTTAGCTCCTGAATCTTTAGTGAACCCTAAATCCTTCGGACGAGCGATGGAAAAAACAAAACTTCCTACCATTAGAGATGACTCTGTTGAGCCGAAGAAAAATAAGCAAAGGACCGAGCAAGAAGCAAGTGGTAGTCGTAGTGCTGCTAGAACTAGGTCGGGGAGATGACCAGTGAATCTTCATCTAAAAAATCGAGTTATTGTGATTGAAAAGGAGCTGTGTGTAGAATGGATGATGCCTAGAAAATCCTTAGTGCTTGAAGTTCTTGAAGATCAAAAATGGGTAGTGTTTTTCGAACAACAATGGTCCATACTTTCCAAAATTAGTGAAATAGTTTTATGATTTTGTAACCTTTGAGAAATCGGAGAATGAAAATCGAGTAACCTCTTTTGTGAATGGAAAGGAGATATCGTTTTCATCTGTTGAGTGGGCTGAGTACTTGAAAGTTCCAAATAAAGGAGTATATGGATATGTCTTGAGAGCCATGCCACCTAAAAGTGACATTTTCGACTATGAGACTGCTTTGGAAGAGCTGACGGGTGATGGAAGTCAAAGACAACTAGTTGCTATAGAAATGGACGGAGAGAATAGATTGCTGTTCAAATTTGTTCAACATGTCTTGATACCGAGGAGAGGAGACTTTTCCAATTTGAGATATCATGATATCTATCTTCTGCACCTCTTTAGACATTGTGTAAAGGTGAATTTGTGCAGATTGCTGATGATCCAAATGGAAGATATAACAAGACCGAAATAAAGACAAATGCCCTATTCTTTGCTAAGTTGATCTCTGTGATGATCAAGGTAAAAGGGGTTGCTGAGTCTCAAGATGAGACAGTGGTAGTGAATAATATCTTCTGTATCACTACTACAGTTTATAAGTACATGAAAATAAATTGGAACCCTTATAGAGGAGAATGGGTCAATAATGACCAGAGGGTGTATGACAAGTTCAATCCAGTGAATCATCCTTCAAGACCAAAGTATGTGAGGGATCTAGGTCTAGGACCTGATGAAGAGGAGCCCGAATATAGTGACGATTCAGAAGAGGAAGAGTCCTCTGCGGATGAAGGAGGAGACCCTGACTTTCCTCCTAGTCCAAATACTGAAAGCCTAGATCAACCTAAATCAGATAAGGAAGAAGCTGCTTTAGAGGCTGTTGAAGTGGATGCAGTAGAAAATGAAGAAGATGTTCATGAGAGTGAAGCATCTTTGTCAGCTGATTTGAGCCTTAGTCCCATTATTGGACAATTTTTAGTACCTAGTGAGGAACAAAATGAGGTTGACATACCCTTACCTAATCCAGAAGACCCTCATGCTGATGAAGTGATGGAATTGATAGTGGAAGATTCTCCTTAGGATGAAAGAACTACTGAGAATGATGCTAAGAATGTTGATGCAAATACTGTTATCCTAATTGAGGATGTACCCGTTGAGGGGGAGCATCAAACTACGTTTGGAAGTGTTATAGTAGCTGTTGGATTTAATGATTGGGACGAAGACCCTGGTTTTGTAGTATGTGGTTTAGACTATCCTGATTTAGATAATGAAGCATCTCTAAATAGACCAAAAATTGTTTATGATGTTGAATCTGAATTTTTTTCTGAAGATGTGGTTAGAATACATGACCTGGAAAAGCTGAAGAAAAACCTTAAGGAAAGTTTTGTGGAAGAGGTAAAGAAAATGGATGTTTCTATGGTATCTTCAATTCAATCAGTTATGACTGACTCTGTGGTCAGTTTAGCCTCTGAAAGAGCATCCTTAGCAGTTGCACCTTCTGATTTTGTTACCAAGTCTGATATGGATATCTTAAAGGATGAGCTGAAAGAATCTTTTAGTGCCTCAATCGCTGAGATGAAGCTTTGTTTTTCTGAAGAGATGAGGATGTTGGAAAGATCATTTGAACTCTCTCTAGGTTGTAATTTGTTAATCTTCATGGCAGAAATAGTTGAAGAAGTTAAAGACTGTCAAGCTCAAGTTTATAGACTTGAAGCAGATCTTGAATCTTTAAAGAAATTGGTTATTTATTTAGACTCTTACATGAGCTCCAAATCCCAAGCAGATAATTACTTAGCTTATGTGAAGAGTATTATAAGCCAGATGGTTTCTGTATTTGAAGGCTTCAAAACTTCTATGAAAGATCATATTACAATCCAAGATTCCCAAGTTCAAAATCTTATCAGTGGATTGACCAAAATCTTCAAAGAGACTATATCTTTCTCTGTTGGTTCACTTACATCTAAACCTTTGGTGGATTTGAATCAAATTCGAGCTATGATGAAAGAGGAGCTTGGTTCTGCCTCAACCAGTGGTTCTGTGGACTCATCTGAACTGAGAAGAGTTGTTCTTTCTACCAAATATTCATCTAGATAAATTGTGAAGATAGTCCAAGACTAAATGGGAGAAGCCTCTACCTCTTAAAAAGAATTGAAATAAAAGGTGGACCCCTACTTCTCCAAAATTTACACAAAGACCCAAATGACTAGTCATTTCAAGCTTCTGATTGAGAATATGAAACTGCTTCCCATTAATCAAGCTTTCAGAGAGCAAGTTAGCAAGCTAAGAGAATTGACTCCAGCATTGGAAAAGTTTATGGAGAACAAGGATGACTTCATATCTGCTATGGAGAGAGGAGGAGGAATAATTATGGATTTCAGAAATCTGTTGCTGCCTTTTCAGCATGTTGATGCTAGGCCAGTAATTGTCCCTCCTGCTTTTCCTGCCTCTTCCTCTACTGCTTCTCCAATTCAGATGACTCCTGACCAATCCATTCAAATCCTCACACCTATGATCACACAAAGGACTACTCAATACAGGCCAGGCATAGTGTCAGTTGCTCATCCTCCTGTGGTCATTTCCAGAATTCCTAATCCTTCACCATCATCCTCACCACCTGAATCCTCTTCTGATCCCAAGGGAAAATCTCACATTGAGGATGTGGATTGATCAAGTGTCTAGACTGTTTGATAGGAATCCATTGTCTTTTTTTATTTCTTTGTACCTTATTTGGAACATAAAATGTAACTGCTTTTTCATATCTTTTCTCATTTTTTTATTCCTCTTCTCTTTGGTTTCCCACGTTATTATTATCACAAAGGGGGAGAAATATTTTATCAAGCTTTTACAAAGGGGGAGAAATACTCTCTACGTATCAAAGAGGAAGACATATTCACCCAGGGGGAGAGATATTAATGAAAATGGGATAAATTTTCTACAGGGATATTAAGGGGGACAATACATAATGGGGAGAAAGTATCAAAGAAAGAGAACTTTTATCTAAGAGCTATCATGCTTTGCCCCTTTGATACCTCTGAATTTCATCCTTTGATATTAGTGCCTTTACTCTCATCCTCTGATACCATTTCATTTAGTTCTCTGATACCACTAAATTTTACCTCTGATATCATTGTTTTTTTTCTTTTATCTCTGATACATTTAATTCTATCTCTGATAAATTATTTTTTATAACATACTATTTTCTCTGAGAAAATTAAGTTTAATTATATATCCTCTGATATATTTTTTTAAAATGATAATATCATAAGTTGTGATTATCATAAAGGGGGATATTTTTGAACTCACCTGTTTTGATAATCCCAATTATGCTTTTATATACTTTGATAATCTCAATCTAATGTTTTTTTATATATTAATTCTTTCAATCTGTGATCAAAATGATAATAATATTAAGATAATCCCAGAGATAGTTTAATCTTTGTCTATATATGTTTATATGAGTTATGAAGTTCTTCTAACCCATTCAGATAAGTTTTGAATAAGACAGACAAGTGTTGGGTATAACTACTGATATAGAGCTACCGGTACTCAGTCTACCGATAGACTTAGTATACCGATAGATATAGTCACTGATAAGCTAAGGTTACCGATATGTACAGAGCTACTGAAAGAAACTAAGCTACCGACAGATTCAGTATACTGATAAAAAACACTAAGATCTACCGATACGAGCTACCGACCGACCTAATAATACACAGATGTGACTGATATGAACTGACACACCAGAGCTACTGATAGACAGAAGTCTACCAATAAAACTAGTTCACAGATAGTCATCGATATATCGAGCTACCGATAGAAGTCTGCTGATAGTTTAAGTATACCGATACAAGGAGCTACTGATGGAGAAATATCTACTGATGGATCAAGAGCTATTGATATAACCAGTCTACCGATCCACCGATAGAGCAAGTCTACCGATATAAGGAGTTACTGTTACCTAGAGATACCGATACCAACAAGCTACCGATGCAAGTTCAAAGAGCTACCGATGGAAGGTTTTGCGACACAAAGTCCACCGTGCACGTCTACCAATAAAGGGATACTAATGCTTGACCAACCAGTCAAACCCTATACTCTTCATACTATTTATTTATTTAGATAACAGTTACATTTGATGGTTTTAATGCAGTTAATGTTATTTAATGATTTCTATTTCATGTCAGGGAACCGTACCTTGTACCCATGCAAAAGGCGATTATTCTTTTTACCAAAGATGAAAGCTATAAAGGGATGGAAAGATAACACTGGACTTGTGCGACACAAAAAGAGCACACTGAGTGTGCATACAACAAGCATCAAGAAACTTAGAAGGCACACTGGAGAAAAAGAACAGAGCTGAATATCATTCAAACATGGTGCATCTGTGAAAGAAGAAAAATCTATACTCAAAGAACACTGGACATACAAGAAGCTACTCATTTTCAAAGAGAACACAAGCTACATCTTGAGTGAACTACAACAAAAACTTCATGCACTCAGGCTGCTAATCTGAACCAAGAACCCAAGAAGAAAACGACACTCTATTTTCTGAGCAGAAACCAGAGAAGGACTTAGAAGCTTTTCTGACCAACCAATGGAGTCCAGAGCTGCACTACTGATCACTAAAGCATTTCTAAACTCAGTCATAATTATCTTTAGTGATTCTATCTTTACATTTTGAGAAGTGTATGTACCCTGTTTATTTTACACACACACTATCTCCTATGCTAAACTGGAGGATTCGTAAATCCTCACTCAAACTCCATAACTCTTTTATTTCCCACTATGGATAGTGGTAGAGGTCGAGTAAGACCTGAACAACATGTGTGCTATTGTTTGTTTTTCTCATGTAGAATTGTGGTAGAGGTCCTTGTACCTGGACAGTGTGCTCACTGTTGTTAACCCCGATCCAGGGTGTGGATCAATTTATATAAATTGTTGAGAGGAATAAGTCTCGGCTTGAGACTGAACCTCTTGGTTTTCTTTTCTATGCTTTTATTTTAAGTCTATAAGTATTACATATATAATTAACATTCCACTGCTATTAATTTGAAATAAAAAACTATTTTAAAGCTACTTTGATAGTTAAATTAGAAAGTGTTTATACTTATTGTAAACCAGTAAGTTAGTTTAAAAAGTTAATTTAATCTTCAGATTAAGTCAACTGAGACCTAATCAATCTTTGAGAAACTGATTTAAAATTTACACTCTGTATAGATTCACTACAATTTAACTTTGTTTTTAAATTGGGGGATTTTAAGAGAAATATTTTTAATAGAAATTTTTATTGGAACTCAATTCACCCCCCTCTTGAGTATCCACTCCGACAAACAATCAATAATCTCAAAGTGGATGATGTAACTGGGACATAACATTCCTTTATTCCCAAAACTCGTAAATTTTTTCCATGGAGATATGTAGAGGAATACCATGTATCCAACTTCAAACTCAAGGTCCCATCGACAAATATATGCATAGCTCTTTTATCGAATTTGGATTGCCTTGATGTGCTACTGAATAGTTTTCACATTCTCTACCATTTCTTCAACCATTAAAGGTCCTAGAATCTTACACTCACCAACTTCATCCCAACACACTTGTTTTCTTCACCTTTTCCCATAAAGGGATTCATATGGTGCCATTCAGATGCTCGAGTGGAAACTATTGTTGTAAGAGAATTAGACCAGTGGAAGATTTTGGACCCATCCTCCTTTGAATTATAAAGAGTGCTCTCTTAACATGTCTTCTAGTTTCTGAATAGTTTTCTCATATTGACCATTATTTTGAGGATGATAGGCCATAATAAAGTTTAGTTCAGTGCTTCGATCATGTTGGAGACTTTTCCAAAACTTCAAGGTCAATATTATATCTCTATCAGATACAATAGATAGTGGCACTCCATGTATCCTTACCAACTCTTTGATATATATCCATGAAATTTGATCCAATGAGAAGTCCTATCAAATTGTAATGAAGTGAGATGTCTTTGTAAGACAATCCACAATGACACGTGTAGCATTGTTTCCTCTAGATGTACTTGGAGGTATAGTGACAAAGTCCATGGTGATGTTCTCCCACTTCCATGTTGGTATGGGAAGTGGTTGTATCATCCCATTAGACTTTTTTCCTTTTATCCTTCACTTACTGACATACCAGTAACTTTGATGTATACTCAACAATGTCTTTCTTCATATTGTCCCACCAAAAGTTACCTCATAGATCTTGATACATATTTGTTCTCCCTAGGTGAATAGAGAAGGTTGAGCTACATGTTTCATTCAGAAGCTCCTTCTTTATCTTTGGATTATATGGTACACATAATCATGACCCAAAACATAAAACTCCTTCTTCATCAATATTAAACTTAGAGGATTTCCCATCTCTAATAGCTTCAACCTATTAATAATTTTCACATCTTTTCTTTGAGAATAATTTATTTTATCCATGAGGGATTCTTCAGAAACCATTTGAGAAAGGATTGATGATGTTCCTCCCTTAATTAATTCCATGTTCATCCTCTACAAATCTGAGAAGATCAGATCCTTCTCAACTCTCATCATTGATAAATATGCATGATCCTTTATACTTAGATAACCCTCCACCTTATTTTCCTTATTAGGATGGTAGTAAGTTGAGAAGTCATAATCCTTGATGAGCTCTAACTATCTTCACTGGAACATATTAAGATATTTATGTGTGAATAAATATTTGAGACTCTTTTGATCAGTATATATATCACACTTCTCCCCAAAGAGGTAATGCTACCAGATTTTCATGGAAAAGATCATAACTTCCAACTCCAGATCATGTGTGGTATAGTTTTTCTCAGGGATTTTTAGTTGCATTTAGGTGTATTCTATCACTTAATTATTTTTTATTAGTACACAACCTATTATTATTTTTGAAACATCACTGTACACCACAATGTGTTCTCTAATTATTGGGAGTGTCAGTACTGGCACAATGATAAGCCTCTTTTTGAGATCCTTAAATATTTCCTCACATTCTTGAGTCTAGATAAACTTCACCCCCTTCAGTGTTAGCTTGGTCCTTGGGTTTGAAAATCAGGAAGAGTTCTCCACAAATCATCAGTAATACCCAGATAGACCTAGGAAGCTATGGATATACACAACAGATGTTGTCTTAGGCCACTATTCGATTACCATTGTCTTGGAAGGGTCTATAAATATTACTTTTTTAGTGATAACATGCCCAAATAATTGTACTTACTCAATATAGAACTCACATTTACTATACATTACATAAATTTTCTCCCATCACAAAGTCATCAGCACAGTATTCAAATGCTCCTCATGTTCCTCCTTGCTCTTGGAGTATATCATAATATAATCGATAAAGACTACCAAAAATTTGTGGAGTTAATCTCTAAAGACTCTATTAATTAAATCCATAAATATTTATGGAGAATTATTGAGTCTTAAAGGAATAACTATGAAATCATAGTTTTCATACCTCGTTCAAATGGAAGTTTTGGGAATATATTTCTTTACCACCATTAATTGGTGATATCCTGATTGAAGGTCCACCTTAGAGAAATAACTAGCCCCAAAAAGATAACCTAATAACTCATCTGTCTTAGGATGGGGATAATTGTTCTTTATCATGATTTTATTGAGCTCATGATAATTTATGCAGAGGTGCATTGAACCATTATTCTTCTTGATGAAGAGGACTAGTTTTCCTCAAGGTCAAGCACTCAGGCATATAAAACCCTTGTCTAGATTCTCTTGTAACTACTTATTAAGCTCTTACAACTCTATGATTTTTATTATATAATGTGTATTTAATATAGGTAGAGATCCAGGAATAAGTTCAATTGAGAACTCAACCTCTATATTAGGAGGAAGACCAAGAAATTCTCCAAGAAATACATCAGTTTAGTCCCTTACAATGGGCATGTCTTCGAGTATGATTCTTTACTTTATCTCAATAATTCGAGCTAGAAATTCTTTCCCATAAGGAATTAATATCCAAGATTAATATAGACAATCCATGCCCAAAATAACATAAAACTCCATTAAAGGAAGTATGAAGAGAATTTTTGGGAGGTTCATTCGACAAACATTAACTGGGTATGATTTATATAATTTGGATGGAATAATTTCCCCATTTTCTATTCTCAAATATAACCTAATCTCTAAATTCTGAGGTGGTGTTTGAATGGTTTTACTAAACATTCATGATATGAAAGAATGTGTATCACTATAATCTAATAGTATGTTTTCTATTCTTGAATGAATAACTAGAATACCTATCACCAAATCATTGTCTAGATCCACCTCAGTAGTAGTGACAACACAATCCCTTCCATGTTTTCTTAGAGGTTATTTTTTATTGCCTCTAAAAACCATTGGTTTAGGAAATTGGTTCACATATTTCCCATGTTCCTTGCAATTGAAACACAACACTATTGGATGAGTGTCAATCTAAACCTTCCTTTATTCTACCACATTATTGGGATTCTTCATATCCCTCAGCAGTTCTTAGTAAGACGTCCCATATTTCCATATTTGAAGCAATTCCGGTTCCCTTTTAGAAAGTTCCCTAGATAATTCTTCCAACTATTTTGACATGTGGGATGTTTGATCTTCATTACACTATGAGATTTATTTTCTGAACCACCCATATTCGACTCCATTTTTTTCTTTTTGTCATAGGGCCCATGAGACCATTGAGAATCTTAGATCTCTATTTCAACCTTGAGAGAACAATGAACAATCTCCTCATAAATTTGGAAGTCACAAATCACCAACACCCTTCATAGAATCAGCTTTACTCTGCTAAATAAGAAATCACCCTTTCTTTTGGTGTTCATGAAAAAGTTATAGGTGTATCTTGGAAACCTTGTGAAGTTTGCTCCATATGACCTAATGGAATCATCTTCCTCATGATCAAGTTCAAGGAACTCTCTTTCCATCTTGAGATGGAGGTTTTGGGGAAAATATTTTTTGAAAAACATTTTCTTGAAATCCTCTTAATCCATGGAATCAATTTCCTTATGGGAATTCATATTATTGATTAGTGTATACCACTAATCAACATCACCATCAAAATAATAGACCATAAGTATGAATTTATCTTCTTTTGAGCACTAGAGGATAGAGAATATCTTTTCAATGGAGTTAATACATTGTTCTATGAGGAGAGGATCAAAAGATACAGTAAACATAGGAGGCCTTTCCTGTATGAAACATTCTATGGAAACTTTCTCTTTCCTTAGAGGAGGAGGGCCTTCCACATGATTTAAGTTAGTATTCATAACTTGATCCAGCTGAGCAAGTACTATCATAAATATTTGAGCACCCATTCCCATAATATCATGCATATCATTAGGGAAGTCATCACATAGCCTATCACATTTATTATTGGCATGTGTTATTCTATTTCCTACCATTAAATAGGAAAAATAACGTACAATTTGGGGGATTCAATACTTATCTAATAAGTATAAAAAAGAAACTTTACACAAAAAAGGATAAACTCTTAAAGGAAAAGTAATATCCTAACTTGTGATTCCCTAGGATTAAATCTTGGTTACCCATGATATGTTTCCTCACATTTATTCTTATGGGATTTTTTTTTATTCCCCTTAATAATAGTTCTTAAAAAGCTTATGAATTTACCAAAGCATATCCCCTGAGATTGTAAAACTAGGAGTGCAGCAAGACCCATTGTCGTGCACCAGTTCTCATTCGAGTCTAGATCAAAGTGGTGTTTTCAAGATTTACCCCTAGATACATCTATACCAGATCTAAATCCACTTGTTTGTATCTAAACAAGGATGTATTTTTTTGAAAAACCACTTAATTTGTACTTACCAAAATTTAGCGATGTTTTCTTATACTTAGTCTCATACCTAAGGTTCTTACTAAATTGCTCTATTCCTAATCTCCAAAAGTAATTAGAACATCATATGATACCAACTATAGCGACACAAGACCTTTTAAAATTTCAATACATTATTTTATGCATAATTAAACTTCAAATTACAAGCCAAGGATCATAAAGTAAACTATCTTTGAATACCTGGTACATAAAACTAAAAACATGGGACTAAATAAAAAATTTATTTATTTGATATTCATAAATAGATTCTAACTTCCATTGGGATCATTCATCTTCATAAGATAAATTGGGGATAACATGAACAAAGGGATGATCTAAAAATCCTAGTAAGGGAATAAAAAAAAGAATAAATCTTTAGCACATGGGTCAGAAGGAATGACATAATGATATAAAAAGGCATGAGACAGAATTGAATATATAGAATCATAACATATAAAATACGGGATCATGTAAACATGGAGTAATATAAATGTTAAGGAAACATAAAATATGACTTTAGCATGAGTCAAGGCTCATTTCACATAGAGGATCACAAGTCAAGGTTAACCATCGATACTGTTGCACATGGTAGCACAAATCAAGGCTAACCCCAAGACCATTGCACATAACATATCACGAGACTAAAATTTTCCCAATGAATTGGAATGATATCTAAGAACACACATCATAACATGTTCATAAATATTCTTACCACATAAAAAATCATACATAATAAATTATATATAAACATAAGGGTTATGCATGGAAAGAATTGGGTATCATATTCATGTCATAAAACATAAAAAATGGGAGTACCATAAAAGTATCCATGAAGGAAAGGAATTATATCATTCATGGAAATTAATAATATATAATAGGAATATATCATGATAAGTTATGTCAATTTTAATTGATAACATGCAAAAAGAGCATTTAATAAACTTTAGAATTAAAACATTTTACTGTGGTTTAAGGAAAATATCAAAGATCACTTAAAACAGAAAAGGGAATAATCTTTTATATAAAACCATAAGTTAATAAATATGGTTTTTATAATAAAAATATTTGTTTTATAAAAATAATGGTGGCCTAAAATATATTATATAGTGTACTAGAAATTGGGTAAAAATTCAGGAAGTTCCCTTAAACAAGTTTGCTTATCGGGAAGTATTAAGGAGGGAACCATTTAAAAACATGTATATCCCCAGAAAAGAATGATGAATGGATCTTGATATATGATTTTAGATAATATACAAGGAATTTATAATATGTGAATAAAAATAATAGATAACTTCATTTGGGTAAATAGAAAGATAGAACAACCCGAAGGAATAATGGAGGTTTAGTTAAAATCCCTAAAATTAAGTCTGATGGTGTCCTTTAATCATTATTAATGTAGTATATAACCAAATTTCATTCATTAATTGGTATTTACATAACCAATTATTCATGTAATTGATTTAGTAAAACCTTATTATGTCCATTCGTGGCCTTTTTGATGGGTTAAGAGGTTCAATTTCATTGTTTGGGAGTGTTTGATTCCTTGGTTTTCATGATTGGTTTACTTATATACATGTATGGGTAAAAATTTAAGATGAGAATGGTTATTCATAATTGAATTTGTATGTTATTAGTTAAAATACATAATATTACATGGTTATAAAATTCATTTGGTTATTTAGAGTGAAGGTGAATCATTATATAAAACTTTAATGATATCCGTCTTGGTTAATTGGTAGTTTTTAATCACATAAAAAAAAGTTCAGTCTATGAATTAATATCATGTGTAAAAAGATTTAAGAACCTTACATAAGTTATAATACATATATTATAGTCTGGTTCAACCATCAAAATGGTTTCATGACTAGAATTGATGATGGTGTTAGAAAGTGTAAACCCATCGTCCCTGAATGTGATAAATTAACACATCTCGAATGGTGTTTTCATTTATAGTATAAAAAGAGGGAAAATGATAGATGATGATGAATTATTACATTATCATAACAACATTATAGTACATTTAAGTTACTGGAGTTATCAAAACATTTGGATAAAAGGAGGTGAGGAAACAAAAATAAAGAAATGAATATTTCTAGTATAAAAGGAGGGAAAATGAGAGATGATGATGAATTATTATATTATCATAAAAAAATTCTAGTACATTTAAGTTAATATAGTTATCATAACATTTGGATGAAAGGAGGTGTGGAAAGAAAAATAAAGAAAGGAACTTGAAAGAAAATAAAAGAATTGAAAAGAGTAATTTACCTCTTGGATATATCTTCTTTGAGAACCTCTTTAGGGGAGTGAATTTGGTCTTTTGAAGAGAACAAGGTCTTATGGACGTGGTAGAGGGGATTAGGAAGATATTTGAGTAGAATTTAGACTAATAACATGGCTTGAGAGGGTTGATGGGAGGAGGTAAAGAGGGGTGTGTTTTAAAGTGGAGGAGAGGAGGGGGTTCCCATTATTTTAATCATTGGTTTACTATTTTTTCTCAAGACTATGAATAGTATTGATTATTGTGACAAAAAATAGTAAATTGAGGATGTTCCTTAAAAGTAATGTCCATTTACATCACCCATGACTCAAGCATGATGCAAAAATTCATTTATTTAGCATTTATTGTAAATTATCATATTTTACCATTCACAGAAAATCAAGTATTTTTGAAAATCCGAAAAAATAACCCTAACCATTTTTTGACGTATAGAATCTAAATATGAACTCTATTTTTCAAATATAATTTTCTAAATATGAGAAATTTAATTTTTAATTAAAATCATAATTTAATTGATTTTTTTTAAAATTAAAAATGATTTTATAACACATTAAAAAATTAATTAAGGAATCATAAAATTATATTATGATAACAAGAATTCAAAATAACAATTTATTAATTCATTTTATGAAATTTATTTCTTTTAATAAAATAAATTAAATATAAAATTGAAATTAAATATAAATGACTTAAAAAAAATAAAAACACTTTGTTAATAATTTTTGAAATATTTATTTAGTTATACTATGATATAATTATACCGTATTTTCACTTATATAATGGATAAATTTAATTTATACTTTCCTTAGTGAGGTTACTATTATATTGACTAGTTTACTATTTTTGAGGGTCACATTACTATTCTAAAGATCAAATTACTATTTCATCGGTATAAGGTTTATAAATTCTAGATATACCTTTTATTTCAATCATTATTCATCTATAAGATTTGTATGGAGTTTTATAAGTGATATTACATGATTATATCATAAGAAATAATTATAAGAAGGGATTTTTTTTGATAAAACATTGGGTTTTTACATCTCATTTTCAACATGTTCAAGGGTTAGATCAACAACATCTCCACCAGGACCTTGGTCATCATCACCATGGTTTGATCCACTATCTGAATCATCACTTTCTGCATATTCTCTATCACTTCCATATTCTCCATCACTTTCATGATATTTCTCAATATCTTGCTCAACCTCATCTTCTTCTTCACTATCACTTCCTTCTTCTTCACTAGATTCTTCTTCACAACCGGATATGATCTCATATTCATCACTTTATGATTCTTCAATCTCATCATTATCATTCTCAGGTTTAAGAGGTTCCTTAGAATGTAGAGGTCTAGGTGTACTTGTTGGACCATAAGACATCCTCACTAGACTGTTAGAAATATAAGGGTCACTCTTGTCATCTACAGGAGAGTCATTTTCTTTAACCTTCCTTAGACACATCCTAATCATAATACTCACCAACTTCATCTGGTCCTAGAACAGGATCAACCACATTCCTCGACCTTGATAGATGCTCAACCAGATTGAAATATTCATAAAAATTTTCATTATCCTCAACCCACATCTTCTTCTAGGTATTTCAGTTAATTTGCATCCTCTTACAAATAGATTTGTTCAGATAGAAACCATCACAAGTAGAGAATATCTATTCACCTTCATTTACAAATCCCTTATCCTTAAACATGGAAAGAGATAATTCTAGGATAAAACAAAGAGCTTGTCTTGAAATAAGGCATGTTCATCTCAATGATATGGAACATTAAGTATCTACATAGATTTACCTTATAAAATTTCTTTAACAGATACTGCAAGTAAATATCCTGAAACTTAAGAGATGAAAAATATCCTTTCCTAGGACATAATTGATACTGGATGAGTTTAAATAAAATCCTGCACTCACAATAAAGATCTATAGAAATTTGTTTTCTATGATCTCCATTTCTAGTCAACTCATCCAAATCTGCCTCATAACTGAAGATGTCACTTGTTGGAGGAGAACTTCCTCGATGGTTATCAAAAACACCCTGATGTGGTACCTTTAAGCATTATGCTAATGCTTGGATGAAAAGGGCACTCTCCTTCTATACAATATAAACTTTATCCAAAACAAATTATATCCTTCTAGTATAAACTCAAAATATTGGTAAAAATCATGTACTGAACTTGGATAATACACCCTCTTGTTATTGGAGAACCACCCCAACCACCCTTGGGTTTCCAACACATTCAACAAATGGGACTCACTAGACAACAACCATTCGGAATGCACATCCTTCTCAGGGGTTATGATACGGTTTATGATTTCTAGATGAAAAAGTTTTGGATTAGGCTTAGGATAACTAGATTAACCTATTTTCTACTTGGATGGATGAAAATCATCCTCATATCTTTCAGAAACATGCTTGATATGAGCCATTGAGAGAGGTTTTAAGGGATCAGTTTGAGAGATAAAGGTAGCAACTTGGGAGAGAAAGGTTAGAGAGTAAGAGTCTGAGGGTAAAAAGTATTGGATCAACCCTTAATTTTATCACTTATGTATTTGAAAACATAAAATACTAAATGAGGGTTAAAATAAAACAGAACAAATAAAACATCGATGTTTCAAATTCTAGACCGAGAAATAAAATATCGTTTAGTGAGTCACATCGGTGATATTCATCAGTAAGTCACCATTGATGAGTCCTTTTTATGAGACATCATTGGTTAGTCACATTTGTGATACATCATCGGTGAGTCACATCGGTGAGACATCTTCGGTGAGTCACGTCAGAGAGACATCATCGGTGAGTCATGTTGATAAGACATCATTGGTGAGTCATTCCAATGTGACATTATCAGTGAGTTATATTGATGAAACACCATTGATGAGTCCTAAAAAACTGATCATTACTAAGTCATGTTTGATGTAACTCATCCTCTCACAATTTAAAGGCTTAGTAAAAATATCAGAAAGATTATGTTCTATGCCAATGAATTCAAGAGTCAAATCACCTTTTTGATAATGATCTCTCAAAAAGTGATGTCTTACATCAATATATTTTGTTCTAGAGTAAGAAATTGGATTATTAGAAATATTAATACCACTTGTATTGTCAATTTTTATAGGGACATGCCTAAAATGATATCCATAATCTAGTAACGTGTGATTCATCTACCAGATCTGAGAACAATAGCTACCAGTAGATAGGTATTCAGCTTCATTAGTAGATTATGAAACCAATTTTTTTACTATAACATGATACTAGGGACTTCCCCAAAAAGTGACATGTTCCAGAGGTTATTTTTCTATCTAACTTACAACTAAAAAAATAAGCACCATAATAACTAACTAAATTAAAAGGTTTTCCTATAGGATAGAAAAATCCTTAGTTGGTAGTACACTAAAGGTAGTTGAAACTTCTTTTAACAATAGATAAATGATATTATTTAGGTTTTTCTTGAAAACATGTACACATACACACACTAAACATAATATCAGGCTAGATAGAAATCAAGTAGAGTAGAATTCCAATCATTCCTCTACAATTGGGTTGATTAATAGATTTTACATTTTCATCAAGACCCAATTTACAGTTAGTACTCATTGGAGTATCACTACTTTTTATACTATCAAAGACAAACTGTTTCAGAAGATATTTAGTGTACATACTTTTATTTAAAATGATACCAACTTATTTTTAAAAATTTCAAATCTAAGAATGAATTTTATTTCCCCCATTAAAATCATTTCAAATCCACTTTTCATCATTTTTGAAAAATCAATACGTACATAATTTTTATAACATCCAAAAATAATGTCATCAACATATATTTGAACAAATAAAACATATTTATAAATTCTTTTTATAAAAACAGTTGGATCAAAAATGATTTTTTTAAAACCTTTTGAAATAGGAAAAGTGATGAGCCAGTCAAACCAAGCTCTTAGAGCCTGTTTTAAACCATAAAAATATTTTGTTAATTTTAAAACATGATTTGGAAAATGTGGGTTTATAAAACCAGGGGCTGTTCAATAAAAACATCCTCAACTATATACCCATTTAGGAATGTACTTTTAACATCCATTTGATATAGTTTTAAATTTAGATGTGATGTATATTCTAGAATAATTCTATTGGATTCATGTCTACAAACTGGTGAAAAACTTTCTTCATAGTCAATTCCTTTTTATTGACTATATTCTTTTCTAACCAGTCTTACTTTATTTCTTACTATGATACTAGCTTCATCTACCTTATTTATAAACACCCATTTAGTTCCTATAGTCAAGATGTATTTTGGGTTATCAACAAGTTTCTATAATTTATTTCTTTCAAACTGGTTCAACTCTTCTTTCATAGCTATTACCCAAAATTTGTCATTTATTGCATCATTGATGTTCTTAGGTTCAAGCTATGATAAGAAATATTGATGTTCAACCTGTTTTCTTACAGAAGATCTAGTATGTGATCCCTTATCTAAGTCTCCAACTACACCATCTGAGGGATGGTTCTTAAGGGTTCTAATAGTTCTAGAAAAATAATGTCTAGTGACTTCAGGTTCAGCTATAGGTTTAAGTTCTCTATGAATAGAGTCTGGAGACTTTCTAGAACTGGAGGATTTTCTAATTACTTAACAACAGATTTATAAGCTTTAGAATTAATTTTCTGATTGGAAATATCATCCTTAGTATTTTCTAGGGAGGTTTTATATTCACATGGATTTGTTTCATGACATTTTATATGTACAGATTCTTCAACACACTTGGTTCTTTTATTGAAGGCCCTATAAACGTTTCCAGAGGTTGAACAACCTAGGAAAATTATTTCATCACTTTTGGAGGAAAAATTGTCAAGATTATATTTTTTATTAAGGATAAATACTTTTCAATAAAAAACTTTAATGTAGTTACCCTTTGGTTTCCTATTATTCCACTACTCATAAGGAGTTTTCTTAAGGATAGGTCTAATTAAAACTCTATTAATTATATAACAAGCTGTATTCACAGCTTCAGCTAAAAAACAAACATTTAAGTCATACTCATTGAGCTTAGTTTGAGAAATTTATTATAAGTTTCTATTCCTTATTTTAACAACTCCATTCTATTGGGGTGTCCTAGGAGAAGAGAATTAATGATTATAACAATTTGTTGAGAAAAAGGATTCAAACTCTTAGTTTTCAAACTCACGACCATGGTCACTACTTAAGGTTTTGATTCTAAGATGACTTTAGTTCTCTACAATTCTAGAATACATGGTGAAGTAATAACAAGTTTCACTCTTGTGAGATAAAAAGAAAGTCCATGTATACCTAGAAAAGTAATCTACTAGAACATAGACATAATTCTTCCAATTTAAACTAAAAAATATAGATGGTCCAAACAAATTCATATGAACTAGATCAATAGTTTGAGAAGTTGAAACTTCTTTCACTGGATTAAAAGATATTTTATGTTGTTTTCCTTTTTGACATGGATTATAGACTTTTTCATTTAGAAACTCAATCTTAGTTAGATCCTTGAATACTCCTTTTCTAGTAATCTTTATAATAGAGTGAATATTATAGTGTCCTAATTTTCTATTATAGAGCGAAGAATCGTTGTAAAAATAACTGAAGCAAGAAACATTTTGAGAAATTAAAGAATATAAATTCACAGTATAAAAATTTTCATTTTAAAAATAGTGAATACTAAATCATTTTTATAATGAAAACATTACAAGAATAATTTTAAAATTTAACATGAAATCCATCATCACATAATTTCGAAATGATTAGGAGATTGTACTTAAGACCATAAAAAATAACTTTAGAAATTAAAATTGAGTTTGTGTTACCGATTTTTCCAAGGCCAATTATCTTTCCTTTTGTAATGTCGCCAAAGGTGACATGACCACCATCAATATTGATAAGATTATTGAAGCTAGAATAATCCCCAGTCATATATCTTGAACAACTACTGTCTAAGTACCATAAAATTTTATTGGAACTCTTCATATAGTTTTCCTACAAAAATAAATCAAACAAGGAAATATTTTGGTACCCATACTTGCTTGCGTCCATTAATATTAGTAATTAAAGCTCTAGGAACCCACATTTTCTTCACGAGTTTCCTATAAATAGTTTTTAAAGTATTATAGAAATAAGATTTATTCAGTGTAGAAAAACTCAAATAAGTAGAAGATGTTCTAGAACTAGAACTTACAGAAAGTTTTCTAGAACTAGGAATAAAACCATATTTTCTAGATTTGGATACAAAATTGTTTTTAATAAAATTCATTTTTCCAGTTTGATAACCAATACCATTAGTATAATTTGGAGCAACTTATTTTACAAGCATTTGAACTAAGGTATCTTTACCATTTTTGAATCTCTTAAAATCTTTCTTTAATTGCTCATTAGATAGTTTAAGTTCATTATTCTTATTGAGATGCTGATAATTATTCTCCTTTTCAATAGTAATTTCAGATTCAACAAAAATAGTAAGAGAATGTTGTTTCTTGAGAGATTTATATTAATCTTTCAATCCATTTCATGTATCCTCAATCATTTTACAGTATTCTAACATTTATTCACTTATCATATTTTCATAATTAGATTCATCTATAGAATAATAATAATTCAATATAGAAGAATCTAGAGTTACCTTAGATGTGTTTTTCATGAAACAAATACATTTAACCTTTACATGTTCTCTTCCCTTACAATCATAGATGAATATTTAATTTTTATTTTCATTTCGATTCAAATCCTTTTTACAGTTTCCCTTATTGTCATGCTTCACCTTTTAATCAAGATTTCTAAAGAAATTCTTATATTTGTAAAACATCTAAAATCTACTAGCTAATTGAGCCATTTCTTCATCACCATTACTTAATGATTCTTTATTACTCAAAATTTCATTATGAACTTGTACTTTCCATTTTTTTAGAGGTAGTGGTTTTGAAATACCCTAAATTTATCTTTGGTTCATCATATTCTTTTCTGTTAACCTACATCTCTTCCTCATATATCATTAGTCTACCAATAATCTCATTTATAGGTATAGTGTTGATGTCATAGAATTATCTTATTGACAATGAGGTTCCTCTCCATATTTCAGGTAAAAATATGAGAATTCACAATACTTGTTCCTTGGATGTGATTGTCTTTCCAAGAGCAACCATCGTATTTACTATATCATTGAACCTGAGATACATGTTAGAAATGGGTTCATTAGGATTAATCATAAAGTTATCATATTTAATAGTATATATATTGAGTCTCATTTCTTTAACAAGAGTTTTACCATCATGTGAAACAACCATTGTTTCCCAAATTGCTTGTGCTATTTTATATACAGAAATCATATTACATTATTCATCCCCTAAAGATAAGTATAAGGCATTCATAGCTTTACAGTTATTATTGTAGGCTTACTTAGTGACATCATCCCAAGTGTCCATAGAAGTAGCAGGAATATTATATTTATCTACAATTGAAGACGATATTTCAAAACCCATAATTTCCAAATTCGTTTTTATTTAATTTTCCACTGAGCATAATTTGTGCCATTAAATTATGGAGGTATGTTGGTAGAAACACCTTTCTATTATCTATATTGAACTCATAGAAATAAGTTTTAAAGAACTAAAAATTTATAAATGAGAGAAATTTATATATCTCTAAAATGAAACTAAAATCACAGTCTAGAAAGAGTTTTAAAGAATATTTAAATAAACCTTTGATACCAAATGTTAGTCGGAGCATGAAACTCAAGATGTAGGGGGTGAATTGAGTTCCTATAAAAATTTCTATCCAAAAATATTATTTAAAAATCCCCCAATTTTAAAAAATACCAATTAACCAAAGTAGAAGATTTATAAAAGTTTCTTTTTTATTTCAAAAGATTTCTCAAAGATTGATTAATTCTTAGTTAAAACACGATATGTTATTATTCTAACTTTTGAAATTAGTCTAATAAAACAAATTTTAATATAAGAACTATCTAAGATTAACTATCAAAGTAAACTAAAGTTTTCTGAAATAATTACAAAGATAGAGAAAACCAAACATGAAAACACACAACAGAAGCTTGAAAACACACAATATAAATAAACAGGAGGTTTGGTCTCAAGTCAAGACCTAATACTCTCCACTTTGTGATCACCGTCCACCAAGAAGTTTATGTCAAATAAACTTGATACACACCTTAGATCTGGGTAACAATAGTAGAAAAACTATCCAGGTCACTCGACCTCTTCCATAGTTCTCAAGGGAGTGAAAAACATACAAACAGGTAGGACACGTAAGGACCTCTTTCACTGTTACTTTTGAGAATGTAATGTGTTTAAAGATAGGTTGGTGAAGACATATTTTTATCTTCTAATTTAGCACAAAAGTAAGTTTCTATATAAAACAGAGATACATACAGTGTTCAAAATGTAAATAATATGAACAAGTAGATAAATCTAATGAGAATAGGGTTTATAATGCTCTGTGTGATGTTTTATGCAGCTTTTGGACTCCTTCAAGATAGTAGAAGTGAAGATGGAGTCGTCTTCTATAAACAGAAATCAAAACATGGAGTTATTGTTTTATTCTATCTTCTATTCTTAGTGACCTCCACATGTTATTTTCTTCTAATTCACTAGTGAAAATATTTTTTGGTCTTTTGGTTGTTAGCAATATCTTCATGTAATCATAGTAGGAAGCTCTTGTGGTTTTCTATAAGGTGCACGAATAGCTCTATGCATATCTTCCAGGTTAACCCTTGCTTGTTGTTTTTCTTATTGATCAAGATATGACCTTTACAGAGACAATAAACATATTCTTTGGTACCTCTTACCACGTACTGATCTCTGACATCATTAAATTTTGTCTACAAAATATAGATAGATTTATTAATATAATAAGTAGCACTAAATTTCCTAAATATTACCATTATATGTAAGTTCAAATTTAAGAGAAAAATCATTGGTGACTCATTCAGTCGACATCTCAAACAATCAGTGTCTCATGCTGTTAATAGATGAGACTATTAGTAGCTTATTCTATCGTTAGATCAAACTTTTATTAGTCAATCAAGATATCAGTAGATGATACATCGGTACGTGATGCATTTTTAGGGTATGCGTCAATAAGTGATGCGTCTGTAGGTGATTCATCAGTAGGTTATGCATCGATAAATCGACTATCAGTAGCTCGGCTGTCAGTATCTCATACTTAGTGAAATTATGAGTTTCAGTCAGTCACTTTGTTTTTTGGTTGGACGTCGGTAGGTCAAACATCGGTAGGTCAAACGTCGGTAGGTTAAGCTGTCTGTGATTCATACATAGCAAAAATTCTAAGTTTCTCTTTCAATAACTTAGATTTTTGGTAGCATATGTCATTGGAATCTCATTTATTGGTTAATTTTCTATCATTAGTAAAAATATCAGTTGTTCATACATATTAGTGGCTTAGATTTGTTAGTGAATAATTCCTAACAAAAATATTCAATTCTATCTTATGATGTAAACACTAAAACTAGAGGTTAAAGTTTTAGTTTAACATGATTAAACAAAATGTATCTTAATAAATCATAATTATAATAGTTGACAATGATTTGTGAGCATTAAAAAAAAAGAGAAGTCCAACACTGTATTTGGATCTATTCATGTCCACATTCTTCCTCATCTTCTATTACACCAGCAGACAAATTCCTTGAGCCATTTATGGTTTTATCTTCAATTATATTCAAATAACCACTTTCCAATTTTTTTCCAAGATTTTAATTAAAACATTTATAAGATTCTCTATTCATTTAATATACATGGAATATTACTTCATCATAAGCATCACCATACTTTCCTTTATTTCCTTCTTTGTTTCGAATAAAACACTTACTTCCAAAAACACAAAAATACTTCAAAGAGGGATTCCTTCAATACCATAACTCATAGGGTGTCTTGGTTTCCCCCATATAAAACCCTATTCTATTTTGAATATAAACTATAGATTTAACAACCTCTTTCTAGTAATGGCAAGAGATATGACTCTCAATCAACATCGTTCTATCCATACTATTCACCTATCAATTTCAGTGCTCAACAACTCCATTTTATTGCGAAGTTCTCACAACAGACAGCTCATGTTGGAGCCCATATTTCTCCAGAAGGTTTTTAAACTCAATGGATGTATATTATACACCATTGTCAGGCCATAGAACTTTTATTGTCCATCTAGTATCATTATCATCTATTCAGCAATAAGTTTTCATAAAGTCAAGCACTTTCCGGTCCCTATGTATAACCATCACACAATCCATTATAAAACAATCATTAATGAATATAATGAAGTACCTTTCTCTATGAGTTATAACAACATTTATTTGACCACATACTTCTGTATGAATGAGATCAAGAAGATTTGATTCCCTTTTCTTCCAAGGATGATATGAACTGCATACCAACTTCCCTCAAATGCAAGAATCACAAGTCTTTTACCATTCATGCTTCAGATTGGGGATATAAATGAATATATTCATCTAATATATATTATCCATGTCTTTTTGATTGATGGGACCCAACCTTCAGTTCCAAAAGTTGTTTTCTTCTTCAACAGTAATGTAGAAAATGTTCTCTTTACTATTAACTTGATATAGGTTGGCATCTATTCTATAACGTTTCGTGAGAGAATCCCCTATCCAAAATTTTATAGTGAACCCATTTTGATTTAATGTTACTATAAGTACCAAGTCATAGATTTTACTCACACTTAGGAGAATTTGATGCAACCTGTCCATATAAAGATCTTTAGTCTTTTTCCACTCGCTATTGGCCAGTTCAGTACTTCCACCACCTTTGATCTTCAAATCATCATCATTACCAAACCTCACTATTCCATAAAACGTTTTCTTGACATTCATTAATAGGTCTACATTTCCCTTTATATGGGATGAGCATCCACTATCAAGAATCCAACTACTGCTATTCTTGGCAGCTTTGAGAGTTACTTCTGTAAGGTTGGATTTTTCAATTTTTTTCTTTTCCTTCCTTGAAATATTAGTTTGAGTGAAAGATAAGGATGGATTTTCAGATATATTTTCCATGTTCAGAGGTTCATCATACTCACACTCTTATTCCATAGAAGAAAACTTTTTTGTAAGGACAATACCATCTGGTTGGTGAGTATTGACTTGTTTCTATGTTTTGTATGAATTATTCCTGCTATTACACTACCTACAATCAAAAACTTTATAGCCAAAGTTATAATAATGAAAAAAATATCCATAGAAACTGTTTCTTCTATAATAATTAGGATATGAATTCATTATCCTTTTTTGACTTCCTAGATCTTTCCCATTAAAATAGATCCTTTTCTCTTCATAGTATGACATGGTATAGCCTTAATAGCAACATAATTGACATTTCTTAAGTGGAAATGTTTTTTCACTTCTATTAATACTCTTGTCAACTTTATTAGAAGGATAGATTGATTGTATATCAACTTAGTAAACTCAAGGACACATTTCATTCCTCTTTTCAATCTTATTTGAGACTTTATTTGGTTGTACATCAGGTGTCTTTGTGATATGTCCGACTTTCAACTTACCTTTATTTTTCCCAATTTTACTTCCTGCATTCGATGTTTTAGCATTACAAACAATTACTATGTTTCCCATGCATGAGGTTCTTTGATCATTAAGAACCTTTTTGACTCTATCAGAACCATGAATAACTCTTTCTAACAACTCAGTATCTGAGAATTTTCCAAAATTAATTTTCTTCTTTGTTTCTTTTGGACTTGATTCACTTTCAAGTTTACTCCTAAGAATAACGACATATTCTTCAAGTCACTTAAAAGTTTTGAACTTATATTATAGTCTTGAGGAAAGCTCATTAATAAACTTTTCCTATTATTCAACTATGGGCTTTAGTTTAGTAATATATTCTGACCTTTTAAAAGTTGTTGAATGTTCCTTTACTACTTCCTCAAGTCGATCAATTTCAGCTTCTAGTATATCAATATATTATGAAGACTATTCCACAATTTATATACACTTTTTTCATCTATTAAATTGATTATCAATCTTAATAAAATCTTCCTTATGTTGAAACATGAGATCCACATCAGAGGTTGATTTATTATCTCTAGCTTTATCTCCCGATGGTTCTAATTTTTCAACTATATCCATTATTTATTCATGGGTTCTAGATTTAAATTCTGGCTCTTCTTAATAAAATAATTCACTATCATAATTTTATTCTTCACAAATAGAAACCTTTCACTATAGTTTCTTACCAGACCTGAAGTTTCCCTTTTTAAAAATCCATTTTTGAGGCGACTACATGCCTCTAGCTTCACTTTCTTACCCATCAAACTTTCTTGTGTATCTATTGGAAATGTTCCCAACTCTTCCACAATGAAAATAATCCAGAGGTAAATTTCCTTCAAATTTACCTTTTCCCTTCTTTAATTTCTTGGAAATGAGAGAAATATTTTCTTTTTAATCATTATCTTATTCAATACTATCTTTTAAAATTTTATGTTTTTCCATGGATTTGAATGCCATTTCCTTATTCAATTTGTTGTATCTTTTCATTCAACTCTCATCTCATATGTATCCAGGCTTCTTAGTAGATCATCTAGGGAATGTTTGGAAAGGTCTATTTTCTTAATGGATAACACCTTTGTATTGTAAAGAGGTGGAAGTATTCTCAACATTTTCATTACAATATGAATTTCTTTGATTTCTTTACCAAGTTTCCATATTGCTCCAAAAACATTTGTAATTAAATTGAAAAAGTTATTTTCATTTTTTTTCAGGATGAATCTTTAGATCATCAAACCTATTATGAAAAACTTGAAGTTTCATCTCCATCACTTTGCAGTCACCTTTATAAATTATTCTCCAAATTTTTCCTACATAATCTTTGTTGACATATAGCTCATCACATTTCAATATATCTGATCAGAAAGATCTGTAATGAGGGAATTATGTGATTTGGCATCTATATCAAACATTTTCCTATATGTATCAGTCATAGACGTCCCAGTTTGATCATTGAACTATATTACCTGTGTAGTAGAAAAAGAGACTACATTTTCAAGAGATATTAGATGAGATATCATCATATTATTCCAGATCTGAATGTTTATTACATAAAATAAGGGTACTCCCCTAACATTTACTATATTCTCCATTGTATAATTGATGGGAATATTTAACCCCAACAACCTTTAGTATCTGATACTACTTGAAGGACCCCAAAACACCTTGAGAGTGGAGGGATGAATTAGGGTGTCAAATGTTTCTTTTAAACTGATGGATCTTGTTCCCACTTTGGTAGGAACTTGTTAAACCTATCTGATGAGAAATTTTAGAAAAAAAAACAATCACATGCAAAGCGAAAGCACAAAAATTTTACTTGGTTCAACACTAAGGGCTATATCCAAGGATCATATGATGATAGGTTGTTGGTTGCACTAAATTACACTAATATTGACTAGTTGTGGAGTACAAAAGTTTAGAATAGTCACTCTGTGCCAGGCGCACTTCCTTTTCAAGGTTTTAGGGATAGAAAACTGCATCCCTCAAATCACTTTAATTGAATCCCACTTTCTCACTATGTTGAGAAGAATATGAATTCTGTTTATCTACTTGAAGGTCATTTAATGTATTGTAATTAAATCATGCATCCTTAACTATAGATAGATTCTATGTTGAAGTACCATTTTCCCCTATAGATGTAATATAATTTTCGCGTACTATTCATTCGCAAATGTTTCCTCCATGAACTAGCATTCTTCGTCTATGCATTTTAGTGATCTGCGTAACACTTCATCATACTGCCTTTGTGAATTGTGATTGTGTACCACTTTGTCAAACCGCGATCACATACTATCATCACTTCTTCTTCACCGCGTACTGCACTGCTTCCACTGTGTACTACCTTTCTCTATGTACTGTGTGGATTTCTCTATGTACTGCCTCTGCAAACCATGACTACATACAAACTTTTCAAACTATTACTGCGTACTTATATCACAAACCGCGACTGCATACTGATTCTTCTATGTAGACCAACTCCTTCTCTGTGAAGTTTCTTCTGTGAAATTTTAGGGATTTCACCAAATTCATTTCATATTTTTAATTATAGTTATTGCGGGTTTGTCTTCCCATGAACTGCTATACTTCTCTAAATTCATCTTGGTTTTTAATCTCATAGTTGTGCTCTAATAAAGGGATTAGTGCTCATTATATAGGAAAATAAATCCACATAATCCGCTTAACACAGATTTACCAAATCTTTGATATGACACCGCCTTTACCATGTATCATGAATCTCTTGTAAACCATACTCCCTATTCGGTTCGCATACCACCACTCTTCCTTTGCGGCGACCAATTTTTTTTGCGAACCGTTCTATGCCTTATTTTCTCAAATGATAAGCCATCCAGTGAACCTACTTTTTTGAGAAACTATATTCCATGTTTTTGTGAAAAAAACGCCATCCCATGAACCATAATGCCTTCTACTTACAATGAGCCTTCCCAAGAACCTCAAGTCTTCACCAAAAATTGTTCTCGCGATATGGTTCATGGTCTGCCATTCCAGGTACCATTTTTCATGATCCAAAAACTATTCTGACTATGTGGTTCACAATTCGATTCCTTTGTCAAAACTCTTCATTTTACAAAAAACATTCTTTATTTTGAGGCCCAAAAATTCATTAATCACTAGGAAACTACACCACCTTCAATACTACTTTCAGTCTCAATTGTAAGACAACACTCCTTGCAAAATCCTTGATCAACCTAACATGGATTGACAAAAAGCACAAAACACATACCATTTACTTAAAGAAAAGCCTTGGTTACAACAATAAATTACTCTAATTCCAAATATGGAATCAATTTTACCAAATTATACTAACATAAGTGGAAACAAATTTAAGAAAAAACCATAGAGGCTATGAAAAAGCTGGTTTTGAAAAAGTGTATTTTTAAAGAAAAAGATTATTTTATATTAACTCTATGAAAACTAATAATAATAGTATGATTTTAAAATAATATTTATTTATATATAATATATAAATTTTATTTAAAAAATTCCTCATTAGGTATTATTTTAATTAACTAAAATTGATAAACATTATGCATTTTAAAATAGTTTTTAGAAAAATCACCTTTTTAAACCAAAAAACAAACTTATACTAAAATAAAATATAAAGTTGATTAAAAATTAATTGAGTGGAATAATATATATATAATAAATATGTTAATTTAAATTGCATTAAAAAATATTATTATATTTAAATTACTTACATTATTGAAAAAATGACTTTTTTTTACTAAAATCGGTATTTTTCACTATTAATTGAAAACAATATTTTTTTTTCTAAAAAATACCATAATTTTAGCACAATTAAATTTTTATACTATTATTTAAAAAAATATCAATTTTTTTAAAATGAAAATTCGAAAATTTGAAATTAAAATTTTATATAAATCCTTATAAGAAAATTGTTTCATTATAACTATTTCCTTTTGATTTAAAAAAATTTATTATTATTTTTATAATGAATATAAATATATCAATAAACATGAAAGTGATTTATTCTATAATTAAATAGGTTATTATAATTTTAACCTATGATACTTTTTATTCAACTCTTATATAATTTTACCAACCTATCACTCCTTCAATTCGACGTGGGTTGTTTATTATCATTTTCCTACTAAGTTCTCTAACCTAAATCATCATCAAATTATAAAATATTTAAATCCTTTGTATTTTTTTAAATATAATGAAATTAAACAAATCATATTTCTTGATAGTTTTTATCCATATATTTATTCTTATTCTCACTCATCATGTACGAGTGTGAAGATTGAGTTAATATGCAACCATCCCTTTTGAGGGTGATTAACCGTAGGCACATCTGTTCCATGGTTGCATAAACTTACCAATATCTAGAAAGAGATTTATTTTCTAGGAGAACCACATAATTACTACTTTACAAAAACTTCAATATGTTTTCTTATACTTAAAACTACCCCTTAGAATCATCTTGAGGATTTATACTAATGTTCTCTAATACTAATCCCCCCCAAACTATACTAATCCAAAAAAATAACTAAAATCTTATCTGAGACCAACGATAAGAACATAATATAAACATATATTTATTTTAAATAATTTACACAAGATAAACATTATATCTCAAAAATAATCACACAATCCCAAAAATAAAAGGATTAGTGTATTTGAGGACTAGTTACATAGGCATCTTATTTTATGACACTTGTGAACATTTTTCCATAATCAAACCACACTATACCCCCTTGTGTACTGTTAATAAGTTAGACATGTCTTATTAATTTGGTTAATGAAAACATAAAATATGGTTAATCCTAGACTCTTAATAAGTAAAAAACTCAACAACATTTCATCAAGGTTTATTTCATAAGCATGTAAGGAAACATGAGCATGGTAGAAATATATTATTAAGAAGAAAATGAAAAAAAAGAGTTTCATATAATTAATGATAGAAGTACATGTAATATCAAATTAATGAACATATAACATGTAAAAAATGTGTGAAGTCATGAGATATTAAACATGATATAAGTATTATAATCATAGTAATAATATTCTCACATAAGAGTGTGGAATAAACATAGGCATAAAAATATTATATCAAGTTTCCCCTCTAAGACATTTATCACATAACAAGCCTAGGAAAATCATCCATGTACCTCATTAGGATTGGGATAATCCTCATATATATCCTTAGGCTTGGGATAATCCTCCCATGTTCCCTTTAGCTTGGGATAATCTTACCGTACACCTTTTCGATTGGGCTAATACTTCTATGTACCCTTTTACATGGGAAACCCCCCATATGTTCCCTTTGGATTATGGTAAAAATAACGTGTATCCTTTTGAGGTCATGAGATATAAAATTTAACATTTCATTGAATGGTTATATATTACCACACCTTTTATTCATCCATAAATACATGTCTAACATGAAAACAGTCATTTGTCACATCATTAAGAACTAATGGAATGAAAAAATGGGTTTCATAACATTTCCAGATGGTATCACCAAAACAGACCTCTATAATTTGAATTATTAATAACCAAAATCCAGTCACCCAAAATAGTATTTCATAAGGAAATTTATAGGGTGATTCATGGAAAATAATTTCCCTAAAAATATTTCCATTATGGATAAAGAGGAAAACTTTAGTGAAATCATAAAATATTTATTAGAAAACAATTTTATATTTATAATAAAATATGAAGTTATGATCACTTTGAATAGTTAGTTTTAAAAAGGTCACTTTTGAAAAATTTAAAATAAGGAATTTTCAAAATAAATATTTAGAGAGAATCCTTTTAAATACATAGAGGTTTAGAAAAGGTGAAGTGAAAACACATTGAAAAATTTTACTTCTAAAAATAATTTTCAATAATGGATCCTTTAATTAGACATAAATGTTTCAAAAATGTGAAGTGTGGAATTTAGAAAACATTAAATTTTTGAAAATTAAACATAAATAATAGATCATTTAAATGATATAAAGGGTATCAAATGAATTGTGGACTGGACAAAACATAATTGTATTTTGAAATGATGGAAAACCTTTTTAATATTTTGGAATAACTTTACTGAAAAACAAAATCATAAAAGAGTAAAAAAAATCCTTTTTAAAAGAGGATAAAGGAAATATCAAGGTCACATGATATTACATGTAACTGGATTTCAAAATATAAAGGATGACATTGGTAGGAAAAAAATAAGGATAAAAATCGGAAACCACTGTTGAATAGGAAGTAGATTATTCTCAATAATGATATACTTTTTATGGGTATGAATACATCGAGGAAGAATATTTGAATCAAAATTTTCATTTTCCCCAAATATAAATAGATTTTTCCATGAAAAAAAATCTTATGGTGGAAGCAACCAATATTTAAAGAAATAAGGTTTAGAAGTTGCATTATAACTTAAAAAAGGGAGTTGAGTTAACAAAAATGATTACAAATTTTGTATCTTTTGAATTAAAGTCCATTTAAACAAAGAGAACGATATAGATATCCAAACTAAATTAATTTCATCCATATAGAAAAATAAATTAATTATACAGTAATCACACCTTATCAAACATGGTGAATAATAAGAAATATGTCTCAAGGAATTAATTTTGAGACAAATAACCCCGTAAATTGTATTCTTGTGGTTTCCTATGAAGATGGTGTAGTACCTCAAGTTTAGGAAACAAGATTACCATAACCTATAATGATTCAATTATTATGGTATTACATGATTTCACACTTGGTTCACCATTTTTTGCTTCATTTTTGACTGATTGTTTAGGGTTTCAAGGATTATTTCACAATCATTCATGCGAGATTCACCATTTTTATCTCTTAGATACTGTTAACAGATCCCACATCCATAACAAGGTACAAAAATTACTTCTAAAGGAAGGTAGTAATTTTGGGTTTAAATACCAATGAAACATACGAACTCACATTGGTAAAGAGGATGGGTGTTCGAGATCATCACCCCCTTTGGGGGAATTATCTCTTATTCTGGGACTCTCTTATAGATTGAAGATATATTCATTAATCTCTTCCAAATCCCGATACAAGACTAGTTACCCTAATAAAATGATAAAATATTGAATCCTTCTATATGCAAAGGGGTTTGTATTAATGATACCATCTATAAGTATTATAGGTTATCCATCCATTTAATGTTATTGTTTAGAAATGGGTAAATGTTTATATTTTGAATACATATAACCAATAAATATGGAGTTTACTGTCATCCAGGGAGGCGATTAGTGTCTCAAGGATAGAATTAAACCTTCATGAGGTGTCCAATATATACAATATCTATCATGATTGAAAACCCATGTAGTTCATTTAAAATCGATCCATGTAGTTTAACGTCATGCATAGATGACATATATGAGATCACATAGATACCAGGTATGGAGATCAATCCTTAGGAAGGAATCCTATGTATCTTTCTTATAATAGGAATAACAGTCATCATAGTTCAATCTTCCCTCAAATCGATGATGGATAGTGATAGATAATTAATGACTGTGAATATTATTTTTCTAGAGTTTACCAATATGGAATACCTTCAAGACTTACCCCAAGGGGGATTTTCTTGGGTGCGCCCAATCATATCATGTTACTAAAGAAGGATTACACACTAAGGTTTCCCTTTATATTGGAAATTTATGATGCAAGTGATATGATCATTGAAAATACCGAAGTCCATGAGAGTATTTATCAATGTGGGAAATAAGGGGTATAAAGTGATCATAATCACCTCATAAGGATACAAGACTAATGAAATGGGGTGGAGCTAATGGGGTGTTTGATACATAGCTCATGAATTAGGAATTCATAATACGTATCCTAATTATAGAAAGAATTATAGTCCTCATAGTTCAATAAGATTCTTGATCCATTGATGGAAGAGTAATAATGATAAACCCACATGAGATTTTAGGTACAATGGGTTAGGCTGTTTGAGATATAGAGGGAATTACACTAAGGTGGATTCTCATGGGATCTTGGGCCTTAGGAGGCATCCTATGTATCTTATTTGAGTAGGAATTAGATCCTTCTTTGTTCAATGTGGTGTATGTTTGAGTGTGTTTTTATAAAAAGGTTATCATGTCTTGGGTGTCTTCTTGAAATGTGTGACATATCTCAGGGACTATGCCTGACACGGTTGACATGTTGGGGAAGTCTTCTGGACATTTCTTGGTTTTCTTCATGAAATTTTTGATGATGTTTTGAAGACATGTCTAAGGTGTCTAATGTAGCACCCCAAAAAATTCATGGTATGTTTCTATTAAGTACATTCTAGTTATAGCCTATGTTTCATGAATTAATAATCCTATATGAAACAAAACATGGTTACTTATAGGAGATATCCATAACCTAGCTATTAAACTTAAATTTTCCAACCCTAAGATTTGAATTTTAAAAATCTGACATACATGGTTGTGTTCAAGATGATACTTTGAGTATGATAGAATTAACTTAATTTTCAGTGAATAGTAACCTATCCTTATGAATAGTAACCTACCCTTATTAATAGTAACTTAACCTTATGAATGGTAATATGACTCTTATGAATGGTATCCATGCCCTTGAATGTATAGATGAATTTAGGCACCTTAAAAATGAAGATGAATATTTTAAGTGTTTATGTTTTTCAATTAAATAATTATTTTAATTAAATATTTATTTAATCAGTTTTATAAAATTAATTTTTAAAAATAAACATTATTTTTGGATTCTACATGTTGAAAAATGGTAAGGGTGAATTTTTGGGATTTTTTTGAAATACTTGAATTTTTTATGAATAGTAAAATCCGATAATTCACAATAAATGCTAAATAAGGAATTTATTGAGTCATTGATGATAATATGCTGACGTAAGCCCAATTTTTCTGAAGTCACATGCATATATTACCGTTATTGGTCATGGAATACTTACTATTGGTTTTCCTGAGAGGAAATAATAAATTAATGATTATAATATTAAGAAAACTCCTCTCCCCTCCACTATATAAACCACCCCTCACCCCTCTTCCTCTCACACCACTCAATCTTCAATCCTTGCCTAAATTCTGAAAATACTCTCCGAAAGCCCTCTCCCCACGTCCAATAATTTCTGGTCTCACCAAAAGGCCAAAAACAAAGGCCTTAAGGTGATTCTCAAGGAGGTGTACTCAAGAGGTGAACCTTCCATCCCTTTTCTCTCAATTTCTTTTAAAATGTTCCATTCTTTTCTTCTCCTTTCTAACCTCCCCTCATCCAAATTCCATGATAATTCCAGTACCTAACATGTACTGGATTTTCATTTTACTAATGGAATATTTCATCATAATCTCTCTTTTCCCCTCCTTTTATACAATAAATGAAAACATCGTCCAAGATGTGTAAATTTATCACAGTCAAGGAAGATGAGTTTTCAATTTGCATTAATATCATTAATACGGGTCATTAAACCTTTTAAATTGTTTAAACAAGTCATAATATATATATTTTATCTTGATTAATGTTCTGTAATCTTTACATGTTCATAATATGGAATAATAATACAAAAACAAGTTTATTGTGCACAAAATCGCCAAGCCAAATCCAAGCGTTTATTTTAAGTCATCGAATGAGTAATCCTAATGGTATATAACCAGAATCATTTTAAGAAAATTTATATCTATTTAATGTCACTAATAATGTATATTAAAAATTCTGGATGTATCAACCACATTTCAAATGAAGTTACATTAATGAATACAAGTAAACAAATCATGAAACCAAGTAAGAAAATGATTCGAAAACAATAAAATCGAATCTATTAAACCCATCAAAAAGGACACTAATGAACTTAATAAGGTTATAAAATATAAATTAAATGTTTATGAGGTTCTTGAATTATTAATTAATGTAGCTAAATCTTATTATTCAGGTTGTTAAAAACAAACAAGACCACCTTCGAGCGTAGGGTAAGGGATCCTCTCTTTCACCTTTGTTCAAGAATCTACCCTCTGTTGTGCCTTTTTATTTTTAATTCATAATGATGGGGTATGTTTTTTTCACCTGCCCCACACTACTGTTGTGACATATAAATAATTTAATACCCCTTTACCTCTCATTAATCCCTCGCAATAACACTCATTACCATGCCGAAATGTTTGTAATGGGTTTCTCATCTCACTTTCATATCTGTGAGATTATCACTGTTTGCCACTTATTTATTGTATGTGTTCTATGTGTACTATCATTTGATATATAATAAAATTATTCTCTTTATATTCATGTTATTAAATGATTCATTTTATGGTTATTAAGTTCTGGTCATATGATTCGACCGATTATATTGTGGTAAGAGACTTTATCTTAACTACTATTTTGTTGTGACTAACTTTGTATTGTGCACCGAATAATCATTATGTGGTGTACCTACTTACCTTTTGAGATCAATTTTAATTGAAATTATATTTATATTAAATCTCTATAATCTCATATCATGAATATGCTATTGTCTAAATCGTATACCATTTTATATACGGTGTTTATTTGGAAAGTTATTTTAATTATGGAAACATTGATGAATCTGTATACTCTACTCTATACGGATATTGAAAAGGGATATTGATCTTGTATTGAATCAATTTATAAATAATTATTTGGACATTTAGTGGCGTTTTTGGCCTACTATATCCCCTCGATGCACTAGTAGGTCTCATTAGAAAAATCAGTTTGGCGACAAACCCTTTGAGTTTCTTTCAAAAAATCAGACAAATTTCTATCCGTAGAACTAAACCATTTTAATGATATTATGTTTTCATGTGATAGATACATGAATTCCAATTAATAATAATTCTATTTATTCATTATCAGTTTTTACTATCCATGAGGATTTCACTATGAAACAATCTATGGATGCAGTTTCATTCTCAGTTTATCAATGGCATGAGTTTTTCATTTATTCACCATGCCATATTGATTTTGTCAGATTGATTATGATTCAATTATTATTGTATTCATTATTCTTGTATTTCTAACCCTTACTTAGCATTTGAGCTCACCCCTTTCATTGTTTACCTTCAACAGGTGATGAAGATAAGATCATTTTTTGAGTTCATGTGGTTGCAGTTTTTAGTTTTGTTATGTATTGTATCTTGTAACATTTTTCAATGTAATTTGTGTTACATATATGTATCTAGCTTCTTAAAGACTAATAAATTGATCATTCTTTCAAGATTTTTCATTTCTTCTAACCATGCCAATATCACAAGTCATGCACTGGATCCAATCTAGAGGGGTCAGGGTGTTACAGTTGGTATCAGAGGAAGTTTAATAGAAAACATGGAAACTAGAGTAGGAAATGTATAGTAGGGAACAAATCCCTAAGGTAGTATTTGAGGATAAACACACAAGAATGTCCTGGTATTTTGGTAAGGAATAAATTATGTGTATATTTTAAGCAACATGCCCATGTTTGGATACAAGCAGGTAGAGGCGGCTCTGGGAGAGATGTATCTAGGGGTAAAACCCAAAAACACCACTTTGAGCTAGACTCGAATGGGAACTGGTGCACGATAACGGGCCTTGATATACTATTGGTTATGAAACTCCCAGGGGATATGCTTAGAATAATTCACATTTTCTTTACAATCTATTATGAAGGAGTTTAATGTAAATTTTTCTCAGAGAAACCATGATTATAAGATTAGATATTCATAGAATTTCAATCTATGTTGAGTGATTTTATATTTGAGATTCATAAACTAATCTAGTGTATCCCATTATTTAGAAATGGAATCTAACGGAAGAAGGGGAATCAATAATTGTGGGAAATTTAGGGATCTCCCTACTGAGAAAGTCAACACAGTCAATGTTGGAGAATATCAGATCATGACCATATTGGGACAACTTACTTAGGTTGTAACGAATAACCATTCCACACCTGTGTTGGATCGTTTCATACAACAGAATCCCCCATCTTTTAGTGGGACTACTAACCCAGTGGTTGCTGAGAAATGGATCAATTCCCTTGAAAAGATATTCATGGAATTAAGATTCAATGAAAATTAAAAGGTAGTACTGGCAGTATATTGTCTCAAGGGCGACGTTGATCAATAGTGGTCCTTGATTCAGAATACCATGGTGGAAGAAGAAATAGAATATATGTAATGGAGGACTTTTAAAGAATTATTCTTTGAAAAATATTTCTCTCATGAGCAATGAACTAAAATGAAGAGGAAATTACTTGGCTTAAAATAAAGGGAAGAAGACAATGTTGCAGAGTATGAGGCTACTTTCAAAAGGCTGGCCAGGTATGCCAAAGATTACATACGTGACTCGGCAGACAAGATTGATTTTTTCTTTGAAGGTCTTAATCCATGTCTTCGAAGGGCACTGGCTTCTCAATCATTTTCATCATATGATGAAATTGTATCAAGTGCCATCAAAACAGAGAAAGAATTTTCTACATCAAGTCTTTTAAAAGGAAACCAAGATAGGAAGCGGTACTCTGATAATAAAGGAAAATGAGAAGCACTAAAGAAGAGCAAGGGAACAAAGATATTACCATTATGTGAGAACTGTGGAAAGAATCATCTCAAAAAATTCTTGAAAGGCATGGGAGTCTGCTATAACTATGGATAAAAGGGTCATTGATCTGATGAATGCAACGGTAAGAAAAAATTCAATAATATTCAATGCTACAATTGAATAGAGATGGGACACAATGAAAATAAGTGTCCTAAGTGACAATGAAACATGCCTCAGAAAAATCTAAGAGAACAAGGGAGAGCCTATGCGATTAAAAATGCGGAGGTTGAAGTTCCTAATGACATGGTGGCAGGTACTTTAATTGTTTCCCCAAACTTAGCCAACACTTTATTTGATTCTGGATCATCGCATTAATATATATCTTCCCAGTTTTTCAAGAAAATTATATATATCCAATTTGATTTAATAAAGGAGTTGTCAGTAAAAACTCTGAGGGGATGTATTATTGAAACAAAGGCATGTCGATTAGTCCCACTACAGACACCAAAACATGCTTTAGTTGCTAAACTTATCATCATACCAATGACTGAATTTGATATAATTCTCAGTATGGATTGGATGTCAAATTATGATGCAAATATTTATTGTAAGAAGAAGGAAGTTACAATTTTTGAAAATGGTGTAGAATACCTTGTCTTTATGGCAGAAACTTCGCCACCTAATTCTTATCCAGAACCACCCCCAGTAGCTCTACTGAATTCCATTCTTAGAGAGGAAGAGAACCGAATATCTATGGGTGAGGAAAGAAATATTTAAATTGAAGATGTGAATATAGTGAAATAATACATTGATCTGTTTCTAGAGGATTTACCTGGACATCCTCCAGAGCAGGAAGTTGAGTTCTCTATTGATTTAATTCCTGATGCAAGACCTATATCAAAGACTCCCTATAGAATGGCCACTATGGAATTTGTAGAGCTAAATAAAAAACTAGATGATTTGAGTAAAAAAGGATTTATTTGACATTTTGTTTCTTAATGGGGAGCCCCTATCCTCTTTTTCAAGAAGAAAGATGGATCCATGAGGCTTTTCATTGATTACATGGAAATAAATGCTATTACAATAAAGAATAAGTATCCACTTCCACAGATTGATGATTTATTTTAACAACTTCATGGAGCTCAATACGTTTTGAAGATTGACCTTCGATCCAGATATCATCAGTTGCATGTGATGAAGAAAGATATTCCTAAGACCGCATTTCAGACAAGGTATGGGCATTACGAGTTTACAGTGATGCCTTTTGGACCGACAAATTCACACTCTGTTTTCATGGATTTAATAAATAGAGTTTTCAAGGAATATCTTGATAAATTTGTTGTGGTATTCATCGATGATATCCTCGTATACTCAAAAAGCTATGAAGACCATGATAATCACTTGCGGGTTATTCTGAGAAATCTTAGAAGAAATAAATTATATGGGAAGTTTAGCATGTTCGAATTCTGGATTCAATTAGTTTCTTTTCTAGGGCATATTTTCTCTAAGTATGGAATCCTAGTTGATCCTACGAAGACAAAGTCAATCCAAGATTGGCCCACGCCAACAAACATAACTGAGGTATGCACTTTTATTGGCTTAGTAGGTTATTATCATCATTTTGTTTAGAATTTTTACCGACTGGATAACCCACTAACCAAGCTCACATGTAAAAGAGTTAAGTTTTTGTGGAAAAAATAATGTATAGAGTTCTTTGAAGAATCGAAAAGAAGATTGGTCAATGATCTAATTTTGAATCTTCTATATGGAAGTGTTGGATTTGTAATATACAGCATTGCATCAAAGAATGGACTGGGTTTCTTCCTTATGAAAAATGATAATGTTATTGATTATGCATGAAGGCAATTGAAGACACATGGGAAAAATTATCCAACTCGTGATCTTGACTTAGAAACCGTAATCTTTACTCTGAAAATATGGAGGCATTATCTCTACGGAGAGAGATGTGAGATTTATACGGACCACAAGAGTTTGAAATAAATTTTCACACAAAAATAACTCAACATGAGGTAAAGAATATGGCTCGAGTTACTAAAATATTACGATTGTTCGATACACTACCACCCAGGAAAGGTGAATAAGGTGGGAGATGCATTAAACAGTAAAGATCATGGCCTTCTTACTCAAAAGAGGATTGAGAGAGATCCTATATTTTTGGATCTAAAAAAGATGGATATGAGAATTGTTAAGGAAGGGAAAACATCACTCCCCTTTTAAATGGCTGCTAAACCATTTTTACTATAGAAGATAAAAAGCTCTCAATTTGATGATGAGAATCTACACAAGAAAATTAATGCAGTTAAGGATGGGAGACTGGCTGACTTCGTGTATAAAGAAGGAGTTCTAAAATCTGGGAAGAGATTATGCATTCCATCAGTACCTGAGCTAAAAAGGAAACTATTAGACGATTCTCATAGCTTAAATTTATCTATACACCTGGGTAGCACCAAGATGTATAGAGATCTGAAGGAATATTTTTGGTGGGATAATATGAAGTGAGAAATTGCTGAGTACGTGTCAAGGTGTCTAGTTTGTCAACAAGTGAAGGTGGAGAGACAACATCCAAAAGGTGTGATGCAACATATACCTATTCCTATGTGGAAGTGGGATAACATTACGATGGATTTTGTCATCAGACTACCGAGGAATCCTAGAAGGAATGATTCAATATGTGTAATTGTTGATCGGATCACAATATCAGCACATTTCCTTCCTATAAGAGAGGATTTTCCACTTGAGATCCTGGAAAGAATTTATATTAATGAAGTTGTAAGACTTCATGCTGCACCTATATCGATTATCTCTGATCGAGATCCCTGATTTACACAAAATTCTGGAAAAGTCTTTAGAAGGATTTGAATACTGAGCTTCGTATGAGTACTGCTTATCACCCCCAAACTGATGGATAGTCTGAAAGGACTATTCAAACTTTAGGAGACACGATGAGGTCATGCTCTCTTGACTTCCAAGGTTTGTGGGATCAATACTTTCCTTTGGTGGAATTTTTAGAAAAACAATAATTTCCATTCTAGTATTCAAATGACTCCATATGAAGCATTATATGGAAAGAGATGTAGAACTCCAACTTGTTGGGATGAAGTTGGTGAGAGTAAACTTATGGCCCAAAACTTATTGAAGAGACCATGAAAAAGGTGAAGAAAATAAAATCCTATATTAAAGCAGCCCAAAGTAGGCAGAAGAGTTATGCTGACTATCAGAGAAAGGATTTGGAATTCTAGTTGGGAGATCTTGTCTTTCTGAAACTGTCTCCATAGAAGGGTGTCTTAAGGTTATGTAAGAAAGGGAAACTGAGCCCCAGGTATTTCGAACCATTCAAAATTCTGGAAAGAATCGGAGCAGTAACTTACCATTTAGTAATGCCACCAAATCTCTCCAAAGTTCATGATGTGTTCTATGTGTCATTGTTGAAGAAATACATGTGAGAACCAACGCATGTACTCACCTATGATGAAATTGATCTGGAACCGGATTTGTCATAATGTGAAAAGCCTATTGGGATTCTTGACACAAGGGAGCAGGTGTTGAGAAATCAGACAACTTGTCTAGTAAAGGTTCATTTGGAGGAACTAGATTATGGAGGAAGCAACATGGGAACCATAGGATTTCATGAAAAAGAACCACCCACATCTTTTTTATGGGCTTCATACATAAAATTTTGAGGACGAATTTTCCCAAAGAGGGAATAATGTAGCACCCCAAAAACTTCATGGTATGTTTCTCTTAAATATATTCTAGTTATAGCCTATATTTCATGAATCACAGAGCCTATATGGAACAAAACATGGTTACTTATAGGAGATATCCATAACCTAGCCATTAAACTTAAATTTTCCAACTCTACGATTTGAATTTTAAAAATATGATATACACGGTTGTGTTCAAGATGATATTTAGAGTCTCATAGAATTAACTTAATTTTCCATGAATTGTGACCTATACTTATGAATAGTAACCTACCCTTATGAATAGTAACTTATGTTTATTAATAGTAATATGACTTTTATGAATGGTATCCATGCCCTTGAATGTATAAATGAATTTAGGCACCTTAAAAATGAAGATGAATATTTTAAGTGTTTATATTTTTTGATTAAATAATTATTTTAATTAAATATTTATTTAATCATATTTAGAAAATTATTTTTGAAAAATGAACATCATTTTTGGATTCTAAACGTTGAAAAATTGTTATGGTGAATTTTTGGGATTTTTCCGAAATACTTGAATTTTTGATGAATAGTAAAATCCGATAATTCACAATAAATGCTAAATAAGGAATTTAATGAGTCATTGATGATGATATGATGATGTAAGACAAATATTTTCTAATTCACATGCATATATTACTGTTATTGGTCATTTAATACTCACTATTTGTTGTCTTGAGAGGAAATAATAAATTAATGATTATAATATTAAGAAAACTCCTCTCCCCTCCACTATATAAACCACCCTCGCCCCCTCTTCCTTTCACACCACTCAAGCTTCAATAATTTCCCAAATTCTGAAAAATACTCTCCCCAAGCCCTCTCCTCACGTCCAAGACCTTCTGGTCTCACCAAAAAACCAAAAAAAAGGCCTTAAAGAGATTCTCAAGGACGTGTACTCATGAGGTGAACCTTCCTTCCCTTTTCTATCAATTTGTTTTACAAAGTTCCATTCTTTTGTTCTCCTTTATCACCTTCCCCCATCCAAATGCCATGATAATTAAATTACCTTACATGTACTATATTTTCATTATACTAATGGAATATTTTATCATAATCTGTCATTTCCGCCACCTTTTATACAATAAATGAAAACACCATCCGAGATGTGTAAATTTATCACACTCAAGGAAGATGGGTTTTCAATTTTCATTACTATCTTTAATACTGGTCATGAAACCTTTTAAATGATTTCAACAGGTAATAATATATGTATTTTATCTTTATTAATGTTCTGGAATATTTACACATTCATAATATGGAATAATAATACAAAAACAAGTTTATTGTGCACAAAACCGCAAAGCTAAATCCAAGCGTTTATTTTAACTCATCGAATGAGTCATACACATGGTATATAACCCGAATAATTATAAGAAAATTTATATCTATATAATGTCAATAATAATGTATATTAACATTTCTGGATGTATCGACCACATTTCAAATGAACTTCCATTAATGAATACAAGTAAACAAATCATGAAACCATGAAAGAAAACGCTTCTAAAACAATAAAATTGAATCTCATAAACCCATCAAAAATGCTATTAATCAACTTAATAAGGTTATAAAATATCAATTACTTGTTTATGAGGTTCTGTAATTATTAATTAATGTAGCTAAATTTTATTTTTTAGGTCGTTAAGAACAAACAAGAACACCTTCGAGCGTAAGGTAAGGGATTCTCTCTCACAATTTTGTTCAAGAATATCCCCTATGTTGTGCCATTTTATTTTTAATTCATAATGATGGGTATGTATTTCAACCTCCCACATAATTCCCTTGTGACATATAAATAATTTAATACCCCTTTACCGCTCATTAATCACTCGCAATAACACTCGTTACCATGCCGAAATGTTTGTAAGGGGTTTCTCATCTCACTTTCATTTCTGTGAGGATTTCATTGTTCGCCACTTATTTCTTGTATGTGGTATATGTGTACTGTCATTTTATATATAATAACATGATTCTATTTATATTCATGTAATTCAATGATCCATTTGAGGGTTATTAAGTTCTGGTCATATGACTCGACCGATTACATTGTGGTAAGAGACTTTGTCTCAACTACTATTTTGTTATGACTAACATTGTATTGTGTACCTAATAATCCTTATGTTGTGTACCTACTTCCCATTTGAGATAAATTTTCAATTGAAATTATATTTATATTAAATATCCATAATCTCATATCATGGATATGTTATTGTCTAAACCGAATACCATTTTACATACGATGTTTATTTGGAATGTTATTTTAATTATCGAAATATTGATGAATCCGTATACTCTAATCTATACAGATATTGAAAAGTCATATTGATCTTGTATTTAATAAATTTATAAAGGATTATTTGTACATGAAATTTCAGGTGTGGCCCTCTACAACCCCTTGATGCATCGGTAGGTATCATGAGACAAATCAGTTTGGCTACAAACCCTTCGAGTTTGTTTCCAAAAATCAGACGGGTTTCTACCCATAGAACTAAACCGTTTTAATGGTATTATGGTTTAATGTGCCAGATACATGAAATCCAATTAATAATCATTCTCTTTATTCATTATCAGTTTTTACTATCCATGGGGTTTTCACTATGAAAAAAATCTATGGATGCGGTTTCATTCTTAGTTTATTAATGGCGTGATTTTGGTCATTTATTCACCATGCCATATTGATTATATCAGATTGATTATGATTCAATTATTATTTTATTCATGATTCCACTATTTTTAACCCTTACTGAGCATTTTAGCTCACCCCTTTCATTGTTTACCTTCAACAGGTGATGAAGAGAAGATCATTTATTGAGTTCATGTGGTTGTAGTTTTTAGCTTTGTTATGTATTGTATCATGTAACCTTTTTAAATGTAATTTGTGTTATGTATATGTATCTAGTTTATTCAAGACTACTAAAATGATCATTATTTCAGGATTTTTTATTCCTTATAACCATTCCAATATCACAAGTAATGCACCAGATCCAGTCTAGAGGGGTCGGGGTGTTACATCTAATGTGTGACCAAGTTTAATTGTCCAAGAGTTTCCACATGAAAAGACTGAAATTTACATGTTTCTTCACAAGACCAAAGAAGGAATGTCAAAGGGTTTCTACATGATTCAACTAACCTATCCATGGGACTTCACATGATCGATTCAGACACATCCAAGGGTGTCAGGTGATTAGGGATGACATGTTAGAGGGATTCTGTATGATCTGGATGGAGTGTCTAGAGGACTTCATGTGGTTGGGATGATATGTATAGAGGAATTTATATGACCCTACTGAAAAATATAGAGGTATTAAAATGACTTGGATGACATGTCAGGGTGTTGTCACATGATTTGGATTACATGCATGGGTGTAGTCATATGATCTAGCTGACATGACCGGATGTTGTTGCATGATCTGGATAGATCATTCTAAGTGTATTTTGACATCACATTAGAATAAAAAATATCCATCTTCATATAATATTTATTCCCTTTTCATCCTTTATTTCATAAATTCATCAATTTTTTTCAGGAATATTCTTGTTGAGACTTTGCATGATCAGTTCAACCTGTAGAAACTCCTTTACATAATCTGGATGATGCACCCAAATTCCTTCACATAATCAACAGGCTGATCATGAAAATCCCTAACACATGACACATAATCCCTTAATTAATTCCCCATGTTTACCTTGTGTAATACCCTTGTGATCATGTTGATTTCCACTATGAGATGTCCACTCTCGGTTCTACGCTCCCATGTGTCTCCTATGCCACATGTTTGTTTCTTTATCCAAGGGGGAGGAATTTATAGGCCTCACCACCCTAATTCAACTATTCCATTCACATCACATATATCATATATATTTCATTGAGTTAGTAGAGGGAGTATCAAAACACACACTTCACCTGATCATGTCACGAGTTGTCCATGACATCGCATAATAAACAACGACTATGAGAACACTACATCATCACCATATTTATTGTATCCATGAATGCTAAAATTGATTTATAATAATTATATAGGAATGTAAAAGGTCCTTCACATGATTATGATGAATTTTCTAGGAGTATTTTCAGGACCAATATGACTGCTGAAGAGGATTTCACTTGATCAAGGGTTACTTGTCTGGGGTCCTACGTGAGATCGAGTTAGATCTTCAAAGGACATTCACATGAAAAATAGTATAACTCTTCTTCCCATATAGGTTACACATTTTTCATAATTTTATTTGTTATTTCATAATACCTTTCGATTGGATGTTCATCAAGGAATACCTTGATCAAAAATAGATATCATGACGATATGAACGAATTTTCATCGATATTGATTTGTCTTATCTCTGGTGCATCACATGATCATTGATGGATCTCTCAATAGCGTGAAATAATATTCATAGATAGTCACCCAACATGTTTGTGGATCTGAAGAAGCATCCTCTGAGGTATCTTTCATGATGAAGGTGACAAACCCAAATACTTTTGCATGGCATGGATGTCATGTTGTTAAGGATATTGCGTGATTGTTGAACTGATCAAATGAGTCATATGAGACCTTAATGTGAAAATAAAAATTACTTCATTCATATGATTCTTCTAAATTTTTCATATTTATATTTTAAAAGTATATTTAGATGATTTTAAGGTGTTTATCGGTTGTTATGTCTCTTGATTGAAGGATATCATCTATAATCCATTGCATGATCATTATCACTTGTTTGGACACCGTTGCAAGAACAAGAAGGATTTTTGAAGTGGATTCACATGATTATGAATAGATAATGTAAAGTGCATGACCCATTTGTGTGATGTTCCCTAGGTCATGGAATCATGTGTCCTCCTATGGATCATAGGATTAGTGTAACCTTGTCACCTAATCTTTATATATCAATGATGATCCTTCCTTTTTATTGTTCAGAAACTAATACCTATGATTCAGTTATTTGTTTGGTCTTATAAGAGACATTTCTTATTTTTTGATTGTCAAAAAATACCCCCTCATGAGTAGGTCCACAGGGAATATAAATTGGTTTTGAACAAAGTAATTTCCCACCCGATTCACTAGGGATTTCGCTAATTAGTGTCCTGAGTGACTTTTGGTCTTTTAGGAGACCTATGTTATTCCACGAGGCACCCTAAAAAAAGGGAAGTGAGGTAGACTCTCATTCCACAAAAAAACTCAGACTTCTTGAGATATTTTGAAATTATCTATCATGTTCCTGCTTTTCAAAACTTCTTTTAAAGAACATTTTTGAAAGATCGCTTCATGAGATTTGATTGCATGATCCCACCACATATTCTTTTCATCTGAATGATTTTCTTAATAGATTTTTGACATCATCAATGGTAATTTGGTATAATTGTGGTATATTTCTTGGTTTTAGGATTTATTTTCATTATTCCCATGACCTCATGGATTTTCGTGTAATATCTTGATCATTATGCTATTTATATGACCTTTATATGACCACACAATCACAAGTTTTGTATTGGATCACATGATTGAAGAATGTTACATGATTCAAAAAACTAATGAGACCTGTGAAAGGTTATGAGATCATAAACCCTTATATGGTTCATGTGATTCACATGAGGCTGTCTGGGCTATGTACTTCTTTTACTCCTTTTGATAATGTTTATCACCCATTTGAAATATGATTTTTTCTCTATATAGATGGATTCTATTTAATATGAATCTCCCAATATGTTCAAATGTAGGTCTATGAGAATTATAAATTTCAATGAAAACCCTCTACTATGTACTCTCAGACAACAAGGTTTTGAAGGTTATTTTTATAACTGAACTTCATAACTACCCTATTTCGCACTAACTACATTTGTATGGATTCAGTCTTTTGGATGATACCACCATTCCTTCATATGATTACAATCTTCCATCTCACTAGTTTTAATACTTTTATGATTAAATTGAAACAATGATTTTTTAAGATAACCAACTGGTTGTGGCACCACTCCATAGGATATCCCATATGTTGGCTAAATCCCCTTAGGGTCCAAATGATTGTGATCTCACCAATCACCCATTTTCTTAGAGGAACTCAAATATACTTGTCTCATATTTGAATAATCTGAGAAGTGTAATGAGATCAAAGTGGTAATTGTGAAATGGATCTAACTTTTATAATGAATGGTTGTGTCTATTCTAGGGTAGGTAGAGTTTCCCATAATTCACTAATCAGTTACATGCTATTCATCTTTCTGAGGTGACATGGACTTCTTAGTTTATCATATATCGTCAACTAGAGATCCTCAGAGAGTTTATTAGCCACTAGTTCCCTAATAATAACTCCTTTAATATATCCTATGAAACATTAGGGATCAACCTCTAGGAAATTTACTAGTTGGGATGAATACCTCACCTTGGGGTGTTGTACGATGAATTCCTTACTACTGAAGACATTTGGAATGATACAAAATAAAATCCACACTTAGTAAGGGGCATGAACACCATCAAAAATGAAAATTTAAAGAAGGATATAAACCTACACTCTCTTGTTTAATTCAAGGATTGGATCAATATTTCCTTTACCATAGAGGGACTAGGTCAACTACTACATTCCCTCATTGATGCCCTTATCGACAAGTTTGAGACAACATAGGATCTTAATGGGCCATTTTAGAAGTTATAGAGCACACTTAATGGGGTTACTATATGAGACTATAGGTATCCCCAAGCATTTGGTTAGTGGGGTTTCAATCCTTGTGTTTGAATGGATGAAATTTCTAGCCGGTGATGCATGATTGGGGATTTGAGTAGGTACATTGGTGATTGGAGACCGATTGGATGAGGGAAAACCTCTTAATCTATCTGTGAAATATCTTTTACATATCTATATTCTCCTTGGTCATGTAAAAAAAGTAAAAACACCCTATCAGATTGGTGGACCTTTCTAGTTCTTATTTGACTAAAAAAGAGATAATTTCTAGTGTTACAAATATCAGAACACTACCAATATTCCTCATGATTTATTCCATCCTAGAATTTTGAATGTTTCCATTTTAGAGGTGATTCCATTAGGTCCCAATTAGGTTATCAATATTTTGATACAAAATTACTATTTCAACTTCATTCCTTATCCTGCACCGACTAGGATAATTATTGATAATTGATGTGTCTATCTCCATGAGAGGTTATATAAAATCTCTCTTTAGTATTAAGTTATTATAGCTAACATGGGAGATATTATTATCTATGATCCATATCCCCAATACTAATTTTCTCAACATTTATCTATATTCATATGTTTTCTCTTCTTCCCTCAGCTGGAGTGTGGGGAAAACAACATCATGGGATCATTTTTCAAATTTGATGTTTCTGGCATGAAAATAAACAAATAATAAGATTATTATTCTTCCTATCAATGACCCTATATTTATATCTTAAAAATATACATAGGCATCAGTGGAAACATATCTGATATGTGTATTAAATCTAATATTACATAAGGAGGACAAGCTCTATGCTTCACCAAACCCCTTATGTATAGCAGCAATGGAGTTGATTCAAGACTTGGGGGAGCCTCCAATGAATCACTCTCATCATAGTGAATAACTTCTAATTAGGGATACAATGTTTGTTTTGGAGGATGGACCTTCAATACTAGGGACATATGATGCACCGATTGAGAGGAGATCACGTGAGATTATTCACTTTCTTCGTCATTGGATCATCCGATCCTTATTTCAATAGATCTGATGTCTAAATACCCTCCATCAACCATTACTACTTTCTAAGTACCCACTAAAGTGGTTGTAAAGAACTAAGAACCATGAACATTAGTTTGGCAGTAAATCCATACCCATATCATTGATATCTCTTGGAGGAGTTTTGTGGATAATAGGAATGCCTTTTCCATCTTATTTGTGATTTGGATTTAGGTGGCTTTGACTTTCTGTCGTTATATGATATAATTCAATATATTAGCTTGGACCAAAAACAAATATCCAATAGTGAGAAGAACCTACCCATCTTCAATGAAAATGGATTATAACCTAGTTAATAAGAGATAATTCAGATATACTTGATTATATATATCAAAAAGTTTCTCAGAAATGTGTTCAGATGGATGTATTTACTATAGAAATAACAGAATATGAACTGCAGATAGCTAGTATGAGATCCCATATTTTTACATCATCATATTTATCAATTGATACTCATAAAGTATCCAAATATATATCCTCTTTAATTAATACTCTTCGTCCTCAGGCAGTAGATGACGAAATAGAGTAGGTGACACCTCAATACCCAATTGATAAAACTCACCAAACATTGGATGATTTGGAAAACATAGCTAACCAGATTTAATTATGAACTTGATATGGGTGTATATGTTTTTGTCTTCTTATTTTTTTTGAAAGTTTAGGAGAGACTCTGGAAAGCGGGTACTCCTCTTTATTTTTCACATTATCAATGAATAAATACTTTTAACTTTACATGGCATTGTCCATATTTCTTTCATTCATTATGTGCATAAAATTTCATTGATGTGACATTATATGGATTTTTGAAGATACCCTCACTTTCTATAATACCAATTAAACTCAAACACTATGATGTGAATTTTCAATCATAATATATTTCTATTGATAATTTCCTATGAATGACTAATAACATGATATTTCTTATTGACATATCATATTTAATTAAGTTAAGTTCACTTAGTAAAAAAGGATAACTTGGGTAATATATCTTGGAGGGAAGTTTCTCTATGTTTTACCTAATTCAATGGACTTAAAGAGCCTAACTTGACTTTTAATAGGGCAAAATAATGATCCCTATAAGATTTGTATCTTATTTTTATTATATTTCCCTATCTTTAGCCTAAGTTTCATACATGGAAATATTATAGGGTGTGTACTTGGATTTTTTATAGGATCCCATTTTAAAGGTTTTTCACATTAATTTTTTTATTCATTTTCTATTTTATATGTGCTCAATATTTTCTGTATCACACAAAGAAAATTCCCAGCAAGAAAAGCCTAAACCTTTGACCAGAGTTCCCTTTTTGAGTTTTCAACCCTGTGAGAATTATGTGTCTTTAAATTGGACATTTTAAGGTCATTAAAACTAGACCGTTGCTATGATATATTTTAGGGTGTTATAGCTCAGGCCATCTAATTCTATAGTTTATGGTCTTCTATCTTGGACCTTCTATTTATTTAGTTTAGGGTCTTCTAGCTTAGACCTTCTATTTCTATAGTTTAGGGAATTCTAGATCAAACCATCTATTGTAGTTAGTAAAGGATTGGAATTCATTAAGGCTTTAAAAACCATAAATCATTGATTATATTATAGATAATGAATATTCAATAAGGTTTCTGGCACCCTATTTTCTTACAAAAAATATGTCCACGATGGTTGTGAAACCCTACATCCCTTCCTTAAAGGGTATTAGTTTATAGAAAAATATTAGGGAATATGATTCCACTTGGATTGTTGGAATATGGTTTGTGTAAATAAAATTTCCACGATTTTGATGTGATAAATAAGGAATGGGATAGAAAAGACATGGATGATCGAAAAACACACTAAGGTGATGAGTTTCTCCATGGTTTAGTTGGGGATCATGAGGATTGGAGTTCCTTTCTAGAAAGGAGAATGAGCTTCTAGTTGGTGGGTCAGAGTCCCTTATGCATGGGCCCAAAGGTCTTACTTTCATGGTCAAGTAAATGGTATACCCACTCTTTACCAAGAACCATAAAAGATTTATGAAGATGAAAACATTAGGATAATGAAGTGTGGTCTAGAGAAAAGATTTATCCATGAAGGGTTATGGTACCCTAGGATAGTTCAATTTATAGTTAGGAATCTCAATCTCTACACAATGTGGTATTGAGTCACATGATGTGGCCCATCAAAAGTTTTGGGAATGAAATATCGCATTATTTCTTAGATAAATGGTACCATACATGGTGACATAATGTCGAGGAGGTTGAATTTTCTTGAATATCCTGGTTATGGAGATTGTAAATCATGATCTAGGAATATATAATTTAATTTTAGGTGGGAACGGGTGGGTATAGGTCAACCATTGGTAATGGTGTAAGCCCATATTCCATGTGGTTATGACAATAAATCCTTGATTTAAGTGGGACCTCTCCTCTAGTACCAAGTATCATCTAAGAACAAAATCTATTTGGAAAGGTGTCTATTCTCTAGTGATTCATAGTGGGGTCCTTTTGGATTATCTAGTCTATGTTACTAGATTTATACAGGGAGCAACTAGGAGTAGTGGAGCCCAAGGTCTATGGGGTTCTAGGATAAGGATTCCTACTCTAGGAATTGGTTGTATCAACTAATAATTCAAATATATAAAGGTGGTTTATGGAAAATGTAATATTCAAGAAGGGTTTGACCATCCTAAAACTTGTGTCACTTTATAGTTAACACATTATCATGTCAGATAGATGTGATAAATAATTAATATAACTTTTTCCTGGACTAGGGGTTCTAGCGAACATAGCTTGACTCTTACTATGGACACAAAGTGGGCCTTAATATCTTTATGCCTTATTTATTTATCAAATAACTTTTTTTCTAAAATCTTAATATGAAGATTTCAGGGATCAAAGACTTATCTTTTTCTTAAAATTCCCTTTGGGTTTTCATCCTAAAAAGTTTATTTTTATTTCACCAGCAGTTTAGGGTCTTTCAATTTGGATAACAAAAGAATAAAGTTTAAGGTAATACAAATTTAACCAACATTCATACAATTTAAGGTCATGATGAACATGGACCTAGTATAAGGAGTTGAGGTGGGGGTGTTACATAATATCCTAATTAGGATACCCAAGGTCAAGAATAATCCAAAATCCTTTTGAGCGGGAGATGACAATGTTATAAATCATGGATCTAGGTTCTTTGGTTATAAGTAATGATTTGAGAAAATCATGCCAAAAATGATCATGAAACACTCTATGGTGATGAGATCCACTGTGATGATGTTAGGGATTACAAGGATCAAAATTTCCTTCCTATAGGGCCCAGATGCCTCTGGTTGGTGGTTCTATGAGCTTATATAGATCCACCTCTAGCATGGTCTAATCGAGAGATGTTTTCTCTTTTTTATGGGTTGTGAAATGTTTGCAACAAACATAGGTTCTCAAGAAATTATGTGTGATCTATAGGTTTATGTTCTTAAAATATTATGTAATAACCCCATACTTTTGTTGACCAGGGTTAGGGTCTTGTGGTACTTTAATAAGGAATGATAATGGGTTATGGTCTGCAAATTTTATTATCATGTATTGGGGATGTATTGGTCATGTAATTTAATGTCATGTGATAAGGAAATTTTCATTACAATTTAACATCATACAGTATGGTTGTAGAGACCAATTTGAAATTTTGAAATATATCCTTGGGGTAAATTTTCCCTTTTCAGGGGAATTTGATGTTGGAAACTCCTTTTTTCTATATACAAGCTTATTGATGTGTAACCATATGTTGAAACCCTTCTTGTGCAGATTTATCTCATGCACAAGAAATACATATGTAGATCTAAATAGTATATTGGTAGAATGAGTATTTATGACTTGGTTCTCTTTAAATGTAGGTACATCATAATTTTATGGCTAGGATTCCCTGGGTTTCCATATGCACATTTTAAGGGAAAGAATCACACCATAATCACCTCCCTTAATCTTGCTGTGTAGATTTGACTCATATATAGGGGATATGTTATTTTTTTATTTCCTCAGTGACTCTTGGAATCAAGTTCAGATAAGGGGTTCTCTATAGATATGTGGTTCATGTGTAGGGATAGGTCATTTCCATATTTTATTCCGGTATGGTGATGAAAAATTCATCCCTAGGGTACACTGGAAGGGTACAAGAATATGATGTAATAATCATACTTTAACAATGGATATGATGAATAAAAGTGTAACACTAAGAGTACATGAAGAAATTTTAATACTGGGTTATGGGGAGTGTAAATCATCACCCAATAATATCTGAGTCAACTGGCGGTAGAAACTAGTGGGTACAGGTCAACCATTTGTAATTGAGGAAGTCCATATTCCACACGATCAGCAAAATAACACCTAGATTTAATAGGGGGCCTCTCCTTTGGGACTGGGAATCCTCTAGGAATAAGATAATTCTCATGGTGTTAATTCCCTAGTGAATCGTAGTGGGGTCCTTTTGGACCATCTAGTCCCTGTTGCAGATTTTCTATAGGGAAGAACAAGGAAAAGTAACTCCAGTCTATGGAGTTTCTGGAGAAGGGTAATGACTCAACGTATTTCTGGTGTGAACTCATATATTTAATATATAAATTTGTCAAATAGGGAATGTATGATTCAAGAAGGTTTTGATAACCCTAAATGCTATTATAGTGTGTATTGAAACCATTTTCAAGCTTAAGGGACAAGACTTGAAATTCTTGAATACATAGTCTTTATGGAGGTAATCTATTTTACATGAAAACATTTCTTCATCTATTTTAATTTCATGAAACTTGGAAATAGTTCCCTTTTCAAAACACATATCAGTCATTTTGTCTATATGGCTTTATAGGTTCCCTAAGATCCCATTATCCATTCTCATCATGAGAAATAAGGGATAACTGGGTGGCCGATTATGTTGCATGAGGGTATGTGATGGGGAATATGTGGGGTGTTCACAATTTATTATGGATTAAAACCTCTATATAGATATGAATCTCATGGAATTATATGATTGAGAGTGATTTTGACACATGAATAGGCCTAAAATGGAGGATCCAGACATTACTATATATCTGATGATGGAAGGAATTATTCCACATGCAGTTTTCAGATAGTTCACTACATAAAGGTTCCTTGTGATGGTCTAACCCACATGAAAGGATAAGGTAATTTTTTTATATATTTGATGTTGTTAATGGACCTAGGATTAGATATCTGTGTGTCACTATGTATCCTGTGATGGGAGGAATCAAGCCACATGTAGTTCTTATAGGGAAAAATCTCCACACATTTTTGAACCATATACAGAGGGATGACTTTTTTTATATTTCAATCGGACCCAATATTTGACATCTAGGAATCACTATATATCTTGTTATTGTATGAATGGATCCACATGTAGTTGTTGAGTGTAAATATCTCCATGAAGCTCTGAACCATACATAGAGGGGGGAATTTTTTTGTTGGTATTGCGGATAAACCTAGGATATGAGATCCGGGTGTCACTACGTATCCTATGATAGAAATAATCAATCCAAACATAGTTCTTGAATAAATGTGTGGTCGGAGTCCAAAACCAAGTGTAGTGGTCCCATAAGGATAAGAACATTTTAATGTGTAGTTTTACATAATAAAATAGACATTGACCTTATAGTTTAACGTCATGGGATAAATAAGTTTTTTGTTAATTTTAAGTTCTTTCATCCAAGACCATCATAAACCTAATGTAAACCGATACATGTTAATCATGCATGGCATACACTTACCAAAATTCCTAATCCCACATGCGATATGATTGGTTTGAAAAACATGGAATGAAAAAGGGTTATTTTCCTACACTGGGGTGATTAACATGGTGGATATGGATATTTTTATCATGTGGTGGATGATATAGGATATATGATATATGAATCCCTATATATCTCATCGAGGTGGGAATCAAGCCACATATAGTTCTTTAATGTTAAACTCTCCATATAGTTTTTTCCCATTTGTAGGGGAGGAATTTTTTGGGGTTTATATTATAGATGGACTTTATATTTTAGATCTGGGAATCACTAAATATCCTGTTATGGTAAGAATCAATCCACACATAGTTCTTTAGTTGAGATATTACCTATGTGGATCTGAATCACACACAATATGGGAGTACTCACTTCAATTTTGTATATATCTCGCTCATGTACAGTGATCCATCTATGAAGTGACATTTTCGATGCAGTTTAATGTCATGTAGTAAGGAAGTCTTCCATGTAGTTTAACATCAAGAAATGGGGAAAATGTTTCTGCAGTCTAATGTTATGTTGTAAGGATGAAAGACCTTTTGCAGTTTAATGCTGCTAGTAATTGGGATTCTATTCATTTTATATTCTTTATGGCAGGGCTTATTATGTGTAGTTTAACATCATGTAGTAAGGAAAAAAGATGCTAGATGGAAGCTATTCAAAGTAATTCTTGAGAAACCTCGCATTGATGGATATATTAACGCATTCCCCATCCATTGTTTTAAATGAGTAATATCCATTGGAATAGACCATATGTATGATTTAAGGCCCTTACCACTTTGTTTCCAGATTTGGAGGTTTCTTTCTTGGTATCATTGATGTTATAAGAGACAATACTAGTTCTATTTGAAGGAATAAGTAGAGGTGATCCTTTTTATTGAAGGTTCGTACGATCCAATTTTGATGAAATTTTAGGTTGTACAGTGTACACAACCTTTTCTAATTAATCTATTACAACTCATCTATCTTATTTTTTGATTTCCCATCATCGGAGAGTTTTCTGTTGGTAGTTATTCAGATTTAGGGAAACTGGAATTCTATGGGTAATAATGCTTCAATCCCATAAACCAATGAATATTGTGTCACATTTATGGAAGCGCACATGGTGGTATGGTAGGCCCATAAAGCATATTTTTTCTTATTTGACCTAGACTTCGTTTCCATTTCAAACATCTTCTAGAGTATATCTGATATATTCTTATTAAAAGAATTTATTTTTCCATTTTCTACTGCATGATAGGAGGATGAATGGTTTGATTCGATGTTGTACTCATTTTACAATTTATTCAACTCAATAAAACATAATCTGCTGCTATTTTCAATTAATATCTTGTTAGGGACACCAAATTAGGTGATGATATTTGAATTCAAAAATATGATTATATTCTCTATCTTGAATTCATTGAGGGTTATTGTCTTCTTAAATTTGTAAAAGAAGTCAGTAGTTCTAAGGATGTACTTAAAATTATTTTTTGTGGCTGAGGGAGATAGACACACAACATCCATTCCCCATAAGGAAAATTTCCAAGAACATTTAGCTATATATAGAAACATTGGTGGTTGATGGAAGAAGTTTTCATGAATCTATCATGCATGAAATTTCCTAGTGAATTCCACAAAGTCCTATATTATTGTTTTCTAATAGTAAAAAACACTCCAAATTTGGTTGGAGTGTCTAGTATAGGGATGATGAGTACCGCATGAGCCTACATGGACTTATTCCATTCCAATATGAGTCTATCCTCCATCTATTCATTTGAGGAGGATTCCATCAAACCTTGTTTTTAGAGGTATTTTTTCTCATTTGTCCCATCTTTAAGGGTAATGATTATATCTTGACATTGAGTTTGTTCCCTTTTGGATTGATCTGATAGAAGGGTCCCATTTTAGAGTTAATCATCAATGGGATCCATCCATATAGTGGTGGATATCGATTTATCACACTTTAGGGAAATGTTGAGCTGATTGATTTCTTATATGTCACAGACGATGACTGATGAGACCATCCTTTTTAGTGTAATACAGAAAACTAATTCCTTATGATCGAGGTCACCTATAACTATGGATTCATTATATATTGAATTAGAATATGCATTTTTTATTTAGGGACATAATACAATGTTGGTTCAAAATGGAATTCTTACAATATTACTCTATTGTAACCAATGATAGGGGACAATTATTCCACCTTGATAGAATACACTCTGTTGATTTTTTTGATCACTAGCTATGTAACCCCTTTAATATTTATGTAGGCTATCTAAAACTGTAGGGAAAGTTCTAAGCTAGAAAATAGGTATTGATACTCTTCCTCATTATTAGTGCAACCCTAAGGTAGTGAGAAAGAGTAGAAAAAATTTATTTATCCAGGGAAACAAAACAATACTGCAGAAAACCCAGTTGTGCTTCAAGGTTTCCAACTTCCAAAAAATATTACTTCTAGAGGCACCATAAAAAATACATATCCCACTTATGGGGGGTGTCATGGGAATTAAAAAACCTCTTCGTCTATAATTTGGTTTCCACTAATATTGTTTATATGGAGAGATGTGATGCAAGGAAATTAAAAGGGTCCTTACCTTTAACTAACTTCTATGACACATACTGGATGTCATATTTTTATTGAATAACCACCCATCCAGCCAAACAACCAGTTAACATAGGGTGACCAAGTATGTAATTGAGCAAGTCAATATGAGAGGCCAGGTGTACATCATAATGGTGAAAGTAATGTCTCAACTTATATACTCCAAAGGTGAGTGTGAGGTGGTTCTTTTCAATCTTGAAATATTGGGTCTCAATACCTAGAATCATTTGAAATAGGCAGTAGGGGCTATTTTCATTCCCTATATAAATTTTTTATGTGATATCACCAATCGATCATTCCACGGAGTCCATATATAAGATAATTAACTTTCCTTCTACTAGTGGTATCAAGAATGGTGGGTGTAGTAAGTACTTCTTGAGATTCTCAAAGTCTTATTGGAACTCCTCATCCCACCAATAGGTGAATCCCTTCTTCATTAACTAGGATAATGGGAGATATTATCTAGCCATGTTAGATACGAAACTCCAAATGAAAGTGAGGTGCCCTTGGATCCCCCACAGTTCTTTAATATTCTTATGGTGTGACATTTCTTGGATTGAACTTGTATTTTTTGGATTGACCTCAATGCCACATTATCATACCAAAATATAAGGAATTCCCCTTATGTTACCCCAAAATCACACTTAAGAGGATTCATATTCAAACTATATTGATGTAAATTTATAAAGATTATTTGAATATACCTGGGGTGATAACATTGTTTCCAAGGTTTCATTACCAGGCCATCAATATAGAATTATTATATTAATCCTAAGAAGGGATTAAATATCTGATGAATGACACATTTTTAAATAGCACCATTGTTCTTTAATTCAAATGGAATGATATGATAGAAAAAGATCCATAGAGGTGATTTGAAGGTGGTGGATTCCTCTTATTTAGGGGAGATCTTTATCTAATTATACCCTAAATACCCACCCTTGATAGAATGGGATTGGAAGACAAAAGATTCAATGATCAAAAGTTTTGTGATCAGAAATGATAAATTATCCTTTGGGAATTTTCTATTATGGTCCATGAAATCAATACAGACCATGATCTTCCCATTACTTTTCTTGACAGGGATGATGTTGGTAAGCCATTTTTGGTACTACACTTCCCAAAAAAAGTTGGCATTGATCACTTTCTCAACTTTGGAATCTACATTAGTAGAATGAGATTGGTTCATTATCCTGAATTCGAACTTAAAAACAAAATGGTCATTGGGTAATCCTAGGTTATGTATAGCCACATTAGGGTTCATCAAAATAATTTCTATATAATTACAAGAGAACATGTATCTGTGTTTCTTTAGAAATGAAATATACATCTCCTTATCTTCTAGAGGAATGGTGGAACTAATCAACATAGGTTGTAGGTATTATTATATTCCTAGATTCACTTTCCTAAGCTTATTGATGGTGGTGGAGATGCCTTCCTCAAATGTAGGAGGGGTGTTCCTCAGGTTATCCTCTTCTTTTTACATCTCTTAGTATATGGAGGCATTGTTTGACATGGTTGTTAATCTGAGAGAATCTCTATCACAAAAAAGGTAAGATAGGACATGTGAATATATATTGTCACCATGAAATACCAGAGTTATCATAGAGAGATTCTGAAAATTATTGTTTTATTGTATACATCTACTGTGTGAAAGAGAATCTTAGACAACCGGGATTAACTCTGTTTCCACAATCAGGTTTATGGGAAGCATATAATCACTGTAGAGCTTGTTCCAAGGATTCATAGTGGTGATTCCCAAGATAATGGAAGTTGAAACCTACATACCATCATCAAATATTGGCTTTTTTATCTTCCTTCTTATAGAAAACTTCCTCAACATATATGGATTCTCAAGACTCAAAGGGGGAACTATCACCATGTATTTTACTGACCTTCCCATCAGTGGTGTATTTAAAACATTGATGAAATGTTGAAGGAACTTCTATGTGGATATGAAACTAAGGTATTCAAATAATATCATTGTATGTTGTGTCTTTCTAGATAAACTTTAAATCAACATTATATGTGAGACAACTAATCAGTGATTTGAGATTGATCTTCTTGATAGGCCTTTATTAATTCTTATTATACCCTTGAATGGTTAGCTTTGTCTGAAATAATTCCCCATATATATATCCCAAACATGATAGGGTATGAACTGGGATGAGATTGATCCCAAAAACATTATCAACCAGAGAACTTCAAATTTAAACATTATCAATTTTTATTTGAACATACAAGGGTCTGATATATCCTAGGATAACTTCTTCATAATCATGTTCTATGAATGAGATGGTGACATGGAATTCCAATGGAATAGTTTCCACTCGGTAAATCTTAGATACATAAACATCTATCTTGAACTATTATGGGATCTGGAGGGCCTTGATGAGTGACTCTCTTTGTTATTTTGAAATATAGAGAGCATCTAGGATTGATATTTTGGCCCAAACAACTATCAACTATTTCATAATTTCATACTTTTATGCTAGAGGTTTGCGCTTCCCAAGGTGGGGTTGCTTTCTATTTTGGGTCATATTAGTTGAGGTGGTTGAGGAGTACATGCCTATTTCCTAATAAAAGGTTGAGGGAGCATCTACTACCAGTGGCATGGGTCACACTGACCATAAAATTTTCCAAGGTTGATTAGAAAATCACACCCTTGTGATTCAGTCATGTAAGATGACTGGGATTAGATGATCATTGGTGGGATATGAGAAATATTTGTGTTTCTCTTGGGTTTGAGGAATGCTCTCACATGGGTATCATATAATTATATGGATTTTTCAGGGATGTGACTGAAATATTGGGTTTGACCACACCCATTCCACTCACTGTATCCTCATCTTCAGTGTCTTCAGCCTCCAACTCCCTAGTTGGGTACGGGGAACTCAAACTCAGTGTCACATTCATCATTGGATAAGGGGTCTATTAAGTGAACTATCTTAATAAAACCAAAATTGATCTCTTCATCCGATGAGGGCTCCATTTAGTGGGGTAGTTCCCATTCTCTAAATGTTTAAGGAAAGAAGTCTACAAGAGTTAGAGAATGTGCATGAGAAAGATATGACTCTTTATCTTATGTTGTTTACTAGTCCTGATGATTAAATCTACCTTTGGGAGGTGTATTAAATTATTACTCCCTAGTTTATAGAATTATATTTTGTTATATAATTTGTTCTCTTAGGGTGTAATGATATTGATCAACTATATTTTGTGTCATCTAGTTAACGAACTTCTGTCCACGCATGACCGAAACTTCTTTCTAATAACATGCTTATTTTGGTTGGGTGATGGTTACACAAGTCAACTATGTTGAGGAATTATCTAGTGCCACCAAAACAGAATACACCATGATTTAGAGGTCATATTTAAAGAAAAAATAAATCTTAAATGGTGTGACCTAGCCTCTTATGAAATGGGTAGTAGTTAAGATGATTGGCTAGGTTGACCTCATTGGGTTTTCTAGGAACTGGTATCTTGAGGTGGTTCAGGGCCATCCTCGGTGCTTGAATGGGAACTACCACTAGTTTGAGGGTAACAAAAGAAGTCTTTGACTTTCCAGGAATTTCCCCATATGATGAGGGTATATGATGAGATTTATCTTGGGTCTGCTGAATGACATCTTTCTGGAATTGTGTTGTTTCTTCAAACTCATAGAATCTTCCAGAATACTTAATTGGGATCAAAGGTGTTTTAATCTCATCCTAAATATTTTCAAAAAATATTTCCAATAGTTTCTATTATGAGAGGGGGATTTTGAGTGAATAGATTAAATATTTCCATCTAGAGATAAAATCATAAACACCCTCATATTCACCCTGTTTACAGTTTATGAGGTCGATAATTTTTGTTTTCATTAATTTGATGTTTAAATTGTAAAGGAATTTATGATGAAGGTATTCCATCTCATAATAGATCATTTTGAAGGCTACTATACCAAAAAAGGTTGACTCTATCAAATTTTATAAAAAACATCTCAGTTTTGTAGCCTCCTTCTAAGATCAAGGTCCCATCATTATGCCGCATTGGGACATGAAGTGCGTAAGATGCTGTTCTGGATCTCATGTGTTGTCAAAGTTAGAGAAGATAGTATTTAAAAAATTGGGAAGGGGAAAAGTTTCAAACACACATTCTAGATATAGCTTCATCTTGGGAAATGTGGGTACACATTTCTGTTCCATAGATTCCATTCAAGCATCCAAGGATTCAATAATATTGAGAAGTTATGGGGGTACCACTATCTGAACCACTTCCCATCTATATAGAGTGGTTGAGGCTTGATTATGTGGCCCCATTTTTATATCCCACTAATTCTTGATACAAACTAATACTAAATTATTTCCTTGATTGGGGAGAGGCTATCACCATAATGGATGAAATTTAAAATCATCATTAACTTCCTCTTTTATATAGAATAATTTTCTAGATCTAGAGCCATCTTGATGATAAAATTATGCTCTTTTAGGAGGATTAAACCTCTCATAATATCTGGGAGGATGGATATTAATCTCTGTCTAAAGAAGATACACAGTGGTAATATTTCCCCTAAGTAGTTCCTCATTGAGTTATCTTATATTTTTATCTCATTCTCATACTATGCTAGTCATTCCATTATAGAGGGAGTTTCATTTCCTCTGGGTGCTGAGTTTCATGTAGCCACACCTTTACTTTTATTCTTGTTAGTGTTGCATTGTATAGGTGTAAATTCATTATTCATAGGTGTTAGGATTTGTATCCTTCTTTGATTCCACATATGCATGGACCCGATTTGTGAATCGAGATCGCCCTCCTCTCAAGGTATTATTTCTACACTACATCCCTCTTTGTTTTCATCTTGTTCCATATCATTTTTCATGTTAATGGTGAAAACATTAACTAAAGTGTATCGGTAAATGGTAGTTATCCCATTACTCTCAACACAATAGAGTGATTATTCTCTACTTAATTATCCTTTCAGAGTTTCATTAGGGTTATTTTTCCGACCTTTGGCTATATTGGGCCATTTTGAATTAAGAACCCTCTAGGTTTGATTAACTGTTTTGTACATTCCTTCTTTCTTGGTCTATGAATAGTTTTTTAAGGGATTTTGCTGTCATGCTTGCAGAATGAGACCCAAATATCAAAGGTGTGTCTCGCGGTAGGAGGAATGGATGTGATGTTGAACATCAATATTTACCTCCAATCATAGAGAATATTGATTACTTCTAGGGTGATGATAATGATCAAAATTCACCTAGACCTGTAAGCTCAGGTTTATTTTAGGCCTTAATAGACACTTTTTGATCCTATTGTTGAGGATTTTATGATTCAAGTCGAGGATATGATGGCTCTTGAAGTGTAAATTTATAGATAAATTCCCCTATCCCTAAGGGATGGGGAAGATCTAGAACTGTTGTTAATTTATCTAGGACCCTCTCAGGGTGTGATGAACTAGGTGATTATGATTGAGATACAAATTTCATGAACCCAGTAGAATGGGGTTGGTTGGTAGCTGCTGTTGATATTTCCTAGATTTTATTTGGGTTTGATTACCCAAGGGGTAGAGGTGGTGGTAAAAATTAACCCATAACTATGGGATGGGTCCACTCCTGGATGGTTATTATGGAATCTTCTATTTTGATCTATTTGATTTGGAACAATAGTTATAATGGATGATCTGAGTGTAATGGATGCCAAGATGGGGCTCTGTCTTTTACGAGAATCCTTCAGGTAGTCTACAACTTTTTCTTCCATGTATGAAATGTGTTCCCATTTTTTGAAGCTCCTAACTTAAAGTGTTTTTTGGAATCCATGTCCCCCTTTTGATGATGTCTTTCTATATTCAACGTGGTGAAGTCTCACTATATTAATCAATTGGCAAGTGCATTACCCCTTACCTTGATTTATCCAATGGTTATGAAATTACATGATGCCATATCTAGGAAGTTCTGCTATTCTGAGGATTTTCTGAAGTCAAATTCTCCATAATTTTCCACCCTCAGATATGGATATCTGATAATGCTTCGATGATCAGTTGTTGAAGATTAGTGGGGAAATAAAGGAAAAATGATATTTTTTTAACATTCATTTTCCATTATTGGGTCCTAGACCATATATAATGAATCTACATCCATTTTAAAATAAATTATGTTTACAGTCTAAAGTGACCATAATATCACGACAATGAGAGGTGTCTATCCTTTAACTGCTAATGATTAGACCATATATTGTTGGGTAGGTAAGGCATGAAATTCTTATCTAGCTCATTTTGGATCTCATAGTCAGAAGTGGATATGGTATAGAACATGTTTGATAGGTTTTTTCAAGATAAATCTATCTATATATGAATGTCAGCCTATTCTTTATCATAATTATATGCCTCCACCTAGTCAGATTATATAGGATTCTTATTTGGGTTTCTTTCTAACCATGATTAAGTGATGAAGATACATGATGAGGAACTATATGGTTAACCCCACTATTTCAAGAACCTCTCTATATGAAGGTGTCTGAGTTTTGACCACCTCTCTATATAAAGGTTTATAGGTAATGAGAGAATTTCCTTGTCCAAGAGAGATATCACCATAGAGAGGTTGACCATGGAGTATGTCAAGAGTAACGTTAATGTCTTCCATCTTAGTACTACTTTGAGGAGGACTATCGAAGTAGTGATCACATTTTTTCTTATGTTTAAGTTTTAGAAGACCCTTTATGTGTTGTGGGTATGCATCAAATAGCCTTAAGGACATTGAAATTGAGTATATCTTAGATATGGCCCTCACTCTATGTTGTGGATGAAATAGGATGACCTGCCTTTTGGGGTTAAGTAGAGATATGATCATGAGGAATGGAGGTTGCTAGAATATTTGTATAACCATCCAGTGATGTGGGTATATGATCCCACTGCTAATAAGCTTCTTGAGTATACTAGTGAGATTTTGTAATGTTTGCAGGAATTAGAGCCTGTATATGGGTGGTGGTCAGGATATGCTGATCAACCTTGGCTAAAGTGGTGGTATAATCCCAATTAAAATATAAATTACCTATTGAAATATGTCAAAAAACCCCAATAATGGGATAAGGGATATGAGATTCATCCTGTATGGCCTTTCAAGGTTGTTGGTGCAGTCGTTCATCGACATGACTAGGGATATGTGCCTAAATTTTGTGAGATGCTAGAAATTACAAGAATCTACATTGATAAGGATTTGAGACTACTCTGAGGTGGTATCCATATCATATTAATAGACATCATTTGGAGTGTGGATATGATCCCAGTACTATGCCTTTTGAGTAATCCACATGTCTTTTTTGATAGGAATATACACCTAACCTGAGGCATGTGAAAATTTGACCTAGAGAGACCTAGTCAGAATGGGGATATGAGTCTATTCCTATGCATTTAGAGTATGTTGTTGGCATTTTTGGATGGAATATGTGCCTATCTAGGTGAATTTACTAAACTGATTTGGTGAGCCCCAGTTGGAATGAGGATATGAGCTCGATCCTCCACCTCATCCTTTACCAGAATATACTGATAATCCTCATGAATCGATGTGAGTAAGAATGTGCACTTACTCTAGAGAAGCCACCTATTCGTACTGATCGTGGTGATATAAATATCTAGATGTCAGGATAGGAATATGTTCCAGTCCTTATATCTGTACCAATGTTAGAATATTCCAACATAACTACTCAACTTTTGGTAGAATGTAGTGACACTTTAGTAAAGTGTGGGCCAGAATGTAAGCCTGCACATTTCCAGTATCTACGAAAAATTAGTATATTTACTTGATTGAAATATATATATAAGACTAATGATTTCCTCATTGTTCCATAAGAATATTTGAATGAGATTAATTCATGGGGGAAGAGATATGTTCCTCCTCCATGCTTTCTTAAGGAATGCGTGCAGACTTAATGTGAGTGAGTAAAGATATGGGCCTTCCTACTAGACACCACTAGAATATAATAATGAGATTCATTGGTGAAAGTGGGTATATGATCCCTCTACCATTTATACACATCTTTCTACACTTGGATATTCCTCTTTAGTACCCACAAATGAGTGTCCGGGGTGAAAATTTGTCTGGTGGTTCTCTCAGCAGGCAACCTATTAGTACTGGAGAGATTATTCTGGTCATGAAGATTGATAGGAGCCCTCTTAGTCATCTCATAAACCAAGATATAACTATAAATGAATCCTTGATCCACCTTCCTAAGATATTTAAGGTGCTGATTGAAATTATCTTGGGATAGTCTTACAAAGCAATTGTTAGCGGCGACAGGTTCCACTAGTTTCATTGTGCTTTCCCTAAACGAGATGAACTTTTTAGCATCAACATATGGAGACCTATATGTGTATAAAAAAGGTTTAGGATCATATTGTTTTAGTGGTATTCCCTTAACATCATGTTCTTTACTCTAATATGAAGGAATCAGTTGGGTGAAGTTGTTTTACAATCCACCAAGGTTACTACCGTAGCTGAAGTTCTTGAACATTCACTTGATAAAGACATGATCTCAGATCAAGATATATGTGAGAGTAGTTTTTTCCGTAAAAAATACAATAAGGCACAAGGTCACCAATTATTGCAACATCAAAAGTATAAAACATTCTCTATTAGCTATGCACATGTAACATAATTTCCCTTTCTTGTTCCTAGTTCGATTATTTTACTTGTGTGGAATTTTCACGGTGAGAATAGACTTATTTCATGGAAACCCGAGTTATGTTTAATTATTGAAGGATTTAATGTTCGGAATACCATTTTTGTTTTAATAGGGGGCATAAAAAAGTCCAAATTCATAATCAACCAAAATGTTTTATTATTTTATAGATACATGTCGAGTTTAGCAATTTTTTCCTCTGAAGATGACGTGGTTCCCCTGTTTTAGGAGAGAAGATGAATATCACCAATAATGATTCATTTATTCTATCATTACATGTTTCCACAATTAGTTATCTATGTTTGTTTCCTGTTTGACTGATTTTGGGGGGTTCAAGTATGGTTTCACAATCATTCATGCCTAGTTCACTATTTTCATCACTTAGAAACTGACAATAGGTCCCATATCCATAATGGGGTATATAACTTCATTCCAAAGGCAGGCGATCATTTGGGATTTCAATCCCAACCATACATATAAAATTACATTGTTCAAGAGGATGGGATGTTGGGCTCATCACACCATTTTGGGGGGAATTTTCTCCTTTTCCAGGACACTCTTATAGATTTAAGAAATGTTTGTGAATCTATTTCAAATCCTGATACGTGACCAGTTACCCTAATAAAATGACCGGGTGTTGAATCATTCCCCATATAAATGGGGTTCTATTAATGTGACCATATGTATATTCAAGTTTCTCCCTACATTACCCTTTTTTTATAAATGAGTAGGTGTTTATATTTTGAATCCATATAACCAGGCACTCTGGAGTTTAATATTGTCTATTGAGTCGATTGGTGTCTCAAGGATGGTATTAAACCTTTATGAGGTGTCCTATGTATCCAATATATAGAAGGAATCAAAAACCACATAGTTCATTTAATCTCTATATGTGTAGTTTACCATCATGTGTTAAAGAAATATATAATGGAACTTAGGCATCATTTATGGATCTCGAGCCTTAGGAACGAATTATACATATCCTACTTAAAACAAGAATCAAATTCATCATAGTTAGATCTACCCTCAACCTGATGATGGGTGGTGATATATAATTAAATTACATGAAGGTTATTTTCATATTTTTTACCAACATGGGAATTCCTTTGGGACTTACACAGAGGTGGATTCCCTTATATGGGGACAATCATATCATGTTACTGAACAGGTCTTACACACAGAGGTTTCCCTTGATAAGAGAAATTTATGATGAAAGTGATATTATATATTCAAATACCTAATACCACATGAGTAATTCTTCATGTTATAATCAAGGGAAAATAAGTCATTAGACTCACCATAGATGGATATAGGGGTTATGCTCTTGGGTGCCAAATGGAGTGTTTGATATAGAGCTCTGACCTTAGCATAACATCCTACTTATCTAACTTATAACAAGAATAAAAATCCTCATAGTTCAATAAGAATCTTGATACATGGATGGACGATGAAGAATGGTAAAACCAAATGAGAGTTTGGGTCCTATGGGTTAGAGTGTCTGAGAAAGGGAGGGTCTTGCACTAAGGTGGATTCCCATTAGAGTGTGGGACTTTGGAAGGAATCCTTCATATATTATTTGAACAGGAACCACAATACTCATAATTTAATGCTGTGTATGTCTATGTGTGTTTTTGTACAAAGGTCATCATGTCCCAGGGTGTATTCCTTACATGTGTTCCATATCAGAGGGTCTATGTCTAATATAGTTGACATGTCAGGGATATCTTCCAGACATGTCCTGGTTGTCTGACTGACATGTTTGAGGATGTTTGGTGGACATTTCTGAGCTGTCTACCATCTGACCCATTATAATTTTCTAATGTCTCTTATAAGAAAATGGTGAAATATACAAGTTTCTATACATGATTGAAGAAAACATTTCATAGGGCTTCTATGTGATTCAAATGACTTGTTAAAGGGCCTTCACATGATTGATATAGACACATCCAATGGTGTTGTGTGATCAGGGTTGACATGTTTGAGGGATGCTTCATGATTTTGATGGAATATATAGTGGAATTTACATGGTTTAGAAAATATATATGGAGGAATTATGATGAATCAACTAAAATTATCACAGGCCTTTCACGTGAGTTGGATGACAAGTTTGGGTACTATCGTATAATCTAGCTGATATGCCTAAGTGTTCTCACATGATCTGTCTAACATGTCCTAGTGTTGTCGCATGATCTGGATATATCATGTGAAGAGAATAACCCCTTAAAACGGAAATAATAATATCCATATTAATGTATTTATTTAAACCTTTTAATCATTTGATACATAAATTCTATAATGTTTTTTTGGCATTGGCCCCTTAATAATTCACATGATCAAGTTGACACATGGAAACTCCTTCACGTAATATGGCGGGTGCACTGGAAGTCCTTTTTGTGATCAATAGGGTGATCATGTGAAGAAATTTTACATGACACATGATCACTTCAGTCATTCCCCAGGTTCACATGGTGTAAGACACTTGCTATCACATGTATTTCTGCTCCAAGAAGCATGCTCTTGCTTCTTTCCTACCGTGTGTATCCTCTGCCTCATGTGTGTTTTTTATACCAAGGGGATGGAATTAACAGGACTCACTTCCCTGGTTTTATGATTCCTTTCATGGAGCTTATATGGATGATATGGGATTGAGTCGGAGGAGGGAGTATCACATCACGCACTTCACATGATCCTAATACAATTCATCCATGTCGTCACATGATAAACAACAAATTTTAGAACACTCATTCATCACCATATTTATTGGACCCATTATTTAGCAAAGGCATTTCACATAATCATGTTGACATGTACTAGAGTATTCATAAGATTAGGTTGACATGTCTAAGATTCATTATGATACCAATACACCTATTAAAGAGGCTTTCACATGATCAAGGGAGACTTGTTTGGGTCCCTTTGTGATATCTAGTTGGCTCATCAGAGTGGTTTCACATGATGAAAACATAACTCCTCTTTACATAAGGGTTCCACCTTTTTCAAATTTTTATCTACTATCTTCCAAGTCCTTCATATTGGGTTTATTTTAAGGAATCACATGATCAATTATAGATCTCCTGATGACATGCAAACATTTTCATGGATGGTCTATCTTCTTGTCTATGATATATCAAATGATCAAGGATAGATCTTGTGACATAAAGTGAGTATTTTCATACACATTCACCCCTATTATCTGTGGATCTGAATGGGAATCTCATGATTGAATGGATAAATCCAAGGGCCCTCACATGATGAAGGTGAAATACCCAAAGTCTTTCATGTAGCATTGCCATAATGTCATTAGGGATCTCATGTGATCAGCCAACTAATCACGCAAGTCATATAATCCATTCACATGAAAATCAATATAACTTGATTCTCATGATACATCCATCTTTTCAGTTTATTATTATAAAAGGGTATTTATATGATTTTTAGATTTCTCTTGGTTGATATGTTTCCTGATCCGACGAGCTCGTGTGGATACCATTGCATGATCATAATTGTAAAACCCTGAGACTTTGTGAATTTTTTTCCGAATTAAATCAATCTTTTGATATATTTCATTTCAAAAAACACTTTATATAAAATTTTATTTATATAAGTAAAATATAAATAAGTTTTACTTGTGTTATATGAAAAAACAAGTTTATCTTGCACTGCACAGAACACTTAGATTATCTTGTGGTGCACAAAACATTAAGTTGGATTTCCTTACATGAAAGATTGAGTTTTGCCGCCATTAAATAGAGAACCTATTTTAAAACTATTTTTTTCTTTCAATTTTATGAATTTTATTTTAAAAAATAAAATTAATTTTTGAACTATGAATTTTTAAATTATCTTAGGCTGGATTGTTTTGGATTATTATGAGAAACTTCATGTTTTTAGATGAACAGTAAAAAATAATCCATTTTATTAAAAAACGCCTTTTAATTTAAATACATATTAAAGATAAATTATTTTTTTAATTGGTTTATAAAGTAATAATAGATAAATTAGAAATATATTAATCCAATTTAGGTAATTAGAATCAATTTTATATTGAAATTAGATATAATCACTTATTGACCTTTTGAATGTTTTAACATTAAAAACATGTTGTCTCACTATGTCTATAGGATTAGCATTAAACATAATTTTCCCACTTATGTGATTTGAATTTTTAAAAACTAACATGAAAATTTGTAATAATTATAATATTTTTGGTATAATTAGATCAACATAATTTTTTTACCAAAAATATTAGTGAAAGTGATTTAAATTAATTACGGCGATTAAGGTAAAATTAAGTTTAATAAGGGACTAAACCTTAATATTAAGGGCCAAAATGATCTGGACACATGTAAAAAATCCATTTGATTCTAATTGTTAGACCAAATACCCTCTTGGTTTTAATTTTATGTGTTATTGGAATATTATTAAATGGAAGTTCCCTATATAAAAGGTTACGTAAGGAAAAATACAAAAGGAGAAGTTTCATTAACTCTACAATTTATCAAACATTGATATATGTACAAAACAACATATTTTCGGTTATACATATCATTTATAAATATAAATGGATTATATTTATTATAATAATTTATAATTTATTTTTATATATTCTTTAGTTACTTAAAATTCTAAAGAAACACCAAAGTAGTGATTATTTAGTTAATAATTAAATAAAATAAATTATACTATAAATATTAAAAGTGAAGTAAATTGAATGAATTATTATATTTAATTATCTGTTAGATGAATATATAATTTTAAATAGATATAAACCTAATATATTTTAATTCCAATATTTTTTTGATATTATAAAATTAAAATTAAATAAATAATGTCAAAATTGAAGTTAATGTTATTTTACAATAAATGATATTTTATTAAATGATAATAAATTAATGAAAATAATATATTATGAAAAGTAATTTTTAAGTGTTAATAAATGTAAAATATGGTATATTAATGGAATAATTTATCTTTTATAATTAAAATATTGAACTATAGATTGTAAAAACATTGTTAGCATAGTTTGGGTTTAAGTAGTGTTTCAGCACGCCCCATGTGTTTGTTTTAAAATTAATTTCAAACAAAAAAAGGATTATTTTATTTTAAAAATAATTTATAATATTAATAATTAAGTGGTTCTATATTATCTAATAAATCTAAATTTATTTTATTCTTAATGGTTAAATTACCTAGGTTAGAAAATTAGATTATTTAATAAAAACCAAAAATATAAAATTAGAGAATCTTTGAAGTTAATAAACCAAATTATTAAAATGCACATATTTTCACATGTTGGAGGATTATATTGAAAATTATTACCATTTAAACAATTATTTTTCTACTATTGATGCACATTAGGTAAAGTAGATATCCCATTAATGAATACTTTTTGGTATTTACAAGAGTACCACTCATCCTCCACTTTAAAAACGAAAGAACTCTCCCCCTTCTTCACACCTAAAAAACCAATTAGGTTCGACGAAGATCTAACCAATTAAATCCAAAAAACAATCACTTAATACTTGAAGCATAAATTTGGGCATAAATACATCCAATTAATCCCTTTGGCTCAAACCAAAAGGAGTTACCCAACTAAGAGGTAACATCTTCCCACAAGCTCTTTTAATTTATTTATTTCTCTACCCAAAAATTCCATATTATTCCATGATTATAAAAAAACCCCGGTATCCTAAATACACTGAGATGTATTTATGATACGTTTCTACCTACACTCACACACACTTTCATATAATGGGTAACAAACATACAATTTATGTGTGCAATGAACTACTACCTCATGAAACGATGATTATTTTTTTCCTTTACCACCTTTCATGGTTGGAAATTATGGTGGAAAATATGTATATATATGTTACATATTATTTATTTAATATTATGTAATTCATTTATAACATATATCTTTATACTTTCCATTTTGTGTAAATATGATAATTTCGTTTGAGGAAGTGTGGACTAACGCCCCTGAAAGCGATGCGCTTCATTCACACACTACATAGAATGTAATAAGGGTGTGTTTAGTAAAGTTTTATGATATATATGGCATAATAATGATACTATAATGATATTATATACATATATACATATATATAATTTTATTTCTTTCTTTCAATACGATAATAAAATAGAAACAATGTTCATGCGTACGTACGTTCTACCATCTCCATGAACTGTGTGTTACATTTCATAATTCTATACTCTATAAATTGTTATAATAAAAATATAAGGAATATAAATTATATTTATATCATGTTTAGTTTTTTAAATCATGATATATGTATAAGGGCCAAATATATAACAAATTAATACATAAGAAAAAAACAAAGAAAATATTACCCGAAGTAAAACCCTAACATGAAATTGTTAACAAGCAGATAATATAAAGTGATAATAAAACCATATATAGTATTATATATAAGAATATGGTTATTTAAAATATTTATAATAAAATAATATATATATATATATAGTAGGTCTGAATGAGTACAATGAGATTCAATACACAAGGTAAGAGGATTTCATCTCACCTTTTATTTCTATGAGATACATGCCTTAATCACCACTCATTTCATTTATATGGTGTGTATCCTGCCCATGGATGTTTTATATGGTTCATATAATTAATTTTATGGGTATTTAAATATCAATTTTGTGGTATTTATTTTATTGGGGTTATGTTTCAATAGTTACCAAATTTATAAGTAACTTTGTCTCAAATTGCCTTTTTGAGACACATTCCATGTCATGGACATATGTTTTTATATGAGGTTTATATAATGACTTTTGACATGTTATATCATGAATAAACTTATTTTAATGATATTTTAAGGTTAATTTAATGTTATTCTTTCCATAATGAATTATAGTTACTAAAATCGTAATAATTTATTGCTACAATCTCATCATTTATCAAGAATATTTATGATTATGATTCCATTGATGAAATATTATGACACATCTATCAAGAACTCTTATTAATTTTTTACCATTTATATATCCATGTTATATCTAGGTAATTTTACCATTTTTTTAATATTTGGTAGATAAGGTACTTAAGAAAATGTTTTTATGAAAATCCGACTTTACCTCTTTTTTCAGTCGGAAATCAGTGTTCTTTCAAAACTATGATTTCTAAAAATTATCTCAAAAATGTTTTAATTTTATCCTATAATGTTAAAGGATATTTTTAACCATGTAATAACTTTTAAAAAACCTTTTTAGAATAAATCTTGTTGTTATTTTTTTGATCATGACACTTTTATGAACATTTATGGTAAAGAAAGAATGTTCGACATGTACAGACATACCTACCTTAATGAACATCATTTCCTTGAGGCTTCCATTGTAATTTTACAAGATTATTTCTAATGAAAAATGTTTTTATAATATTCTGGAAATTCATTATTTTTAAAGTGGATTTCAAAAGAAAAATGTTTTCAAAAATGTTTTATGGTTATCAATTCTTTCTTTAAAAGTTTTCGAAATTATTAAAAAAAAAGTTTTCAAAATTTTTTTATGTTTAAAAAAGTATTTTAAACATTTTTAAAACGTATTAATAATTTTTTGAAGTATTATCAAAGAAATTGTTTTCAAAACGTTTTTAGGTTTCTTTTATAAGTTTTCAAGGAAAATTGTTTTCAAAAAATTTTCAAGCCCTCTTTATATGTTTTCACGAAAAATGTTTCCAATTTTTTTCAAAGATTTAATTATAAATTTTCATGTTTATTTTTAGGAAAATGGTTTAAAAAAGTATTGATGTTTTAAAGAGAGTTTTTAAATAATAATACATATTTTCCTCAACAATTGTTTTTAAAATACATTTCAAAATTATTTTCCATCTAATATGACATCCTATGAGGTTACTCGTGCCCTTATGGGAAATGATTCAAAGGTTAGATTCATATTATTTCTCAAAATGGTTTAAGTTTTTATAGAATGTTGTTTATGAAACTTGTTTATCTGTCATGGTTTATATGTTTATAAAACAAATTTCTATTTCAAGGGTTATATTCTTATGAAACCCACTTATTTTAATGAGTAATTATTTGATGAAATGGTTATGAAACGTATATATTTTACATAGGTTATGATGTGATTAAATGTTGATGATACCCATTTCATTTCATGGGTAATGACTTTATGTTTATAAAACCCATCTATTTTCATGGGTTTTGATATGATGAATGTTTTCAAAAATATGTGCATGATAAATTTCATTTCCATATTTTAATTGTTTCTCATCTTCCTGATATGTTATCAATGGTATGGGTTCATTCTTGTATATAAAATGAAACTCTTTTTGAAAAGAAAATTCTTTAGCTCTACAATCTATCTTAACATAGTAAACAGAAAGTCAATCCATATCAAAGATAACATCAACCTCTAATAAAGGAAAAACAAAAAGGTATGTAGGTAAAGTACTTCCATATAAAAAAACTATAATATTATTATAATTTGTTTTTTTCTATAATATTTCGTCCAGGTGTTTTCACCGTAAGTTATGGATTCATTTCTTTAGGTGGAATTTTAAATTTACCAGAAAATTTATTAGCAATGAATGATTGTGTAGAGCATGAATAAAATAAAACATTGTAATATTTTGTAAAATAATCAGTGTACCTAATACTACCTCTTTTGATGGATCAAAATCTTCTGAATTAGTTGCAATGTATTTTCCACACCCTTTTATTTACAATATGAAATATTTTCCTCTCAAGTGACTAGCTTTGGACACACATTAGAAAAATGACCCAACTAATTATAGTTAAATCATATTACCATCACATTCTATTAATTATTCTGATCATTTTCCTTACACTCATGATCCATGTGTCCAAACTTTCTAAATTGGTATCACTTTCCATAATTTAAAAGACATTATCTAGGATGCATTTTACCACCGTTTTCACAAGAAGAAAATTTTATTTTCTTACCTACAAATTTATTAGAAGAATTATTACCCAAATATTTATAACTTGACTGATTCTTATTATCATCATCATGTGGTACATATGTATCAGAAAAATCTATTTACAACTTTTTTAGCCAAAAAAACAAGTAACACCCTGAGTTTTTATGAAAATTTTTCCACTTTTTTTCGAATAAATTAAAATTTCATTTATCTCTTGCAATACACTAAGTAAAACATTTCTTTAAAATGGAAAAAAATTATCAATATTACATGGAAAATTGATTTAGAGTAAATTACATAAAACATCAATTTGGAATATGTTACACAAAACATCAATTTGGCGTACCTTACATGAAATATTGATATTTATACGAAACATCATTTTAGTGTTATAATTATTTAAATAATATAATTTTAAACTAGTTGTTAAAATTAATTATATAATAGTGATGAATATATTTAGAATATTTTATATATTAGTTTTACATAAATAGGAAAAAAATTGATAAATAAAGATATAATTTTTTATAAAATCCTTATATGTTTAAAAATACCGATTTCTCGAATAAACCTCTTTTAATGTCCTTTTGTGAAGAATAATAAAAATAATTTTATAAAAATTTAGAAATTGAGTTTGGTAAAATAAAATTCATTTTTTAATTTAGAATGTATGAATTTTATTAGGATGAGTTTTGGGGGGTTTTTTTCTATGAAACGTCATTTTTCGTTGAATGGTGAAAAATACCAGATTTTAATTCAAAACTATTTTTTCATCTAATTTATTTATAAGAGTAATTTATATTTTTTATTGGTTTAAAAGTTTAATTTTATAATATATTTATTAATAAATATAATTTAGGTCATTTTAATTAATTTAATTTTGAAATTTACTATAAAAACATAGAAATATTTTGAACGTTTTTACTTTAAAACCAGTATTGTCGACCCGACCATGGGATTATATTTCAATTAATTTCTCCCACTTATGTGTTTGAAATTATGTAAAATGGATTCCATATTAGGAATAATCAAAATTTATAATTTCTAATAATTTCAACTTAGTTTTTGACAAAAAATATTAGTGAATTAATTAAAATTAATTTCAACGATTAAGGTCAAATTAAACATAATAAGGGACTAAACCATAACATAAAGGCCCAAAACGGCCTATAAAATTTTCCTAAAGACATTTTATAGACATATTTATACCCTATCCTCCCTTTTCTCAAATTATAACCATTATCCAATAACATTCAATAAAACAACGTGGGTGGGGTTCCTTTCCTTTAAAATAATACAATAGATTCCACCCCTCCTCCATTATAAAAGACCTCCTTCACTTCCACTTCCCCACACCTCTAAATACTATTATATTCAACCAAAATCTATCCAAATAAATCCCTAAAATTATGTTCATATAACCACGAATCATTCCCTTGGGAAGAAAAAAATCTAAGGAAGCATTTTGGATCATACCAAAAAGTAACACCACGACCCTAGAAACCCAGAGACGGTGCATTATTTTAATACGTTGACATGATTACAAGGAATCAAGTCCTGAAGGAACGATCAATTTCGAAATCTTGGAAAATATATTACATACATGAACTTTACATTACAATTTCTATCATAATATAAAACATAGATAACCCTTTGATAATTCCATTATTATTCTAGCTTAAAATTACATATAAATCACAGTACACTTCTTGGCATACTGGGAAAATAAAAAATAAGAAAGGGGTGAGCTCAGATGCTTAGTAAGGGTAAATAATTTAGCAGAAGCTATAATATTTAAAGGGAAGATGAGTAATAAAAACAACATCCTTTTTAAATATAATATTGAACATAATATAGAAAAATAAATCAAAAATTACCATATAAACATGCACATGGATATTCTACTAGTCTAATAATCACATGTAGCAAATAATTTCATAATGAGGGAATGCCTAATGCTGGACATCATTACCACAAGGCCTCATGCCAAGACTACAAATAAGATTTTTCAAGTACTTATGCCAAGAAACTAGTTTGTCTCATAAGACCTATCGATGCATCGAGAGGCTATTGAGGGCCCCACCTGTCACTTACTAATTCAATTGAATTCCTCATATTAAAATGTCGAAACATAACATAAACATCCGTATTAAAACTAGAATAAAAATTTCAATACTTTAGCCATGAACCATTAATGGTATAAAAATATCACATCCACAATAAAACATATCATAACTCATTCAATACAAAATGGTAGATTTTATTATAATAAATCAACCTCAATCAAGAATAATATCAATTAAAGGATGTTGATATAGTAAAAAATGATCAGTAAAACTCTTTGAGTGAAATACGCCTTTTTCATGAAATCATTTAAAAGGCACACAATTTATAAAGGAATAAATTTAAAAGATATTTTTTAATCATAGTGTTCCATACCAATTTGAAACTTCTCTAAGGAATTAACATTTTAAAAAATCCATGTACATATAAATAAATCCTTAAAACCATTTTGAAAACATGGACATTAATGAGAATGATTTAGAAGAATAAATATTTAAAACATTTAAAATGATGTTTTAGTTAAAGAGTACCTTAATAAGAATAATTTTGAAAACTATTTTATGAAACATGGACATGGATAATAAATATATCCCAACAAAAATATAAACATAAAAAATCTCAGATAATAATGAGATTGAGGAATTAACCCTTACCTTGTACTTTTCTTTGGTTGAGGGTACGTTTAACCTTCTGTATAATGAACATAGTATTTTATTAAATTATAAAATAAACATATTCATATCTATGATATCATACTTGATTCATTTATGGCACTATACTACCCATTTAGTAATAATTTCTATGTTAAAAGTACATTTTGGGTAGTAATCGCTTTCCTTATCATATGTGTTTTAACCTGTTATTCTTGATAATATAACTTATATCATGATTTAATTGATTCCAGAATATAAAACATTATTTATGTATCATTATATTTAGAATATAAGTATCTATGATATATTTATATATGAAATGGAAAACACCAATTATGGAGACGGTAGGCCGTACGTACGCATAAACGTCATTTCCATTTTCATATCCTATTGAACAGAAGTAAGTGAATGAGATATATGTAAATAAATACAAACATATATATATATATACATATATATATATTTATAGTAGAATTATTATTTCATATATTACATACTTATTGATAATATATATATTTATAATTATCATTGAATGGTGAATGTAGAAATGAATCTCATCGCGTCGTGAAGACGGTAACCCGTACGTACAAACGAGTGACGATATCATTATATTGATGGTGAAATCATATGTAATTGGATAGTATATCATATATAAATAATCATTAAAATTTTATATTTTTTATTTAAATCACTTATACTCATTATTATACCCATTCAAAAAATTAATTGTTGAATAACAAAGTACACCACGACATGGATACGGTAAGCCGCACATACGCACGTATGTTGTGTTTGTCATTCATAGGATGGATAGAATATTGAAAATGGTTGTAACATATTTATAATAACATCACAATATGTATAAGGTACACGAGTTATTATTTTGGTATAGAAACAACAAAGAAATAGGAAGTGGAAGAAGAAAATAACTTTGAAAGAGTTGATGAAATAATTACCTCTTCCTCAGGAAATTCCTTTTGATTTGATCAAAAGAGATCCTTAGGTTGGCTTTATGATCAAAGTAAGGACTCTAAGTTAAAGTGAGGGTAGTTGGGAGGATAGTTTTTTATGTGTTGGACAATCCAAATGGCTTTGGAGGTGTGATTTTTAGATAAGGGGAAATACCCTTTTATAAGAGAGGTGAGGGTCACTTTAGAAAAAGCTTGAAATATTATTTTATTATAAAATCATTTTTGGTTTATAATGGCCCCAAATGATATTTTTGGAGAATAAGGTGGGGATGTGTTTATATAATTTCAAAAAATAGGTTTTAGAAAATTTTAGGTCACAATATTAACCTTATCTTTTATATTTAACACTTAGTTAAATAGTTTAACTTTTACCAAGTCTTCTTGTATTTTTGTATTACATGGTTAATAAACTTACTATAAAATGCCAAGAAAATCGAATGTAGTTCATTAATGAAATATATATAATTATATATATCCTTTGGATGAACTTTATATTTTAGGAATATTATATCATTTAATAATATTGTATTTGTTTTAAAAACTCATTTATGCCAATTTTGATACTATTTGGTAGTTGGTTTTTGTGAAAGTCATAAAAAGTTAATTAATTCGAAAAAAATACATTCAATAAACCATAACATGTCATATGCACCTAGAAAAATCGTTTATGGCATAAAACCTCTCAATTTACATTTATTTTGATATTTTTAATATCAATTATTTTAATCTTCAATTAATAAGGTAATTACTACATCATCATTGTATCATAAATAAATTTAATTATTCAAGGTCTAAAAATTATAAATAAAATACCATGATGCAGAAAATATTTTTATCTTTCTAATTAATATTTATAATCTAATTTATCTAATAGAGTAACCTTATATTTAAAATGGTTTACTTATTAAACCTTGAATTCAACACTTTTAACTCTTCTTTGAATAAAATATAATAAATGTCCTAATATAAAACAAGTGAATCAAATGTATTTTTTTGTCCTAAGGTTGATTTAGGTCTAAATACACTTATCCAATAGAATTTGGATACATGTGGGGGGTAATCTTAATATTATTTTAACCATTAATTAACCTATTTACTTTTAACCGTGGTAAATAAAATTCAAAAGTTACTATTCATCAAAAATTATTTTCATCTTAATAAACCAAATTTTACTTACTAATGTCAAATGTGTCTCTTGAATTTTTGAAATTCAATTCACATAAGCTCTAAAATTATGTTTTATGTAAATTTGCAAATGTGCCTAGAAGGTGGGTAAAAGATGTTAAAAAATTCAATAAAATTTTATATATCTAATCTTATTTTAAAATGACTCTAATGAATTACATTGAACTAATATAGGTATAATGTATCTATTTTTACTTTAAAATAAATTTAAATAAAAATAATTATTATTTAAATAAATGTCAGTTTTAAACAATAATGCAGTGTTTTTCACTATTCATCAAAAAATAAATGTTTTCAGAAAAATGAAAAAACTTCACCCCTAAGGTAATTTTGATATTATGAATTCAAAAAGGATTTCTATTTTACCAAATTAAAAACATAGAAGTTTCATTAATTAATTTAAAATTAATTCATGTTGTCAAAACCAGAAAGCAGCTTTTTGAGAAGTAAAAACTATCAAAAGATTGATACATTTTTATGTACAATGTAAATGAAAAATTACTTCTAATTACCATAATTATATTTAATTATAAAAATATAATCTAATTATACTTTAAAAACATTCAAATGTATAATTTAACAATATAAATTATTTTTATTAAAAAAGTTGTTTTCAATTAAAATTTAGTATTTTTCATTATTCATCAAAATATAAAAGTTATCAGAAAAACACCATAAATTTATCCAAACTAAATTTTGATGTCCCTATTCTAAAGAATTATTTTATTTGGTCAAATTTAATATATAAAAGTGTCAAATATTGGATTTAAAAAGGGGTTTCCATTAATAGGCGGTAACACTGCATTTTTTTTGAAAAATACTTCTTTAATCTAGAAAACTAAATTTGTTCTTATATTATGTATATGAAACACATAATATGGATGTTAAAATTATATGTTATATATAAAATTAAAAATATAGTTAATACTATTCATAACCTCCTTTTGAACAACTAGTTTGGTAAGCCGTGATTCGGTCAAACTTAGTATTGCGTGTAGCGCAAACTATTAAATTATTTAAATAGATAACATACTATGAAATATTGGGGTGTCACATTATCCCCACATTCAATAAATTTCATACTTTCAATTTTATGTTGTTCTTAAAAAATAATAGGTTTAAAAAAGAATATACCTTTGTGGAAAACCCATATCAGAAATAGGGTTAATAAAATTTAGTCTTAATAAGAGGGAATGTGAAATAAAAAAGTTACCACCAAATTAGGGTTTTGAATAGGAGAACATTGGTGGAAATCATAGACACATAATTGGGGAAAAAACTTAAATATTTATAAGGGTTATTGAGGTCATCAATCCCAAACAAGTGAACACTAAATGTAAAATTGAGGGCCTCAAAGCCATAAATCTATGATGATTTAAAATATCATTGGTTCAAAAAAACATAAGGTATTAGGAAAACAGATTTTTGGTTTTTAGATCCTTTCCCTAATGTTTAAGAATTAATTTAATCATATAATAAGGAAAAAAATACTTGACAAGTAGAGTTCCATCCTTTAACTAATATTTACCACACACTCATCTTTCACTCAAAAAGATAATAGAACACAATAATATTATATTTTTCCTAATCATATAGGGTTACAAAAAAATGAATTTATAATTCATCTATAAGACCTTTTACAAAACTAAATTATACAATCCAGGACATCACGTAGTCTTGTGGTAGGTGATGCACCCTTTTCGCCCTTCGTTTGCGGGTTCAAGTCTCACAACCTTTCCGGATGCGACAGGTTGTCACCTGACCTCTGAGTTTTCATTTTTATAAAAATCCAAAAATAATTTTAAGAAATGTTTTAACCTTAACCTATAGTATCCAATGGCCAATTTAATCCATTCCAACCTTTAGACTTATCCAAAATACTTGTGCCCAAACTCAAAGTTCAAAAATTTATAAGGATGGTCAACAAAACATAATGGATATCTCTTTTTTCCACATAATAAAATGAGAGTACCTTCATCATGTATTCTCTTAAAACATGGTAACACCCTAAATTACAATAAAACAATATTTATTACATTAATCCTACCTTATCACTATTATAATACTCGATATATTCCTTAAATCCAAAAAATTTGAATACTCCAACAATGATGGAATAAACAAACCATTAATCAGTTCCATTGTAGTCAAGAATATCCAATATAATTTATCCAAATCAACCATCATTTTTTCCAAAACCACTACATCAATATCAGGACAATATTAAGGTTTATCTTTCCTTCAACCATGTATTTTCCAAAATGTTTAACTTGATATTGAGTCACTTTTCCTAGTACCATATAATCTCAAATCCTCATTGAAATAGTACTACAATACAATCCTTATTTATGTTCATAATTAATATAACCAGTACATCATTGATACAAAACAGAAATGATATAATATAATTGCACTAATTATTCCTCTTCATCTGGAGTGGTATAATAACATGATTATTATCTATTAGAATCCTTTGGGGTATACTCTGATGATTGGGACATTGATTCAAATTTTGTACCAAATCCTTGAAGATGAAGCATTGTACATTTGAGACCTTTTTATTACCCTTGAAATCACATACTTGGTGTCCTTTTCCTCCAAACATATAACAAACTCCCATTCCCTTCAATAATTTACCAAAGTGATTCTTTCCATAGTTATCACATATGGGAAAATCCTTCTTTCCCTTCTTCCCATTATCCATATTTCTCTCTACCATCCTTTTATTCTTTGGCTTCCCTTTAAAGCCATAGGACTCAGATAATTCTTTACTAATCTTATTAACACATGATACTATTTCCTCATATGATAATAATATATGGGAGAATATTTCCCTTATATATGTTTTCTTAACACCATGAAATATATAATCCTTCTTACTCTTTGGATCATGCGTATTGTTGGAGTTCTCATTCCTTATACTAGGCACCATTTCTAAACAATGGCATACACTAGGTTAGTTTATGAATCGAAATGCAAAATTTAAAACTTGTAAAATACCTAACATAAATTGAAACGTTTATGGATATAATCCATAATCATAAAAATGTTTTCATTGAGGAAGTATTTACTCTTAAATGCTTCATAATTGTTTTTAAAGAAAGTGTGAACTATCCTAAGCATATCCCCCAAGAGTGTTGTAACCAAGAGTGTTGCAAGACCCATTATCGTGTACCAGGATACCCCAGGTCAAGCCCAAAACTCATTGTTGGAATTTTAACTCCTAGGTACATCTGTTCTAGATCCACCTCTACCTGATCATATCCAGATAGGGATGTATTTCTTAGAAAATTAACAAAATCTCTACATTACCAAAATTCTAGGAAGTTCTTCTATAATAATCCTAGAATTGTAACTTAGGGCAATGTTCTCTAATCAGAGTTTTTCTAAATCTAGTTTCCAAGGTTATTACTAAACTTCCATTGATAACAAATTTAACTCCCCGACCCCAGAAGCCCAGATCCGGTGCATTATTTTAATACATTGGCATGATTACATAGAATCAAGTCTCGAAGGACCGATCTGTTTAGCAGTCTTGGAAAATAGATTACAAACATGAACTTTACATTAAAATTTCTAACATAAAATATGACATAGATAATCCTTTTAGAATTAAATTATTCTTTTAGATTAAACCAACATATAAATCATAGTACACTTCTTGGCATCCTCGGTAAATAAAACATAAGAAATGTGTGAGTTCAGATGCTCAGTAAGGGTAAATAATTTAGAGGAAGCTATAAATTTTTAAGGAAAGATGTGCAATAAAAAAACATCCTTTTTAAACATAATCTTGAAAATAATATGGAAAAAATAAATCAAACATTACCATATAAACATGCATATGGATATTCTACTAGTCTAATAATCACATGTAGTAACTAATTTTATAATGAGGGAATGACAAATGCCAGACATCATTACCACATAGTCTAGGCCTAATGCCAAGAAAAAAAATAAAATATTGTCAAGTCCTTATTCCATGAAACTTGTTTGTCTCAAGAGACCTACCGATGCATCGATGAGCTATATCAGACCCCACCCATAACTTACTAAGTCCACTACATTCCTCATATGAAAATGTTGAAACATAACACAAACATTTATATTAAAACTAGCATACGAAATGTTAATACTTTAGCCATAAACCATGAATGGTTTACAAATATCAAATCCATAGTAAAACATATCATAACTCATTCAATACAATATGGAAGATTGTATTATAATATATCAACCATAATCAAGAATAATATTCACTAAAGGATCTTTATATAGTTAAAAATGATCTGTAAAACTCTTTGTGTAAAATACCCTTTTTTCATGAAATCATTTAAAAGCCACAAAATTTATAAAGGAATACATTTAAAATATATTTTTGAATAAAAGTATCCCTTACCTCTTTGAAACTTATTAAAGTAATTAACATTTTAAAACATCTATGTTCATATAAATAAATCCCTAAAACCATTTTGAATACATGTACATTAATGTGAAAGATTTAGAAGAATAAATATTTAAAACATTTAAAATTATGTTTTAGTTAAAGACTACCTTAAAAAGAATCATTTTGAAAACTATTTTATGAAACATGTACATGGATAATAAATACATCCCAGTAAAAACATACACATAAACAATCTCGGATAATAATGAGATTGAGGAATTAACCCTTACCTAATACTTTCCTTTGGTCGAGGGTACGTTTAAACTCATGTATAATGATCATAGTATGTTATTAAATTATAAAAGAACCATATTAATATTTATGTTGTCATACTTGATTCATTTACGGCTTTATACTACCCATTTAATAATAATTTCTATATTAAAATAACATTTTGGGTAATAATCACTTTCTTTATCATATGTGTTTTAACTTGTTATTATTGATCGTATAACTTATATAATGATTTAATTGATTCCAGAATATAAAAAATTATTTATGTATCATATATATTCTAAATATAAGTATGTATATTATATTTTTATATGAAATGGAAAACACCGTTTATGGAGACGGTAGGCCGTACGTATGCATAAACGTCATTTCCATTTTTATACCGTATTGAATGGAAGTAAGTGAATGAGATATATTTAAATACATAGATACATAAATAAATAAATATATATATATATATATATCCAGTAGCATTATTATGTTATATATTACATACTTATTAATAATATATATTTTTATAATTATCGTTGAATGGTGAACATGGAAATGAATCTCATCGCATCGTGGAAACAACAAACCGTACGTACGCATGAGTGATGATATCATTATATTGAAGGTAAAATAATATATAATTGGATGGTATATCATATATAAAGAATCATTAACATGTTATGTTTATTATTTAAATCACTTATACTCATTATTATATCTTTTCAAAAAATGAAGTGTTGAATAACAAACTACACCAGGACGTGGAGACGGTAAGTCGTACGTACACAAGTATAGTGAGTTTATCAGTCATAGGATGGATAGAAGAATGAATATGGTTATAAAATAATTATAATAACATCATAGTATGTATAATATACTGGATTTATTATTTTTTATGGAAACAACAAATAAAGAGGAAGTGGGAGAAGAAAAGAACTTTGAAAGAGGTGATGAAAAAATTACCTCTTCTTCAGGTGCTTCTTTTTGATTTGATCGAAAGGGATCCTTAGGTTGTCTTTATGATCAAAGTAAGTTCTCTAGGTTAAATTTAGGGTGGTTGGGAGGATATTTGAGTAGGTTTTGTATGATACAAATGTCTTTGGAGGTGTGATTTTGAGAGAAGAAGATGTTCCCTTTTATAAGAGAGGTGAGGGTCACTTTAGGAAAAGCCTGAAATATTATTTTATTATAAAATCATTTTCGGTTTATAATGGAACCAAATGATTTTTTTGGAGGATAAGGTGGGGATGGGTTGAAATACTTTCAACAAATAGGTTTTAGACAAGTTTATGTCACAATATTAACCTTATCTTTTATATTTTACTCTTAGTTTAATAGTTTAACTTTTACCATGTCTTCTTGTATTTTTGTATTACATGGTTAATAAACATACTATAAAATTCCAAGAAAACATAAATTGGTTCATTAATGACATATATATCATTATATATGTCCTCTTGAAGAACCATATATTTTTAGGAATATTATTTCATTTAATAATATTGTATTTGTTTTAAAAACTCATTTATGTCAATTTTGAAACTATTTGGTAGTTGGTTTTTTTGAAAGTCATAACAAGTTAATTAATTAGAAAAAAATAAATTCAATATACTATAACATGTCATATTCACCTTGAAAATTCTTTTATGACATCGAAAGTCTCAATTTACATTTATTTATATATTTTTAATATCAAATATTGTAATCTTTCATTAATAAGGTAATTACTGCATCATCATTGTATCATAAATAAATTTAATTATTCAATGTCTAAAAATTATAAATAAAATACCATGATTTATTAAATTGTTTTATATTTATATTTAATATTTATAGTCGAATTTATCTTATGGTTAACCCTATATTTAAAATGGTTTACTTATTAAACATTGAATTTAACACATTTCACTCTTCTTTAAATAAAATATAATTAATGTCCTAATCTAACCCAAATGGATAAAATATATTTTTTTGTTCTAAGGTTGATTTTGGTGGAAATACACTTATCCAATAGAATTAGGACATGTGTTGGGGGTAATTTTAATATTATTGTTACCAATAATTACCCTATTTAATTTTAACCTTGGAAAATAAATTTCAAAAGTTACTATTCACAAAAAAATTATTTTCATCTTATTGAACCAAATTTTATGAATTGATGTCAACCATGTCTCCAAAATTTTTGAAATTCAATTCACAGAAGTGGAAAAATTGCATTTTATGTAAATTTGCAAATGTGCCTAGAAGGTGGGTAAAAGATGTTAAAAAATTCAATAAAATTTTATACATCTAATATTTTTATAAAATGACTCTAATGAATTAAATTTAACTAATATAGGTATTATTTATCTATTTTTAATTCAAAATAAATTTAAATTAAAATAATAATTATTTAAATAAAATTCAGTTTTAAACAATAACAAAGTGTTTTTCACAATTCATCAAAAAACAAATGCTTTCAGAAAAATGCCAAAAATTCACCCCTAAAATAATTTTGATTTTCCAAATTCAAAAATTATTTCTATTTTACAAAATTAGAAACATATAATTTGTATTAATTAATTGAAAATTAATTCCTATCGTTAAAACCAGATTGCAGGTTTTTGAGAAGTAAAAACAATCAAAAGATTGATATGTGTTTATGTACAATTTAAATATAAAATTACTTCTAATTACCATCATTGGATTAAATGATAAAAATATAATCTAATTATAATTTAAAACCATTAAAATGTATAATTTAACACTATAAATTATTTTAATTAAAAAACTTGTTTTCAATTAAAATTTAGTATTTTCACTATTCATCAAAATATGAAATTTATCAGAAAAACACCAAAAAACTTTCCAGACTAAATTTTTTTGTCCCTATTATAAATAATAAGTTTAGTTGGTCAAATTTAATATATAAAAGTGTCAAATATTATATTTAAAAATGATTTTCCATTAACAGGCGGTAAAATTCCATTTTTTGAAAAATACTTCTTTAATCTAAATAATTGAATTTGTTCTTATATTATGTATAATAAACAAATAATATGTATGTAAAAATTATATGTAGTATATAAAATTAAAAATTCAGTTAAAACTATTCATAACCGCTTTTTGAACAACTTGTTTGGAAATTCGTGGTTCCGTCAAACTCAGTACTGCGTGTAGTGTAAACCATTAAATTACTTTAAAGAGATAACGTACTATGAAATGTTGGGGTGTTACATTCTACCCACCTTCAATAAATTTAAAACTTACAATTTGAAATTTTTCTTCGAAAATAATCGTTTTAAAATAGAAAATACCTTTGTGGAAAACCCATATCAAAAACAGGGTTAATAAAATTTAGTCTTAATAAGGGGGAAAGGGAAATGAAAAAGTCACCACCAAATTATGGTTTTGAATAGGAGAAAATTGGTGTAAATTATAGACACATAATTAGGTGGAAAACTTAAATATTTATAGGGAGTGATTGAGGTCATCAATCACAAACAAGTGAACACTAAATGTAAAATTGAGGGCCTCGTAGCCATAAATCTATGATGATTTAAAATATCATCGGTTCAAAAAAACAAAAGGTATTAGGAAAACACATTTTTGGGTTTTAGATCATTTCCTTAATGTTTAAGAATTAATTTTTTCATAGAATAAGGAAAAAATAATACTTGACAAGTAGAGTTCCATCCTTTAACTAATTTCTACCACACACTCATCTTTCACTCTAAAAGATAATTGAACTCAAAAATATTTTATTTATCCTAATAATATAGGGTTCCAAAAAAAATGAATTTATAATTCATCTATAAGACCTTTTAAAAAACTACATTATATAATCCAGGACATCACGTAGTCCTATGGTAGGGGATGCACCCTTGTTGCCCTTTGGTTGCGGGTTCATGTCTCACAGCCTTTCCAGACACGACAGGTTGTCACCCGACCTCTGTGTTGTCATTTTTATAAAAATCCTAAAATAATCTTAAGAAATGTATTAACCTTAAACCATAGTATACAATGTCCAACTTAATCTATTCCAACCTTTAGACTTATCCAAAATACTTGTTTCCAAACTCAAAGTCCAAAAATTTATAAGGAATGTCAGCATAACATAATGAATATCCCTTTTTTCCACATAATAAAATGCGAGTACCTTCGTCATGTATTCCATTAAAACATGGTAACACCCTGAATTTCCATAAAACATTATTAATTACATTCATGCTCCCTTATTCCTTATAAAATACTAGATATATTCCATAAATCCAAAAATTTGGATTACTCCAACAATGATGGAATAAAAAAACCATTAATCAGTTCCATGGTAGTCAAGAATATCCAAAATAATTTATCCAAATAAACCATAAATTATTCAAGAATCACTACATAATTATCAGAAAAATATTAAGGTTTATCTTTCCTTCAACCATGTATTTTCCAAAAAGTTTAACTTACTATTGAGTCACTTTTCTTAGTACTATATAATCTCAAATCCTCAATGAAATAGTACTACAATACAATCCTTATTTATTTCCATATTTAATATAACCAGTACATCGTTGATACAACACTCAAATGATATAACATAAGACCACTAATTTTTCCTCTTCATATGTATTAGTATCATAACATGAATATTATCTAATAGAATCATTTGGGGTATACTCTGATGATTGGGACATTGATTTGAATTTTGTCCCAACTCCTTGCGGATGAAGCATTGTACATTTGAAAACTTTTTCTTACCCTTGAAATCACATACTTGGTGTCATTTTCCTCCACACTTATAACAAACTCACATTCCCTTCAAGAATTTACCAAAGTGATTATTTCCACAGTTATCACATATAGTAAAATCCTTCTTCCCCTTCTTCCCTTTATCCACCTTTCTCTCTATAATCCTTTTATTCTCTGGCTTCACTTTAAATCCATATGACTTAGATAATTCTTTACTTATATTATTTACACATGATAATATTTCCTTATATGATAAGAATACATGGGATAATTTTTCCCTTCTAAATGTTGTCTTAATAAAATGAAAGATATGATCCTTCTTACTCTTTGGATCATGCGTATTGCTGGAGTTCTCATTCCTTCTACTGGGCGCCATTTCTAAAAAATGACATACACTAGGTTGGTTTATAAATCACAATTCATAATTCCAAACTTGTAAAATACCTAATGTAAATTGAAAAGTTTATGCATATAATCCAAAATCATAAAAATGTTTTCATTGAGGAAGTATTTACTCTTAAATCATTCATAATGATTTGTAAAGAAAATGTGAATTATCCTAAGAATATCCCCGAGGAGTGCCGTAACCAAGAGTGCAGCAAGGATCATTGTCGTGTACCAAGATACCCTAGGTCAATCCCAAAACACATTGTTAGAGTTTTCACTCCTAGGTACATCTGTTCTAGAGCCACCTCTATCTGCTCGTATCCAGACAGGGATGTGTTGCTTGGAAAATTAACAAAATCTCTACATTACTAAAATTCTAGGAAGTTATTCTATACTAATCCTAAACTTTTATCTTAGGTAAATGCTCTCTAATGAGAGTTTTTCTAAATCTAGTTTCCAAGGTTATTTCTAAACTTCATCTGATTCCAACTATAACGCCCTGAACCTAGAATCCCAGATCCAGTGCATTGTTTTAATACACTAGCATGATTACATAGAATCAAGTCTCGAAGGACCGATCATTTTAGCAGTCTTAGAAAATAGATTACATACATGAACTTTACATTACAATTTATAACATAAAATACAACATATATAATCCTTTTAGAATTCCATTATTCTTCTAGATTAAACCATGATATAAATAATTTTACACTTCTTGGTATCCTGGGTAAATAAAACAAAATAAAGGGGTGAGCTTAAATGCTTATTAAGGGTAAGTAATTTAGAGGAAGCTATAAATTAAGGAAAGATGTGTAATAAAAACAACAGCCTTTTCAAACATAATCTTGAACATAATATGGAAAAAATAAATCAAACATTACCATATAAACATGCCTATGGATATTCTACTAGTAAAATAATCACATGTAGTAACTAATTTCATAATGAGTGAATGCATAATCCCGGACATTATTACCATATAATCAAGGCCTCGTGCCAAGACTACAAATAAAATGTTGTGAAGGCCTTGTGCCAGGAAACTAGTTTTTATCATGAGACCTACCGATGCATCAAGGGTCTATCGTAGGCCTTACCCATCACTTACTAAGTCCATTCCATTCCTCATATGAAAATGTTGAAACATAACACAAACATTCGTTTTAAAACTTGCATACGAAATGTCAATACTTTACCCATAAACAATGAATGGTATACAAATATCACATCCACAGTAAAACATGTCATAACTTATTCAATACAATAAAGAAGATTGAATTATAATATATCAACCTCAATCAAGAATAATATCTAGTAAAGGATGTAGATATAGTTAAAAATTATCAGTAAAACTCTTTGAGTGAAATACCCCTTTTTCATGAAATCATTTAAAAGACACACAATTTATAAAGGAATACATTTAATAGATATTTTTGAATCAAAGTATCCCATACCAATTTGAAAATTTTTAATGTAATTAACATTTTAAAACATCCATGTCCATATAAATAAATCCGTAAAACCATTTTGAATACATAGACATTAATGAGAAAGATTTAGAATAATAAATATTTAAATCATTTAAAATGATGTTTTAGTTAAAGAGTACCTTAAAAAGAGTCATTTTGAAAAATCTTTTATGAAAAATGGACATGGATAATAAATATGTACCAGTAAAAACATACACATAAACAATCTCGGATAATAATGAGATTGAGGAATTAACACTTACCTTGTACTTTCCTTTGGTCAAGGGAAAGTTTAACCTCATGTTTAATAACCATAGTATGTTATTAAATTATAACAGAACCATATTAATATTTATGATTTCATACTTGATTCATTTATGGATTTATACTTCCCATTTAATACTAATTTCAATGTTAAAATAACATTTTGGGTAATAATCGCTTTCTTTATCATATGTGTTTTAACTTGTTATTCTTGATTGTATACCTTATATAGCAATTTAATTGATTCTATAATATAAAAAATTATTTATGTATCATATATTTTCAGAATATAAGTATGTATAATAGATTTTTATATGAAATGGAAAACACCATTTGTGGAGACGGTAGGCCTTACGTACGCATAAACGTCATTTCTGTTTTCATATCGTATTGAATGGAAGTAAGTGAATGAGATATATGTAAATACATACATACATATATAAATACATACATACATACATATATATATATATATCCAATAGAATTATTATGTTATATATTACATACTTATTAATAATATATATTTATAATTATCGTTGAATGGTGAACGTGGAAATGAATCTCATCGCATCGTGGAGACAACAAACCGTACGTACACACAAGTGATGATATCATTATATTAACGGTGAAATCATATGTAATTAGATGGTATATCATATATAAATAATAATTAACATTTTATATTTATTATTTACACCACTTATACTCATTATTATACCCATCCAAATAATTAAGTGTTGAATAACAAACTACACCACGACGTGGAAACGGTAAGCCATACGTACGCACGTATGGTGAGATTGTAATTCATAGGACAGATAGAATAATGAATATGGTTGAAACATAATTATAATAACATCACAGTATATATAATGTATTGGAGTTATTATTTTTCATGGAAAAAATAAATAAAGAGGAAGTGGGGGAAGGAAAGAACTTTGAAAGAGGTGATGAAATAATTACCTCTTCTTTGGGTGGTTTCTTTTGATTTGACAAAAAGGGATCCTTAAGTTGGATTTATGATCAAAGTAAGGCTTCTAGGTTGATGCGAGGGTAGTTTGGGGGATATTTGATTAGGTTTTTTCCAAGCCAAATAGATTTGGAGGTGTGATTTTTAGAGAAGGGGAAGTACCCTTTTATAAGAGAGGTGAGAGTCACTGTAGGAAAAGCTTGAAATAATATTTTATTATAAAATAATTTTCATTTTATAATGGATAAAAATGAATTTATTTGTATGCTAAGGTGGTGATGGGTCTAAATAATTATAACCAATAGGTTTTAGAGAAATTTATGTCACAATATTAACCTTATCTTTTAGATTTATCTCTCAGTTAAATGGTCTAACTTTTACCATGTCTTCTTGTATTTTTATATTACATGGTTAATAAACATACTATATAATTCCAAAAGAACCAAAAGTGGTTCATTAATGATATATATATATATTTATATAAGTCATTTGGATGAACCTTAAATTTTTAGTAATATTATATCATTTAATAATATAGTATATTTTTTTAAAACTCATTTATGTCAATTTTGACACTATTTGGTATTTGGATTTTGTGAAATTCATAAATAGTTTATTACTTATAAAACAATACATTAAATAAACCATAACATGTCATATTAACCTATAAAATTATTTTATGGAATCAAAAGTCTCAATTTACATTTATTTTATTATTTTTAATATCAATTATTTTAATCATTCATGAATAAGGTAATTACGACATCATCATTGTGTCATACATAAATTTAATTATTTAATATCTAAAAATTATCAATAAACTACCATGATGTAGAAAATATTTTTATCTTTATAATGAATATTTATAGTCGAATTAATCTTATGAGTAAACCTATATTAAAAATGGTTTTGTTATTAAACTTTGAATTTAACACATTTAACTCTTCTTTAAATAAAATATAATAAATGTCCTAATCTAACCCAAATGGATCAAAATGATTTTTTGTACTAAGGATGATTTTAGTCGAAATACACTTATCAAATAGAATTAGGACATGTGTTGGGGTAATGATAATATTATTTTTACCTTTAATTACCCCATTTACTTTTAACCATGGTAAATAAAATTCAAAAGTTACTATTGACCAAAAATTATTTTCATCTTATTAAAACCCATTTTACTTACTGATGTCAACCGTGTCTCTCAGATTTTTGAAATTCAATTCACAGAAGTGGTAAAATTATGTTTTATGTAAATTTGCAAATGTGCCTAGAAGGTGGGTAAAAGACGTTAAAAAATCCAATAAAATTTTATACATCTAATCTTATTATAAAATGACAATAATAAATTAAATTGAACTAATATAGGTATTATGTATCTATTTTGACTTTAAAATTAATTTAAATAAAAATAATAATTATTTAAATAAATGTCGGTTTTAAACAATTACATAGTATTTTTCACTATTCATCAAAAAATGAATGTTTTCAGAAAAATGCCAAAAATTCACCCTAAGATAATTTTGATATTCTGAAGTTTAAAATGATTTCTATTTTACCAAATTAAAAAAATATAAGTTGAATTAATTAATTTAAAATTAATTCCTGTTGTCAAAAATAGAAAGCAGATTTTTGAGAAGTAAAAACTATCAAAAGATTGATATGTGTTTTTGTCCAATTTAAATGGAAAATTACTTATAATTACCATAATTGGATTAAATGACAAAAATATAATCTAATTATACTTCAAAACCATTCAACTGTATAATTTAACACTATAAATTATTTTGATAAAAATGTTTTTTTGAATTAAAATTTAGTATTTTTCACTATTTATCAAAATATGAAAGTTATCAGAAAAACACCAAAAAATTATCCAAACTAATTTTTTTATATCCCGTTTCTAAAGAAGAAGTTTATTTGGTGAAATTGAATATATAAAAGTGTCAAATATTAGATATAAAAAGGATTTTCCATTAACATGATGTAAAATTAAATTTTTTAAAAAATACATCTATTGTCTGAAAAATTGAATTTGTTCTTATATTATGTTCAATAAACACATAATATGGATGTTAAAATTATATGGAGTATATAAAATTCAAAATGCAGTTTATACTATTCATAACCGCTTTTTGAATAGCTAGTTTGGTAAGTCGTGGTTCGGTCGAACTCGGTGTTTTGTGTAGTGAAAACTATTAAATTACATTAAAGAGATAACATACTATGAAATCTTGGAATGTGACACAAAAAAAGATACTTGATAAAGATGTAACACCCTCCCTCACACTCCTTTTATTTTCTTTCTCCACTCTATCAAATAATCTTATTACATTATTGTATAAAAACAAAATTATCATAAATATACTAATATGTTTTTATGTTAATGATTATACCTACACTTACACACACTTCTATCTAATGGGTAACAAAGATAATGTTTACATGTAGGCGGACTACCACCTCCCTAAACGAGAATTGTTCAATTTTCTTTTACCACCTCTTATGGTGACCATTATGATGTAAAATTTGTTTATAATTGTTATATATAATATTTATTATGTATTTAATATTATATAATTATTTTAAAACATAGATGTTTATAATTTTCATTTGGTGTTAATACGATAATTTCGTCTGAGGAAGTGTGAACTTTTCACCCCTCAAAGTGATGTGATTCATCATTCACTACATGGAATGTATTATATATGGATGTACAAAATATATATGATATAATAAAGATAATTAAATAATTATATATATACATATATCTACATATATATATATATACATATATATATACATACATATATATATATATACATATATAGGTCTTTTAACTTCTTTCTTTCAACACGACAATTAAACGGAAATAGCGTTCATGCGTACATATGGCTTACCGTCTAAATTAATGGTGTATTATAGTTGATACTTATAATTTATATGTATTGTTTTAATAAACATATAATTAATATACATGATATTTATATCATTTTTTACATTTTGGAATCATGATATAAGTATAAGAACCAATGATATAACAAATTAAGGCACATGCAAAAAACAAAGCGAATATTATCTAAAGTGAAACCTTAACATAGGATGGTTAAAAATTGGGTAATATAATGTCACAATCAAACCATATAAGGTGTAATATATAATAATATTTTTCTATAAAATATTTATAATAAATTTATATTTATTATACAGTTAGTTTGAATGAGTACGATGAGAGTCAAGACACAAGGTAAGGAGGATTTAATCTCACTTTTTATTTCCTTGAGATGAATGCTATGTTCTCATCTATTTCCTTTTTTGTGGTGTACGTACTTTCCATGATTGTATTCTATGTGTCTTATACTCTATGTTTATCTGCATTTCCATTTTATTATCCTTCCTTCATGGGGTTTTAGATTCAAAAGTTACCAAATCAGTAAAATGGGTTTGTCTCAATTTCCCTTCTTTGGAACTCATATTTTGTTATACACATTAATTATTTTTTGAGGTGTATATAATTCCATTTTACATGATATATCATGAATATATTTCTATTATTGATAGTTTAAGCTTCATGGAGAGTATGATCCCAAGCAACCAAGGTGTAAGAGTGTTTTGATACAATCTCATCAGTTTTTGTGGTTGTTAATGATTATGTGTCTTTGATTAAATATTATGATCCATACGTCAATAATATTGTTGATTTTACTTATACTAAATATTTTAAAGATATACTCAAGTATTAGTATAATTTTTACAATCTTCGATACTTAAGATAATGTTTTTATGTGAAATCTGACCATCTCTATCTCTTCAGTCGAAAAGCTTTTATATTCTGAAACCATGTTTTAGAAAATGTTTTAAAATATTATTTAAAAATATCCTTGAAGATAATTTTAAAGAAAAAAGTATTTCAAAAATGTTTTATTGTTTTAAAATCATTCTTTATATGTTTTCAAATCTAATTTCAAATAAAATGTTTTTCAAAATAATTTATGATATAAAAAAATCAATTTTCAAGGAAGATAGGATATTTTACTTAAGAAATGTTTTTAAAAGATCTTTAAAAACTATTTCCAATATAATATAACATCCATTTGTGTTACTCACATGTTTATGGGAATGTTATTCAATGTTTACATTCATATTATTTCTCTGAATGGATTATATGTTTATGAAATGATTTTTATGAAACCCATTTCTCTTTCACGGGTTAAATTATTTTGAAACCCGCTTCTTTTCACAGATTATATTGATAATGAAATGATTATGAAACCGGTGCCTATTTCAAAAGGTTATGATATGATTACATTTTTATGAAACCTATTTTTTCATGGGATAAGATATGATATGTTTTTAATGATCTTGGGGAACATGAATGCATGATTTCATTATGAGATGGGTCGGACCTATATCTCTCTTCAATTCATTAGATAAAGACTTATATATCCTGAGATATACATGGATGGAACTAGAATCAAACCCAATTTAGTAATATAGGATTGGAATTTGGGTTTTTCTATTTCAGTAATATAGGGATGGAACAAGGGTGTACCAGATTTAGTAAAGGACCTTGTCCAATAAAATGGTCTGGGAAATGATGCCTTGGATACTTTGCAAATCATATTCTTTGATTATGTGTTTTCTACACTTCCTTTATTCCATGATTCTTGTGTATTAACTTTGAAATTTAGGGTATGCTCTTATATTTTGATGATCATGTTCTCATACCCTTGTGCTGATGATTATTCTTACATATCTCCCTTGTTTATCCTTAATGAGAAGATGATCTCACATCTTTTTATGTTTATTTCCCCAATTTATGAAGATATGTATTATGTTTTAAATTTATAAGAAGGGTGATACCCAATATGAACCTAGTTGGTGATGATGTATCTCCTTTATGTACCACTGTTTATGTTTCCATGATTCTAAAGGCCCTAGGCTAGTATAGTCTTTATATGTATTGTTTTATGTATTCCACACAAGTGATTTAATGTTAATGTATGTCAATATCAGGGTCATTATATTTGATATCAGAGCAAAGGTTTAGTAATTATTTGGAAACTAGGAAGATAAAACCTTAGTGATAACTCTAAGGACATGTCTAAGGATAAGTCTAATGATATGGAAAAGTCTAGGAAAATGTCCTAGAATTTTAGTGAAGGATAGAATGAGTGATTTCATAAAAATAAATCCTTTTCTAGATTCTACAAGTGGATGTGGATTTTCCATAAATGTAACTTGGGGTAACAACTCTGACAAGATATTTCGGGCCTGACTTAGGGTAATCTGGTACATGAAAATGGGCCTTGATACAGACCTGGCTTGACACTATCGAGGGATATGATTTGGGAATTAAAAAACCCTTAATGAAGCATCATGAATATTTTCAATAGAAGATGACTATGAATAACCTAGGATAAACCTAAGCTGTCATAGATTAAGGAAGGTGTCATAACTTAGATATCCTATAAGTGAATTTTCCTGAATGTGTGTGTTAGGTCGGAATATACAAAGTAACACACAAGAGGGGGTGAATTGTGTCTTTTCAAATTGTTGCAACAATTCTGGATTTTGAAAACCTCTGTAATTTATGAAGATATACAATGTTTTTATTCTAAATAAAAATATGCAGTAGATAAATGGAAATAAATAACACAAACTTTTATAGAGGTTCCGGGCACAAAGATCCCCTATTCCACTCCACCAAATAATATCTCAGCGATCTTAATGAATTTGTCTAGAATGGTCCTATTATCACAAGACCATGAATTCACAACTAAGTGTAGGTAGTTTACATAATTACTAGACAAATTAAAAATCCTTTCGGTTCTATAATAGAGAACATATTATCCACAATATAGATCGAGAAACTGATAGTCTACTACTACTGAGTATGAGTAGTTGAAACTCTCAATGAATCAAAAGAGATTGATTTTCTAAAACAAGTTAAACTCTAAAATTTTAGGATAACTCAATTGAAATTATATGGATTTATTCTTCATAAATGATAATATTCTCGAATGAAATAGTCTGAAGTGATCCAGTTGCAAAAATATATTCAAATAAAAACAACAACAAACAGTAGTAGTGACCTCATAGTAGAATGATGAACAAAATGTATGTCACCAAAGTGTATTCTTATTTTAGAGTCGTTTTTTCTTCACAGTAGCACAATAAATAATTTTCAATAAACTAGTCATATATGGGAATCACTTATCACACACATATGAAGAGATATTCTGAAGTAATATATAGAACACAAAACGTTTTTCGGTATTCTAGATCCAAAAGAATACCATGATTGAATGAAAAAAATTCAAATTTCAAATGACTAAGAGAGTCATAACCTCCCTTATAAATAGAATATATTTTCTTCGATGAGATCGATTCTTTGATACAATCAAAATGATCATTAAATCAATTTGTAATTCTGAATCGACCATTGAAACAATCTTGGATTGAAAACACGACTTGAAGAGCTTCACCATTGAGATCACAACGCAGGGTTAAGATTTGTAGTGTAGGGGTCCTTTAAATTGCATAGGGTTCCTTTGTGTAGCATAGGGTTCCTTTAAACTAATAGTTCCTTAATTATACTTTCATATTTACGTAACATAGGAAACAAAGTAGTGTAGGGTTGATGATCCATATGTTTATCCTTGTCAACATAAAATACCGAACGTAGCTTTGATTAACCATACGTTCAACATTCCCTAATGTAGGGTATGGATAATAAATACAGACTCCAACAAAGGGTTGTTGATCCATACATGTGTCAATTTTATGAACATAAGGATGTGGATCCAAACAAAAAATCTTTAGGGTAACGTAGGGTTGATACCATACGCAAACGTTAGCTTTCCAGCATAACCTAGGGATGAAAATAGTGTTTTTAGTTTCATTCTCGTAATGCTAAATTTCTTTAAATATAATATAAATTCTTGTAAAACTCACTGAAAAAAATCTTTAGAAAATAAATAGGGGTATTCGTGGACATAAAAATCATCATAAATTATAGAGTATTGTTGAGAAAATACAAGCCCAAAAATCTCCCCCTTTTTGATGATAAAAAAACCCATAACATAATCCTTAAGAAAATTATAGAAAATATAGGATTTGTAAAACAAAAAAGTAGATGTAGAAATTTTCTCAAAATTTTTATTTCACAAAATTATTTCAATAAAGATAAATTTCAAAGGAAAATGTTGTGGTTTCAAAGATTCTCTCAATCTACCCCTGTGATAGTTTCCATAAACATTAATCTCCCCCCCTTTTTGTGATATCAAAAAGAGGGTTTCAAAGAATAAATGAAACAAACCACAGCTAATATAGCACATAACTATAAATTAATAGTTATGAATAATGGAATAAGAAATATAAATCAAATATTGGCAGTGAAGTATTGAACTGAAATAAAAATGAATAAATATAAATATGAATAAACATAATTTAAATAGAAATTTAAGTCATTTGAAAAGTTATAGTACAATCCAAAATCAACAAGGGTCTTCAAAATGAATGGTTAGAGTTTAGTTTTAACAGGGGTAGAGGGTTCTTCTGGATGAGGAAGGGCATGAACAACACTGCTAAGATCAATTACCTTCAGCAATAGTGTTTGGAAATAGTTGTTGAAAACTTCTATCCAGTGCTAAAGTAGCTTCCTTGAATTATTTAGAACCTTCAAACTTTCAACCAAATTGACATTTACAAATGCATTAATATTTTCTTTTGAATTAATAAAAGAGATCAACATTTCTTTAACTTGATTAATCATTGGTCCCAACCAGGAGTCAATCTAAGTCATTTGACTAATTAGATAACTATGATTTTCTGACAAAACATTCAAGGGAATGATATCACACTGAAGAGTGTGTAGAATATCATTAAAATAATCAAGTACAGAGGTAATTACTTCAAACTTCCTATGAAATTATGGTGGTGTTTGTTGAGAAAAATTATATGCTTAATTGGTTTCTCTGAGAGACTAAAACTCTCTCTCTATCATCAAATTAAATTCATTAAACTCTGTCTTCTTGACAGAATCATCCTTTAATGAAAATAATTAAATTGATATCTTGGAAATAAGCTCCTTAAGATCTCCAGCTGAAATGATATTTTTTTTGAATTCTCTTAAATGAATCTTCTAAGCTTCAAACTATGATCTCATTACCGAAATAACCTTGAATTCTTAAAAAAATTTCATCTCAGCTTCCAAATGTTCTCTTAAAAACAAATTTTGAGCCTCAAACAACTGTATTTTTATAACTTGGGCATTATCCTCTGAATCAAAAAATTCAGAAGAATTATCTCATGCTAGGTCAACTTTAACTAAAGCCAGTCTTGGCTCACCATCTTTTTCTAGTCTGTTTCCCAAATTAGATCCACCCAAAACACTAGGATTTGGAACAATATGATTTCTAGGTTCATGGATATATTCCCTATGAAGTTCTTGACTTTGAGCCTCCTGCTCAACTTTCTCAACCACTTGAGCCCCACATATAGATTCTCTTTGCTCACCAAGTGGAGTGACATCCACACCTCTAATAGAGGATTAAACAAAAACTTCTAGAATGTTAACTGAATTTAATATTCTTTTATAAACAAGATATTACTATGGCCTCAAAGTGGATTCTTCATTAGGCCTGTAATGAACTAAGACAACTAAAGGGATAACCTTTTTCTCCCCCTAAGCAGCTACTAATTTTTTTTTATTGTTTCACTACACCAACGGGTATTAAACTATTTCAAGAGTTTCTCCAGACAAAACATTGATTCTTCACCATTAAAACATTCAATGTGTTTCTAGGATGATAGGATCTATTAAAAAACAAATTCACAATATTTCATTTTGTTTTAATAAATAAAGAAATAATCTAACCATAGGAATAATATCACATCTTCACATCCACATGGAAGTAGTGGTTTAGATATCTTATCATAAAATGTCAAAAATTCAAATTAATATTTTTCAGAAGTAGAAACATGATATACATGTCCGGGTAATGTAATTTCTCAAGATCAATGGTCCTAATAAAGATCCCATATTGAATAAAACTCCTCATCACATGACAGTAAATAGAAATTTATTTCGTAAACACATTCTAGAAAATTCTTGTTCAAAATAAAGAAAAAAAAGTCCTCATATATATGTCTTCCATTATATATATGTCCTAAATCAAATGAAACTCCCCCTAATGGGTACAATGAATCATCTCTTCCATTTCCATAGAGAATAAAAAAAATTCCTTATTATCAATAGAAGAGATAATAGTGTCTTCTTCAAAACCAAGACTAAAATAATCATTTTTACAAAATTACATCAATTATATTTCATAAATTATTGGCATGTTATCTTCACCAAATGCACAAACCAGACCTTGAAAACACATCACTTACTTGAGAGACAATTTTTTTGATTCTAAATAGCCAAAATCTATTACCTTTCCATGTAATACTTTATGAGCTTTCCCTAATGCATATACAATATTTTCCAAATAAGCATCCATGAATCTTTGTGAGGTTTCCATCTCTAATGGTTTTTGGATTTAAGGGGATTAATTTTTATGGATTTCAGTATACATGAATATAAAGAGAGAGGTACTCTGTAAGTCGTGTAGGAGAGGAGGAGAGAGTGGGATAAGGAAAATGGTTTACTCACACCGATTGAGAATGTATTCATTTCTTTTTAATTTTGAAAATAAAAATAAAATAAAATTGAAATGAAATGTTTTTCAAAACAAATTAAAATATAATCTAATCGAAAATATTAAATAAATATTACTAAAATAAAAACATATAAACTGAAAGTAAATTAATAAAAAATTACTTAAACTCAAATATTCATAACTCACCCTTAATTAAACCAAAAATAACATTGAGAAGTGGTTTAGTAAAAATATCAGCTAATTGATATTCATTATTAACAAATTATAAATATATATACTTTTTAAGAACATGATCTATTAGAAAATATTTTCTTATATCAATGTTCTTAATCCTAGAATGACTTACAGGATTTCTAGAAATATTAATAGAGCTAATATTATCAAATAAAATTGGAATACTATTAAAGTTAAGTCCAAATTCCAGTCGAGTGTTTTTCATCTATAATAATTGTGCATAACAAATGCTAGAAGACACATATTCTACATCAGTGGTTGACTAGGGAACTGAGTTTTGTTTCTTACTAGACCATGAAACTAATTATTTTCTAAAAAAGTGACATGTTCTTGAAGTACTTTTTATATCTTATCTAAAACCTCTAAAATCTTCATCTGAATATGAAATTAAATTAAAATCAGAAGTTTTGGGGTAAAGAAGATATTGAAAAATACTTCCTTTTAAATATATAATTTTTTTGACAACAGTAAGATGGGACTCTTTTGGTTTTGATTAAAATATAGCAAAAATAATTATATAAAACATAATATTTTTTATTCTATAATTAATATATAAAAAACTACCAATCATACCTCTATATAAATTGTTGTCAACTGGCATTCCAGCTTGATCCAAATCAAGTTTTATACTGGTACACTTAAGAGTTGTATACGTCTTGTCATTCTCAAGTCCAAACTTTTTCAATAAATCTATAAGATATTTAATTTTATTTAAAATATTTCCAAAATCATTTTGATAAATTTTAAATCCTAAAATAAAATTTAGTTCTCCCATTATACTAAATTCAAATTCATTTTTCTTTAAATTTTAAAAATCATGAAAAAAAGTTTTATTAGTTGAACCAAAAATAACATCATCAACATAAATTTGAACTAATAAAATATTAGAAAAAACATTTTTCTTGAAAAGTGTTGGGTCTTCAAAACCAACAGTAAATCCATTTTTCAAAATAAAATAACTTAATCTTTTATACCAATGTCTAGGAGCTTGTTTAAGGCCATAGAGATCATTGGTAAGTTTAAAAATAAAATTTAGTTATTGAGGATTTTCAAAACTATGGTTTGTTCAATAAAAACATCCTCCATTAAATAACCATTTATAAAGAATATTTAACATCCATATGATATAATTTAAAATTCATATGATATGCATAAGCTAAAATGATTCTAATGGATTATAATCAGGATATAGGGGAAAATTTCACATCATAATCTACACCTTCTTCATGATTATATCCTTTAACTACTAATCTGGATTTATTCCTAGCAATGACCCCTTGATAATTCTATTTATTCCAAAGAACCCAATTATTTCCTATAACTGGATAATTGGTTGGTCTCTCTACTAGTTCCCGAACATTATTAATTCTAAATTTATCTAGTTCTTCCTACATATTTAGCATCCAAATTTCATCATCTAAGGATTCCTAAATATTTTTAGGTTATAACTGGGATACAAAGGTAGAAAATTCAGCTAGGTTTCCGATATTTCTTTTAGTTCAAATTTTTTTGTCTATATCTCCTATTACAGTTTCTAATGGATTGTTCTTTAGGTTTCTAGATTTTCTAGGTAAGAAAATTTCAGGTTCTTCAGTATCATGTTCTTCTGAACTAGTATTAATTTTATTAATATCATTTTCAAAATCATTTTTAAGGGTTTCAAGTTTCAATGTCATCAAAAGAATTAGTGACTTCATCAGTTTGATCTATCTTTTTACTAAAAGGGTTTGTTTCATCAAACTTCACATGAACTTATTCTTCAAAAATACTTGATTTTTCATTAAGCATCCAATAATCTTTCAAGGTTGCATAATATACTAAAAATATTCCTTCATAAACTTTTGGATCAAACTTACAAATTGTTTCCTTAGTAATCAAGACATACACCTTATATCCTAAAACTTCAAAGTACTTTACTTTTTTTTATTACAATGTTCATAAGGTGTCTTTTTGAAAATTGGATGAATTAAAACTCTATTCATGATATAACAGGCTATTCTTATAGATTATTTATAGAGATTGGTAGGAATACTGTATTCATTTATCATAGTCATAGCCATTTCTTTAATATTTCTATTTCTTCTTTCAAAAATTCCATTTTTTTGATGTGTTGTTGGTGTAGATAAGGTTTTTTAATACCAATATTTGAGAAAAAATTAATTGAATTCCCGATTCTCAAATTCTCTTCAATGATAAATTCTTAATGAAATTATTTTAATTTTTTTTCATTTTGAACAATTTTACAAAAACTTTCAAAAATAGCAAAAACTTCACTTTTTAGTTTTGGAAAATAAACTCAAGTAAATATAGAATAATAATCTATTAAAACATAAACATATAATTTACCATCCAAACTTTTTATCCTTGATGGTCCAAAAAAATCCATCTGGATAAGTTCTAAAAGTTTAGATGTAGTAATTTTGTTAATAGATTTAATAGAATATTTGTTCTACTTTCCAATTTGGCATGCATCACAGAATCTTTCATTGTCAAACTTAAGACTAGGACAATCATATGCCAATTATTTCTTAGAAAATATATTTAAAGCATAAATATTATAATGTCCAAGTCTTCTATGAAAAATTTATGATTCATTTTTCTTAGTAGTTAATCAATTCACTTTTTTATATATAATAAATTTAAATCCAAAGTAGAAAAAATATCAGTTCAAGGTGATCTAAACATAATCAACTTATCTTTAAACACAAATAATTATATTTTAAAAAATAAACATAAAAACTATAATAAAAAAGTTGATAAATAATTATCATATTTTTCTTTAACCCTTGAACGTATAATACTTTTTTTGAATGATATAGTATTTGGATTTCCAATAGTTTTAACTCCAACTATTTTTCCTTTGGAATTGTCACCAAAAGTGACAAGACCTATATCCATTTGGGTAAGCATGTAAAAATTTGATGGATCTCTACTAATATTCCAGGAAAACCACTATCCATATACTACATAAATTTTTTTTCCTGTGACATGTTACCTGAAAAATCAATTATAAAATGTTTGTTTTGGTACCTATATATTCTTGGGTCCAACAATGTTATCTAGCATTGATCTAGGAATCCAGATCTGCTTTGTTTTTCCATAATTTATATCACTTGATTTAGAAAAAAATTTAGAAATAAAAAATCTTTTAATACCACTAATTTGTGTATTTTTAAAATAAAATTTACTAGTAACATGGACTTTTGTTCCACAATGATAATAGGTTTCATTTTTAGAATTGGGAAAAAATAGTTTTTAAATAATTTAGATTTATTACCCTATCTTCTTGTCCCATATATTTCCCTTTTAATGAAATTCATTCTAAGAATCCTATTTATGATATTTTCTACTTTAGTAAAATCAAGTGCAGAACATTTATAAGTGTATAATTCATCTTGTAATGCTTTGATCCATTTTTCATGATCAAAACAGATTGTTATGGATGAATTGAATTTTTCCATCAACTCTTGATATTTTTTAAGAAAGGTATATCTTTCACCAAAAAAAATTATGAATATTTTTTAAATACTTATGTTTCTTCAATAAGGAATAATATTTTTATTATAGAATAGAATAATAGGCAGTGAATTTATAGTTTGAGTAACTGAAAGAATGTGAATCAGAATTAGATGAGTAATTTGTTTGTACTTTCTCCTCTTCATCCATGAATCACATATTGGAATTTATATTTGATTCCTCCTTATCTAAATCAGACTTTAAAGGATTGCTAGAGTCTTCAGATATACTCCATGTGGATTTCATTTCTCTTTTTATTTTATTCTCATAATTATCATTTTTTATATCTCTTTTTCGATCTTTTTCTTTCATCTTTCAATCATGAAAAATTATGTCTCATATGACAAAATTTATTGCATTCATAGAATCTAACTTCTCTTGATTCTTTCTCTCCCTTATTGAAGAACTTTTTGAATCAAATTTTCTTCTTGTAAAACTTGTTGAACTTTTTGGCTAGCTAAGCCAGTTCCATCTCAGAGTTAGATGAATCTAAATTCTTTTCTTCTATGACTTTTTGATTAATTTTTCTACTATGCTTTTTAGATGCCACATTCAAAGGAGTATTTGATTTCTTCACTAAAATATTATGATGTTCTGCTTCATCCTGAATTTCTGCCTCATACATCATCAGTATCCATATATGTTCTTTCATTGTCAGATCATTGACTGGGGATGATTATTGAATAGCAGTAGATATTCCACTCCATTTTGAGGGAAATACTCTGAGTACTTTTAAATCTTGAGCATCTTGTTTTATGGGTTCTTCTAAGGATGTTATATTGTTGAAAATATCATTAATACTTCCATTAATCTGTGTGATAATTTCTCCATCGAACATTCTAAAGGTGTCAAACATCAGCTTTGCTGTTACACACCTCATCTTTCTTACATCATCCATTCCTTTATAGGAAACTGCAATAGTTTTTCACATCTCATATGAAATTGGAAATTTTTATACATTATTAAACTCATCTGGTCCAAGAACATAGATTATAGAATTCATATCTTTATAATTTATATCATGTTTGGCTTATATTTCAACATCCCATGTTTCTGGTTTCTCTATAATCTTATAAGGAGTAATGATTTTTGAGTAAACTCTAAATCCAAGATTTTTTTGATAGATAATCATTCTTAATTTCCAATACCCATAATTTTCACCAATGAAGTATGGAGCTCAAACCATTGACATTACTTCTATAGGATCATCCATTTCCATCTTTGTATTGACCTTATATTTTTCAGCTTGTTATAGCTTTATTCAAAAGTCATTATCTAATACCAATTGTTATAGGTTCCAGGTGCGGTGGAAGCACGTGGATGGGTGTACCCAACTTTAATTTTGCCATAAAAAATGATCAATCCAAGATCTATCATGATGATAAATCAACAGATATTTGGAATAAAATGAAGAACGAAAAGGAAAGAGGGTAGTCCCAAAACCCTAGAGGATCATCATATGTTGGTTATAATTAATTTTATTAAAAGACAGGAATTACTTTGATGGAATTATCTCTCTGTTTATGATTCTGTTCATGATCCAATGTGATATGTATTTGCATCGCAAAAATCCAAGTACATGCATCCTCTAGTGGTGATCCACACGTTCTCCATGTATCTCTAGATGAGGCCGAAGAGATATCTTGGTGCTAGCGTAGAAGACGCTTTTCCTATGATTTACACCTTCGATCACCTTGAGAGCCACTTCCAAAGCTCTCTCATTGATCCGGTGGAGGAGGATCTCTCTCGTTACTTGAGAGAGTTATTAGAGGAAAGAAGTTCTCTCTTGGCTTGATATCTTTCTCCAGATCTATTGTGAACAACCATAAAGAATGACTTGATCTAATTAGAATAATATAATTAGGATTTATATTAAATAGAATAATAAAACCAATTAATTACGCAAAGGAACTTATTCATTTCATTTAATTATTAGTAAGAACCCATGTCTAATAATATCATTTGACTATTATTATCTCATGACATGTACCCAACGAATTGCCCCTAGTATTATTTAATTAATTAAATAATATTATTTCACACAAATCCCCATAAAAACTACATGGTGTTTATATTAATATACACAACGTGTACTTTTTTCCATTTTCTTTATTTCTTACACCACATTTATTAGAACATGAATAATGACTATTTATTTCTTAAATAAATATCACTGCATTATTTTATAATAAATATATTATTTCACCCTCAACATATTTTATCGAATAACTAGTGTCGAAATAAATGAAATCATGCATCATTGAATAATTATTAAACCAAAATAGATAATAATATTTATCCAACTTGTTAAATGAATATTTAATTGAGATACATAGATACACTTAGTGTGTGACCCTCTAGGACCCTTTCTTAGTGGAATTTGGTGGAGCCTACCTAAAGTCCAAGGTTAACATCTAGAAACATGACAAGTCACCCATAGAGAGATAAGTCAATGCTATAATGATGTGTCACCTTTTAATAATGCTTACCATGAAATGTAATCCCATTGTCTTGATATCTCGAATCAAGCAGGTTGCATGCTAGTGTCATCAACCCATGTGCTCAATTACTCTTTCTTTGAACTCCCAGAATTGAACTTTCCCATTACTCACCATAGACATGGATTTATTTAGGCTATATCAATTCCATCAAAGGGTCTAAGATATAAAATTTGTTTATGGAAAAAAGGGAAAAATCCTTTCTTGCATTATCTATTAATGCAGTATTACTCATGACACACCCAACATATACTACCTCACTGCGAAAAGTGCGTCATCACAGTTTTCATCAGTACATCTAAGTGTGAAAGTTGTAATACCCATTAATAATAATCTTAAAGTCTAAGGACCAATACACATGTTCATAGATAAGAATATCCAATGAAAATATAAAATGTGGATTTCCTAATGGTAGGTCTCATTCTCATAATATCCTCCTAGATATTACCAAGGGTGCACACCATGAGAAGGTGCCTCACAGTTTTATGAGTCCTCACCCCTAATGAACGATTTAATTTGTGTCCCCCAAATAACAACATCTGAACATAAGACATATATTCTAGAATAATGTTATGATACTTATGAGTTATCATTATAGCAAGGATCTGCTCTGACCCTTTAGTGAAACAGATATCCTTAGGACATTATCACATGCATTGTCAGATAGAATAAAAATAAATATGTGATAAGGTATTTATTAGTATTCAAATTCGTGAATACAAGTTTATCATAATGTATGAAGTAGTTGGTTCTAGGACACAAACTCAAATAGAATCCCACTTGGACTAGAGCTAACAACTAACAAATTTTAACCCGCTAGCTCTCACATGATATTCATGCTTCTGCTGAGATAGGCCTTTAGTCATGGGTTCTTCCACATTCTCTTCTATGAACACTCTGCTCAATATAACGTCACCACTTTAACCAAAATCCATCAAGAGGTGATACTTCTAGATAATGTGCTTTGTTTGTTGGTGTGACCTTGGTTATTTTTCAATATCCACCGCTGCAGTATTATAAAAATACAATTTTATAGGGTCTCTACTACTAGGCAAAACATCAAACTCCTAGAAAAAGTCTTGAATCTAGAAGGATTCCTTGGCTGCATCAGTTTCCACTATATATTCGTAATCCACTATAGAATCAACAACAACTAGCTACTTTGAACTCTTCCAGCTCACAGCTCCTCTGTTGAGACAAAAAACATATCCTTATTGCAACTTGAAATCATTATAATATATATAAAAAATAGTATCAACATACCCTCTGATGAAAAGCTCATCGTCTCCTCCATATACTAGGATCATGTCTTTAGTTCTTCCCATATACTTAAGGATAGTTCTAACAGTAGTCCAATACTGTTCTCATGGATCTGCTTGATATCTACCTACCATGATCAGTGAATGGGAAACATCAAGCCTGGTACATAACATGGAATACATGATGGATCCTATAGTCGATGCGTATGAGATATTACTCATCCTATCTTTCTCCTGTTGTGTCTGAGGACACATTCTCTTAGAAAGATGTAGGCCATATGACACTGAAACCAATCCCCTCTTGGATTGTTCCATACTTAATATCTTTAGTATCTGGTCAATGTATATACACTGACATAGTCCAAGAAGCCTCTTGGATCTATCACAAATGATCCTAATCCCCAGAATGTAGGCTGCTTCACCTAAGTCCTTCTTGGAGAAACACTTGTTCAGGAAGTGTTTAACTAACTGTAATACTGGTACACCGTTTCCAAAAAGTAATATGCTATCAACATATACTACTTGGATAATGATCGCATTCCCATCAAAACTCTTATAAACACATGGCTTACATTTGTCCTTAATGAAACCAAATTCCTTTATGGATTTATACAATCAAATGTTACATTATTTGGATGCTATATTTAATCCATAAATGGATTTTTGCAACTTGCAAACCCGTTTGGCTTCACCTGGTGTCACAAACCCTTCTGGTTGTGTCATATAGACATCTTCCTAAAGATTCCTATTATGGAATTATGTTTTGACATCCATCTTCCAAATCTCAGAGTCATGGTAAGATGCTATGGAAAGTATGATTCTTATGGATTTAAACATGGAAATTGGTGAGAAGGTTTCATTGTAGTCAATTTATTGACATTGTCAAAATCCTTTATCCACTAGCCTTGATTTATAGGTGCTAACTTGACCTTCCATGTCCATATTTCTCTTGAAAACCCATTTTCATACAACATGCTTTACATAAACTAGCTCATCAACCAGAACCCAGACTTGGTTATGATACATAGAATCCATCTCAGATTTCAAAACTTCTAGCCACCTTGCCGCTTTTGAGATCCCTACTACTTCCTTGAATGAGATTGGTTCATCATTGCCCAAAAACAATGATTCACCATCCTTTGTGACTAAGAAACCAAATCTCTCTAGTTACCTTACCTTTCTTGAGCACCTATGAAGTACTTGTGTTTCTGGAACCTCTTCCATGGGGACCTGTGGAAAGTTTTCATGTAACTACTCCTGTGTATCTTTAGCACTAACTTCATTGAAGTCAATCTCTCCCCCACTATCATTTTTGAGGATGTGATCCCTCTCAAGAAAAATGGATTTTCTGGTGACATTCACTTTCTTCTATAAAGGGTTATATAGGTAATATCATTTATATCCCTTGGTATATCCTATTAAGATACACCTCATGTCCCCTGGTGATATTTTTTTCCCGAGAAGGCATTAACAAATGCCTCGCATCCCCATACACATGTGTGCGACAAAATGGATTTCTTTATATTATATAACTCAGAGGGAATTCTATTTTCTGCCTTATTTGGTACTCAGTTTAATGTGTATTCTACAGTTTGTAATGAATATCTGCAAAAGGATAATGGAAGATTTGTATGACCCATCAACGACCTCACCATGTCTAACAAGGTGTGGTTCCTCCTTTCACTAACACCATTCCACTATGGTGTATAAGGAGGACTGAGTTGAGATAGAATCCTAGAATCCTATAAAAGGTTAATGAACTCTTGGTTTAGATATTCCACCTCGATCTGATCGAAGATTCTTTATCTTCTTAACAAGATGATTCTCTACTTCATTTTTGAATTCTTTAAATTTATCCATGGACTTTGACTTATACCTCATTAAGTAGATATATCCATATCTACTCAAATCATTAGTAAAAGTAATGAAGTATGAATATCCACCTCTAGATTCTACTATAAACGGTCTACCCACATCCATGTGTACTGATCCAAGAAACTATTTGACCCTTTCACCATATCCTCTGAAATGCACCTTGGTCATTTTCCCATGTAAACAAGAATGAAATCTATAAAGTGGTTTTTCCTCAGTAGAGACTAGATAACCATCTAGGAAAATCTTTTTCAAACACTTCTTGTTTGTAAGACCGATATGATAATTCCACTACTAGGTGTTTTAGGAGTCATGTGAGTTTGTTTTGTTATCAATTTCCAACACATGGTTTTTATAATTTAATACATACAAACCATTATTTTAATGCATGATACACTATAAAATATCTCAATTTTTCCAACAAGGGTATATTTGTTGGTAAAAGTACATTTTCTGTTGGTAAAATGTTTTACCAACACATATGTCCTTGTCACTAAAATGTCAGTAAAAACTCTGTCACTAAATGTTTTTTCGGTAGATAAAATAGTTCTGTTATAATTATAATATTACCAATGGATAATATATATGTTGGTTAAAGTGTTTAGCAATATATTCTTATGAAAAATGTTTCTTTTGGTAAAGATATTACTAATATATAATATCTATTTATAAATTAAATTTAAATAAAAATTATAAATTTTATTTCTAGTTAAATTTCATATTATATTTATTAATTTATCATATATAATTAATCTATTTTAATTAATAAACCGAAGGCTATTTAAAATAATGTTCAAACTTAGAAAGAAAATTAATTATATTAATACTGAAATTTAATACACAATAAAACACAAAAACATAGCATCCCCCCCAAACAAGATCCCATCCAAGTACCAACACCCATACTTTCCCTAGTACTAGCTCCAAAACCAGCAACCCATCCATGCCACATGACTAGCGATCCGGCTCCTGCTATTCCACAACCTTTAGTGCATCAACACCAATGATCCATCCATGCCCTAGGACCAGTGAGTTAGCTCCAGGACCAATAAGAAACTTCAATCAACTGCTATACCACAGTCTTTAGCTCTAATATCTCCACCACACAAAGCCAAAAAGCATACAAAAAATGAGCCATCTCCAATACCAACAAGAAAAAAATTGATCCAGCTTCAATAACAACGAGAAACCTCAAATCAGTGCTATGGCACACCCTTTAGCTCTAATGCCTATAACACAAACAACCAAAAAGAATACAGTGAAAAATATTTGCATGAATTGAAACCAAAATAAAAATAAATGGAAGTACAAAACATTATTTTCATAGTGATCCATTTTCATCATCCCTATTGATATCTCATGGATTTGAGAAAAAGAGAGCAGTAAAGTGACAATAGTCTATAAAATGAAATATTATTAAGAAATAAAGATAAAAATCATTTCTAATCAATTCCCCCTTGAAGAAGTCATCCCACCATGTTATTTAATTGAAAAAAATACTCGAAACAGATTAATAATGACAAGAAGAATATTATGAGAAGAAATAGAAAAATAAGATGGAGAAGAAGAAAAATAGAAGAAGCACAAAAAACACAAAAATAAACAGCACCTTAAGTAGGATTTTATTCATCATTAAAAGTGGTTGAGCACTTGAAGAGTACCATGGAGAGTTATTATTTACAAACAAGACTTGACAATATTTATAGAAATAAAGAGAGAATAATTTGGGTGCCTAAGTGTGTATGTGGCCCTCTCTTGAGGATTTTCAAGCAACGACCTAGCATAAATCCACCAAATCCCATGCCCAATTTCTCTAATCTGTTTGTTGCCATCCATGTGATTGAGTTGTGTGAAACTTCAATGTTGAATTGTTAATGAGATATTTAGGGATGGAATATGGATTTTTAGTGGGCCTAGTTGAAGTGGAATGGTGGGCTGAGTTAAATCGGTGTAGGGGTTGTTGATAGTGATGGAATGGGATGGCTGTTGGGCAACCTAGTTGGGAGCTAAAGTTGTTGGCTTGTATATTATGATTGGTTGGGCAGGGGATTATTGGTTGGAATTAATGAAATAATAGAGGTAGGAGTGTTTGGTCTATAATATAAGTGTTAGGATTCATTTTCAACAGACGAAGGAGTGTTTGGTCTATAATATTAGTGAAAGACTTTGTTTTTAATAGATTAATTAGGGGATGGACATGCTTACGAGGGGATAAATTTATATGGGAAGTCATTATAGATTTTAGGGATGGAATGGTTGCAGTGGAGGTGGGTTTTTTTGGTTTAGGCTTTGGATAAAGTGGTCTTGAAGCGGTTTCAGAAGTAGGGATGGAAGCGTGGGTCCATTGTAATTTGATGTGAGCTGGGGATTAGAATGGTGACAGACTTGGAGTGTAGGGTGAGGATGAAGTGAAGAGATGTTAGTGGATGACTTAGCATTGAAATTCTGTCGACCACCTAGTATTTAATGTCTTGAACTAAACATTGAGCATCCTATGAAACAATGGCGAACCTATACAAATTTCATATGAGTCAAAAAAACACACACAGCTAATGTGAGAGTCTCCAGCAAGAGCCCTCCTCTATCTAGGCTTAGTAGTAGCTATAAATCATACCTAATAGGAGAATTTGTGCCTCCTTCAATCTCAAATACAGTCAGTAATGAACTCTCTGGAAGGATTTATAGTGGCTTCCTTCTGGGAAATAGACCATGAACAACAAACGAGACCCATCATACATGCATGAGTAGAGATTTATCAGAGCATGACAACTCTCAATTCAGCTGAGTGGCATAACAGGATTATGAAAAAGATTTTATATGAAATTTTGTGCATACATGTGTTCTTAAGTGTGTGTGAATAGGAACCACCCAATAATATTAGCAGGCACAAGGAGAAAACTCTAGGACATTTTTAGAGTGTGTAATAATTCATAACACCAAGAAACCAATATGAAAATACATCTAGATTAATCAAATTGTGTGAAAAACACAAATGAAACTTGAACCTATACTAGATATTGATACATCATGCAAGGACACTGCAACACCTAGTAATGAAAGGAATTCATAAAGTGTTTCTATATGAGAGAATGAATATGTGAAACATAGTTTTAACAGCAATACCCCACAATTCCCTCATTTGAATATAATACGAGTCCTGCCTAATCACCTATCATGAAATTCATGAATTAAATTGAATGCTCTTAATAGGCCCTAGCCTTTGGAAGGTTCACTTACTCACCTTAAGTACTCAACATCACATGTGATTTTATATAAAAAACCATTGAGGGATGATCTAAAATTATGAAATCAAGATTCCACAGTAATAAAATAACTTTATTCTCATATGTATTAGAATGTCTGGGATGAATCTTTTCTTGAACTATCAAGGATTCCCACATATATAAATATAAACCCATGAAGAGATTATCCACCACAATTATTGATGACCTGGAAAATTCATCCTTCCAATTCTTTAGGAAACCCCTATATTGAATGGATGAATAAGAAGCATAAGAATGAATCAATACTACACCGCAATAATGATGATAAAACAAATTTTCATTAGAATTGATACTATTCAATGATGTTTCATTCATTAGGACAAACCTCCATACAGATAATATCAAGAATATGATTTTAAGTCCTCACATATATGGATTGAGTATCCACATATTGTTAACCAAACCATTACAGTTTTTATTAAAGATAGATAAAGGTGAACCATGGATTTTTTCATCAAGTGAATGTTGCTCCATGCTGCTGAAATAAAGCTGGACGAGTGCACCCCTTCCTCTAATCAAGTTATTGATGTATTAATCTGCGAGGGATGGAGTTGAACAAATAAATAATAGAGGAAGGGACATCAACCAATGCCAATCTATAAATAAGTTTCTATACACAGAAAAAGAAAATGTCATACAACAAAAACAATCAAGGGGTTTGATGATTTGAACCGTCCACCAAATAACATCTTCGCGCTCCTCAATCTTTTACATTGCTCTTATTCTATGTGATTGATTGAGAATTGAATCCATGGAAGCTTTTACAATATCTAGGGCATTGTTGATCATCCAAGGAGAAAGAACGTGAAGCAATGGCAGTGGGGGATGATTGAGGATGGAAGTGACTGAGAGGTGGGATGTAGAATGCAGGGAGGTGGTGGAAGGGAGGTTGAATGCAGGGAGGTGGTGGCAATGGAGGCAGAATGCAGGGAGGTGGTGGCCGAGAGGCGGAACGCAGGGAGGTGGTGACCGGGGAGGTGGAACGTAGGGAGGCAGTACCCGGGAGTCAGAACGTAGGGAGGCGCTGGCCGAGGAGGCGGAACGCCGGGAGGTGATGGCGGGGGAGGCGGAACGCAGGGAGGCAGTGGCTGAGAAGCGCAACACAGGGAGGTGGTGGAGGGGGAGGCGGAACACTTGGAGGTGCTTGTAGGGAAGGCGTGGGAGATTGTTCAAGCGAATCACTAGGGTTAAGCTTCTATTTTATGTTTTTATGTATTTTTATCATTATTGAAAATATATTTTAAATTCATTATAAATGGTGATATTTTTAAATGGAATGTTTTTTATTTGTCTCATTTTTTTATAAATATTTTTAAAAAGTCATTTGTTGGTATACATATATATATATATACATACATACATACATATATATGTATTCTATTATTTGTAAAACATTTTTTATAAAACAATTTATTAGAAAAAACCTTATAATGGTAAAATATTTGTTGGTAATAACAGGTATTAATAAAATATTCATGTGTTGGTAGAAAAATGATGATATTAATATGAAAAAATAACAGATTTAACTATTGGTAAAAGATATGTTGGTATTGGACTGTTTATACCAACAAATATACCTATTAGTAATACAAATTGTTGGTAGTTATAATTAATACTGACAAAACTCAATATCTGTTGGAATTAATCATTTTTACCAAAAAATATATTATGTGTCACTATTTTTTTGTTGGTAAAAGCCACATTTTTATAGTGATACCATAACATATGTTGTTCTTATAAAAGAAAAAACCTTTATTTAAAAACTTAAAAATAAATCCATCCATATCCAAAAATGATATAGAAATTATGTTCTTGGTAACACTAGGTAAATAATAAAAATTATGTAAAACCAAAAGCATCCTACTTGGAAATGATATATGGTAATCGCCAATGGCCAATGCAACCATCCTTACACCATTGGTAGCTCGAAGGCCCACATGCCCTCTAAAAAAATTTCTAAATATACTTGGTTACTTAATTTGAATAAATATGTGAGCCCCACATGATACATCTAATACCCAATGTGTAGAAATGAAAATATTACACTTGATAAGAAACACAACTTTAGTGTCCCCGCACATCAGGGTGTAGTTCCTCTTCTAATGGCCTATATTTCCACATGAAAAACATAATGTCTCTCATTACCGTCCCTACCAGTAAATATTCCCCTTTTTGAAGGGACAATGCTTAGGGGATTCAGACAGTTTATAAACCCTTGGCCCCTATTCCTTGTCCATCCTCCTCTTATTCACCATAAGGACTGAGGGTTTTTCATGCACCATGTCCTTATCTACCTATAAAATCAAGGTCAGATGTTCTGATAGACTCTTCTCACTGTTTCTCATGTTTTTGTTGATAATAAAGCTATAGAATGTCTTGGGTAGTGATGATAGGATGAGATCTGTATGCAACTCATCCAGGAACTTAATATCTAAGATGTCTAGGCGTTCAATGTATCCAATCAGCTTGAATATATGAGGCCCAACTGGCACATACTCTCCAAGCTTAGTTGTGAACAAATCATTGGAGATCTCATATCTGTCCTACATCTCCTTCTCTTGTTAGAGATCATTAAGGTGAGACATCATGCTATACACGTCCATGTTTTCATGTTGCTTCAAGAGATATTTAGACATAGCCAATTCCATAAAACATTAGAAATATATGGAATCATCCAAATGTTTCATATAGAGAGATATTTCATCATCAGTAGCCTCCTTTCTAGTCATAACTTTAACAGGATCCTATAGAACATACAATTTTCTCTCCTAGTGAAGTACAACACATAAACGCCTCTTCCATTCCTAGAAATTGGTGCTAGTAAAAATATTTTCCTTCTTGAGTATGGTTCACAATGATATGTTGGATGTGATTTTTATTTTCATTTCTATAAATTAATATGATCAAAGATTTAGTACTTTATCATGATAAAACTGATACAAATAAATAATTTAATACTTATTAGTCTCCTAGTATTTTATCAAAATCCAATAGCCCTCACAATTGACATCATAATATTCTTTTACCTGAATATTCTAGTGGAAAGGATCCATATTTCTCTTTACATTACCCCAAATAGGTTTGGTCAATAAACTTAAAAGGTTTTAGGTAGGCATTCCAAATTACAACTACATTAACTCACAGCTCCTTGATCTATTGTGTTGAGTCAATAAGGTATCCTTATAAATTTTCCATTCCTTCATGCTTGGGGTGATTGTTGAGTCAATAAGGTTTCCTTATGAATTTTCCATTCCTTATTTTTTTGAAAATCATAAACACCTTATCTTATGGAAAATTTCATTTTACCCTATGTTTTACTTTTATAAGGAAAATTTTCCTTCCCCATGGAAATTTATCCGTACCATGTTTTTCATTGTTAATTTTGTCTAAAGTATAAACTTTGGTTTCAAATACAAAACCTCAGAATCATATATATACTTAGATATAAATAATTATGTTCTCAGGATCCGAATTCAGGTTTTGAACACTCTGAATTCAGACTCTGAACTCTTCTGAGTTATAACTTTGAGTTCTCTGAATTCAGACTCTGAAATCTTCTGAGTTCTGACTCTAAGTTCTCTGAATTCAAACTCTAAACTATTATGAGTTCTGACTCTTAGTTCTATGAATTTAGACTCTAAACTCTTCTGAGTTCAGACTCCTAATTATTATGAATTCAGATTCTGAACTTTCAAAGTTCAGGTTTCGAATTCTTGTGAATCCAGATTCCAAATTTCCTTGAAATTCAGACTCCAGAATTCTATAGAATTCAGGTTCTGACTTCCTTGGAAAACAGAATCTGAATATCCTTGTATTATAGATACCTAATGTGTTTTGTGGTTATACTCTGAATTATTTTTCCTTACACTACAAAAAATGATTTTGGTTATGTAATAATATTCTTGCTTATATTTTTTTTGGTTATAAAATGATGTCGTGTATTTAGTTACTAACTAACAGTTGTTTGAGTGAAACATGTACAGTTCCCTAGGAAATTCAAGGAAAAATATGACCATTGGAGGAGGGAGCCAACCGTTGGAGCTGTGCCTATAAATATGAGCTCATTTGAAAGAGCTCATAACTTTGAATGACAAGTTGATCAATCTAGATATTACATGCTGCTGAATTGATTTCTAGAGAGAGATAATTTTCATGCTTAGTGCGTACTGAACTTCTAGTTTAGAATTGTTTTGTACAGATTCGAATGTTGCTGATTAAATTCAAGGGCTTCTGGGGATATGAAGGTAGAGGTGTAGACTACCTTAAAGCATGAGGACTTCCTTGTAGAGGAAGGTGTCGACTACCTTGAAGTTGAGGGCTTGTGGGGATAGCAAGATAGACTCCGATCTTTTTATCGAGGGCTTACCCTGGTGTGGGTAAGATAGATTTTCTTGAAATTATAAATCAAGGGACCTTTATCCAAGGTTGTTGGATACCCTTCTCTTTAGGTTGAAAGATTTACTACTTGTTACTTGTTTGTTTCAAGTTTTCCACTACATTTTGATTGTCGAGGAAAGTATAACTATTTTATACTTCCTTACATTTGTACACTTTGATATAGTGAGATTATATATGCTTGAAGGTATAATCCATATCTTTATAAACATTTGTTAAGTTTCATTTCCGGAACCGTCTTTCCAGAATCACATTCTCGGAATCAGTTTTCTGGAATCAAGAAAGTTTTTAGAACTATAGGTTTTGTGAATTTACCTTGTTTAACCTTGTTAAACAATAGAAATGTTTCTAACCAACATTAAAAGTTCTTAAAGAATTTTTAAAGTGTGAAATTCACCCCCATCTTGTGTATTGAGCATCATTAGATACTATAATCAGTATCTTCATTCATTATTTCGATCCTACAATTGGTATTAGAGGCTGGCGACCTCATACCCTGAACCAATCCTACAATTGGAATCAGAGGATAGTGACCTCATACCCTGAACCAATACTACAATTGGTATTAGAGGAGGTCTCTGAATTACTTATATTCACATATAAGTTTTCTTGCTCAAGTTTTTCATTGTTCTATATTTTCCTTGCTGAGGAATATTTTCCTTGTTTACAAAATTTTATTACTAAAAAGTTTGTGTGGAATGTTTTTCATTAAGATGGCAGGAATAAATGTTGGTTCCATTGACAACCTAAATCCAAATAAACAACCTATTTTTGATGGGAATGATTACAAATATTGGAGAGATCATATGAAAACATTCATTATCAATACTGGAGTAAATAATTTTGTTATTCTTACTGGAGGATATAAATTCCCTGACAAGGATGTTAGTACTTTCACCAACCATGAAAAGAATGAATATCAACTAAATTATAAGGTACGCAACACATTGATTTGTTCCATGACTAGAAATATATATATATATATATATATATATATATATATCCAAATTTCATCTTTTGAAGTAGAAAATTGTATATGGAAGAAGCTTTAAGTTACTCACTATAGAACTTCCAAAGTTATTGAAACTAGAAGAGCCATGCTCAGAGCTTAATATCATGGTTTTTTTCTTTCCTTATGGAGAACCCATATATAAGGTGCAAAAAAGATTCATGACTTTTGTTAATAGTTTACAATATATGGGTGAGAAAGGATTAGATGATGGATCTCTTGTGGAAAAGATCATAGACATCATGAACAATGAGTGTGAATCCAAGAGAACAACTATAGATGAGAATATGAAGGTTACTTAGATTTCTCTTAATGAACTTGTTGGAACTATTCTTCAACATGAGACTAGAATGAAGAGAGATGCTGATAATGTTAAGAAGAATAATGGGAATGGCAATGTTTCTTTTACTACAACTTTAAATCATATAAAATCCAAGACTCCTAAGAGATATACTAGATCTAAATCTAAGAAGGCTATTATACAATCTGAATCTAGTGGAAGTGAATCCTTAGAAAATGAACTAGAAAATCTTGCTTGAAGGATGAACAAGATTGTTGGCCAGAATAAGTTTCCATCCATATACACAAATAAATAAATGAAATATAAGAAAGATTCAGAAGTCACATGTTATGAATGCAAGAGAGATGGACATATAAAACCTGATTTTCCTATGCTTAAAAGAAAGTAAAGAAAGGAAAATCATTCTGAGATAAATAGGAAGAGGTACTAAAAATTCAAAGTTAAGAATGTACCGAAAGCTAATGACACCTGGAGTGCCATTGGTGGTGACTCTTCAGATGAATCATCAGAGTAAAAATCTTCTGGATAGAAGAATCATTGTTTAATAGCCAGAGTATCTATTGAATATCATTGCTTAATGGCTAAGTTACACAATTCTTAATCTATGACCAACGTATCCCTAAATGATAATTATAGTGATAGTAAATATTATAACTCTTCTGATGAAGAATCTTCTTCTAATAAAGATAATACTTTACCAACCTGTGAATAAGTTTCAAGGTTTGCTAAGCCTCTTGAGAATGAAAATTCTAAACTCAACAAAAATCCTGAAAAGGAAAATTATAGGATTTCTATACTTACTAAAGAAGTATCATATCTTTCTAAAGATCTTGATATAAAAAATCTTGACTTTGAAAATATTTTAAAAAACCACGAGGAGGTGAATTATGATAAGGATAAACTTTCTAAGGATCTAGAAAAACTAATTTCTAAGAAAAATGTTTTCGAGCCTAACTCTAGTTCAAAAAAAAATGTTTTGGAAGATAAAAACTTAGTTATAAAACTAAAATGTGAAATATTTTTATTGATGAAGTGTTTGTCAAGCTTTACCTTAGGTAAGTAAATTTTTTATAAGATTTATTCTCAAATCCGACCTCTATGGAATAATTCTGGATTTGGTTATACTGGTTCTGAACTGATTTTTAGTAACAAGTATTTTGTTCCTCAAAGTGCTCCTTTCTGCACTAAGTGTCAGTGTGGTGGGAATTGGGAAAACAATTCTTCCTTAAATAAAACATAGTCTTTAGGTTTTCACAAATCCTATTTTTCTAAGAAGATGTGGATACCTAATATTTTTCTTTCCAAAATTTCCGAATCCAAGAAATTTTGGATTCTGAAAGTCTAAAATTCTTATTTTCAGGAAAATAAAGAAAGTACCAACAACAATACTTGGTACATGGATAGTGGATGTTCCTTAAATATGACTGGTAACAAAAACTACTTTGAAAAGATTATCAAGATGAAAGTAGGAAAATTAACTTTCGTAGATAATGATAAGGGATAATATATTGGTATAGATAACATCATTCTTCTTGAAAAAACATTGATTTCAAATGTTTTATTTGTTAATGGTCTTAAGAACAACCTCATTAGCACAAGTCAATTATGTAATGAAGGTTACCTTGTGAATTTTAGGAATGAAAAGTGCTTAGTACACAATTCCAAGGGAGAGTTTATTCTTTCCGCCCATAGGCATGATAATGTTTACACACTACACTTAGAAGACCTTAGGATCCAAGACCTACCTTGACTTAGGGAAATGGAAGATCATTATTCGTTTTGACATAGATTGTTAGGTCACTATTACCTTAGGAACCTATGAAAACTCTCTAAGAAAAGATTATTTAAGGATCTACCAGAGCTTATATTTTATTCTTAAAAAGTTTTTGATCCTTGTCAATATGGAAAGCAACATAAATCATGTTTTAAATCAGTTAGTGAAGTCTTAACCATTGATCCATTATAGTTAGTGCATATGGATATTTTTGGTCCAACACAAACCAGAAGCATTGGAGGAAAATATTATGTATTTTCCTTAGTTGATGATTACACAATACTTATGTGGGTCTATTTTCTAGCAAAGAAAGAAGAAGATTTTTCTTATTTCAAAAGTTTTAGATCCCAAGTTAAAAATGAGAAAAACCTTCCTTTGATAAATATTCATAGTTTTCATAGAGGAGAATTTCAAAATTCTGATTTTGAAACATTTTGTAGTAGAAAATGCATTACTCATAACCTCTCAGCACCTAGAACACCCCAAAAAAATGGTGTTGTTGAAAGAAGAAATAGAATTCTTCGTGAGGTAAAAAGAACCATGTTGAGGGAATATTCTATAGACAAACATTTTGGGATGATGCTGTACGTACTACTTGTTATACTATAAATTGTGTTTTGATTAGACCTTTTCTTAATAAAACTCTTTATAAATTATCAAATGGTAGAAAACATAGACCTTCATACTTCAAGGTTTTTGGTTGCAAGGTATTTATTTTGAATACTAAATATAATCTTCACAAATTCACACCAAAATCTGATGAAGGAATTTTCTTAGGCTACTCCACAACATCTAAGTCTTATAGATTTTTCTGTAAAAGAACTTGTGCTATTGAAGAAACAGTACATGTCATATTTGATGAAACTGATACTTTTGTTTTTTAAACAACCCCAACCAACATCTATGGATGTGTTTTAAAAAAGAAATTATCAACCATTGTTATAAGATCCTTTTAATAAGGAAAATGTACAAGAAAAATCTTCTGAAGCATTTACCCCATAATATTTCCTACCCTATGTTGATGAAGAAATTTTTACAAAACCCAAATCAGTTGTTTCTTAAGAATCATCATAGTGATAGTATCATTGGTGATTTAAATAAACCTATAAGGACTAGAAGTTTCTTAAGTAATAAATTAGAACATTTAGCATTCCATTCCCAATAAGTACCAAAAATCACTGATGAAGCTTTAGATGATGATGATTGGATAAAATCTATGCAAGATGAACTAAATTAATTAGAAAGGAATAAATTATGGACCTTATTTGAAAGACCAAATAAAACTTCTATTATTGGAGTAAAATGGGTCTTCAAAAATAAATTTTATGAAAATGGAATGATAGTAATAAATAAAGCTAGATTTTTTTCTAAAGGCTATAATCAACAAGAAGGAATATACTATGAAGAAACCTATGCTATAGTAGCTAGACTTGAATCTATTCATGTTCTACTTGCCTTTGCATCATTCTTCAACTTCAAACCTTTTCAAATGGACGTGAAATGTGATTTCCTTAATGGTTTTGTACAAGAGGAAGTTTTTTTAACAAACTCCTATTTTTGAAGATACAAAACATCCTAAACATGTTTGTAAACTTTCCAAAGCTTCGTATGGACTTAAGAATTCCCCTCGAGCTTGGTATGATAGGCTTATGAGATTTTTGCTTCAAAATAATTATGTTAAGGGGAAAACAGATCCAACCCTTTTTATAAAGAAAGATATGAAAAATGTTTTGATTGTTCAAATTTATGCTTATGACATTATATCTGGTTCAACTCAGCAATCTTTAACAGATTCCTTTGCAGATCTAATGAAATCTGAGTTTGAAATGAGTATGATGGGTGAGTTAACATTTTTTCCTTGGTTTTCAAATTTATCAAAAATTGGAGGGAATCTATATATCCCAACATAAGTATATTAAATATCTTCCTAAAAATTATGTATATGACAACACTAAGAGAATTTGTACTCCCATTGGTACCTCAAACACACTTGATCTTGATGAAGTTGGGAAACCAGTAGATCAAACATCTTTTAGATGTATTATAGGAAGTTTATTTTACTTGACAGGTAGTCATCCAGACTAAATGTTTTCAGTATGCTTATGTGCAAGATATAAATCCAATCATAAGGAATCTCATTTAAAGGTAGAGAAAAGAATATTTCTCTACTAAAATGGAACCATGGATTTATGACTCTTTTATACTTCTGGAAATTATTTTATTTTAAAGAGTTTTTCGAATACTGACTTTTAGTGGATGTAGAATGGATAGAAAGAGTACATCAGGAAATTATTATTTCTTAGGAGATTTATTAGTATCTTGGTCATGCAAGAAGCAACACTCAGTAGCACTTTTCACTGATAAAGCCAAATATGTAGTAGGTGGAAGTTGCTGTGCTCAAGTGTTGTGGATGCAACACACACTCACAGACTATGGTATGAGTTTTACTAAAACACAAATTTTTTGTGTTAATACTAGTGCCATTGACTTAAGTAAAAACCCTGCACATCACTCTTGTGCAAAACACATAGATGATAGGCATCACTTTCTTAGGGATCACACACAAAAAGGAGATATCATTCTTCAATTTATCGGAACACAAGATAAACTTGTTGATATTTTAACAAAATCATTACCATCCGATAGATTTGAATACATTAAACAGAAGTTAGTAATGATAATCATAATGTAATATTTCTTGTTAAAATTATTTTTAAACCAATCTCCTTACAGTAATAAACTCATTTTCATAGGGGGAGTACATTTTCATGTTAGTTTTCAAGCCTTTCGTAATGAAAATTTTTGTCGTCATATTTTTCAAATCTTCCGTAATGAAAATTTTCGTAGTCAGATTTTTTCAAATCTTTTGTTATGGAAATTTTCATAGCCATATTTTTCAAATCTTTCGTAATGGAAATTTTCGTAGCCAGATTTTTCAAATCTTTCATTAGGAAAATTTTTGTAGTAAGATTTTCAAATTTTTTTCATAATTAAGATTTTCGTACTTAAAATTTTTGTAATGAAGATTTTCCTACATAAAATTTTTGTAATAGAGATTTTTGTTTTTATTTTTTTTCATAATCAAAATTTTCCAGAATCTGAAGTTCTTCAAGAAGGATTTTCCCCATTACGAATAATCTTCCTAGAAATCCGAAAGGTATGTTACCTTTCCCAAGTTTTCGTAATCATACTTTACTTGCTGTTAGTTTCTTTTGTTTTTAAATTTTTTCAGATTCTCTTTTCCTAAATCCGAATTTATTTCTTAAAAACCTCAAAAGATCGGATTCTACCATGTTTTCTTTATGGCTATCATATCAACTGTCAGATCTGATTAGAAGGATTTTCAGCCATTTGATTGAGTTTGGAAGATGAACCACCGGATCAAACTCCTATATAAAGGAACCCCGATGGTTGTCCCACATCGAATCTCAAGCTCTCGCGTGCTGAAGTTCTGCCCTTCTACATAACCTCATTCTATATTTTCAAGGGTGTCACGACCCGTCCTCGGGGCCCGTGCCGTGACTACCCCAAGCCCGCCTTCCATAGGCCAGGGGCTGGCGACTAGAACCAAGGTGTAAATCCCAACAAAAAGGGAAGGAATTGCCTTTGAAAAGTAAACAAGCACCATAGAGTAAGCAAGCGGAAAAGTAAACACTAAGAAAAAAACTGTACAAGCTGTGCTGAAAGTAAAAGGGGCCGGAAATACAAGCCTAACAGTAAAGAACAACTAAAAGGAAAAACAGCAACTGAAAAGGTAAAATTGTTGCATCGAGCCGTCCTCTGGAAGTCCCACCTGAAGGGTGGGTACAGAGAGCCTCCACTGCTCCTCGGGTCCACCTGACCGCTCCGAGTACGTCCCGCCCAGTGGTCCACCTCCAGGCACCGTCCTGCTCCGCACGCCTCCACCATGATCAGCGCTGTCCGTCGTCTGCAACCACCACAATGTAGTGCGGGCAAAGCCCGTGCAGGGGTGAGTATAAGCTACTCAGTAAGGACCCCGAGACCCCCGAAGGTCTCCCGAAATCCACAAAGGATAATCCACAAAGGAAAGATACAATCACGAAGTAACATCTGACACGGCTTAGGTATATGCCCATACATATAGCTAAGTCATCAATTCCCGTTCGGCTCCAACGTCCGAGCCCAAGCACAACCCAGTCCACACAGGAAAGCAAACGTATACCCACACAGGTTAGAACAACACAATCCACAAAGGAGAGTAAACAGTAAATCCACACAGGATAGCTCAACACAATCCACAAAGGAGAGAAACAAAAGATTCAGCTCACACAGGTATACTTCTTCAGATGACGATAAAGATGATCACTGATCCATCTAAGTCGTTGGACCCACGAAGGATCGATAGGTAACTAACCCCCGCAATGACCCACACAGGATCGGACCCACACAGGATCGGGCCCACACAGGACTGAGCCCACGCAGGACCTGTAGGCGCTGGCTCACACAGAACCGCTGAGCGCTGACCCACACAAGATCGGACCCACACAGGATCGGGCCCACACAGGACTGGGCCCACACAGGACCTGAAGCACTGATCCATGCAGGATCGCTGAGTGCAGTAGTCGTCGCAGTCCACTGAGAATCTCTGCACAGTCGTCGCCGCGGTCCACTGAGGATCTCTGCACGGTCGTCGTCGGAGTCCACAGAGGATCTCTGCACAGTCGTCGCCGCAGTCCACTGAGGATCTCTGCACGGTCGTCGCTGTCGAAGAAGCAGTCGCAACCAGCCTAGGGTTCCGCACACAGCAAGCTCGTGCGGGAGGGTCCGCTCCACGAGTCGAGAGGCTGATACATCAACTAACACAAAGTCCGAAGTTGATGTATCCAAAAGCTCCGTATCGCTAATAGGAACTCAACGTCACAAACGACGCGTCGATCGGACGCCCGGTCTGAGAGTTATTGGCGTTTTCGTCTCAGGGGCCCGGTTGGTTTTTAAGGAAAAACCAACCCGACTGTACTCCACCTACGTCCAAACCTCGGGTGGAGTATGCCAAAAGATCCGTCTCACAAAGAGGAACTCAACAAAGCTGACGGAACGTCAATCAGACGTCCGTAGCTCAAGATACGTCCATTTGAACGAAGACCGTCCGAAGACGGGGGGTACGGGCCCGGGCCGACTCGGCCCGACCCCCCCAGGAGTCGGCCGAACCGGGTCGACCCGACCCGGTCCGGTCCGGCCAGGGCATGGCCCAGCCGGTCGGACCGGCCTGGCCCGGTTCGGCCGAGCGGTCGAACGGCCGAGGCACGCGGGGCGCCGCCCTCGCGGCCTGGTGGTGCCGCGCCCCCCCACCCCGCGTGGGGCCGCGTTGAGTCGGGACGCGGCTTCAGCCGAGTCCGAGGGCACCGGACCCGCGCGGCCGCGGTTCCGCGGGTGCCGCCGCCACCGCAGCTTCAGCCGCGGAGGCCTGTCCGGCGGCGCGCCGGGGCGCCGCTACTCCCGGCTGCTGGCGCAGCCGCGCCGGCGCCCCGCGCCGCCGGCGAGTTCAACGGGCCACCGGGATCGTTCCGGTGGTCCGATTCTCTTCCCGTCTGCGCCATTGCTCCTCCTGGGACTCGTTCTTCACTGCAGAATCGTCAAACATCCTTTGCGGCACGTTCCGTCGTCGCCCGTCAAATCTGCACAAAACGAAGAACGGCGGAGGGTCGTCGGGCCGTGTTCGTTTGGCGCGCACCCTCCGCGTTAGATATAAACAAACGAGAGAATTTTGTTCAACACATGAACCGACAATTTTAATAAAATGAAATTGTTCAATTGAAACTGGTTCTTTAATTTTTAAAGAACGTTCACGGGAATAAAGAGGGGTATTCCAAATTATAAAATCCCTACCTCGATGATCTTCGCGCGCGGGCGTTCTTCGCGGAAAAGCTCGTCGCGGAAGAGAGGGATCGTCGGGTCGTCGCGGGGAGGTGTCGCGTCGTCGCGGGGAGGTGTCGCGTCGTTGCGGAATCCGGCGTTGAGTCGGCGAACTCAAGCAGCCGATCGAAGATCCGTCGCGGAGTAAGAGACGTCACAGAAGAACGTTGTTGGCGTTGCGGATCACGGCGTCGCGTCGTCGATTTCCGGGTTCGGCGTTCTTCGCGTTCTTCGTGTTCTTCGCATTCTTCACGTTCTTCGCGAAGGAGGAAGAAGAAATAAGAATTCTGTCTCAACGAGTAATCCCCCAAAAGATTTTGGTTGGTCTTATTTTATTAATATGCCAACACATGAAAACAGGATAAGAAACGATTGAAATAATTCGTTGAATTAATTCAACGAAAGAAACAGCCCATTTAATTCACAAAATAAACTGCCCAATTAAATGGTCTGTTAAGATTTTAAGAAACGCGTCAGTTGACTCTCATTAAGACGGGTTTTCGCAGGTGCGTTTCTTAGCGGAAAGAAACGGCGGGGCTCGTGCGGGCCCCACCTCACAAATATCCTACCAAGGGGGTAGGATATTTCTGGATAGAATCCTATCCGGTTTAACTTAGTTCAAGCCACCTTTAAGTGGCTTCAAGTGGCTTAAGAGAAATAAAATAAAGTTGTCGCAAAATTATTTTACTTCTCAACTTTAAGCTTGAAAATTAAAAACCACACCCGAACAAACGCAACTCCGGAAGAGGCATTTCTAAATGAATACCGGCGCTGTGATTTCATCGGTGCCCTCAGAATTCTATTCCGGGCACCGGTTCAAAAGTTAGAAAAACCCACTCGTCCGTTCACTGAACGTACCCGAGTCAAACTTCGAAAAAATGATTCCGGGCACACTGGGCCTCGGAATCAGGTGCTGTCAGAGACTGCGCTCTTGTAAAATTCCAAAGAAAATTAAGAAAAAAAATTTCCTTGAAATTTACGGGTCTTTACATTACTCCCACCTCAGGACTTTACGTCCCCGTAAAGATACATCAAAAACTAGGGAAACAAATGTGGGTGCTGAGCATGCATCTGAGCCTCCCTCTCCCGAGTGCTCTCCTGGAGGTTCCCGTGCTTCCATCTGATGCACACAAGAGGAATCGATCGCCCACGTAGGACTCACTATTGTCAATCCTCTATCTCCACTGGGACCTCTGCAAAAGTCGCACCATCATCCACGTCTAGCTCCCCATATTCAATGATGTGCGTCGGGTCGTGCACATATCTCCTCAGCTGGGATACGTGGAAGACGTCGTGCACCCGGTGCAACTGAGGTGGTAGAGCTAGGCGATAAGCCACCTCGCCAATCCTGCTGAGGACCTGGAAAGGCCCGATAAAGCGTGGAGAGAACTTGCCGCCTCGGACAAATCTCCGCAAACCACGTCGAGGTGAGACACACAAGAAGACGAGGTCACCATCCTCGAACTCTAGTGGCCTCCGTCTCCTGTCAGCATATGACTTATGCCGGCTCTGTGCTATCCTCATCCGCTCCTGGATGACCTGGACCTTCTCTGTCGTGGCCCGGACCATCTCTGGTCCCACAAGTGCTGACTCCCCAGGGTCTGTCCAGCACAAAGGAGATCTGTAAGGCCTACCATACAACGCCTCATAGGGTGCCATCCCGATGGTGGAGTTGTAGCTGTTGTTGTACGCGAACTCCACCAAGGGTAGGTGGTCCTCCCAGCTGCGACCAAAGTTGAGGACACATGCACGGAGCATGTCCTCGAGGGTCTGAATGGTCCTCTCCGTCTGACCGTCCGTCTGAGGGTGAAAGGTGGTGCTCAGTCGTAGCCGCGTCCCGAACGCCTCCTGCAACCCCTTACAAAGCTGGGAAGTAAAGAGAGCGTCCCGATCGGAGACGATAGTCGATGGCACACCGTGAAGTCGTACAATCTCCTGAATGTAGAGACACCCCAAGCTCTCCACTGAGCCCTGCTCTCGGATGGGTAAGAAGTGTGCCGACTTGGTGAGTCAGTCAACAATCACCCAAATAAAGTCATGACCTCTGGAAGTGCGTGGAAGTCCAGTCACAAAGTCCATAGATATCCCGTCCCACTTCCACTACGGGACCTCCAAGGGCTGTACCAAGCCTACTGGTACCTGATGCTCTACCTTCACCTGCTGGCAGGTGAGGTACCGTGAAATGAACTCTGCCACATCCTTCTTCATGCCCGGCCACCAGTGCTATCGTCTGAGATCCTGGTACATCTTCGCCACTCCAGGATATACCGCCAAAGGAGAAATGTGAAACTCTCTCAGCACCTCCTCTCGTAAAGCGACTGGTACCAAGGTACGTCCTCTGAAAAGGACGTCGTGCTCTGCTCCAAGGGAGAAACTATCAGGTGCCTGTCCCGAGGATATCTGTGTACGCCGTGTCTCACAGTCAGCGTCCCCACTTTGTGCCTCTCTGACCCACTGTAGAAGTGAGGAGAGACTGTGAGTGACTGAAGGAAGACTGCCCCGTCTCTATCCACAAAGGATATCTGCAAGGCGGCTAGCTGCTCTGTCACCTCCTCAAGTAGCTGGATGCCCGACCTCCTGCTGAGGGCATCGGCTACCACGTTCCCCTTCCTAGGAGTATAGACTATCTCAAAGTCATAGTCCTGGAGGAACTCGAGCCATTGCCGCTGTATCAGGTTCAGGTCCTTCTGAGAGAAGATGTACCTGAGACTCTGGTGGTCAGAAAAGACAGTGAAGCTATCGCCCATCAGATTGTGCCGCTATGTCTTCAGGGCGAAGACCACTGCTGCCAACTCCAAGTCATGGGTAGCGTAGTTCTACTCATGCGACCTCAACTGACGTGATCCGTAGGCAATAACGGCCTGCTCCTGCATCAGGACACACCCGAGTCCGGTCCCTGATGCATCGCAGTTGACTACGTATCCAACTCCCTCCTCAGGCAACCTGAAGATAGGTGCGCTGGTCAACCTCTGCCTCAGCTCCTGGAAGCTCTGCTGACATCTGTCTGACCACACGAAGGGTTTCCCCTTCTTCGTCAACGCTGAGAGTGGGGACGCAACTCTGGAGAAGTCCGGCACAAATCTACGATAGTATCCGGCTAGGCCCAAGAAACTCCGCACCTATGTCACGCTCTTGGGTGGCTCCCAAGCTAGCACTGCCTCGATCTTCGCGGGATCCACTGCAAATCCCGCCTCAGAAATGACGTGCCCCAAGAAGTGGACCTCACGTAACTAGAACTGGCACTTCGAGAGCTTTCCATAAAGCTGGTGCTCTCGGAGTGTGTCTAGTACAACACGCAAGTGGTAGGCGTGCTCTTCCTCGGTGGCTGAGTACACCAAGATGTCGTCGATGAAGACTACGACAAATCGATCGAGGTATGGCTGGAATATCCTGTTCATGAGGCTCATGAACACTGCTAGAGCGTTGGTTACAGCGAAAGGCATAACCAAGAACTCATAGTGGCCATACCGACACCTGAAGGCCGTCTTCTGCACATCCTCGTCTCGAACTCTGAGCTGATGATAGCCTGACCTGAGGTCTATCTTCGAGAACCATCGTGCTCCCTTGAGCTGATCGAAGAGGTCATCAATACTGGGTAGCGGATACTTGTTCCTCACTGTCACCTGGTTCAGGCGACGATAATCGACACACATTTGCAAGCTCCCGTCCGCCTTCTTGGCGAACAAAATCAGGGAAGCCCAGGGTGAAACACTGGGTCGGATGAACCCCTCGCCCTGAAAGTCCTCCAACTGTACCCGCAGCTCTCGAAGCTCAGCGGGGGCCATCCGATATGCTGGAGTGGATATCGGGCCTATCCCGGGGTACATGTCAATATAAAAGTCTACCTCTCTGCGAGGAGGTAGTCCTGGAACGTCATCGGGAAAGACGTCCGCGTACTGATCCACCACTGCAGGAAAATTGGGACTCCGCACGTCAACTGCTCCCAGGATGAGGCTAGCCAACTGATGAGTGATGGGATGACCTCTCCTCTGTGTGAGTCAATCCTGTGCTGCTAAGGCTCCCTTCTTGCCGGTGAAGGTGAACCTGCTCCCGTCGGTGCACACACATCGCACCTTGCGCCTAATGCAGTCAATCTGAGCATGGACCGTAGATAACCAATCCATGCCCAAGATGACGTCGTAAGGCCTCGACGCCTCTACAAGAAGATCCCAACCGAAGCTCTCGCCTCCTAGAGTAAGCTCGCACTGCCGGCACCAGTGTGTAATCGTCGAGTCTGCTCCCGTAGGAGTCTCTAGCCGCAAGGATCGAGCCAACGGCTCTGTCGGAATCTCCGAGCTCCGAACAAGGGCAGTGGCTATGAAAGAGTGACTCACTCTTGTGTCTATCGGAACTGCAGCAAGGGTGTAATAGATACAGATCGTACCTCGAATCATCTCTGGCGCGCCGTGGTCGTAGGCCTCTGCTGCCTGGAGCTGCGCCTGTCTCTGCCCGCCAGCTCCCTGTGGTCGGGGCGGGCCTCCTAGTGGTGGTGGTGGCAGAGCCTCAAAGAGTCACCCACCACTTGCTGCTCGGCCAGCTCCTCTGCCTCGTCCGCCTCCTCCCTGCGGACTGCCACGGTCAACCCTCTTCCTCTGCCTGGGTGGTCCCTCCACCGTCTGCTGCCCCTCGGTACGACGGGTCGGGCAGTCACGAGCCATGTGGCCCTGCCTGCCGCACTCGTAGCACTGTCTGCCTCTCGGAAGGATGGCTCAGCGCTGTGTGCCCCGCACCGCTGAGCCAATGTCCCGGGGTCGTCTGCCGGAAGGCCTGGTCTGCCTGGAACCTTGAGTCATCCATCGACTACCTGCTTCCGAAGACTCCGCTATCTGCCACCCTACGGTAGGTCTCGCTGTGGACTCAGCTAGGAAGCTCTCGATCAGGAGGGCTCGCTCTAGTACTCCTGCCTGGGTCGGGATGCTGAGGGAGATCAGCGATGCCCTGATCTCGTGTCCCAATCCCTGCTCGAAGGTCCAGGTCCGGATGAAGGGGTCCCGTACCATGTCTGTCGAGTAGCGAGAAAGGTCGGTGAACCTTGCCGTGTACTGGGCGACCGTCAAGCTGCCCTGCCGCAACTGAAGAAGCTCCTGGATGCGCACCGCATGGAGGGTGGCCGGGACGAACTCTGAGCGGAAGAGGCTCTCGAAGTCCGTCCAGATGAGGGTGGCCTCATCGTGTACCTAGAGCATCAGGCTCCACCATCGCCCTATTGCTGCGTGCAGTAGGCTCGCCGCGAGGATCACCATGAGGTCTGCTGGTGTCCTCACTAGCCTGAAAACTCGGACGACCGCCTCCAGCCAGTCCTCGGCTGCCTGGGGGTCCAACTCCCCACGGAACCTGGGTGGTCGCTGGCGCTGGAACTCGTGCAGAGCTCCGAGGCGTCGTGCGTCGTCAGCTGCCAGTGCTGGAATCATCGGGGGCTCGACGGGTAAAGGTACCGCCGGTGCCTCTGCTGTCAACGAGCCCTGTACCGAGGCCTCGTCGCTCGGCGGGCTGTCGTCGCGCTATACTCTAGGAACCCTAGATGGCTTCTGTCGTCGTGCCATCCTGAAAAGGAAACAAGTATGCCACGGTCAGAACAATATACCTGGTGAGCTGACACAATTAATCACAGAGAAAACTTGAAACACACATGCAATCAATGTTTTTGTGCATTAAGTCGGAAATCAGAAGTCAGGGTCCTGGTGTATGGATACGTCGGCCGCCGCACCAACACTGGACTCCCTGGACTGATAACCACACTTAATACGCTAAACACTATTGCTTCACATAGAAGAAAGATCAGAGTCTGCGGTAGAACTGACCACCTCTGATACCAGTTTGTCACGACCCATCCTCGGGGCCCGTGCCGTGACTACCCCAAGCCCGCATTCCATAGGCCAGGGGCTGGAGACTAGCACCAAGGCGTAAATCCCAACAAAAAGGGAAGGCATTGCCTTTGAAAAGTAAACAAGCACTACAGAGTAAGCAAGCGGAAAAGTAAACACTAAGAAAAAAACTGTACAAGCTGTGTTGAAAGTAAAAGGGGCCGGAAATACAAGCCCAACAGTAAAGTACAACTGAAAGGAAAAACATCAACTGAAAAGTGAAAACTGCTGCGTCGAGCCGTCCTCTGGAAGTCCCACCTGAAGGGTGGGTACAGATAGCCTCCACTGCTCCTCGGGTCCACCTGACCGCTCCGAGTACGTCCCGCCCAGTGGTCCACCTCCAGGCACCGTCCTGCTCGGCACGCCTCCACCACGATCATTGCTGTCCGTCATCTGCAACCACCACAACGTAGTGCGGGCAAAGCCCGTGCAGGGGTGAGTATAAGCTACTCAGTAGGGACCCCGAGACCCCCGAAGGTCTCCTGAAATCCACAAAGGATAATCCACAAAGGAAAGATACAATCACGAAGTAACATCTGACACGGCTTAGGTATATGCCCATACATATACCTAAGTCATCAATTCCCGTTTGGCTCCAACGTCCGAGCCCAAGAACAACCCAGTCCACACAGGAAAGCAAACGTATACCCACACAGGATAGAACAACAAAATCAACAAAGGAGAGTAAACAGTAAATCAACATAGGATAGCTCAACACAATCCACAAAGGAGAGAAACACAAGATTCAGCTCACACAGGTATACTTCTTCGGATGACGATAAAGATGATCACTGATCCATCTAAGTCATCGGACCCATGAAGGATCGATAGGTAACTAACCCCCGCAATGACCCACACAGGATCAGACCCACACAGGATCGGGCCCACACAGGACCGGGCCCACGCAGGACCTGTAGGCACTGGCTCACAAAGAACCGCTGAGCGCTGACCCACACAGGATCAGACCCACACAGGATCGGGCCCACACAGGACCGTGCCCACACAGGACCTGAAGCACTGATCCACGCAGGATCGCTGAGTGCAGTAGTCGTCGCAGTCCACTGAGGATCTCTGCACAGTCGTCGCCGCGGTCCACTAAGGATCTCTGCACGGTCGTCGTCGGAGTCCACGGAGGATCTCTGCACAGTCGTCGCCGCAGTCCACTAAGGAACTCTGCACAGTCGTCGTTGTCGAAGAAGCAGTCGCAGCCAGCCTAGGGTTTCGCACACAGCAAGCTCGTTCGGGAGGGTCCGCTCCACGAGCTGAGAGGCTGATACATCAACTGACACACAGTCCGAAGTTGATGTTTTCAAAAGCTTTGTATCGCTAACAGGAACTCAACGTCGTAGACGGCACGTCGATCGGACGCTCGGTCTGAGAGTTATTGGCTTTTTTGTTCCAGGGGCCCCGGTTGGTTTTTAAGGCAAAACCAACCCAAACATACTCCACCTGCGTCCAAACCTCGGGCTGAGTATGCCAAAAGATCCGTCTCACAAAGAGGAACTCAACAAAGCTGACGACACGTCAATCGAACGTCTGTAGCTCAAGATACGACCATTTGAACGAAGACCATCCGAAGACGGGGGGTACGGGCCCGGGCCGACCCGGCCCGACCCCCCCCGGGAGTTGGCCGAACCGGGTGGACCCGAACCGGGTTGACCCGACCCGGTCCGGTCGGACCGGCCTGGCCCGGTTCGATCGAGCGGCCGAGGCACGCGGGGCGCTGCCCCCGCGGCCTGGTGGTGCCCCCCCCCCCCCCGCGTGGGGCCGCATTGAGTCGGGACGTGGCTTTAGCCACGTCCGAGGGCACCGGACCCGCGCGGCCGTGGGTCCGTCGGTGCCGTCGCCGCCGCGGCGGCCCGCCGGGGCGCCGCCGCTCCCGGCTGCCGGTGCCGCCACGCCGGCGACCCGCTCCGCCGGTGAGTTCCGCGGGCAACCGGGATCGTTCCAGTGGTCCGATTCTCTTCCCGTCTGTGCCATTGCTCCTCCCGGGAATCGTTCTTCACTGCGGAATCGTCAAACATCCGTTGCGGCACGTTCCGTCGTCGCCCGTCAAATCTGCACAAAACGAAGAACAGCGGAGGGTCGTCGGGCCGTGTTCGTTTGGCCCGCACCCTCCGCGTTAGATATAAAAAAACGGGAGAATTTTGTTCAACACATGAACTGACAATTTTAATAAAATGAAATTGTTCAATTGAAACTGGTTCTTTATTTTTTAAAGAACGTTCACGGGAATAAAGAGGGGTATTCTAAATTATAAAATCCCTACCTCGATGATCGTCGCGCGCGAGCGTTCTTCGCGGAAAAGCTCGTCGTGGAAGAGAGGGATCGTCGCGTCGTCGTGGGGAGGTGTCGCGTCGTCGCCGAATCCGGCGTTGAGTCGGCGAACTCAAGCAGCCGATCGAAGATCCGTCGCGGAGGAAGAGATGTCGCAGAAGAACGTTGTCGGCGTTGCGGATCACGGTGTCGCGTCGTCGATTTCCAGGTTCGGCGTTCTTCGCGTTCTTCGTGAAGGAGGAAGAAGAAACAAGAATTCTATCTCAACGAGTAATCCCCCAAAAGATTTTGGTTGGTCTTATTTTATTAATATGCCAACACACGAAAACAGGATAAGAAACGATTGAAATAATTCGTTGAATTAATTCAACGAAAGAAACAGCCCATTTAATTCACGAAATAAACCGCCCAATTAAATGGCCTGTTAAGATTTTAAGAAACACGTCAGTTGACTCTCATTAAGACGGGTTTTCGCGGGTGCGTTTCTTAGCGGAAAGAAACGGAGGGGCTCGTGCGGGCCCCACCTCACAAATATCCTACCAAGGGGGTAGGATATTTCTGGATAGCATCCTATCCGGTTTAACTTAGTTCAAGCCTCCTTTAAGTGGCTTCAAGTTGCTTAAGCGAAATAAAATAATGTTGTCGCAAAATTATTTTATTTCTCAACTTTAAGCCCGAAAATTAAAAACCACACCCAAGAAAACGCAACTCCAGAAGAGGCATTTCTAAGCGAATACCAGCGCTGCGATTTCATCGGTTCTCTCAAAATTCAATTCCGGGCACCGGTTCAAAAGTTAGAAAAACCCGCTCGTCCGTTCACTGAACGTACCCGAGTCAAACTTCGAAAAAATGATTCCGGGCACACTAGGCCTCGGAATCAGGTGCCGTCAGAGACTGCGCTCTTGTAAAATTCCAAAGAAAATTAAGAAAAAAAATTTTCTTGAAATTTACGGGTCTTTACAAAGGGTCTCTCAATTCCGAATGTCTGTCAAAGAATTTTCTCAGAATGATATGTCTACTCTCAAGTCAATCTCGGAGTGGCAGGTCTATATAGAAAGGTTGGTGCATCCAAAATTTTTAACTAAGTATGATTCGATCATCTCAAAGAACATTAAGCTAAATGGATGGGAGAGTATTTGTGTATCGAAGCCAGGGGCTCATGATTTAGTATATCTAGACTTGCTAGTTGAATTTTATGAATCAGTTAGTTTCTTTAAGGAAGAAGATAGAGAAAAGTTTTCTTTCATGAGATATGGAAAGACTTATGTCTTTCATATACTAAATAAGCTAATTTGGTTGGTATTCCATACGAAGGGGAAGTTGAGTTCTGTTCTGATAAGTTTCCAGATGTCAAAGGAAGTTTTGTTAAGAAGAAGGCTATGGAATGTCTTGGACTCTCTGATGTAAAGACTCCTAAGATTGACCAATTGTCTTCAAATCATCGAATTCCCGAATTATGGGTTCCTGGATTCATCATTCTGAGAAAAGGGGACAAGGAAACATTGAAGAAGAGTGACATGTATATATTGGATTTCATGGTGAACCAAAGGAAGATCAATCTGGTTAATCATATTCTCATTACAATTGAGAAGATTAAGAATGGGAATTTGAAGGCTCAGATAATCATGTATCCAGCCATTATTTCCAAGTCAATTGTTCTCTGATTAGAATCTTTTAAAATTCCTTACAGCTCAAAGCCAAGGAATTGAAAAGTCATGTTAGTCAGTGATGATACCCTAAAGAAGATGAACATTGGTTTTTCTACAGACTCCGGAGAATTTAATGACTTACCAGAGGAAGAATATGAAGCTATTCTGAAAAAAATAGAAGTAGATGAACCGTCCAAAAAGGGAGGAATGAAGAGGAAGGTGAAAGAATTAGTAGTGGAAGGAAAAACTGCAGAGCCCAGGGAAATCCAATCCGCACCTCCAAAACCTAAGAAGAAAAAATCATATCTGGATGAGGTAGATGCTAAGTGGAGATAAGAAAAATACAATAGGAAAACAGGGGAGCCAAGTTTTGGTTTGGATCATAGAGAAGAAGAATTTTTAAAATAGAAGACAGTTGATGAGATTGAAAGGCAAGATAAAGAAAAGAAGAAAAATAAGAAGTTTACTGAATCCGAGATAGTGCAATAACTCCTAAAGGCTGCTAATAATGTATCAAAGAGTATTCCGGTACCAGAATCCTTCCTGGTAGAAACTTTACATGAAACTTCGGGGAAGAAATTTTTGACTTTGGACAAAGTCAAAGAGGTAAAAGAACTAGATGAAGTTTAAGAATAAGTAGAAAGAAGTGGTGATACCACAGAGTTGATTAAGCAAGTAGAAGATTTTCATGAGAAAGAAATCCCATCCGAAAGGATCTCAATCCGAACTTCTGAAGCGGAATCTTCAAAGATGGCTAAAATTGGGAAAGATGAGAAAGGATAAGATGACAAGTTTGAAGAAGAAGTGAATAAGCTATCTGAATAATAAAGTTATAATCATTATTTCACACACCCAGAGGATGCTAAGTCAGGATCAAAAAAAGAATTATAGATGAAGATAATATTTTTCATCTGTCTGACAGTGAACATAAATCTCCAGATGAGGAAGCCATTCCAAAAACCGATATGGGTAAACATGAGGTTGTTGATACACCTACTAAAGCTGTTGTAATGAAGAAAGAAGCTGGTGGATATTCAAAGAGGAAACTTGTTGAGCTAGAAAAAGAGCCCTCACCTAGCAATGTTTCAGATTTAGAATCATCATCTCTTGGACATGATTTTGTTGTTTAGTCATTGAAGAAGCTTGTTGGGACCATTCTGATTTTTCTAAGCATAGACTCCAGATGCCAGATGATTCAACACACACTAAATCATAAATTAGATTCAGTATCCATAATGATGGATAAGTGTGTAAAGCTTGAGAATGATTTCAAGAATTTATTCATTAACTAGGATGCCCACAAAAGGTATTGTAAGAAAATGGTCAGCTGGTCAAAGAAGGAAGTTGAAGATATGAGAGATCTTTATGAGTTACAAGATAGTGTCAAGAAGGAATTTGACATTGAAGATGGTAAGATCAAGGATCTCACAAGTGGTTTTGAAGAAAATCAGACTTTGGAACAGAATTCTAGGAGTCAAGAAGTGAATTATTTGAATGGGAAACTGTATTCAGTGGCTCAAAGCTGGAAGAGAGAAAGAGATCTTCTGATTGAGATAGAAGAAAATATTTTCAAACCGGAAGAAGTCCTGAAGGCTCAGGAAGAGACTCTTAAGGCTCAAGAAGACATAATCAAAGCCTTAGAGAAGAAAGCTTAGGATCAAGATGAGATTCCCAAATGAGTATAGGAAGGCCACAAAGAGCTTAATAAGATCAAAACAATATTGAAGAAGCTAATTCCCAAGGAAAAGGAAGGATAACTTTGTTTAAATCCAATATTTTGTCATATTTTCCTTGTATAATTTTTTCCTATCATAATGAAATGTTTGGTTACTTGTCTTTTGGATGTGTTGTACTAATATATCAGGTACAATAATTTCTTTTCCATTCCCTCAAATTCCTTTTTGAAAATCAGAAAGGGGGAGAAAGCAAAAAGAATACTTAGTAAAGAAGAAATGTCCCTAAGTAAAGGGGAGTTAATCTAAGGGGGAGTTTTCATTTAAATGTTTTATGTATTCAAGATAATGAAAAATATCATTCTAGAAATCTATAATACAATCCTTAGTGTTCCAAAGACTAAGGGGGAGTTAGTTGTATTAATCATTTCCCATGTGTCAAGGGAGAGAAGATTTATTTTCTAAGTCCTTATATTCTTTTTCGTAAGGATGTTTGTGATTTCTAAAAAGGTGGTGATTGTTGAGTGAATAAGGTTTCCTTATTAATTTTTCATTCCTTCTTGATTGGGGAGATTGTTGAGTCAATATGGTTTCCTTATGACTTTTCCATTCCTTCTTGTTTTGAAAATCAAAAACACCTTATATTAAGGAAAATTTCATTTTACCCTATGATTTACTATCATAAGGAAAATTTTCCTTCCCTAAGGAAATTTATCCTTACCATGTTTTTCATTGTTCATTTTTTCTAAAGTATAAAATTCATTTTCGTATCCAAAACCTCAGAATCATATATAAACTTAGATATAAAACATTCTATTTTTAGGATCCTAATTCAGGTTCCGAAATCTTTGAATTCAGACTCTGAACTCTTCTGAGTTATGAATCCGAGTTCTCTGAATTCAGACTCCAAACTATTTTGAGTTCTAACTCTGAGTTCCCTGAATTCAGACTCCAAACTCTTAGGTGTTTTGACTTCATGTTTTCTGAATTCAGACTCCAAACTCTTCTGAGTTCAAACTCTAAATTCTTATGAATTCATATTCTGAACATTCTAAGTTTAGGTTCCGAATTCTTGTGAATCTAGATTCCAAATTTCCTTGAAATTCAGACTCCATAATTCTATAGAATTCAAGTTCCGAATTCCTTGGATGAGAGAATATAAATATCCTTGTATTATAGATACCGAATGTTTTTTTGGTTAGACTCCGACCTATTTTTCCTTACACTCCAAAAAATGATTTTGGTTATGTAATCATATTATAGCTTGCACTTATTTTGGTTATAAAACGATGTTGTTTATTCAGTTACTAATTAACCATTTTTTGAGTGACACATGTACAGGTCCCTCCTAAATTCAAGGGAAAATATTACCGTTGGAGGAGGGAGCCACCCGTTGGAGTTGTGCCTATAAATAGGAGCTAATTTAAAAGAGATCATTACTTTAAACGACAAGTTGATCAATCTAAAGATTACATGATGCTGAAGTGATTTATAGAGAGAGATACTTTTCATGCTTTGTGAATACTGAAATTCTTGTTCATAATTGGTTCGTGCGACTCCAAATGTTTCTGAGTAAATTTGAGGGCTTCTGGGGATAGGAAGACAGAGGTGTCGACTATCCTAATGCTTGAGGTCTTCCTTGCCGAGGAAGATAGAGGTGCCGACTAACTTGAAGTTTAGGGCTTGCGGGGATAGAAAGACATATTCCGATCATTTTATGAAGGGCTTACCCTGGTGTGGGTAATACAAACTTTCTTGAAAGTACAAATCAAGGGACCTTTATCCAAGGTTGTTGGATAACCTTCTCTTTGTTTTATAAGATTTACTACTTGTTACTGGTTTGTTTCATGTTTTCTATTGTATTTTCATTGTCAAGGAAAGTATAACTATATTATACTTCCTTAAATTTGTACACTCTGATATAGTGAGATTCTATAAAATTTAAGGTAGAATCCTTATCTTTTTAAGCATTTGTTAAGATTCATTTTCGGAACCATCTTTCAGGAGTCTCATTCTTGGAATCACTTATATGGAATCAAGAATGTTTGTAGAACTAGAGGTTTTGTGAATTTAAATTTTTTAACCTTGTTAAACAATCAAAAGGTTTATAATGAACTTTAAAAGTTCCGAAAGATTTTTTTAAGTCTACAATTCACCCCCACCTCTTGTATATTGAGCATTATTAGATACTACAATCAGTATCTTAATTCATTATTTCGATCCTACACGCTGAGTGGACTCCCCAATCCTGAAATCCTTTTATTTTGGATTTCCTCAACCTTTGCCTCTTGGTCACACCAAGTCCTGCTGTGGCAGTCAAACCTTGATGTGAACCAAGTTAATTCAACCCAAATCCTCAAATTAGTATTCCCCAATAATTGAAATCTCCCCAACTAGGTTTGGTCAAGCACTTTGAACAGTGGTTCGATTCTAACCAAGATTATGGAAGACTATACTGACTTAATACTTCCTTGAGGGATTTCATCATTATACGTAAAATTATATTTTATTATATTTCTTACATCCTTCTTAATATTATGTTTGATATACATATGTGATTAACCATGTCAAAGATAATATTTACACATAATCAGGTCTTATTTTAGTTACATATTTCATGATTGTTTAATTCATTAATTGTGTAATCGTGACAACACACCCACAATAATTAAACCATTCAACGGACAAAAATAAAATAAATGGTATGATCAAGATTTCACTCTATTGGTCACTTTATCTAGTGGTTGATAAACTAACCCGATACCTAGGGAGAAACACCTTGAACCTTTTGGGTCCGTGTTTACAGCTTTCCAACTATCCACCTTTATGTCTGCTTATATTGGTTTCACCTTGGCTCCTAATATGAGGTGCCTCCACTAGATTGGGAGCTCCACACATTACATATGCTTTTATCTCACATGTAATTGAGGGGTAAAATGGGGTTTTACGTAAAATAAACCTCGGGTATATATGCCCTGCATATTAATAAGGAGAAGGCTCGTGGGCCAATAATTTTAATTTAAATAAATAAATTAAAAGAAAAAATCCATATACAAAGGTCCTGGTCTAGCTCATGTTCATTTATACATGAAATGATATTTATGCATAAATAAAACTAGAATTCAATCCTTCAATCATTATTGTTTGAGATAAATCATGCTTGAATCAATCAATTATTATCATTAATTAATCAATCCTTTTATCTTAAACCCTTTTCTGAATTTCCTTGAGATTCTCATCCATCATAATTTTAAAAAAATAAATTTATATAAAATCATATTTGTACGTAACTTTTACCATAGAGGAAACCCGGTGAATTAAAACTCATAACTACCTAATGATTATAAATGAACACTACATAGATGTTAAATTAAACAGATATGTATAAAACTCTTATCACGTGTTGTGCCCCATCTTTATTCCTGCACCATGGTACACATCTCAAGGGATTGAATAATATAATAATAAATTTTAATAAATCTTCATAAATTTGATGGGTACATAGTGTGTAGTTCCTATTATATAGTGTTTACTATCATTCACCGTCTATCCAAAGTACAAACTCGGGGATATGGTGTGTAGATGTACTTCGAAAATCTTCAAAGTACATGGTGTTTCCAGTGGGACACACACTGTGTAGTATCTGGGTTACATAGTCTCCCAATGTACAAGTCGTGTACGTGGTACATGGTCCAACCCTAACCTGAAGAGACTACACATAGTGTCTAGTCGTCCACATAGTGTGTAATCTAGAAACTATGTGCCACCAGTTCTTGGTCAACACACGAAGTCATAAAGACTTAGATAAACTCCAACACATGTATTGGTTTGGAGAACAAATTCTGATGCATTGAACCTTGACTACATGGCATGTGACGTAGAATACACGACACATATTCTGGTGTTGTATGACCAGGAACCTTTTTCACCTCCAGATGATATTTTCTATTTTATTTTAATCAAAATTTAAAGAAATGATTGTTTCTGTAAGGTGAACGAGAAACAAAAGAGGAGGAATAGATATCATGATTCAGATCTACAGAATGATTAACTTGAATTAAAACCAATATATTATTAAATGTGTAAATAATCAAATTAAAAAACTAAATAATTATAATTAATGATATGACCACTCTAATACCACTTGAAGGTTTTGGGCACAGTGGAAGCATGTCGATGGGTGTACCCAACTTTACTTTTACCATTTACAACGATCAATATGAGATCCACCCTGATGATAAAATGCCGAATCTTCAAAATATAATGAAGGACAAAAAGTAATGATGGAATTCTCAGAAACATATAAAGGATCATCATATGTTGGTTATAATTAATTTAATTTAAATACAAGAATTTTCTTGATGGAATTCTCTCTCCATTGATGCTTCTGATCATAATCCAATGTGATCTACCATTGCGTCACAGAAGCCAATTATAGGATTCCTCTAGTGGTGATCCACATATGATCCATGTATCTCTAGATGTCTCCAAAGAGATATCTGGGTGCTAGCATGGAATAGCCTTCATTTGAGATGTCTTCATTCGATCGCCTTGAGAGCCACTTTCAAAGCGCTCTCCTTGATTTAGTAGAGGAGGATCTCTCTCAAAACATGAGAGAATTCTTGGAGGAAATGGATTCTATACTACCTTTGGAGCTTCCTCCAGATGCATTGCGCACAACCACAGATGATGGATAGATCTAATGAGAATAATGTAATTGGGATTTATATTACTTAGAATAGTAAAATGAATTAATTACCCAAAGGCATTTATTAATTTCATTTAATTCTTAGTACGACCCCATGTCTAATAATAACATTTGACTATTATTATCACTTGACATGCACCCAAATAATTACACCAAATATTATTTAATTAAATAAATAATATTTTTCTCAAAAATCCCTAGAAAAACTACATTGCATGTATATTAATATACACGGTGTGTACTATTGTTTTTCCATTTTCTTTATTTCCTCCACCAAATTTATTAGACCTTAACTAATGCCCATTTATTTATTAAATAAATATCACTGGATTATTTGTGAATAAATATATTATTTTTCCCATAATATATTCACTTGAATAACTAGTGTCAAAATAAATGCGATCAGTCATCCTTGAATAAGTATTAAACAAAAACCGAGAATAATCTTTATTCAACATGTAAAATGAATAGTTAACTGAGATACTTAGATACACTTAGTGTGTGACCCTCTAAGCCTCTTTCTCAGTGGAATTAGGTGGAGGCTTCCTAAAGTCTGATGTTAGAATCTACCAACACTCTAAGACACCCATATAGAAAGAAGTTAATGATACAATGATGTGTCACCTCCTATAAATTCTTACCGTGTAATGTAATACCTTTGTCTCGATATCTCAAAACAAGTGGGTTGCATGATAGTGTCATCAAACCATGTGCTCGATTACTCTTTCTTTGACCTCCGAGAATTGAAATTGCACATTACTCACCATGGAAGTGGATTTATTTAGGCTATATCAACTCTATAAAAGTGCCTGATATGTCAGCTTCTTTTATGGAATAGAAGGGACAAATCCTTTATTGCATTATCCATTAATGTAGTATTACTCGTGATGCACCCAAAATATCTTACCTCGCTACGAACAATGCATTGTCATAGTTTTCTTTAATACATCTATGTTTGCAAGTTGCAATACCTATTAATAATAATCTTAAAGTATAAGTACCAATACACACATCCGCAGATAGGAACATCTAATGGCACTATGAAATGTGGATTTTCTACTACCCAGTCACGTTCTCATAATATCCTCCTGGATATTACCTAGGGAGCACACCATGAGATGGAGCCTCAATGTTTTATGATTCCTCACCCCGAATTAACTATATTATTTGTGTCCCTCAAATAACATCATCCGACCATAGAACATATATTCGAGAATAATGTTATGGAACTTATGGGTTCTCGTTATACCAGGGATCCTCTATGACCCTTTAGTGAAACAACTATACTTAGGACATTGTCACATTCATTGTCACGTAGAAGAATTATCAAGTTGTGATAAGGTATTTATTAATATTCAAATCCATGAATACAAGTTTATCATAAATTACACAGTAGTTGGTTCTAGGCTGCATACTCCAACAATTTTTTGGTTGGAATATACAAAGTAACACACAAGAGGGGGGTTAATTGGGTCTTTTCAAATTATTCCAACAATTATGGATTTCGACACCCTTTTTCATTTAAGAAGACATGTAGTGTTTTTATTATATACAAAAATATGCAGATGATAAATAGAAATAAATAACACAACCTTTTATAGTTGTTTAGGGAACAAATATCCCCTAGTCCACTCCACCAAACACTCTCTCTATAGGCTTGGTGAATTTCACTAGAATGATCCTCTTATAACAATACCAAGAATTCCACAATTGGGTGAAGTCTGTTGAAACCTTTTCAAGACTAATTTCAAAGCCTTCTGGTTCTATAACAGAGAACCGATTTTCCAAAACATAGATCGAGAATATGATACTCTACTATAACTGTGTACGAAAAGTTAAAACTCTCAATAAATAAATAGATATTGATTTGTGGAAAAAATTTAAACTTCATAATTATAGAAGCTCACAATTGATATTAGATGGATCTTCTTATAAAGAAATGATAATCATCAAGAATAAAATAGTCTGAAGTGATCCTATTGCAAAAATATCTTCAAAATGAAAACAACAACAAATCGTAGCAGTGATATCATTGTAAAATGATGAACAAAATTTATGTCACCAAAGTGTAGACTTCTTTCAAAGTCATTAATTATTGAAAATAGCATAGTAAATAATTTTTAATAAAGCAGTTGTATATGTGAATCACTTACCACACACATACGAAGAGATATTATGATGGAATATATAGAACATAAAAAATTATTTGGTATTGTAGATATAAAAGAATATCCTGATTGAACACATAAGTTCAAATTTCAAAAGACATGGAGAGTCATAACATATCTTAGAAATAGAAGATATTTTCTCCAATAAGCTCAGTTATTTGAAACAATCAAACCAATCAATGAATTAGTCTTCAATTTTGACCTGACCATTATTGTAATCTTGGATTGAAAACATGACTTGATGAACTTTTCCATTGAGATCACAACATAGGGTTGATCTGCGTAGCGTAGGGTTTCTTTGCATATCAAAGGGTTCCTTTGCATAGCGTAGGGTTCCTTTGAATAGTGTAGGGTTCCATTGTATAGCCTAAGGTTCCATTGAATAGCGTAGGGTTTCATTGGGTAACATAGGGTTCCTTTGCATAGTATAGGGTTCCTTTTCATGGCATAGGGTTCTATTCAACGTATAGTTCCTTAACCATACTTTAATATTTATGTAACTTAGGGAGAAAAGTAGCATATGGATAATGATCCATACATTAATCATTTTTAGTATAAAATCCCAAATGTTTCTTTGATTAACCATACATTCAACTTTTCCAAATGTATGGTATACATAGTAATTACAGACTGCAACGTAGGGTTGCTGATCCATACATGTATCAATTTTTTGAATTTAAGGATGAAGATCCAAACAAAAACACTTTAGCGTAATGTAGGTTTGATACCATATGAAAATTTTTTCTTTCCAGTGTAATGTTGGTATGAAAACAATGTTTCCAGTTTCATTCTAGTAATGCTAAATTCCTTTAAATAGAATACAAATTATTGTAAAACTACGTTAACAAAACATCATTAGAATACAAGAATGGGTATTTTTGAACATCAATATCATCATAAATTATAAATTATTGTTTAGACAATACATTCCAAAAAGTGTGGTTCCTCATTATTAATACTATTTATTACTCTATTATTTTTGTTTTAGTCAGTGGATAGAACCCAAAGGAACCACGTTAATGGTGATTGCGGTGGAAAATGTAGCGATTTTTCTCTAAAGAAACCAAATGGTATGGGAGTAGGAATGCACAATCTTGTTGCTATGCTCAAAAAAATTTCCCAAGCTATGAATAATGTTGGACTTCCAAGTGAACAAAAGAGGGAATAGAATTATATTGAGTCTTTCATGAGGAAACGTCCACATTCTTTCAGAAGGTCTTCTGATCCAATTGTTACAGAATAATGGATCCATACTACTGAAAAGATATTATTTGTTCTCCAGTGTTTAGATAATGAGAAAGTTATTTTGGATGTTTATCATTTAGAAGGTGGTATAGACTAGTGATGGACTCTAATCAAGAATTCAAGGCAACAAGATGATATTGAATCCAAGGAATGGGATGGGTTCTAGAACTTATTTTTCAATAAGTACTTTCCTCATATTCTTTGTAACAAGATGGTGAATGAGTTCCTTGAGTTGAAGCAAAGGGATGGTGAGTCTGTTGGAACCTATGAGGCTAATTTCACAATAATTGGAAGGTATACCTCAATAAATTTCATCCAGCCTAAAAGTGAGGTCGATAGGTTATTCAGTTTCTTAAATACAAGTCTTAGAAGGGATTTGGCCATAAGAGACATTAGTCACTATAAAGAGATTGTGTGCTGTGCAATCAAGTTCGAAATAGAGGTTGGATTCAGGTATCAACATTTTGAGAAGAAAAGGAAGATGGAGTTCAAATGAAAATTAAAAAACAATAGAGAAAAAGATGGGTTTTTATTTATACTCTAAATGTGGGAAGAAGCATGGAGGAACTTGTATTAAAAGGTCTATAAAAAGTTTTAAGTGTGGAAAAGGAGGGAACCCGGAAATTGATTTCTGAATCAAAGGGAAGATGTTAGCTCAAAATTCTAATTGAGAAAAATCCACATAGAATGAACCTCCCATGATTCAGTTTTACAAGTGTAAGGAGAATGGTAATTGTGCTAACTACTACCCAAATACAAGGGCTGGTGATGATGATCGAATTTAGTAACCTCTTAAGTTGAGAGATAAGGGTAAATCCCATGTAATCACTATTTGTGGTGAGGGGTGAAATAATAATGTGATGAGAGGTACACTTACCATCCACTCTAGAACTGCTAATGTCTTATTTCATTCTGTATCTACCCAAACTTTCATATCTAAAGAATTTTCTAGTGGTGCTAAGATTCCACCAAAATTATTAGATGTGTCATTAGCAATGCAAACCCCTAATGGTACGATGATTACATCCTAAGTATATGATTCCTCCCCAGTTTAAGTTTGGGTGAATGTGCTTCCTGCAAATCTTGTCGTTCTTCCTTTGGTTGAATTTGATGTCATTTTGGGCATGGATTGGATTTCTTTTCATAAATCACACATCAATTGTCATGTAAGGGAAGTCATATTTTATTTTTGAAACCCCACTATGATCACCCATTAATGTGATGATAAGAATGAATTTACTTTTTAGAATAAATTTAGTATGTGAGTCATGATTCTCATTCAAAAAGGTTGTTTATCTCAAATGGTTGGGGAGAAATAGACATTGATGATATGCCTATTGTTTTGACTGACTAAAAATTAATTTTTCTTTATATCATAAGCCCCTTTTAATGGGTAATGGAAAACCAACAGGACATCAAAGACATAAGGACATAGACTGTGCCCCAACAGTCCAAAATCTATCATCAACCAGAACAAGGCTACAATGAAAGGCTCCTCCCCTGTATAAAAAAGGTCAAGTCCAGCTTCCACCTTCTCATCATTGCTGGCACACTATCCCATGAAATTGTACAAGTGTGGTACCGATGAAAAAATTCATAACCTCTTAAACATCCCAATTTGAAAAGCAATGATCAAGTGAAAACTCCATGCTCTGAACCTCATCTAAAGCATCTCCTTGTAGAAGGTTCGGTTTCATAGGCCCTAGAGTGAGAGCCACATGTCATAGCATCAATGATCACAAAACCACCAGGAAAGAAATTCATCAAGACTTAAGAAAATGAAATATAAAAAGAATCAATGAAAAATACTACATCCCAAACACTGGAGCTACCACCAGAAGATAGCATTACTACAACAATCCCACACAACTCCCATCGAAACTGCTACCATAAACAAGAAACTCAAAGAGGATAGATGCTCCAAGAAGCAAGAATCCCTTGCAATGCCACCCAGGTCTAGAAGACCAGACAACCACATCATAGGAGCATCTCCGAAGAGGGGGGACATGCCCATCACGACCATAAACACCACTCTGGGCATGAATCCAATCAGATCTGAGCTGAGGAGGTACCCGCACCCGAGACAAAAACGATCAAGCATGCAGACAACGAGAGGAACCCACAAAGGCTAAAAACAAGGCCACCCAGTGATTAAGAATGTAGAAAACTTAAAATCCCATCACTGCCACCCAAAATGATCATGAAAGCCACACCAACCATCCAAACCACTCACACTATCAGAGAACACCATCGTGGAAGAAAGGAATGACCACCCTTGCTGCAACATATCTAGAACACGACCACTTATCCATAGCAGATCGGACCAACCAACACTATAGAAGCTCACTCACATCACCAAAGAAGCACACCCCCTACCACTCCAGATCTATGGCACATACAAATCACTGCTTCCCTAAGAAAACGCCGCAGAAGAAATGCAACCCGCTAGGACACCATCCCCAAATAACGAACAAACCTAACCGATGTAAAGAAGTTTCTCCGTGGAAGAAAAAACCCATCACGAAACCAAAACCAGACCATGAAAAAAGCATACTACCACTAGGAAAATTTCCATAGAATAACACACCCCGCCACATAGCCAGAACCAAGCCGTGGATGATCCATGCCGCCCAAAAAATTTCCATGGATGAATTGATTGATCAACTATGTGGATTTCAATACATTTCCAATATTAAACTTCATTCTAGATATCATCAATTGAGGGTCAAGAAGGAGTATATATACAAGATGACATTCCATAAAAGGTATGGACACTATGAATATATAGTGATTCATTTTGGTCTTACTGATTCCCCTGTTATCTTCATGGATTTAATCAATAGAGTCATTAAAGATTACCTAGATCAATATGTGGTAGTCTTTGTAGATGAAATTATAATCTATTAAAAGTGAAAGGAAGAGCATGAATACCACTTGAGAATTGTACGAAATACCCTAAAAAATGAGAAACTATATGAAAAATTTTAAAATTGTGAATTTTGGATGCAAAAGGATTACTTTTTGCGTCATAGAATCTCAAGAGATGGTATATCAATAGATCCATCAAAGACAGAGGCTATTGAAAGCTAGCCTAAACCAACCATGGTGAATGAGATCCAGAAATTTCTTGGTCTAGATGGAATTGTCGATGGTTTTTGGAGAATTTATCAATAATATCTAATCCTGTAACTAAGTTAAGTTGGAAAGGTGTCAAGTTCATCTGAACATACGAACGTAAGGAAAATTTCTTGGAATTGAATAGATGGTTGGTCAGTGAACCTATGCATACATTAACCTACAGTAGAGAAGGGTTTCTAATCAATAATGATGCATCCAATAAGGAATTGAGATGCATTATTATGAAGAGTAGCATGATTATAACTTATGGCTCACGAAAATTGACAATTCATGATGAAAATTACCCAACTCATGATTTTGAGTTAGCAGTGGTGTTTTTTCATTAAAGATATGGATGTATTATCTTTATGAAAAATTATGATATATATATATATATAATGATCATAAATTTATGAAATATATATTCACATAGAAGGATTTGAAAATTCACAAGAGAAGATGGTTAGAGATAATAAACGAGCATGACTACTTAATACATTATCACACTGGAAAAAAGAACAAGGTGGTCGATGCATTGAGTCAAAAGAATAATACAAGCTCATACATGACAAGGATCACAAAAGATCCAATATTTTTATATTTGAAAAGTATGGATCTATAAATCTTTAAGGAATTGGAAAAATATTATCTTTCAAAAATGAATGTTCAACCCTCTATCCAAGTGAAAATTAAGTATGAATAAAAGGAATATATAGAGCTAAAAAAGATCTGAAATGTTTCTAAGTTTATCCTTGATCCGGATGGAATGTTAAGGTTTAGAAACTGTATATAAGTTTCTTCCATACCATACTTGAAAAGGAGATATTAGAGGAAGATCACATTTCTCCATTCTCTATTCATCCTGTAAGTAAGAAGACGTATATGGATTTGAAATATTTTTTTTGGTGGGATGGAATGAAGAGAGATATCAAAGTGTTTTTATCTAGGTTTTTGGTATGCCACCAAGTTAAGTCTAAGAGACAAAATTCTAAAGGGATTTTGTATCTTTAGCCTATACAATAATGGAAATGGGAGAACATCACTTTTTATTTTGTCGTTGGAATACTCAGGACCTCAAAGGATTTAATGATATATGGTTGGCAGTCGATCTCCTTACTAAGTCAGAACACTTTATTGCTATCAGAGAAGATTTCTCTCTAGATCATCTTGCCATGATATAAATTAAGGAAGTTTTTTGGCTATATGGAGTAAAAATTTCCATTGTATCAGATTGGGATCTGAGGTTTACCTCAAATTTCTGGGGAAGTCCCCAACAAGTACTTGATGAAAAATTGAGTTTGAAAACTAATTATCATCTTCAGAAAATTGGTTAGTATAAAATAACAATTCTAACTGTAGAGGATATGTTGAGATCTTGTTATCTATATTTCAATAGTGGTTGGGATCAACACCTTCCTCTAGTTGAGTTTTCTTACAATAATAACTTTCATTCAATAATTCAGATAGAACCTTATGAAGACTATATAGGAAGAAATGTAGGGCTTCAATGAGTTGGGATGAAGTTGGAGAAATAAATCTATTGGGACCTGAGATTTCTAATGAGATGGCAGAAAAAGATAGATCCACCAGGCAACATATCAAGGAAATTCAAAGTCAGCAGAAAAGATATGCTGAAAACCATCCGCATGATCTAGAATTTGAAGTCGGTGAAAAGGTATTTCTATGAATCTATCCCTACAATAAGTTTATGAGGTTCTGAAAAAAATTGAAACTAAAAAGTATTTATATTGGTCACTTTGAGAGTATTGGTCATATTAGGATGGTATCCTATCACTTGGTACTCCCTCCAAATATCTCTCAAGTTCATGATGTGTTCCATGTATCTCTCCTTAGGAAGTACATACCTAACCCTTCACATGTATTAAAAATAGAGGTCATACTATTAGAGAAATATCTTTCATACGATGAGAAACCAGTTGAAATTTTTGATTATATGGAGAAATTTTTATGAAACAAGACAACTCACCTCGTCAAAGTTTTATAGAGAAATCACCAGTTAAAGGAAGATACATGGGAACTTGAGGATATTATGAAGCACAATTATCCTAATTTTTTTGTATCAAAATGAAAAATGTAGAGGGTGAAATTAATTTTAAGGGTGGTATAATGAAACACCCCATGTTTTTATGGAATTTTCTCTATTTCTTGAATAAATTAAATTTCTATTTATGTCCTACAATGCACTAAGTCAAATATTCCTTTCACACAACATAGAATTGTATTACTTTACTTGGAACATCTATTTAGAATATGTTATATGGAACATTGATTTGGAATATGTTACAAATTTCAGTGAAAGTAAACCTCATGTATTTAATCTTTTATAACCCAAAATAATTTTGAGGGATAAATTCATTTTAAGGGGGGTAGAATGCAACACCCTGCTATTTGTGTTATTTTTTTCAAATTAAATTAATATTTTTGATATATTGAATTTCAAACAACACTTTATATAGTATTTTATTTTTATAAATAAAATACAAATATGTTATTATTATGTTATACAAAGAACCAAGATGATATTTCACTATACGCGACACTTAGATTATCCTGCGGTACGGGAAACATAGAGTTAGCATGCATTACATGTAAGACTGAGTTTTACCACATTTTAATAGAAAACCTATTTTAAAACGAAATTTTAACACTTTTATGAATTTTATTTTTAAAAATAAACATAGTTTTTGAATTCATAATGTTGAAATTACATTAGGGTGAATTTGTGGGATTTTTCAGAGAAACATCAATTTTTTGTTGAATTGTGAAAATAATGCTTTTTAGTTAAAAACCACCTTTTTTTAAATAATTATTATTGTTAAATTATATTTTTAATTTGTTTATAAATTCATAATAAATCAATTATACATATATTAATTATATTTATATCATTATAAGTATTTTTATACTGAAATTAGATATAAAAAACTTTTGTGCATTTTTACTTTGAAAAGCCGCTTTCTCGTCACATCTACTGGATTAACATTAAACATAATTTTCCCACTTCAGTGATTTTAATTTTCTAAAAAAAAATACATGGTTATAATCAGAATAATATTTGTGGTATAATAAGATCAAATTAATTTATGACCAAAAATATTAGTGAAAGTGATTAAAATTAATTACAGTGATTAAGGTAAAACTAAGATTAATAGGAGACTAAACCTTAATATTAAGGGCCAAAACAACTTGGAAACATGTCTAAAACCCATTCTATACAAATAGTTCAACCAAATACCCTCTTGGTTTAAATTTTATGGTTTATTAGGATATTATTATATGAAAGTTCCCTATATAGAAGGTTAAGTGAGGAAAAGGAAAAAGGGAACTTTTCTTAACTTTAACATTTATAAAACATTGAGATTCTTAAAAAATAATATTTTCAGTTATATTTATCATTTTAAAATATAAATGGTTTATTTATATTAAAATAATTTATCATTAATATTTAAGTATGATTTAGTTTCTTAAAATTCTTAAGAAACACCAATTTGGTGATTATATAGTTAATAATTAACTAAAATAAAATATACAATAAAGATTAAAAGTTTTATAAATTGATTGAATTATTTTATTTAATTTATTTATAGATGAATATATCATTTTAAGTATCTTTAAACTTATTTTATTTTAATTCCGATATTGTTTTGATGTTTTAAAATTAAAATTAAATAAATAATGTCAAAATTGGCATTAATGTTATTTTATGATAAATGATATTTTATTAAATGATTTAAAATTATTAAAATACTATATACTGAAAAGTGTTTTTTAAGTGTTAATAAATATTAAAAATGTTCTATTAATGGACCAATTTATCTTTTATAATTAACATTTTGACCCATAGATTGTAAAAACATTGTTAGCACGGTCCATGTTTAAGTAGTGTTTTACCGCGTCACATGCACTTGTTTAAAAATTAACTTCCAAAACAAATGAGATTTTTCATTTTAAAAATCATATATCATATTAATAGTTTAGTGGATTTATATTTTCTATTAAATCTCACTTTATTTTATTCTTAATGGTGAAATTACTTAGGTTTGACAATTAAATGATTTAATAAAAACAAAAATGATAAAATTGGGGAATCTTAGAAGTTAAGGAACCAAATTATTAAAATGAACATATTTTCATGTGGTGTTATTTTCTTTAGAAAATTATTACCCTTAAAAACAATTATTTTTACAATAAACTACCACCTCATGAAATGATGATTGTTCATTTTTTACATACCACCTTTCATGGTTGGGAATTATGATGGAAACTCTATTTTTATATGATATATATGATATATATGATATATTTATGATTTTGTAATTATTTTACAACACATACCTTTATAATTTCCATTTTGTGTAAATATGATTTTTTTTGAAGAAGTGTGGACTATCGTCCCCTCAAAGTGATTTGATTCATTTACACACTACATTGAATGTATTGAGGGTGTGTTTAGTGACATTATATGATATATATGACATAATAATCCCACTTTAATTATACTATATACATATATACAAATATTTAATTTTCTTTCTTTCTTTCAATATGACAATAAAAAAGAAACAATGTTCATGCATACGTATGGCCTACCATCTCCATAAAGGCTGTATTAATTTTAATTCTTCTATATTCTATATATTATTATTATACAAATATATTGAATATAAATTATTTTTATATCTGGTTTTAATTTCTTGAATTCATGATATATTTGTAGGGACCAAAGATATAACAAATTAATACACAAGCAAAAAAACAAAGCAACAATTTACCAAAATGTAACATTAACATGAAATTGTTAACAAGTGGGTAATATAACGTCATAATAAAACCATATATGGTATTAGATATAAGAATAATTTTTTTAAATATGTATAATAAACTTGAATTTATTATAAATGAGGTTTTAATGAGTAAAATGTGTGTCAAGGCACAAGGTAAGGGGATTTCATCTAACTTTTTATTTCCATGAGATACATGCCTTAATAACCACTCATTTTAGTTGTGTGGTGTGTATATTACAAATAGATGTATTTTATGATTCTTACAATTAATTTTATGGGTATTTATATATCCATTTGATGATATTTATTTCTTGGGGGTTATGTTTCAATAATTACCAAATCGGTAAAGTAACTTTGTTTTAATTTTCCTTCTTCGGGACACATGCCATGTCATGCACCTACATTTTTCAAGGAGGTGTTCATACTGAATTTTGACATGTTATATCATGAATAAACTTATTTTTATGAATATTTAAGCTTAATGAAATGTTATATTTTCATCGTGGATTAATTTTACCAAAATGGTAACACTTCATTGCTACAATATTATTGTTTATCGATATTGTTTATGATTATGCTTCCATTGATTAAATATTATGATCCCTCTCTCAATAAATCTTATGATTTTTATTACCCTCTATATATTCATGTCATATCCACGTCATGGTAATATTTTCCCAATCATTGGTACTTAAGATACTTTAGAAAATGTTTTTATGAAAAACTGAATTTACGTATCATTTTTCTTGGAAATCTGTGATCTTTCAAAACCATGATTTAATAGAATGTTTTAATTATATACTACGATGAAAAATGAAATTTTTATCCATGTATTTCATTTTAAAAAATGGTTTTAGAAAGAATCATATTTTTATTTTCTAATCAAGATAGTTTTATGAAATTTTAAGGTAAAAAAAGAATGTCTGGCATGTAAATACAAACCCGCTGTCATAATATTAATTTACTTGAAGATTAAATTGTAATTTTACTAGTTTATTTTTAAGTAATTTTTTTCTTAATATTCTGGAAATTTATTATTTTTGAATTAGGTTTCAAAGAAAATGGTTTTCAAAAATACTTTATGGTTATCGATTCGTTCTTTAAAAGTGTTTAAAACTCTTTTTAAAAAAAACATTTTTCAAAAAGGTTTTATATTTAAAAAACTATTTAAAACGTTTTCTAGCCTTCTTCATAATTTTCAAACAATTTTCAAAGAAATGGTTTTCAATTTTTTTTGGTTTCTTTTATAAATGTTTAATGAAAATGGGTTTCCAAAAATTTTCATGTTCTCTTTATATGATTTCAAATAAAAAGGTTTCAAAATGTTTTTAAAATTTATTTAGAAATTTTCAAGTTTATTTTCAAGAAAATGGTTTTCAAAAGTTTTTATGTTTTAAATATACTTTTTTCAAATAATAAAGGATATTTTACCCAAGAAATTGTTTTAAAATAAATTTAAAAATTATCTTTTATCTAAGATTACATATGTTGAGGTTACTCATGCCCTTCTAGGAAATATTTCAAAGAATACATTCATATTCTTCAGGTGAATGGTTTATGTTTTTATGGCATGATGTTTATTAAAACATTTTTCTCTTTCACAGGTTATATATTTTTGAAACCCATTTCTCTTTCACTGGTTATATGCTTATGAAACCCGATTCTTTTAATAGGTAATGATTTGAGCAAATGCTTATGAAACTTCTATATTTTCCATAGGTTATGGTGTTATTAAATGTTAATGGAACCCATTTCATTTCACAGGTTATGATTTTATGTTTATTAAAACCATACCTTTTCATGGGTTATCATATGATAAATGTTTTGTGGTACATGTTTGTATGGTTTTATTATGTTATGGGTGGGACCTATATCTCCTTCCAATGCATTGGGAAAATATTTACATATATTGAGATAATGATGGGAATCAAGCCAAAGGTCTTGATCCACTATGGGAAGATCGGGAAACCTAATCCCATAAAAGGAAATGACTATGATTGGGGATGGTGGTGTGTCCCTCCCAGTAGGTGTAGTCACCATGAATATAGAAGATGGGGAAATCTCATCCACTATGGAATGATGGGGAAACCCAATCCCTTATAACTAAAGAACTGTGACTGGGGATGGTGGTGTGTCCCAACCTGTAGGTGAGGTTCCCATGAAGTTCTTGGATAATTTCAAGCAATGTGTCATGACTTATAGGGAATGATATAAAATGTTTATGTAGGCCACAATTCCATGTATTATTCATATAATATGATGTCATATATTATTTTCTTTTTATCATTATGATTCATGTCTTATTAATTTCCAATATTTATGAGATGATTCATATATCTGATCTTTGATATGTTGGGTATGACCTTCTAATGTTATGACCACATTATCATACCCCTATTCCCATGTTTATGCATATATGTCTCCACTGTTTACCTTTTCTGAGAATATGATCTTACCCCTTTTTATCTTTTCTTCCCCAAGTTATGAATTTATGAATTATATTTTTTGTTTCCAAGAAGGGTACTAGTCAAGAAGAACCTAGTGGGAGATATTGTAGCCCACTTATGTACCAGTGTTTATGTTTCCATGTTTGAAAAAGAAGTAAACTAAAACTTTCTTTAGGAATTTGTCTTTGTAATGTATTAAATATTCCAAAAAATTGATGTAATTTATATGTAAGTTAATATTGTGTTGTTATAATAATAACTTGTCTATACACTTTCAAAATATTTGGAGGGATTGTCATAGGGGCTTTGCATGATAATTAACAGATCATGAAAAGCACATGACCCGTTAATGTGATGTATGTAGGGTCATGCAATCACATTTCCTCCTAGGAGTCATGTGATCCACGTAACCTAGACATATGATCTTTACGTATCCATTTTTCTCCTTCCTTTTCCTTATAGAGAATATAATACCTTTCATTGGGTATTTCTTCGATCATAGAATAGATGATGCTCATTTGACAGACCTCAACACTCACTTACTAGAATATGATCTAAAATAGTATATAATAAATATAAAATTCTTAATAAATTTTTATATAACCTTATTCATATCTATAATCTTTTATAAACATCATTTATAATAAATATAATTATGAATATTAGTTAGTTATTCTTTACCTTTGATATTGGGATGAGTCATCTTGATTATTTTGAACTATTTTCATAATAACAGTGTTAGAATTTTTTATTCTACAAATAATAATAATTAATATATTATTAAATATATATTAATAATTTTTTTAATGATTATTGAAGTAAAATTTAATTAGGTGAAATATATGGATATAGTTCAGGAAAAAGGAAGTTATGATCAACTAGTTTAGATTTGTTTAACAAACAAAAGGTTATATATTAATCAATATAGTAAATAATAATAAAGACATTATATAATTATTTAAAAATATGAAATAAATTAATATTACATGGAATTATCATTATATAATATACCTTAATCATCATCATCACCGTTTTAATTTTTATTCAAAAAAGTGTTTACAGAAATGGCCTCTCTAAGGAGGCCAAGAATAATGCTAACCAAGGGCATCGACCCGAATCAGGTTCACCCCTTCAGGTTTCAATTAAGAACCACTATAAAAACAGGTGATTGAGATGACATCACTCGCTAGAGATTCCAAATGATCTGCCACTTTGTTTCCCCCTCTCCATGTATGATTAACTTTTGTGCTCCTGGACATTAATGCTTTTCATTCCCTAATCATGTAAATTATAGGCCAGAGGCATAGACCTTTGCATCAGAGAGAATCGTGGATGACCCGGGAGTCTATCTCCACCTATGATAGACTGATTCCTCTTTGGCTAAACAATGGAGAGGCCTGGAAGCACTGCTCTCGCATCTGCCTGTAGGGAGAAACCATTCCCAAAATTCACACAAAAGGCCATCACCACACTCCCCGCCTCGTCCTGGACAACCCCTCCCCCTCACATCATCCTCTGCCGACATGACCCATCAACATTCAGCTTCAAATCCTCCTTCAACGGATGCCACCGCACCCAGTTCACATATACGCTTGATTAACAATTCCATTTCTCAAAGAATAGTATAGAATGAATATATATGATAAATTATAATATCAAAATAATAATAATTACATATAAATATAAACATTCATAAAATATATCCCTGTTAACTACCATGATAGATGATGATGAAAAATGAAAAACATCACTTCATAGTGGCGGTAGTCGGCACATACACAAGATTGTTATTGTCTTGTTTTTCATATAGGATGGAAATGATTGAATAATGGTTGATAAATTAATATGATAATATTATGGTATACTAATAATTTATTTTTAATTATGTTTGGGTGGCTAGAATAAGTTTTGAAGAGGAAGATTAAAAATAAAACACCAAGGAGTAAGAAATACTCATGTTCAAAACTTGAGATTTAACTTGACAATATCCAAGGAAATAGAGGCCTTAAGATATATAATTGTGGCCAGTGGACTATGAAACTGAGATAGGATTATAGGAAGAGTAAAATTTCAATGTTTTATGATGGTATTTTTGGAATAAGGTTGGAATTAATGGGTTTAAGCACTCCCCTTTTACAGGTGAAGAGAAGGGTAATTTTTGGAGTACCCATTACTTTTCAATAATGGAATGTTACTATTAAAGGACCAAAGGTTCAAGAAGTAAAAAATATGAAATACAGATATTTATATTTCCTATTATCCTCTCCAAAATCAATTTGAATACAACTTGTAGTGATTTAAGTATTTTATTTTGTTACCTTTTTAACTTTTACCCTAACATACTTTTACCTTGGTAATAAATTTTTACTATAGTCATTAATTTTAATGATAAAAATAGAAAACATATTTTATAAATAATTTGAAAATAATTATTTAAAATTTTAAAATAATTTTACTAAATAAAATTTCTAATGATGATAAATTTTAATTATATAATAAATGCATATAACACATAAAAACGTTTTTAGAAAAGATATGTTTTAAGCTTAAAATTTATGTGTAGGTTAAAATTATAATTATTATAAAATTTAAATATATAAATTAGTTTATTATATAAAAAATTATTTCTTAGATTTAAAAGTAATACAAAACATAATTTTATAATAAAAATGTTTCATTAAAAGGAATGATCAAAAACTATTTTTAATTTGAATAAAATTTTACTTGTGTTGTAAAATTAAACACAGTTTTATATGTTCAAAACAATACTTTAAAATATAAAAAATTTATCATTAAAATACAACTTTAATAAATTAAAAGTTTATATAAACTTCTATTTCTTTCTCATATATTGAAAAATTCATAATATTTAAAAATTTGGTAAAAACTATTTTTTATTTATAAACATAAAAAGTAATCATTTCAGAAAAATAAAAAAAACTAATCATATTGAAAATTTTAATAAATTAATGTATTTTTTTAAAAAAATAAATTTCTAATATAAAAAAAATACCTTTTAAATGAATTTTTTTCAATATATAAAGAAAAATTGATTTTATTGAAAAATGTATTTTTAAAATAATAAGTGTTCTTAAACATATTTGCGTTTTCATTTTCCAATTAAATAAATTATTTACAAGAAGTTTTATTGTTATTAACATTTATTAATAATAAGTTCCACAATATCATCTTAGTTTGGTGTTGTGTGTGGAGAAAGTTATCAAACATAGTATTAATTTAGAGATAAAATATATAACAAAATATCTGGGTGTTACAAATTAGGTGCGGTTAGATGGAAAACACCCTAAGAATGTTGTTGGAACATGAGAATGTATTTTTGGGTAGAATATTCTAATTGTCTGGAGATCCATGGTTCAAAATTGCCCCTTTATGATAAATGATTATGACAGAGTGGACTTTGATCCTCATGATGGATCAATTGAGAGAATCATGATTTCATGGGATAAAAGGGTGTGGGTAACATCTGTATCAATACTTCAGTAGTGGTAATGAGTTCCATCTAAGTTTTTGATTAATAGTTCACTTCATGTTTGTATTTTAATGAAATAATATCATTTAATGTATATGGATAAAATGAAATGACATGATCATGAATTGAAAAACATGATTGGTTGAGCTTGGTGGTGAAGGGTGGTCAGGGCTTCTCAGGGATGAAAAGTATTATAGTGGGGAGGCTGTAAAATTTCAATCCTATGTGAGATATGAAATTTAGAAAGAATTTTTAATTTTTTTAAAATTCTATAAAAGGGGAAATTTTTTAAATTGAGACTCCACTTTAAATTTTGAGAGTTTATGCACACTAAAGATATGTATTTTGATGTAGATTAGGTTTACAATTGTTCCTCAGGTTCTTGGGAGAGTATTGAGAGATTCAAGTTGAATTTTTTATGTTTCATAGGGGTTATCCTTGGAATATTATTTTTGTTGAAAAATTTAGGGAACACCATTTAGTCGCTACTATGGAAGGGAGTTTTCAATTAATTTTCTAAAGTTCATGGTGAGCAAGGATAGATAACAGATGGTTAAGGGATAACCATGTGACTTTAGGGTAAACCACGTGGGGTGGATTAGACCAATGGCTTGGTTTACAATAGACACAAGATTTCAGAGTGACTATAAAAATGTGTAATTCATTTTCAATTTATTTTTATAATGTTAGAGCATAATTTGTTAAATCATGCCACCATACCATGTGGGGTGTGTGTGGCCGTAGATAGTGAAGGAAAAAAGGTTGGGGAATGATTTTTCAAACTGTGTGGCTAAACCATGTTACTTTCTATATTTCATTAAAAAGAGATAAATGAACCTTTACATTACTATAGGTGCCTTGTTGACCTATTACTAGAGGGTTGTGATTGGTGTGACAACCTCATATTTTTAGGCATGTTATGAGTTAATTTTTTCCTTTAATAATATGTTTTTTAGCTATTAATTAATTAAGAAGAGTTTCTGAGGGGGCTGGATAGTGTATAGATTTCTGTGCCTTTTTAAAGTTGCATGATTTGATTATGATTTTACCAAATTATGAGGATTATATAGGAAGCTGTGTAAGTATAGGTAGTTGATCAATGGGTAGTAACATAGTTAAGGTGAATGGTTTGACAAGCCATGTGGCCTCACCTGGTTTCTTCCTCTATCCATCATCCATTATCATATTCCATAGAATTTTATTTGGGTGATTTTGGTTTAGGGTTTTGAGATGATTCCATCTATTCATGGTTGAATCATCCTGTTATGATGGGTATTTGTCCAGGTAAGGTTAAGGGACATCCTGAGATGATTTCTGCATGCATCCACATGCCATTCTCATAAATGCACATTTCCTGATTAATTTATTTTGAGTTTTTAATTAAATTAAATTTTATTGGGTATTAAAATTATATCATGTGTTAGATATTTAGACCAAGATGGTACTAAGAGTAAATTTAAGACCATCGATAGGTGATTGGTTTACATTTTGGTGTGATAGGAGTGGAAAGTGTGTTGTTAGGCATTTAGATCTAATGATTTAAATTTTAAATTAATTATAATTCTAAAAAAGAATTTAATAATTTTTTATAAATGGTTAATAATTATTTATTTGATGTATTAGTGTGAGTTAGTGCCTCTAGTGATTAGATAATTTCCATTTTACATGGACGAACTTAGGTGGGTATTTCCAAATAATGAATTAAAAGGGAATGAATTTATGAATGAGATAGGTAGTCTCTTTAACATACCCCTATGGTATTATACATGATTTCTAAGGCATGTTATATGGGGTCTTTCCACTATGCACGTTTGACCACTTTATTTAAATTAATTATTTAATCAAAATTGAAATTCCCATGAAACGAATGAAGTGCCAAGAATCGTGATGGACCCTTAAACACTAGATTGATTCCCCAACTATTGATAGGAAATGCATTGGTTAACACAATATGACTTAAAATATGTTGACCTATATGATTTAATTGGGTGATGTAAGAACAGTGTCCCTTACTATAAGTGAATTATGGAACTTGGAGTAGAGGGATGTGATGGGTGTAACAACTTCATATTTTTTAGTCTGGGTTAATTTTAGCCTTTAATAATTTTTTTGGTGATATTATTTGTTCGGAAAAAGTTGGGGGGGGGGGTTTATAGTTTAGAGAGTTTTGAGGGAATTTTTAAAGGTTCATGATTTGATCATGATTTTCCCAAATCATGCAGATTCTATAGAAATATGTGTAACTAGTGTTATTGGATGAAGGGGTATCACATGGTTAAGGTGAATGGTTTGAGAAGACATGTGACCTCACCTGGAAAACCATGAATAAATCTATAGTAGGAAATAACACATATTTCACACAGTTTAACAAACTATGTATATTTTCTACAGTCCATGAAAGGGTGAATGGTTAGCACATAGTCTATAAAACCGTGTGGCCAAACCATTACTGTGTGAAATTAATTATATTAATTCTACATTAATGAAAATTTATGTTTTGTTTTGTCTCATTATTATTTCTACAAGAAACCCTCTCAGTTTTAGAGACTCCTTTGGTGTTCTCCAATGAATCCCTATCTTCTAAAGATAGTTTCTAGAAAATCTATGTGGGCTAAAGATATAAAATTGAGGTATGTGATAAAGAACCCTTTATTATTAGGGTTTCTTGTTGATATACCTCTTTTATATTGAGATGATTCATATATTTTATAGGAATATACCTGATCTATGAATTCCAATTCCAATCAATAAAAAATTCTTTGATCATTTATATAATAGTGGTGGATTTGATGTGTCAATGAAACCCCTTTTGTCCAAAGTTAAATTCCTTCATGAATAGTGCAAATTTCATTGTAAGAATTCTTAAATTGATCAACTTGAGATTGTCTCTTTTTGAATCTCATCTTGGATCCCTTATCTGTTTATGGATTATTGGTAACTTTAAGTCCATTGGATAGAACATAGATTATATTCTATATTTTAAATGGAATTTATGAACCATTATTTAATAGATTTTGGATTTAGTGAATTAGTGACCTCTCTTTTAACATACCCCTGAATTGGATCCCTTTGAAGACTCCTTAAGGAATGTGAGTCCAGATCCATACTTCATGGAATTAATCTTATTCAGTCTCTTTTATAAACATATTTCTTGATGAACCATAACATATGTTAGGAATCCTTGACACATGATCTCATTCTCTATGGTTGTATGACATGGTTCAGTCTTCGATCCTTTGAAAAACATTGGAATACTTAATCAATAACCTTGAGGTGAGAATTTCCATATCATTTGAGGTTCTTCTATACACATGTTTCGATAGTATGATTCTTCTATTGGAATAGTTCTTTTATCATGATGGATAGATACCCCATGTGGGTGTGTGTGTCCCATGAGACTAGTTTATTATACTTCATTCTATGAGTATGGTTTTATCTTATTTTTCCATCTTCTATGTTGATCACTTGTATTGTATATTGATACTACATTCTCATGATGATATGATATGTCTTTTATTATATGATTTACCCTATTATGTGTGTTACCATGCCTGGGACTTTTGTTCTTGGTACTCAGAAAATGGGGACCATCATGATATGATCATATATTATAAGGGGATTTTACATGACTTGAGATGATGACACCGATAGAATTGGGAAAATGGTTAGGGGCATGCTTAATTGGAATCCTAACACGAGGTAGCGAAATTAATCTTATGAAGACCTAGAGGCCTGACCCAAGGAATTGATAGGGTAAAACAGTTTGGAGGACTGGTCCATGGTGGATTTAGGATACGACAACCTAGAGGACTAACCTATTAGGATTACTTGACACTACAAAGAGACTTTATTTCCTAACTTTTTTCTAGTTCTTGATTATACATGACATATTATGTTTAAACTGTTGTAATGGAGTTGAATCAAGTACAGTTGGGGCTTATATTGGATTGTTTAGAATATAGGCATGAAAAATATGATTCTTTATACTAGATTGTGCATTTATTTTATCATGTAATACACCTGTTATACATGTTCACATTTGATAAGGATTAATTGGTGGTGTTCTACAAGGTTTTATTACTCACACCGGGTATGAACATCTTGGTGCACGTATTGAATTCATGTATAGAGATACAGTTAATGGAAAGGGTACTTTAGTGTATGGTTTAGATTATGAGTATGGATTTGGGGGAAAGAATGATATAGAATCTCTAGAATTTTGCTAATTTTATTTACATATTACCTTCTTTAATTTATTACTCTAGTTTAGATTCCCACAGTGGGATCTTGTTTGTTTGTTTTATGATATGTATAACATCCATTATTATATTCTTCTTCTTTATTACTATGATTTGTTTTATATTTTATTTATACTATTGTTGTAAGGATATGTTATTGATGGTATAGTCTCTCCACTAATAGACTTCGAACCCTCACTACTAGTCAGTAACCTCTTTCGTATGGGGAGGTGTGCATGAGGTCTTGTGGATATTCATCTCGAACCTAGTGGTTTGGGTCTGGATATTATAAAATAGTGTTAGAGAATAGTTTTATTATTTTCTTTTGGCCAAACTGGGAAATAGTAGAAAAGTTATAGGCTGATGGGAACCAGGTAGGGGAGTTTCCATGTGTCTGGCTAGCTTATGGTTAGTGAAACTCTATGTCAAAATTGATGACATTTATGTTACTATTTAATGGTATTTGAGTGGATTTATACATCATGATTAGGCAAATATGCTCACATGTTCTATATATACCTATTGTGTGTTGTAGGATAGTTATTTTATTTAATTCCTTGATGTGTTATTTATCTTCAAGAGAAACATTTTTTCCTTGATTGAGCGATTTACCTATTTTTCTATGTTGTTATTATATATCTATCTACATTAATTACTCTAAACTTAGAATTATGTTATGTTTTTATATATATTTGACTGTGACTAATGTGTAGGTATAGAGACCTAGATTATTGATATGAGGAAGATACCTTGGGTTATGGGTATACTTCTAGGAGAACCTTGTGTGATCCAATAAACTGATTGGGATCTATCCTAATTAATTTAGTTATTCAAAATGCTTCCTTCACATTTTAAAATATGCCTGCCCAAAACGTACTGATGTAAAAACATACTGATTCGGTTATGGATTCTCTTATTTGGTAGGGTTACCATATTCCACCGCCTTCTATGAAGGAGGGTGCAATAGAGTATAATCCTTCACCTGCTATGGTGGTGCAAGTGTTGGGCACACATTAGCTGGAATTTTTTCTACTTTTTCTTTCCCAGGGTGAAGGGGATCTAAGGTCTATGGTCAACTACATCAATTAATTATATATCCAACATCCAAGTGTATTTTAGTGCACTATAGGGGGATAAGGTGTAGAGGACTGTAGAGATGTCATAGAGGCTGTATTTTACCACATTGAGATACTTATGTATATAGAGGTGAATTTGGAAGAATTAATGCTATAGGGACCCACCATAGGGTGGTTGGGTATGATGGGATAGTCTGACATGTGTGAGGGTCTCACCTAGGAGACCTTCAAGGATATGTTTTTAGGTAATTATTTCTCAACATGCTGAAGCTTTATTGAGCAAAATAGTTTATGGGGATATATAAGGGGTTCATGGAAGTATCCATATACTTTTCTCATTTCACCTAGATACATCACTTTTCTCCTCTCTTATCAGAAATAAAGAAGTAAAAGGCCTAGAATTTTGAGATTATACATATTCATGACATCAGGTGATAGGTTTAGGGATTCAACCTAACGATATACCCAGAGGTTCTACATAAGGAATTAACAATCAAGAAGGGTATAGAGACAAAATGAGTAGTTGGTCTTATTACACCCTCTAGTACATAGGTTGGTGGACCTCTTACTGCTGTGATGAGTGTCTATTCTTGTAGTAGGAAGAGGAAGACCAGGTATAAATATTAGGTTAGGGTTATACTTGTGGGGAAGAGTTCAACTTATTTAGTTCCCCTTGGAGGTGATACAATGTGATTCAATTATAGAAATATCGGACATTAATGTAGGGCCTGCACAAAACCTCATAACAAGTTTTGAGAAGGTAGAAAGATGGGGAATATTCAACAATTATACTATTGAGATTTAAGGTCAGAAATCCATAAGGGATCAAAGATTAAGGGATCAAAGAAGATGTTATTAGGATGATAGGGATCTGTCATGGGTCCTCAGTAGAATACTTATATGATGATGAATCATGTTAGTCACATACCATAGGTATAGGGTTGTGAAACTAAGGTAGGCCGAGTATAAGCAGTGGACCAAACTCTAACATATGGTGGTGAGGGACTGTCTAAGGTTTGAGGTACAGTCTTGATCACTTATACATTTATACTACCTTATTTTATACTGGTAATTCCCAATCCATTATATCTTGAAAATATATTTATGGAATTGACTCACTAGTCAAGGTATAATCTTAGTTTATTTCCCTCAATACAACATTCTCCCTGATAGTGGACCAACTTCAGTGATTCCTAGAGTTTCCTCTAGTATTTTATGGCTACAAGCATCTATTAGAATTAATGATTTGAAAATTTAAATCTTTTGTATGATTCCAGGCCTAAAATGGATGAACAACTTTCAATACCACATTGATTACTCTCAAAGACATGTATCGTTTACATCACCCAAGGGATATAATTTGGTGATGATCAATTAATGGTACTTTGGAGCAGCTAGAGTGGTTAAAAACCTGATCCAACATGGGTCAATCATGGTATAGAGTGTGGGTTTTTCACTTTGATTAGGATCAGTGGCATCCCCTTAATATTTTCCTCCAATTGTGGATCTCTATCATGGAATATTTATAAACAATTTCATAGGCCTCCCCCTTAGAGACGAGTTGAGTTTGACATAGAACTCATACTAGGTGTTCATCCCATTTAGATACCCCCTTATTGTATGGTTTCATCTAAATTGAAGGATATCAATGTACATATCTAGGACTTGTTGCATAAGGGTTTTATCAAAATGAGCACTTATCTGTATGGTGTACTTTTCATTTTCACCAAGAATTAAAACAATAGTATTTGTCTCTACATAGATTACCAGAAGCTGAATCAGGTAGTAATGAAAAATAGTTATACATTTCCTAGGATCTATGATCTCTTTGATAAATTATGGAAATCACAGTAGTAAACCAAGACTATTCTCTGATCGGGCAATCACCAGTTGTGGGTTAGAGAGGCAAAAATACTAATGATGAAATTTCAGAGTAGTTATGGGATATATGAGTATATAGTGATTTGGTTTAGGCTGATTTTTTTTTTGAAAATTTTCATGGATCTCATGAAAAATATATTCCATCCATGCCTTGAATCGTTCTTTATAGTGTTCATTGATGACATCCTTATGTACTCACTAAACCCAGAGAAACATGCTAGACATCTCGATATAGTTTTGAGTACACATTGAGCACATTAGCTTTATTCCATCCTATTAAAGTATAAATTTAGAATTCCAGAGGTGAATTTATTAGGGAATGTGGTTTTTTAGATAGGTATATCTGTGGACCTAGAAAAAGTGGAGGAGGAGATGTCATAGAATTTTCTCTAGAATGTGTTTGAGATCAAGATACTTTCTGGTTTAGTAGGATAATATCAGTATTTTATTTGGTAATTCTTATAATTATCATCACCCATGAATGTAATGAAAAATAATGGAGTGAAGTTTCAGTTTTTGGAGTAGTGTGAGGAGTATTTTCTTGAGCTGAATAAGTGGTTTACTATAGCTCTAGTGTTGATCCTTCCCAATCCTGGTTTTGGATATTTCATATATCATAATGCATCAGGCATTAGTTTGTGAGAAGTACTGATATAGGGAGAGTAGTTTGAAACTTATGGGCCACAAAATCCACAACCCCTTGAGAAGAACTATCCTACAAAAATCTTGGAATGAGAAACCATGGTTCACACTTTGAGGTGTTTTCGATACCATATCATTGGTGATATGTTTTTTTGTCTATACAGACTACCAGATCCTTTGACATATCTTCACACAATGAGATATAAATTTAAGGAAAATTCACTAGATGGAGTATCTAAATTTTTTCAATGTTGATATAGCCTATGTATAAGGTAAATGTAACATTATTGTAGATTATCTTAGCTGTAAGATGTATCTATCTCATGATATTGGTGAACTACCTTCTAAGGAACAATGGATCTTGATGATATTATTGGATGACTGGAGGATGGATAGTTCCAAGGGACAAATATCTTTGTATGGTTCCCATTTAGTGATCACATGTTTCATAGTGGACCAAGTAAAGGCTAGACATGATACTAACCCAGAGTGCATTGTTATGTGAGAATATCTAACAGGTGGGGATTGATACCCAAGTGGTCACTAGATAGAGTTGATGTGATCATAGTATATGGTAGAGTTTTAGTATCTACTTCAATTAGGGAAGATATTATTAAATAATTCCATACCTTTAATTGGTCTATATATCCTTTTGTGGAAAATATGTTCTATGATTTTAGGTAGAAGTTTTGGTGTCTAGGGATAAAGAGGGACATTTATGGACTTGTTTCCCAATTCCATACTTACCAAAGGATCAAGGCTGAGCACCAATGTCCTGGGGGTTTGCTCCAACCTTTTCAAATATTCTTTTAGAACTAGGAGGAAGACCTAATGGAATTTTTAATGGGGTTCCCCATTACCTAGAGGATCTATGATGCTATTTGGGTGATTATTAATGAACTAACAGAAGTTAAACATTTCTTACTAATCCACAAGACTCACTTGTTAGAATTGGTTGTGTTTTATACTGAAAAAAATTACTAGTATTTGATTTAGATGGTACCTTATGATACTCTTTATGGTAGGACACTTCCTTCACCTCTTTATTGGGACAAGGTTGGTGAGATAGTAGTTATGGGGACCAATATATTTTAGGATACATTCTAAAGACTAAAACTGATTCATAAGGTGTTTATCATTTCTCAAATAAGGAATAAATATTTTTAAGAGCATAGATGGAAACATTTGGAGTTTGTTTTAGGTGACTAGGTCTTTATGAGAGTGACTCCTTAGTTAGGAAATTTACATTTTAGGGAAGCAAGGGAAGCTAACATCATGCTATGTTAGACCCTTTGAGATCATCAAAGGAATTATAATAGCGGTGTACCATCTATATCTTCCTTATCTCTACCAAGTTATGCATGATTTTTTTGACATTTATTAAATTCATATGTACATGCCTGATCCTGTGCATATGATCAAAGGTGAGGAAATTGATCTTGAGGCTGACACCTCTTTTGTAGAGCACTCAATATTGATCATCGACCAAAGTGAAAAGGTGTTATGCGGATAGATGGCTCCATTCATTCATGTAATATGGAGGCATGGAAAAATGTAGGAGGAGACATCGTATAAGGATGCTAATGTTCAAGCTAAGTGGCCCGAGTTGTTTGATAAATTTTCCTAGAGATTCTTCTAGAGGATAATAAGTCTATAGATGTAAATAATGTAATATATTCATATTTTTCAGTTGTGTTATGATTTAATTTCATCCATTAATCATATTTTTTTGAGCTATAAATCATTTAGAATATGTTGTGGGGGTTTAGATAGATTTAGAGAGTTTTTAGGGCCTTTTTAGTGGTTTATGTTTTGAGAATGGTTTTCACAAACTATAAATATTCTCTAGAGAACTGTACAACTAGAGGAAGAGGATAAAGGGTAGCACATAAATAAGGCACACAATTTGACAAACTCTGCATCCTCACTAGGAAAACCATGCAACCTCACCTAGAAAACCATGTAGAAAGTTCTGGTGTCCAATAACATGGCTAGAATAAGGTTTAACAGACCATGTGTCCAAACCATTCAGTTTTACCAAAATCCCAGAAAGGGTGCATGGTTGGTGCACAATTTTTCAAACAATATGAAAAAACCATGCGTACATGAAATTAATGATCAAAATTATCTATTAATACCCATTTATAATTTTTTGAAACATTCTTATTTTTATATGAATCCCTCTCTAATTTTTCGACTCCTCAGGCCTTCCCTGATGAATTCCTCTTCTATAGAGATAGAATTCAGAAAATCCAAGTGGGTTAAAGATCTTGTATTGTGGTATGTGATACAAAACATTTTATCATTAGGTTTCTTCATGATCAAAATATTTTCTATTGAGATGATCTATAGACCTAGCATGTCAATTACCAATCAATGAATTACAATAGAAATAAATGAAATATTATTAGATCGTTGCTAGAATGGTTATCGAATCATTATTATAATGAAACTTCTTTTGAATGGAGTTAAACTCCTTCACGAATAGTTCATGTTATCTGATAATTATTCTTATATTTATCACCTGAAGACCCTCTTCTATTTGAATATCACCTCGAATATCTTCTCCATTGATAGATTATTAGTATATTGATGTTTGTTGGATGAACATGACGTTATATTCTAGATTTTGTGAAGAATTAATGATACGTACTTTAATTAAGAATGAATCTAATGAATTGGTGACCACTCCATCAATATACCATGGAATTGGTTTTGTTGAAAGTATCCATAAGATATGTGACTTAAGAAACAACCTCATTAATGGGGGATCTTCTTGATTATTATTTCAAAACAATTTCATGTTGAACCAGAACATGATTTAGGAATATTTGATGTAACACCCCAAGCTTCCACGGTACGCTTCTTTTTCAATAATGCAATAGATTGTATTGTACGAAAGTTCGAGATTCTAACACACTGCGACCAATCAAAGTAGCCGTTATGAATAGTAATACCCACTTTTTGAAATTTTATAAATTTTATTATTCAAATTGGACTTCATTTTTGGATTCAGAATATAAAAATAAGCTTATGTTGAATTTTTGGTATTTTTCTGAGAACTTTCAATTTTTGATGAATAGTGAAAAATACTTAAAAACAACTTTTTTAATAAAAATAAAATATAGTGATAATTTATACTATTGAGTGGTTTTAAAGTATAATTAGAATATAATTTTACCATTTTATCTAATTGTGGTCATTATAATTAACTTCACTTTGAAATTGGACATAAACGAGTGTCAATCATTTGATAGATATTGTTTCTTAAAAACACTATTTGTTTTGACAGAGGAAATTAAATATAAAAAAAATTAATGAAACTTTTATGTTTTTAATTTGGTAAAATGGACATCATTTTTGAATTTGGAATATCAAATATATCTTAGAGTGAATTTTTGGTATTTTTCCGAAAACATCAATTTTTGATGAATAGTGAAACCACTAAGTGTTTGTTAAAAAACAGATTTTTCTTTTAAATGAAATTTTACCACCTCTGTGATTTGAATTTCAAAAATCTGACATAAATCATTTTCATTAGGATGTAAAACATGGTTCAATGGGATTAAAATATTTTTTTGGTGAATAGTACCTTTTAAGTTCTATTAATCACGATTAAAGGTAATTAGTGTAATTTAAGGTAAAAATAATGTTATAATAATATGGAATTGCCTTGAAACATGTCCTGCTCTTATTGGATGAGTCATGGCCGAACAATACAATCCATGGGTCAACTTGGGGGCCCCATGGAGCCACTTGGGTAAGAAAATGACATTAAGAAATTTTTATTCTATGTAAAAATAAAAGTGTCACAAACATGTATTGTTTTACTAAAACAATTTTTACATGGGGTTATACAAGTCATATTTTTGAATATAAATAATAATTGAAAATATAAAAAGATTTCATACATCATAGTATTTGTTTTATAAATTTTATACATTAAATAAATTTATTTATTTATGACACCATGATGATATAGTGATTACCTCATTAATTAATGATTTAAATAAAATGAAATGATAATGTAAAATCTATGACGTACACTTGTCAAAAACATATTATATGAGTAGATTTATAACTATTATCAACTTATCCTCGAAATATATAATTGTGGGACCTTTAAAATCCGAAACTCACTATATAATAAAGTAACATTTCATGGCTTTCTAAGAGTGCCCCTCCTCTCCTCTTATAAAAGGCCCCAAATCTACCACATTATTCACACCTATAAAGCCATTGGCTTGGCCAAACTCTGCTCATTATATCTCTCCACATCCCTCTATTCATCATAGAAGCCTTATTTTAGGCATAAATCTCTTCAAGAAATCCTTTTGGTTCAAACCAAGAGGAGTTACCCGATTTAAAGGTAATGTATTCTCTTATGATCTTTTGTTTTATTTTTATTCTCCAACCCCTTAAACTATTTTTATTACATTCTTTTGTAACTACACCAGTATCTTCAATATACAGGGATATTGTTATGAGAAGGATTTTATTTTCACCTACACACACCTTCGTCTAATGGTTAAAGAACATACTGTTTCTGTGGGTGGCGAATTACTGCCTCACGAAAAGATGATTGTTCAATATTCTTTTAACAAATCTCATGGTGGCCATTAAGATGTAACTATATTTATATATGATATATATATTATGTTTATGTTTTCCTTATGCTTATTTATTTTTCATTTATGGCATACCTTTATGATTTCCATTATGGGTAAACACGATAATTTCATTTTAAGAAGTGCGGACTACCGCCCCCTCAAAGGGATTTGAATCGTTAATGCCATATGTGGGATGTATAAAGGATGGAGTAAATGATATTATATATGATATTATACTGGAATTATAATATAACTTTATATCATTATTATTTCTTTCCATTAAATACGGAATAGAAATGAAAGTAGTGTTCATGCGTACGTACGGTTACCGTCTCCATGAACAATGCATTTCATTTCTTACCTCTAAATGTTATGTAATATTATAAATGAATGTATATACTAGATATATATGATATATATGATATATACATCCTGAATATAATTATGTATATAATGTATATTTTACCACAATAATAACTAGTAATTATATGAAGTTTATTTTTTCATCAAGTACCAAAGATCGACAAAACGACCATTATTAACTTAAAGAATAACATAATGTTCATAACATCGTAATAAGTGATATAAAATGAATAATGAACTTGAAAAAGGCTCTTAAGAAAGTATAAATTAACTCACGTTTATTATTCATGAGGTTAAAGAACGATCGAGTCAAGTCGGACATGAGGTAAGGGACTTCGTCTCAATCTCATTTCATTGAGGCATATTTTGTTTTATACACAACATTCTTTTATACGGTGTATAAAACCCTTTGACTTTTACATTTATTCAAAAGGAATCTTTTTTATATGAAGCTTTTTACTAAACGACAAAAGGGAATGTTTTTTTGTCGTACGTATGCGGCGACAATGACTTCTCAGCCGCCGTGACCATTATATGAGTTTTGGCTTCCTCTACATGCCATAACATTTTTTAAATGAAAAATAAATACCAAGTTTTACTTTTCTTTTATTTTGGTATTGAAAATGGTTTTATTATATCAATGTGTTGTATTGATATCTTGTGATTGAAATGTGGAAATGTTATCTTTCCTTTATGAATGTTTTATGTGATATGATTATGTTATGGTTTATGATATGTTTAAATCTGTTCATATGAGGAATGTATTGGACTTAATAAGTGATGGGTGGAGCCTGCTATAGCTCCTCTATGCATTGGTAGATCTCATGAGACAAAATAGTTTCTTGGCACAAGGCCTTGACAAAATCTTATTTGTAGTCATGGCACAAGGCCTTGATTATGTGGTTATGATAGTCTGACATTATGCATTCCATCATTATGAAAGTGTTTATTGATATTGCATGTGATTATTTGACTAGTAGAATATCCATGTGAATATGTAAATGGAATTATTTCATTTTATTTTGCCATATTATGATGAAGTTCAAATTTAAAAGGCTTTTGTTTTAGTTATACATTGCCTTAATTGTTATGTTTATTTATGAAAGTTTCCTCTATATTGTTATCCTTACTGAGCATCTGAGCTCACCCCTTTCTATGTTTTATTTTTCACAGGATGTGAAGAAATATTTTATGACTGACCTGCAGGGATAGTCTGAAGGGGATATGAGTGTGTAATATAGAGACCATGTTATTGTAGTTTTTCACTTTATGATGTAATGTATCATTTATGAATGTATCTATTGTTTCCAAGGCTACTAAACTAATCAGTCTTTCGAGACTTGATCTTTTGTAATCATTCCAATGTTACGTAATAATGCACTGACTCTGGGTAATTGGGGTCGGGGCGTTACAATTGGTACCAGAGGAAGTTTAGTACTAAACTTGGAATCTATATTTAGATAAACTCTGATTAGAGCACATAGCCCTAAGATAGACTTTGAGGATTAGTATAGAATAACTTCCTAGAATTTTGGTATTATAGAGATTTTGTGAGTTTTCCAAGAAATAAATATCTGTTTGGATACGAGCAGGTAGAGGCGGCTCTAGAACATATGTACCTAGGGGTAAAACCTGAAAACACCGCTTTGAGCTAGACTCGAATGGGAACTGGTGCACGATAATTGGCCTAGATGCACTCTTGGTTACGACACTCCTGGGGGATATGCTTAGGATAATTCTCATTTTCATTAGAAACCATTATTAAGGGTTTATGAGTATATAATTCCTCAAAGAAAACATTTTTATGATTATGGATTACATCCATAAATAGTTCAATTTATGTTAAGTGTTTTGAAATTTTGTTATTTTTTATTTAAATTCATAAACTAATCTAGTTTATGCCATTGTTTAAAAATGGTGCCTAGTGGATGGAATGGAAACCGTATCAATGAACACACACTCCATGTAGGGATTTCCCTCCTTCTCAGGATAATTATAATAGAGCTGGTGATACAACTGGTGTTGATCAGATTATCACCATACTGGGACAACTCACTCCGGTTATGAATAATAACCTTACTCATATGGAGCACCCTGATCTGCAACGTGGATGATCAATGTTAGATCGCTTCATTAGGTAACAACCCCCAAAATTTAATGGGAGTAAAAATCCCTTAGTAGCTGAGAAATGGATAAAATCCTTAGAGAAAATATTCCATGCCTTGGGAAGTAGTGAAAGGGAAAAGGTTATCATCACAGTTTACCGCCTCACTGGAGATGCTGATCAATGGTGGTCATTGATTCCAAAAACAAAGGAAGATGAATAAGTATCATGTATGGAATGGAGAGAGTTCAAAGAGCTTTTCTTAGAAAAATACTTTCCTCGTGACCATCGAGAAGATATGGAAAGACAATTTCTGAGTCTGAGGAAAAAAAGAGGATGAGAATGTCGCAAAGTATGAGTCTAACTTTACAAGGTTAGCGAGGCATGCTGCAGATTATATATTTAACCCAAGAAGTAAGATTGATCGTTTCTTTGATGGGTTAAAACCATTTCTCCGGCGTGATTTAGTATTATAATCTTTCTCAACGTATGAAGATATAGTCTCGTGTTGTATCAAGAAAGAAAAATAATTCTCTAAATCTTATGACAATAAAGTAAAGCAAGAGAATAAGAGAACGGTGGAACAAGAGATAGATAATGGTAAAAAGGGAAAGAAGGATATTCCATTATGTGATAATTTTGGGAAGAATCACCCCGGTACTTTCCTAAAAGGAATGGGAGTTTATTATAAATTTGGAGAAAAAGGTCACCCGACTCGTGATTGAAAGGGAAAGAAAGAGGCTGTAAATGTTGAATTCTACAATTGTAGAGAAATGGGACATTATGCAAATGAATTCCCTAATCTCCAAGGAAACTTACCTCAGAAAATGCCAAGAGATCAAGCCCAATATCATGTTGTTACTACAGTTTAAGTGGAATAATTATTGTATTTGTGTTTTTGGACTCAAGAACTATATTATGGTTATAAGAATAATGTGATATACGTAAGGATTATACTATAGTAATTTTTGTTTTAATTAAGGTTTCAATATGATGAAGGTAATCATATTTTTAGTATGTGACAATAAGAGAAACTTTAATTTATTTGGGGAATATGATGTTACAATTGATTTTGGAATTTAGAGACCATTTAGAGAAATCCTAGACAGAAGTATTTTGGATAAATATAAAGGTTGGAATGGATTTAGTTGAACTTTTTATAGTATTGTTTAAGGGTAAAACATTTCTGAATATTATTTTTGGAATATTATAATTCTATAGTTTTAGGAAAAGGACAACCTGCAGGACGTGGGATAACCCGTTGCGTCGGACATAGCTGCAGGAATCGAACCCACAACCATAGTACGACATGACTTTATTACCTACCACTAGCCTGCAGGAAGTCCCTGGTTATTACAAAATACTTTTCCTAATATAAATGGTATGTGTTAATATTTGGAACCTTGTACGATTAGGATAAATATAATATTTTTGAGTTCTGTTATCTTTTGAGTGAAAGATGAGTTTGTGGTAGAAATTAGTTGAAGGTTGAAACTCTACTTGTCAAGCATATATATACCTATTTCTTATTATATGAATAAATTAATTCTTAAACTTTAGGAAAGGGATATTAAAACAAAAAATGTGTTATCTTAATACCTTATGTTTTGTTGAACTGCTGATATTTTGAATCATCATAGATTGAAGGCTTTAAGGCCCTCAATTTTACATTTGTTTGTGATTGATGACCTCAATAAATCCCTACAAATATTTACGTTTTTTCTACAAATATTTGTCTTTAATTTACACTAATTTTCTCTTAATTGAGATCATAATTTGTTGGTGACTTTTTCATTTCCCTTTCCCTCTTATTAAGGCTAAATTTTATTAACCTTATTTCCGATGTGGGTTTTCCACAAAGGTATTTTCTATTTTCAACCTTTTATTTTTGAAGAACATTTTCAAATTTCAAGGATGCAATTTATTGAAGGAGGGGATAATGTAACACCCCAAGCTGCCACAATACGCTTCTCTTTCAATAATGCAATAGCTTGCATTGTACACAAGTTCAAGATTCTAACACACCGCGACCAATCAAAGTAGCCGTTATGAATAGTAATACCCACTTTTTGAAATTTTATAAATTTTATTATTCAAATTAGACTTCATTTTTGGATTCATAATATCAAAATTATCCTATGTTGAATTTTTGGTATTTTCCTGAGAACTTCCAATTTTTGATGAACAATGAAAAATACTTAAAAAAACTTTTTTAATAAAAATAATTTATAGTGATAAATTATACTATTGAATGGTTTTAAAGTATAATTAGAATATAATTTGACCATTTTATCCAATTTTGGTCATTATAATTAACTTCACTTTGAAATTGGACATAAACGAGTGTCAATCTTTTGATAGATATTGTTTCTTAATAACACGTTATTTGTTTTGACATCGGAAATTAAATATAAAAATAATTAATGCAACTTTTATGTTTTGAATTTGGTAAAATGTACATCATTTTCGAATTTGTAATATCTAATATATCTTAGAGTGAATTTTTGGTATTTTTCTGAAAAACATCGATTTTTGATGAATAGTGAAACCACTAAGTGGTAGTTAAAAAACTGATTTTTCGTTTAAATGAAATTTTACCACCTCGGTGATTTGAATTTAAAAAATATGACATACATCATTGCCATTAGGAAGTAAAATTTGGTTCAATGGGATTAAAATATTTTTTTGGTGAATAGTAACTTTTAAGTTCTATTAATCGCGATTAAAGGTAATTAGTGTAATTTAAGGTAAAAATAATGTAATAAAAATATGAAATTTCCTTGAAACATGTCCTACGCTTTTTGGATGAGTCATGGCCAACCAAAACAATCCATGGGTAAACTTGGGGCCCCCATGGAGCCACTTGGTTAAGAAAATGACATTAATAACATTTTATTTGAAGTAAAAATAAAAGTGTCACAAACATGTATTGTTTTACTAAAACAATTTTTACATGGGGATATAAAACTCATATTTTTGACTATAAATACTCATTGGAAAGATAAAAAATATATCCTACATCATAGTATTTTTTTTATAATTATTAGACATTAAATAAATTAATTTATTTATGACACCATGATGATGCAGCGATTACCTCATTAATTAACGATTTAAATATAATGAAAAGTTAATGTAAAATATAAGACTTAAACTTTTAAAAAACTTATTTTATGAGTATATTTCGAACACGTATCACCTTATACTATAAATATATAATTGTGGGACCTTTAAAATCCTAAACACACTATATAATAAAGTAACATTTCATGACTTTCCAAGAGTGCCCCTCCTATCCTCTTATAAAAGGCCCCCACCTCTACCACCTTATTCACACCTCTAAAGCCATTGTCTCGGCCAAAATCTACTCATTATATCTCTCAACATCCCTCTATTAATCATATAAGCCTTACCTTAGGCAGATTTCACTTCATGAAACTCTTTTGGTTCAAACCAAGAGGAGTTACCCGATTTAGAGGTAATATCTTCTCTTATGATATTTTGTTTTATTTTGCTTCTCCAACCCCTTAAACTCTTTTTATTCCTTTATTTTGTAACAACAACAGTATCTTAAATATACTAGGATGTCTTTATGAGAATTATTTGATTTTCACTTACACACACCTTCATCTAATGGTTAAAGAACATACTGTTTCTCTGGTTGGCGAATTACTGCCTCCTGAAATGATGACTGTTCAGTCTTCTTTTAACACCTCTCATGGTGGCCATTAAGATGTCACTATGTTTATATATGATATATATTATGTTTATGTTTTCCTTATGATTCTCTATTTTTCATTTATGGCATACCTTTATGATTTCCATTATGGGTAAACATGATAATTTCATTTTAGGAGCTGCAGACTACCGCCCCCTCAAAGTGATTTGAATCATTAATGCAATATGTGGGATGTATAAATGATGAAGTAAATTATATTATATATGATATTATACTATAATTATAATATACCTTTATATCATTATGATTTCATTCCATTAAATACAAAATAGAAATTAAAGTAGCGTTAATGCGTACGTACGACTTACCGTCTCCATGAACGATGCATTTCATTTATTACCTCTAAATGTTATGTAATATTATAAATGAATGTATATAATAGATATATATGTTATATATGATATATAAATCATGAATATAATTCTGGATATAATGGATATTTTACCACATGAACAACTTGTAATTATAAGAAGTTTATTTTTGACTCAAGTACAAAAGAGCGACAAAACGACCATTATTAACTTAAATAATTACATAATGTTCATAACATGGTAATAAGTTATATAAAAGGAATAATGAACTTGAAAAAGGTTCTTAAGCAATTAAAAATTAACTCTAGTTTATTATTCAGGAGGTTAAATAACGATCGAGTCAAGTCGGACATGAGGTAAGGGACTTTGTCTCAATCTCCTTTCATTGAGGCATATTTTGTTTTATACACAACTTTCTTTTATACGGTGTCTAAACCCATTTTTCTTTTTCATTTATTCAAAACGAATCTTTTTTATACGAAGCATTTTACTAAACTACAAAAGGGAATGTTTTTTTGTCGTACGTAGGCAGCGACAACGACTTCTCCTCCGCCATGACCATTATTTGAGTTTCGGTTTCCTCTACAAGCCATAACTTTTTTTAAATGAAAAATAAATACCAAGTTTTACTTTTCTTTTATTTTGGTATTGGAAATGGTTTTATTATATCAATTAGTTTTATTGATATCTTGTGATTGAAATGTGAAAATGTTATGTTTCCTTTATGCATGTTTTATGTGATATGATTATGTTATGGTTTATGATATGTTTAAAGATGCTCATATGAGTAATGCATTGGAATTAATAAATGACGGGTGGAGCCCTCTATAGATCCTTGATGCATCGGTAGGTCTCATGGGACAAACTAGTGTCTTGTAATAAGGCCTTGACAAAATCTTATTTGTAGTTTTGGCACAAGGCCTTGACTATGTGGTTATGATAGTCTGGCATTATGCATTCCATCATTATAAAAGTGGTTATTGATATTGCATGTGATTATTCGACTAGTAGAATATCCATGTGAATATGTAAATGGAATTATTTCATTTTATTTTTCCATATTATGCTGAATTTCAAGTTTAAAAGGCTTTTTTTAGTTATACATTTCATTAATTATTATGTTTATTTATGAAAGTTTCCGCTATATTTTTATCCTTACTGAGCATCTGAGCTCACCCCTTTCTATGTTTTATTTTTCACAGGATGTGAAGAAATATTTTATGACTGAACTGAAGGGATAGTCTGAAGGGGATTTGAGTGTGGACTATGGAGACCATGTTATTGTAGTTTTTCACATTATGATGTAATGTAACATTTATGAATGTATCAAGTGTTTCCAAGTCTACTAAACTAATCGGTCTTTAGAGACATGATCATTTGTGATCATGCCAATGTTACGTAATAATGCACCGACTCTGGGTAATTGGGGTCGGGGCGTTACACTTGATGTGTGATATTGTTATGTATGGGTGTGCAATGTGACTTGGTCTTTGATCATTTGAGAAAACTTGGAATACAACATCAACTACTTTGAGGTAGGAAGTTCCTTACAATTTTGGGCTCTTATAAACACATGTTTCCTTGGTATGATTCCTGGGTTGGAATAGTTGTTTGATCATTCTTAATAGAGAACACATTTGGGTGTGTGTGTAGCTTGTGATACCCCTTTACGATGCTTGATTCCATGAGTATTATTATTGTGTGATTGACCCTGTTAGATGATGATTACATGTATTTTATGCTGCTAATATATTCTCATGATGATATGTTATGTCTTTCCTTATATTATCTACCCTACTATGTGTGTTAACATGCCTTGGAGGTTTGTTATTTACACTCATAATAGGTGGGCTTCCACGATATGATTTTACCATATAGGGGGAGTGCACATGATTTGCGATGATTGTGATGATAGACCTAGGAAAAGGGTAGTGGCATGATGTCTTAGAAGCCTGACCCAAGTCAGTAGTATTTAGGGTATAATGGACTGGAGGCATAACATGAGGCATATATAGGGCACAAAGGTATGGAGTTTTGACCTTTGATGGAGCCGAGAAACGATGGTATGGGGGCCTAAATCAACCTAACTCCTTAATACTATCGAGATACATGATTACCATCCTTGTGTCAAATTCATTATTACTTGTGAAATCCTAGGGTTAACCTTATGACATGAAGATAAAGAAGGAATTAACGAGGCTCTTAGTGGATTGGTTAGAGCACGAGTGCAAGTTATAAGATTATTTATGATTTATTATAATTTTATTTTATCATGTAACAAACATTTTATACATGTATACATTTTATAAGGAGGCATTGATGGTTTATTACTGGGTTTTAATACTCACACACTGTATGACCATCTCAATACATGTGCAGATTTCATGTATAGGAATCCGGGAAAGGGAAGAGGTCCCATTGTGGATGTTTGATCTATAGAACATGGTGTTATTGGAGGTACTGAACAAAATATAGATGATTTAGATAGTTTTATTTATTTATTTATGTGCATGTATCTATTACATTGGTTAGGATTTCCATAGTGGGAGTCTATTTATTTTTTTTGTACGATGTGTGTTTCTTTTGATATTATAATCATCCACTTGATTAATCAATGTTGTTTTATATTTTATTTATATTATTGGTGTAAGGTTAGTATATTAAGGGTATAGTAACCCCACTTATGTATTTCAGACCCTCGCTTCTACTCGATAACCTCTTATGTATGGGGTGGTGAACATGATGTCTTGTACCTCTTCGGCTCGGACCCAGTGGTTCAGGTCGGGGAGCTACAATAGGTCAGAGTAATTGGATCAAGTGGACCATTTTAGAACTATGATATTCCTTGAAGCCTTTTGGTTAGTTCACAAAATGACAGGGTGATCGATTCTTCCCCTTGAGATGAACACAACCTTATGGGTAGACCTAAGGTAGATTGATGATATTTTGGGTGAGGGGACAAACCTTGGATGAAATGATGTATGAGATGTGTACTTTCTGCGTACATTGGAGTGATTACTGTTTGGTTCTCATTTGAGGAAAATGATTCCTTAATGTCATTAAGATGGTATAGAGAGACGTTATTCCATCTAATTCTTATATGATAACCTGAGATGTAAAATTTATATTGAGAGACCCATGTATGGTTCCCATGTTATTATGTGACCTAGGGAACCTCAGTGGGTTCCCCTACACCATGATTACCCTAGAGAGGGATAGTACAATAGATGAATATAGATGATTTTTGGTGTCACCTTAGGACTCAAATCAACTTTGTGATCCTGTAATGACTTTTGTATTGATAGTAGGTCACACACTTAACAGATTGACCTCAACTATATGCGATGGTATTGGGCAGGTGGTGGACCCATGAGGTTTGACTTGGGGTTTGGGGGGTGGATATGACCTTGTTATATTTATATGGTATCCTATGATTTTCTGAGAGGATGTTACTAAAGTATATTTGTTATGTATATTTATGTTGTGAAGCACATGAAATATGGGTTCAGGTGTTAATGATATATATAAAACACTGTATAATGATGGCATGGTACCTAGTTACGGGTGGGGGATGTATAAAGACCCATTCTAGATTAAGTTCCATTGAGAGGAGAGGGTAATTAATGGTACACCCATTTTATAAATTCATTTAATTTTGAATTAAACATCTAAAACTTGTTAAGGGCCTTTATCCACTCTATGATATCTATAAAAATCACCTCATGTGTAGTAGTAATAATAGAACGACAAACACATAATATTTACTAGGTTATGTTGAAAGTCTGACTCCTTACCATGTTGGTTATACCCCCCCCCATCATAGATTCTCCAATATAATCTTTTTATCAATTAAATTTATAAATATAGAATCAAATAATATCTATCCAAAATCATTATACGATTTTTTATATTACATCACACAGTGTTACCGGAATCCACATTAGCTTTCTCCAGAATCCACACAAGCGACTTCTTCAACTTCAACCCCAACTGAGAGACTCATTTTTATTCTGGGTCTAACCAGAAAGAATTAGATTCTCCCAAATCCCATTGAGATACTTTTAGATTTTTTTAAGGTTGGTCCTCAACAGGATGATCTATTGATCTTACTCTATACTCTTCCTGATTCACACTTGATCATGTACCAATTCAAGTATCTTCATGTAACACCCTGAGATTTTATGAGAAATATTATTTTTAATTTCTTTGATGTCTTCTGTTGTACGCTAAACCAAGATTATCTTGATCTATATGCAACAATATGTTAGCTTTTTGTATACACAATGCTATTCTTGGCTTGTGTTATATGCAAGAGAAACCTTCCTCGATAACTTGTGTTGTATGCAATACTGAGTTTCACTAAACAACGATATGTTATTAAAATATTATATTAACTAGCTTTTATGAATTGTAATACCAAATTTTTTAAATTTTATAAATATTACCTTTTAAAATGGACATTATTTTTGGATTCAGAATATCGAAATTATCCTAGAGTAAATTTTTGGTATTTTTCTGAAAACGTTCAATTTTTGATGAATAGTGAAAACACTGAGTTATTGGTTAAAACCAACTTTTTATTTAAATAACCATTTATTTTATTTAAATTTATTTTATGTCAAAATAGATTCATAATACCTATATAAGTTCAATATAATTCATTGGAGTCATTTTATAATAATTTTAGATATATAAAAATTTTATGGAACTTTTTACCGTCTTTTACCCACCTCCTAGGAGCATTTGCAAATTTACATATAACTTAATTTTACCGATTCTATGAGTTGAATTTCAAAAATATGGGAGACACAGTTTATATCAGTAAGTAAAATGTGGTTCAATGAGATGAAAATAATTTGTGGTGAATAGTATCTTTTAACTTTTATTTACCACGGTTAAAAGTAAATAGGGCAATTAAGGGTAAAAATGATATTATTATTACCCTAAAACATGTCCTAATTATATTGGATAAGTGTAATTAAACCAAAAATATCCATAGGAATAAAATTTTACCCTTTAGGTCCACTTGGATTAGATTAGGACATTTATTATTATTTTATTTAAAGAAGAGTTAAAATAGTGAAAATCAATGTTTAATAACAAATTTTTTTATATAGGGTTATACAAAAAATAAATTAGACTATAAATTTTGATTAGAAAGATAAAAATATTTCCTAAATAATAGTATTTTATTTATATTTTTTAGAAATTAAATAATTTAATTGATTTATGACACAATGATGATGCAGTAATGCCCCTATTAATGAAATATTAACAAAATTGATATTATAAATACACAAATAAATGTAATTTGAGACTTTTTATGAATTAAACTAATTTTCTAGGTTAATATAACATATTATGGTTGTTTAGATGAATTGTTTTGATGTAATAATGCTGTTATGAATTTAGAAATAACAAAATACCAAATAGTATCAAAATTAACACAAAAGAGTTTTTAAAACTAATATTATATTATTAATTGATATAATGGTCCTAAAAATCTAAGGATCATCCAGAAGACTTATATAATAATATATATGACATTAATGAACCAATTGTGGTTCGATTGGCAGTTTATAGAAAGTTTATTAACCATATAGTGTAAGAAAACAAGAAGACACAATAAAAATTAAATTATTTAACTTATAGTTAAATCTAAATGATAAGGTTAAAATGGTAACCTAAACTTTCCTAAAACCTATTGGTTGAAAGGATTTCGACCCATACCCACCCTAGGATCGAAATAAGTCAATTTAGATCCATTATAAACTGAATATTAATTTATTATAAAATAATATTTTAAGTTTTTCCTAAGGTGCCCCTCACCCCTCTTATAAAAGGGAACCCCCCCTTCTCTCTAATTCACACCTTGAAAAGCCATTTTTGTTATCCAGAACTGGACCAAATACCCTATAAATTGTCCTCCCTTCATCCTAGATGCCTTACTTTAGTCATAAATCCAACCTAAGGAGCCCTTTTGATCAAATCAAAAGGAAGCACTCGAAGAAGAGGTAAATATCTCACCATCTATTTCATGTTCCATTCTTCTTCCACTTCCTCCTTCTTTGTTGTTTCCATTCAGAAATAATAACTCCAGTATCTTCTATACACTGTGATGTTATTATAAAAATGGTACAACCATATTAGTTATTTTATCCATCCTATGAATGAAAAAGTCACCACACATGCGTACGTACGACTTACTGTCTCCACGTCATGGTGTAGTTTGTTATTCAAACATTTCATCATTTGGATGGGTATAATAATAAGTATAAATGATATAAATAATAAATATAAAATTATTATTTTTATTTATATATTATATAATATCCAATTATATACGATTTTAATATCAAAATAATGATATTGTCGCTCGTGCGTACGTACGGACTACCGTCTCCACGAACACGATGAGATTCATTTTCCTTGATTAACCATTCAAGTATGACTATAAAGTATATATAATAAATAATAATGAAATATATTACATAATAATGATACTGTATTTATGTACATATATGTTTCATTTACTTAATTCCATTCAATTCAATAAGGAAAGGAAAATAGCGTCCATGCGTACGTACGACCTACCGTCTCCATGAACAGTGTATTTCATTCCATTTATCGATCTATCATATATATTTATATGCTGAATATATATTATATATAAATATTTTTTAACATTTTGGAATTAGGTAAATTAGTATATAATAAATAATATCAAGAACAACAAGTCGAAACACGTACGATAAATGAAACAATTTTACCCAAAACGCCGCTTTAACATGGAATTTACAAAAGAATGGTTAATATAAAGTCCTATGTGAATCATATATGATATAATAAATATTATTATGGTTATGTTACAAGTTAATAATATGTTTAAACCCCCTATACAGGATTTTCATACACGTATGGAAGAAATTTTACCTAAGGTAAGGGATAATTATTCCAATCTTGTTCTTATCCGAGATTGTTTTTACTGGGGTTATATTATTCATCCTTGTCCATAAAAATGTTTTTCATAAAGTTTTTAATATTCTTAGATGTATCTTTAAATTCATGTTTACTCCTATTTGACTTTTACTTTGTGTTATGGAATAAATCTTTCTTTTTTTACCATACGAGGTACTTTTTTGACTTTTTTCGGTAAAAGTACGAGGAGAATGTTTTTTAACTTATATGGAATGAACAGATTTTTATGGTTTCATAACACATTTTCTTCATGAAGAATACTCTATAGGATTTCCTGATTATTCTCAATAAAATCATTTTCTTTTAAAAGTTCATGGCATTTTGTGAAAAGAAAATTATTTTGATGAAGAAAGGATATTTTCCTCATGAATTGATCTCAAGTGTTTTATAAAAACTATTTTCCATATAAGATGAAATTATTTAGCATGTTTATGTTTCAAGTATAATGTCAATATTATTTAAATGGTTTTATTTTTTTTATGATGAAATTATATCCATTTGTTTTATATGGATTATGTCATGATGGGATGATGTTTATGAAACCCATTGTATTCTTTGGGTTATGATGAATGATTTATGGTTAATTTGTGGCACATGAAAAAATGATTTCATTATGGGATGGGTGGGACCTATATCTCCCTCCAATGCACTAGGGAAAAATTTATATATCATGGGATAGACATGTCTAGAATGGAAAGTTAATCTGGTTCAGTGATACAAGACTGGAATGAGGAGTGAACTCGATTTAGTAAGGGAATTTGTCCACTATGATGGTCTTAGAAGTAATGCCTTGGCTACTATGGAAATCATATCATGTGGTTAATGGTTTTCCACAATTCCATGTTTTTTCCCATGTTATTTATCATGATTAATGTTCTTTTATGATCTATGCCTTATGCATTGTCAAGATTTATGTCATTACTCATGATTTTTATGTTTTATGTTCATGTTCTTACGTTCAAATGTTTAGGGATTGTTTTATGTTTCCATGTTTACCCTTACTGAGCATTTCATCTCACCCTTTTTATGTTTTCATTTCCCCAGGATATAAAGAAATATTTTAGGTAATAAAACCAATGGGGAAGATCTTTATGGGAGATGTTGAATATCTTTCACCATGATTAGAAGACTATGTTCCATGTTTCCAAAGACACTAAACTAATACAGTTTTTGGGCATATGTTTTTTTCATGTATTAAGTATTCCAAAAATGTAATGTAATGTATATGTACATCAAGTATGGGTATCTACACTTAAACAACTACTAAGTGTGTTAGTTTTCCTTCTTCAATTAACTGATTTATAATAATGATCATTTTCCTCAATGAAAAAAATTATTAGGATACAATTTATTTTAATGAATCCCCAACCTAACTTATATGTATTAAATTGGTGCACATAAGTTCCTAAATATTTTATAAAAGACTAATCTCACACAATATTAGACCGTTCTCTTATTGATTTATCAATGCAATTAATTCACACATTTCCATGAATAGTTCATGAAATGTGAAACCCTAGAATATAAATTTATATTCCATATTATTATATGTGTTATCCAATTATATCTCAATGCATCTGTTTTGTGCTTGCATGAAGTGTTCAGTATCCACTATCCACTGTTCAAATCCCTGTACACAAGATCTAATGGGTGTATACTATAATTTTCCCTCAAACAACCAAACACCTCCTTAATGAAAAATTAGACACATGAACATGTTTATACATGCATGTTCATGTATTCATGCACCCACTATTCTAAAAATCTTTTGCGCAAGTGAAAATGTGGTATCATAGTGATATCGTGAAAACCTTGAATGATTTTCACATCTGTCTCAAGGTCCTTCTCATAATAGCTTGTGTATGCTAGATGATGATTTCTTCACGAGGCACATGAGTGTGAGGTTCTCAAGTCAAGTGATCCATGGTATTTGTCATGAAAACAAGTCACTCGAGGTCTGCTTTTTCTTCATGAAACCAAAGTATCACAATGAACTATTTTCCATTAGAAAAAATTAGAGCCTCTATAAAATATCAAAGCAGTGGCTATCAAGCTAGATGACTTGATATTTATAGGCATGTACCCACTACCTTACTCAGGAGTTTCATGTTTTTTCATGTCTTTCACTAAATGATCCATTTCAGGTACATTTTAATTCACTGAAGGATTTGGTATTTATCAAATAAACTTATGCTAAAAAACATGGCATGCTTTATTACATGAATTCATATCTATCCTCACATGTAGGGAATATGCACAAAAAACTATATATTATTCCATATATTCCTCACAAGTTTCATTTTTGTTCATTTAATTTATTAAAGTGATGTTTTATGATGCTTTGATCATGTTTGGTTCTCCAAGATGAACAACTGGAATGATCATAGTATCTCTATTCAATCATCAATGATTCATAATGGTACTCTATTGATACTGGAATACCATTGGGTGGCCAAGGAAGAACACGACACTGTACATATGATCATATGGTCATGATCAGTTCGATTGAGTGGTGGATGAAATGTTTGTAACTTTTTTTATCTGGATGAATAGTGTACTACTATCTCAAATCCCACATTGATTCTACATTCTTTCGACTATTTCATTATAATTCATTTCATGTTAGTGAATGGATATGACTAGGTAACAAGGGATCAACACCCACATAAACCTCACCCACCCCATACAGGTTGTTCTCACCTAAACTATCCCACTAACAACCTAGCCCAAACTAAGTTTTCTCCAACATGCTTTATACATGAGACCTCTCTCATCTTCCACCATTTGGGATACATGGACCGACCCTCCCACATGGTTAATGTCCTCCTCCCACTTGTGTGGGATCAAATTGGGCCATGTGGATTTTATTGTTGGAACCATTTTTTATATAAGTGTATAATAATACATTGAAGATATTCTAAGTATCAAATATATAATTCCAATCCTTCCTCAAGACTCTTCTTCAAATATACCTCATGAAAAATATAATATTCATTCAAATTTTTTCATGACCTTCTTCAATTATTATTCCTTTATGAAAATAAATATTATTTATCATCTTCCACTTATTATATGAAATGTACACTCTAAATCACTTGTCTTTTACATTAATATTAATTCAAAAATCATCACCATCACATGTATAATTGTACAAGCATGAAATTAAATTCCATAATGTGAATCCATAACAATTATATAGGCATCACCACTTTTCACCATCAACTCACAAAACAAATATTGGAATATCATTAAAAAATGAAACATTATGATGAATAGGATATGACCCCAAGGTTTATGATTACTATGGTTCTTGATGATCTTCGACCCATGGTAGATATGGTTCTGTGATGGGTAAATTTTTCTTGGTGATGTAGAAGTTCTGGGATGAGTATATTTCCCTGGGTGATGTTCAGGTTTCAGGATGGGTATATTTACCTAGGTGATGTTCTTATTCTAGGGATGAGTATATTTCCCTTGGTTGGTTACTTATTCTCATAGAAACTATGACACAAGTTGAAGCAGGTAAATTCGACCCTGGGTGTCATGTTAGAAACTGACGATTGATGTTGGCTATTTTATTTGTACTCTCACACTATTTTTATTGATTTAGTTGAGCATGTAAAATGTACATACACTACATTGATACTATATTAGGGACCCTGATAGTGGTTCCTTACTGAGTTATGATGAGTCTATTATTGAGATACCATGTAACATGGGTACCTGATTAGGTCTCACTGTTCATAGGTTAATGATTGGTATAGGACTAATTTTTCATGATCAAGATAGATAACTTAGACATGATTGGAGATCATAATAATGTGAGTCATGGGGATGGTAGTAGAGCCTCATTTACAATTTTTTTTTCATTTTAAAAAATTCATGTATATGGGATGACCTATTGGGTGATTATTAATTTTTATATTGTCATGGCCATGAGTTCATATGAATATTTTCTTATATATTTTATTATTATCATTTGATATGTTTATTGATTATGTGTAATCTAATGGACTTTTATCATTATGGATGTCATTTGGTTATTTGTTCTATGTTTTAATATAATATTAGGGTATATTCTCCTTATGGTAGCACTCAAGACCCTCACTACTATTTAGTAGCCTCTGGTGTATGAGTAGATATGTCTGAGCTCTCATAGTGACTATTGGTTCATCCACTATTGAGTTGTTTAGTGTGTTTGGGCATTACACATACTTTATCTAAAATTCAATATAAAACTAGGAGTCTAAAAATTAATCACACAATAGAAAAAATCGTCTATATAACCTAATACCATTCTCATAAAAAAATCATCCAACAAATAAAAATGATTTAAGGGATACATACACCAAAACAAGGCCTTAGTTGACCACACCCATATCCATAAATAAATGTTTCTGAATAGTTTAGTGATACCATAGTGTTTTTATTAACAATGTACAAAGGGTTCACTCAACCCCATCATGGAGGATCACACAATGTACTCTCCAAGGCCTTATTAAAGAGAATACAAGATCTATGTTTTGGTAAATTTATGAACATGAAGTACAAATCATTATTTAAGAAATAGAATACCCAATTTCATGAGAATTAAGTCTCCATGATTGGATACTAGTAATTAAATCATAGTATTAGGGTATGACCAGGAAAAACTCTTTTTGGGGTCCCTTGTAATTCTATCACTGGAATAATAATAAACTTCCAAGAGAAATCATAGGATAACCTATTGAAACAATTATATTAAGATGAAAAGTCTGTATCATCATTATAATTTAATGTATAAACATATTAAATGGAAAAACTAATTTTTTACATCACCAAAACAAAATAAAATCAATCCATAATCAACAACCCCTATGATACTAGAATGATATAAGAAAAATACATATCCCTACCATTAATTTCATCACCTCCAAGATGAATCTACAATAAAATTTATACTCAAGGTCATCATAATTATTAGTAATGAATCATTTCCCCAAAATAATCATCTTTGGATGAGAAACCACTTTATTTTAACCCCAATAATTAATAAAGATATTAAAATTGAAAACAATTCATTTATTCTATCATAGTTATAAGAAAATCCTATGGGTATCCCCTACATAATATGAATAAAATATCTGAGAACAATACCCACCTATTACTGAGAAAGAATAGAAATGATGATTGAATTATAAAAATATCACGTTAAAATACACAATTGATTTTGTATTTTAAAAAATACCTCTCAGATCATTGAACTCACTAAAAGTTTTTCATTTCTTTTTTTCAATAAAAAAGATATGAAATCTTCTCATCATCCCAAATCATCCATTTGAAGGATTAATCGTAGTCTTATAAAAAAACTTTGCTCAATTAGCAGATCATCATGATTATTTTGATGAAACTCTTTCTGGAAATCATGTGCTCAAAATCTTGTCTAAAATATATTTTTTAGTAAAAAAACGTTTTTATATGAGCATTAAATGGCCATAATAAATACACCGATATGTTTTACTTAATAAATCAAACGTAGTGGAACTTTATAACTATATTAGGTTTGTTTTTTTATTAGATTTAGTTACTTAATATTTAAAATGACTAAAATACACTTTAAACATATGAAAATATATTTTATGATGTTATCATTATGATCTAAATGACTAAATTTAAAACATACAATACACATCCCTAAAATTATCATAGATTGTTTTAGGGTTAGTAGATTTAATTTTGGAGACATTTCACTACATGGTGGGATAAAATCCATTCCATATAAAAGATATCCATATCAATACACATAGTATTATATTTTTTTATGGAACCATGTGAATGGTAATACCCCATGTGGTATGTGCCTTACACTTCCCTGGCCAACCACCAATCACGAGGCACCCAAACTGCTTTGTGAGAGGATTACCTCACATGTTTCTTAATCGATGTGGGTCCTCATCTTTTAACAAGCATAGTAGTTAATCTCCCTTCTTCTAGACTATACCCAATGGAATAGATCACTGACATATATATACCCTCTTCCATGATCTCAATAACTATAAGTCAGATCCCGCTCAATGGAAATCATACTTTTTGTTAGATTTTAAGTCACACAACACCCTCCCCATGTGCACCATTTAAAGGGAGATTATTAATTATAAAATATTTTTTATAAATAATAAAAATAATATATCATTAAAAAATGATTAATTAATAAAACAAATTCATTGATAATAGGAGAATAAGTCCTCTATTCATTTCATACATTGAATCATGCTAGAAAATATCAATCTTAGTAGGATAAATAATTCGAATCACCAAATCCCCTACTAGTGTGGATATCACTTGTCATTGTTTAAGTCACCAGTATTAGTTATGACCTTCATTTCTTCAGAAAAGTTTTTAAATTAAAGATCGAGGTGTTAGATGTCTAATCGAATCTCTTCCTTTTCCCTCTCATTATATACCCCTACTTCGTGTAATACTTCTTGAGGTGGTTTCCTATGGTGACAATGACCTTGTGAGTCTTGATTACCGAAGTCTTTAGATTGGCCTTTCTAGAGTTTTCAAAGGGGGCTAGTTGGTAACTCACTGATCTATAAGAAGCAATAATAATATTATTCTTATTTATGATTAGTATTATTTTATATTAAATTTTATAATAAAATTATAAAATTGATATAAAATTCACATAAAAATATGATGATAGAGTTTTAAAATTTATACCATGGTGCGACCATCGAAATTCCCCTAAATCCTTTTTAGCTTTCCTTTTATTGAAAATAATGTAAGAACTATGTCCTATAGGTGACATATTTACCAATATATAGAATAAAGAGGTCTAATAGGGGTCCAAAACTCAAAAATATATAACTTCACCCCTATATAACACACATTATCATGAGAAATACTATAATGATATAATTTAAATATGAGACCTAATTTTCATGTTATTTTCATTTTTTTACACTATAGTCCCTTTTTGAGGATAAGCCATATTTTTTTATTCAAAATAACTATTGGTAGAAAGTTAAACCTTACAAGTGTAAAACCCAATGGTCATAAAACCACAATCAATCCAATAAAATCAAAACTAGTGTTAAATTGTTAATAGAAGAAAAGAAACTTTCAAGGAGAATCAAAGATATTGTAATATATATCTTTTATGATAAGATACAAAAATAATGAAACTAAAAAAATCTTATATAGGAGTTTCTAAATTTTAGAGGTGTATTATTGTATTGTTTTTAAAACTGAACAGAATATGAAATATTTTATTTAATAAAAAAATCAAATGGATTTAATACAAAATTTATTGAAAATAATGATTTAAATATTTACTAAGAAATTGTTATACATTATTTGAAAATTATTAAATCTGTAAATAAGGGTTTCAATAATAATATAAACTATATTTTTGGGATATGATGATATAAAAATTACTATATAAGTTATATTTTTTGAAATATTAATATAGTGTACCTAGAATTGTATTTGTTTTTGGGTTATAATTGGATTATAATTAAAATGGGATTTACTTTAATAATGTTTCAATTATTGATTAACATTTTATTTAATAATTATTTTCATGGAAATTGTTTTTTAATAAGTGAATAAACACAGACACATATATATGTAAAATGAATAATGATAATTTATATTTTGTGATATTATGTAAAGAGGGAAATATGTTACAATAATAATATTATATCAATGAATGTTGTTTATATAAATAAATCATTAATGAAAAGGAAAAATAAATATTAAATTATATGTTAGAAAATGTTAATGGAAAATATATAAAAGTATTTGCAATGAATAATTGGGATTTATAGAAATGACCATGTTTCCATTTATTATGTATAATTATTTATATGGGTATATTTTCACTATTATATGGTGGATAACTATATAATAGAGGATTTATATATGTATTTTATTTTTTAGTCAACTTGAATTAGAATGGTATATGTATTTTTTATTAATAAGAAGGTTAAAATTATATTAGAATTATAATATTTAATCATGGTAATTAAATGTTTAGGTAAAAATTTGATTATAAATTTTTATTATAACACTCACATTTTTAAAATAAATATAATACTTCTCTTCTTATATCAATATGATATTATCTTAGTCTTTTTTATGCATGATAGATGAATCAATTAAAGAATGGTGATTCTTCAAGGGAGTATTAGGTAGAGGACTCTAACGCTTAAACTAGTTAATCTTTATGATTAAATACTTATTTTTATATAATTAATAATTAAATAATAATTACAGACATATATATATATATATATATCTGATATTTATGAGTTTAGAAGAATTAATCCTATGTAGAATATAATATTGATAATTCTTGATACTGTTCTTAATCCCTATTAAATGATTTTCATAGTTTATTCAAAATATGATAACATAATTTAGAATATTTTATATATAAGAAGATATAGAAAATACTTTTGACCCAATTGTATTGAAATAGAGGTCATACTAATATTGTGTGGTTTCATGTTGTGTCAATGATGCTTTTTTGATTCATTTTCATTAATGTGACATTTAATACTATAGTTTTCAATTGATATTATGATGGAATACAACATTTCATAGTTTTTTGATAAATTTTTAATCCTTTTTAGACATTATTATTTCTTAAATAACTATTTATTCTCATGTTACATTTTTTCATGCAAGGATCACATAAATGTGATGTACGTGTTTTACCACTTATTATTCCAGTTTAGCTATCACCTGAAGGAGTTTTTTGAGTGTCATTCCAAACTAGAATGGGTATCTTTCTAAATACCATGACTATTTATCAAGTATAATTGAAATTATCTTGATTTTAATTTAAAAATATAATGGGATTCATTTAATATACTAGTTCATTTTCATTCCTTTATCAACTTAATGTCATGATAGGATAATAAAAATGGGGTCATGTGACATTATGGTTGGATGATAAATAGTATCCTTGATCCCTTTTGGATAAAAAATCATTGGTAATGGATCATATTTTATGTCTATTTTATATGAAGATGATAATTGATATACTTGATGAGAAGCTATTGCGGGAATGATGATGTTTACTAGGTGATATGATTATTTAAAGTAAAATACATTAATTCTGAAATAAGGTTATGATTATGATTAACAAGGATGATATAAAATCAGGAATTCTTATATGATATTAGTTTTATAACTTCAAAAAAGATTTTATTTATAAATTAATAAAGGTGAATATGGTTGATTATCAATTTAAAGGTTGTGATTCATCCTTGGAAATAATTTTGGATATTATTATGAGTACTAGGAGTAATAAAACTTATAATAAATTTTAGATATTCATCGGTTTACTAAGGGAAAAATTGATTTTTTAATATTGGTTATTATCATTTATACTAAGAAAAACAATGTTTTTATCTTATTTTACTTGAGAGTATCATCAACTTTGTAAATATACTTATTTTGGGAGTATCCTAAATAATAGAGAGTTTTATATCTTATTTTCCATGAGAGTATCATTGATATTATTACTTACTATTATAGTATCGTAAATAATGATGTTGATTATGGTAATTGTAATTGATAAATGATTATAGTAAATTATGGATTTATATTATGATATGTGAGAAATTTGATTGAAATGTGATGAATAATGATGAAATAAATAGATTATAGATAGTGGGGTTTAGATTAAATCATTATTTCAATTGTGCATATGTTATATGTACCTACTACTATATATAGTTTTTGGAAAATGTATTTGGTTATATCAGGGTTGATATTATTGATTTAATTGGTTAACTATATTGGGAAATTTAAATCAAATATATATATATATATATATATATATATATATATTACCATGTTTTACTAATAAAATGTTAAAAAGGATGGAGCTATTAAGTATGTTTATAATCAAATATATTTTTATGTTTTTTACTCAATTATGTCTTATTTAAAAGTTACTAGATTGATCATAGGGTGCATTTTGATGCTATATTTTGAGCTACCCAATTGATAGTTATGATGTTATCCAAATATTATTAGAAGTATATTGGAATCATATTTAATAATTTATCACATTATTTAATCTAAATATTTTTATATGGATTTCGTTCAAGTATTTAGTTTTTTCATTTCATTAAAAATTTTAGTTTTTTCATTAATATGTGATTTAGTATTAAATATTATTAGAGTTTGTTGGTTGAAAGTTTTATTTTTAGGGTAATGTATCCCATTATTATCACTTGTACTATTGAAATTATTGACCAAAACATAGATTTTTAGAGGAAATATAGGGATTTTATTCTTGGTTTCATCATTGACTAATGAAGGGTTCCCAATGAAATTAGTTTATGGGATATTAGTGTTAGATCTATGATAACATGTGATTTTAACTTTGATTACGCACACGTGAGTTTGTGAAAGAATGATAAGGTAGTGGTATGATTTAATATACTATAGGAAGCATACCAATGAAACTGATAAGAGGACATGATTTTTTAAACATTCTAATGTCAACACTTCTATTTCTTACCGAATTTACATAGATAATGAGTGTACTTTTTTCTAGGTACACATTTAAGTGTAATTTTATGAATCATATAATATTTTGGGGATAAGATGATTATATGTGATATTCGTAATTGTTTCAGACTAATTGGTAATAGATATTTACTAGTCATATTTCTTATACTGGTGTATATTTTTGGATGTTATTTCTATTTTTTGGTAGTAGGATGGTGATGCATTGAAATTATAGTAAATTTATAATTCAAATTAATCTTTATAAAAAATTATTTATGAAAATTATTGATAAAGGTGTATTTATGTATTTAAGTCTAAAATAAGTTTTAGTAGAATATTATAGGGTGATTTTATTGTGGAATATTATTAATTTAAATTTATTATATTTTTAAAGGTTTTTATTAATAAAATTTCCCCAATGAATTCATGTAAAGTTACATATGATGCATTTTTAAGTCGTCTTTTTTAAATAATTTTTTTACTAATAATACGTTGATAATGTCACTTTGTTCGTTGTGTTTTCATAATTATTATTGGTGTAGCATAAAAATGGTGTCTTTTTCATAAAAATTATAAATTTATTTTCAATATGAATTTAGTTTCTTCTTAGTAATTATTTTAAATTAATATGATTGCTGAAGAATTACTTTATTTTTTTGGTTTAATAATTGATTCTAAAGTTTTTGGTGTAGTGAAAACGTTTTCTATAATAATTTCATTTAGGAAATATGATATTTATATAAGGTATGTAAGTTATTTAGGTTTAATATATTGTTTTTTGGGTTAAATATGTTTAATTTATTATGCATAATAATTGGATAATGATTAGTTATGTATTAATATTTATTTATATTTAGGTTTATGGTTTCTTAGGTATTTAAGATCAAAATTTATGGATTTATTTTATTAAGGTGGTGTGGTAAATTTATTTTAAAAATATTATTGTGGTAACTAAATAAAATAGTTTTATAAATTATATTATTCAGGTTTCTAGGTGAATTTTTGGGAAACATAGGATGTTAGATTATTTTCATTCTTACACATTTACGATGAAACATTTAAATGAAATCTATGAAAATATTTACAAAATATGAAAAGTAAGCATGATTGAGATCTATAGGCAAGGATATTTTTTATACAGTCATATACCTTATCTATTGAGGTACTTAAGTAATAAAAATATTTTAATATAATAAACCTATTATATTTTATTCATGGGTTCACATTTAAATTCTATATTTATTTTTGTGTACTTTGTGGATTTAATATAAATGATTCTATTATTATATTTATTTTCATGTTTGGACAAAACAATATTTACAGATTTATTTTAGGAGTGGATAATGAATTAGTTTATTGTTGTATCCATTTTTCTATTAGTTTTTATAATGTTCTTAGTTAGAGGTTAGAAATATTGGTATATTATTTACCTGTGAAATGAGTATTTAGCATATCATGTTAGAAAGTGGATTGAATTACATGTTTATTTATTTAAAAATATATTTGGTTTGTAATTGGGGTAGTTCATCATTTGAGTTATATGAGATATTTTAGGGTTTTGATGGTTTTTAATATTTTTCGAAAGATGTGGCATATTATTTATTTTTATGGCCTTTGAATTCTATGGATGGATGAGATTCATTATGGAAGAATAATTGTTTCTGTGTTTTTTTCTATGTTTGTTATTTTGTGGAAATCTCTTTTCATAAATTCTGGTATATAGTTTATTTGGTGGTGCCAATCTAGTTTTTTAGTCTAAATATTTTAATTAAGGCGGTTTAATAGAAAATTATAAGGAATATACATGAAAATTTTGGAATTATAGTTATTGAGAGTTTTTTTCTCATTTATTTGAAATATGTTGATGTTGGAGTTTTTATACCAGGGGATGATTGATCTATCCATAATATAACAGGTGGTTGAGTCGCATATATGTATTGATATATTTTAGCATTCATGGAGAATCTCAAAATGGTTGATTATAAGGTTGGGAGTGTTTGTTAAATTTCTAATAATTGTTATATGTTCTTAAAATCAGGTTTGATGATGTTTTTATAGGTTTCATGTCATTTTATTATATGTTCATTATGGTATAATAATGATATATCAAACCCAAAATGAAGCAGTTTTGGTTTATTTATAGGAATAGATCAGTAGAAGAGTATGTGAAAACCTAGGTAATGATAATAATAAAATAATTTCATGACTTAAAAATATTCATAATTAGCTTTTATGGAGTCCTATTAACTATAATAATTTTTTTTAAAATAAAATCATAAATGAAATAGTTTTATTTTAACAGAACTGTTTCCATGAAAAATATGGTTTTATTTAAAAGTTAAAATTACAAAATCGTGAAATGTAATTTAATTATATGAAATTTATTTTTGATATCATTATATAAAATACAGTATAATGTGTTTTTTATTTTCTATGTTTATGAAAATATTTTAATTCCAGGTGAATAGGGAAAAATACATATTTTTATAAAAATTAGCTTTTTTTTCGGAATTTAAAAAGTCACATTATGTATTGGATGTGTTTTAAAGTAAAAATTAATCCTCTGTTATTAAAAATAATGAAAATAATTATATAATAATCATACATAAACATTATTTTGGTATAAATTCATTTTTAAGATTAAAAACACATTTTCCCAAAAGACTATTTTCCTTTTCATTTTTTGCACTTATTTTATAATTAATTTAGGCTATTTTCCAAATTTTATCCCGAAAAATAGATTTATTATTTTCAAAGAAGAATTTAAAATTTAGTAGTGTGTTTAATTTAATGTTTTTCACAAGGAATAATTTTGATGGTAAAAATTAGTAACCACAGAGAAGTGTAAAAATAGGTTAATTTAGGTAAAAAGTAAGTTATAAGAGAAAATGTATTAGTTTAAATATTGTTTTATTATGATAATTAAACCCTTATTACCATATATTGTAAACTGGATTGTGTTATATCCAATTTATCATGATTAAGACTTTATATTATTTAAAAACTTTGAATAATTACAAGAGTGCCACTCCCCTCACTTATAAAAGGGAACCCCATCTCTACTTTCATTCAGATGAATTGATACTTTTATTTTGAAAAATCTTTACCTTAATTACGTCCCAAAATCCCTCCCCATTTTTCTAGATTTATTGGTCACACAAAATAACCAAAACTATAAGGCTTATAGTGTAATCTAGAGAAGGTTTTCAAAGAAGTGGTATAAATCTTAACCGAGTGATTTCATGATTATTTATTCTTATAACCACTTGAAATATTATTTAAACATGATGATATAATAATATAAATATATCCCATATACATTAATTTTATTATTTTTATTTCAAAACCTTTTTTCATCAAATTGTCCATCCCATGGGAAATGAAAACTTCAGTTGTGCGTATGTGTGGACTACAACATCTAAAAACGGATGTATTTTGTCTTCCATAACCACCTCACACATATGATTATAAAGATTAAATTAATGAATATATGAAATTTTAATGACATTATTAGTATTATATAAAGATAAAATATTATATAAATTCATATCTTTCTATCTTATGGAAACTTATAATGTCACCTATGCATATGTGTAGACTACCACTTATGCGAAGCGATGCGATTCATTTTTCATGACCTCATTACATAAATTGTTCTAAAAGAGAAACTAATTTATAAAATTTATAATTATAACATGTTTAATATTCTATATATAAGTGATCCATGAACCCTTTTACCATAATCAACATACTAAAGCTATTTTTAGGTTATAAATGAACAACCCCAAAACATCCAATGTGAACTTAATCGATATAGAAACAATATAAGATATGATAATAACTGCGATAAAAAGGATTATGATAAGTGACTAAAATTAGAAAATTTTTCTTATAATAGTATAAAATTAATAAAATTTTATTATTTTGTAAAGTGAAGGATGTACGTGGTGAATCGAGAGACAGGGTAAGAAATTATTCTTTAAAAATGTATTTAAAACATTTTTAACACTTTCTATTCAATATGCATGTTTCTAAAATTTTTAAATAATTTTATTCACTATAATCAAATGATTTTTTAAAATTTATTTTCAACTATCCTTTAATTATTTAAATGTTTTTAAAGTGTTATATTTTAAATGTTTTCTGTAAAGGTCACTACTGACTCTTTTTATGAAAGTAAAAATAATCGTTTTTGATGACTCCTATGAGAACGTATTTTACCACTGTTAGAGCCATTATTATTTACAAAAAATAATATAAATGTTTCTAATTTTTTTTAAATAATATTCCATTTTCATTGTTCTAGGATTTATTTTGTTAAATTTTATTCAAAGGAACATGATTTTATCCTTATTTATTCATGAAGTCTAAAAATTTAAATTCATATGTTTTAAATCAAATTTATAAAGAGGTTTTATAATGTAAATGTAAGATTGTATGTGTTTTTATCATGATATGGTACTTTTAAATTTTATATTATTATGAGTGTGCCTGATATAACTCTCATAATCATTGGGTAAATTGAAAGAGTTAACATGGATTAAGTTACTATTAAGGGGTATTTTGGAATTAACCACGATGGTAATTCATTTATAACGATGAATGTAAAGATAAAATACGAAGATACCTATATGGGTTTAATTTTTTTTATAGGATATAAAATAAATCTTTTGATTTCATATGTTAAGATAATGAAATCAGGATTAATGGAATGTTTATGTTCTTCTAAAGGTGAAAGGTTTATTTTCGCGAGTTCTCATGTTTTCCTATGTAACTTTAATGATTATAAAGTTTCCTTATTATGTATTTTTTTAATGTTTGGGTTTTTAATTTTATTTCAATAATATGTATTGGTTAATTTTATATCAATTTTTATTATTTTAAAAGGAAAATTTCCTTATGCATTTTCATGAATTTTCAAAAGGACTAGCATTTTTCCTTAATTTTTGAATCCCTTTCTGAGATTTGTTTTTCTCATTCCAATTTTTCAAAAAAAACATCATAGGTATTAAGGATATGTAGTTATTATAGAATGTTAAATGGTGATATCTTCTAAACTAATAAAAAGTGTCCTGAATAAAACACTGTATTAAATATAGTAACCCATTTTTATAGAAACAATGTATATTGTGTGGAAATATACATAATGTTATATAATGGATTTCATAATTGTCTAAAACTATAAACCTAAAATATATTAGAAATATATGAAATTTTAACCCAGATTTTAAATCATATATTTGTGGGTTGATTATGTTACAACTACTATTGAGTGTATTGGGAGTGATGATGATTTTAATAAATTAATATTATTCTCTGGAAAACTAGGGTTTACAATAGTTATAAAAATATATGAGTTTTTTCATTTTAATTGTTAATGAAAATGGTTTATATCTAAATTTCAATTAGATTATAATCATCTTTGGATATAATAATTATTGTGAGTGTCATAGGTATTATTATGCTTATTATTTTAATTTCAATGAGTGAATGAATGAAACTATAAGTAAAAATTAATTTGAGAGGATCAAAAATATTAGATTGGATAGTGATTATAATAATGTATTAGTGATAGTAAGAGAATAATAATTATATAAATAAATAAGAGTAACAATTTTAGAGATGACATCTGATGATGTAATGAAGAAACTATTCCTTATAGGAGTTGGATTATATATATATATGTATATTATTCATGTGTGTTATGAAGATAATATATATATATATATATATATATATATATAATTTTTAAGTGAGTTTTTTGATTATATTTAGGGAGTTATGATTGTTTTTTTATTAATATTTTTTCTATTTCATTTAAAAATGCATTACTATACTTTACAAACAGTAATACATGAGGGTTTCAATGGAGGAACATATAAAATATGAATATACTCACACCTATTTTTAGGATCTTCATTCCCCTGTATTTTAATTATAGAATCTTAAGGTGAGTTATTAATGAGGTTAAATGAAAATTTTGGCATTGTTTCATTGATAATTATAGATCAAGAAGGGTATTATCTTGAGATAGTTCGAATTATATTTTGGACTTGTTGTTATTTTTATGAAACTTTTTGTTTTTTTAATATTGAATCATACTGAAGATATATTCCTTTGAATGTTACTAGGAAATCAATTAACTACACATTCAAAATTAGTTTATTCTCTCTTCAATATAGTAATAAAACATAAGAAGGCACTCTAAGATTTCCTCCAATAATCCAGGGCATGATGACTCAAATCAAGAGTATAAATCAAATGAAAAGTTGATATTTCCATTTTCTCGAAACATGTAACCTCAAAATCAAATAATATGAAATCCAAAATAAAATGTAAACTTTTTGAAAATAAATCAATAATTAAATAATATAAGCAACTACATGAATTAAGATCATACAAAATAAAATGATGTAGAATAAATTACATCATCAAGTACCGACTACAATTCTTGTCATGCAACGGAAGTTAAATTACTATCAACGAAACTATCATGAATCAACCAAGATAAACCACATAAATAGTACACAAATGTAACGTGACATGGACTGAAGGGCACTCCTGATCACTATGGGCTGGTGACTAGTTCATGGGAATCAAATACAATTAAGAGGGGAAATTTTTCTCATAATAATAAAAAACCAAGACAAAGTAGTATATATGAAACAATAAACAGTCTGAATTACAAAAAACTCCTCAAGATAAATGTACTATAAATATATAGATACATTTCAAAAAATGGTATTTCAACCAAATTCAACATATAATCATAAAATACATCATCACCAAATCTCTAAGTAATAATTGGATCACATACTCCACCATTCACCACCAACTCCCACGGTCCTACAAATCATGAACTCTAACGGCATATAAGTACTGATTTCCCATTGTTATAAGAAAAAATAAAAGTTTCCAAAGGAAAAGTTATAGTATCTTAAAATATCCAAGTAGGATTTCTCTTATTATTCTATTAACAACACTTATCAAATAATCCAAATATACTTAAATTTAAATAAATCATGGCATTAAAATATCTTCAGGATTCAAATCAAACCATGATTTTCAAAATATTTTAAGGGATATAATAATATAGTTACAAAATTATATTTATTTCATGATGCGAACATATAAAAATATTTTACAAAACCAGTATGAATAATCATTTTTATCAAAACATGCATTAATAATCATTTCTCTGAATCATTGACATTTAAAAATCATTTACAATCATAGAAACATGTTTAAGAGTCCTAAAGTTAGGATTATACATGGATTATCACACATATTAGTGAAATATGGATCCAGGGGTGCACATAGATCCCTAGATGCACTATCCTTGTGAGAATAAAAGAGCATGATAAAGAATAAACTCCTATCACACAATATGTGTAGTTATCATTATCATCATTAGTAAATTTCTAGGCAGATCAGATACATTCCTATAATGTGTTCTTCCAAAAAAAACTATACAGAATTCTATGTTCTTCAATTAAATCAATTATAGAAGGGCCTATCATTCATTTCATTTAGTCTCAAATAATTTTAATCAATCATTTCAGTCAGTCCCAAGTTAATGTTTTCAAGCATTGCATTTTATTTTAAAAATAAAAATCCAATGGTTTTTATTACAAAATCATGAATTTAAAAATCAATTTGATTCATTTAAAACCATAAAACATTTCATTCTATATTTCCTAAAAAGTCATAATCAAAACCATGTTTCAAATCATTCAAATCATTCATTATGATTTTCAAAAAATAAAAAAATTATTTCAAAACCCGTTGTCAAAGATATCTCATCATAAATACCATAAAATTTAAAAATTATTTATCAAAAGACTTGAATCGATATTTATAAATTAATTGGAAATTATTTCCAAATTAAGAATGTAACAACAGTTTTAATTGATAGAAATTTCCTTATGAGACCACATACCTTATTTCACGATATCTTTAAACACCCAACCTATGATACTTAATTGAAGAGAGAAAAAAAGGATAGAATCAATCAATAAGTTATCCTAGAAAAAAATATCAAATAATATTCTCCAATTCACTATCTCTTGAATAAAGGGAGATAGAGAAAACACATACCTTAACGATTCTTGAAGATCTCACGATTTCTAATGAATATCCATGCAATGAATCCCAATTTCATGATAGATATATAATAAATCGGATTAAATAAAGTAAAAAACCATGGATTCAGAATAAAAAAAGATGATCTATGATTCTATTCAATATAAGTATATAAAATCTATAAGAGTAATGGATAAATATAAGAAATGGGCGCATAACGTTGAAAATATAAACCCAACTCTCAAAGATCCATCAAAATAGATAAATGAACAGAAATGAATCTCTAAAATCATCAAAAGGAGTAACCTTGGTTGAGAGACTTAACCACTATAAGAGAAATTTGAAAAATAAGATGTTATTTGGGTCTAAAATGGAAAATCTATATTAATTAATACACATCACGTGGTTTGGCTTCATAGTTTTCCAAACTATATGCCAACTATATACACCCTTTTGGGATATTAGAAGAGATTAATGGTTTGGATACATAGTTTGAAAAACTATGCACCAACTGTGCATGACCTCACAATCCCACAGAAAATTATTTTATAGTTAGGACACATAGTTTTCACTAACTAGGTTCATAATCATTCACCATACTTGGGGACTCTAATACAAGGTTCTAGGATTCCTGGGTAGACCTTTACAGTTTTATCGAACCATATACCGACCATTCACAGGACTCGAAAACTCCAAAAATTTCGAAAATTCTCCCAAAGCAAGCCATGAAAATATCCAAACAAGATACGATAAAAAAGTAATGTCAGTAAATGAAAGTGGGTGATAGTATGTTACTATTATCTCCACCATAAATACATTCCTCCCTTAGAAAGACTGTCGGGATTACTGTATATTAAAAGGATGAGGCTACTTATCTGTTATTAATGCCTCGCACTACCACATCATGTGAGAATCAAAACCATGCTTCTATGAAACTTGATCAAAACGCATGGACTTTCCATGAAGAAACTTAATATAATACTTGGTTAAATGAACCAAACAGTCAGTCACATTTATATTAAGTTCCAAATTAAGACCCTCGGAAAGAAAAACCTGATATATTCAAAGGCCCATGTTTTTTAAAGATGTGAAATTCAGGGAAAATTTGAAATTTTCTTATAGATTCTTATGAGAGGAAAAATTGTCAATTTACCCAAGCATATGATCTCAGATAATGTTTCTAACCACTATATTGGTCTAAGAATGTGGTGTCTTCATGAGGAAAGGATTTCAGTTGAATTCAAAGTCATTTGAATTGAGGTAAAATATTTAATATTTAATTAATTAAATATTAATTTATTTCTCTAGTTTAGAAGGTTATATTTTTTTAATGGTGTATCATATTGAGATTATAACACTATGATTGAGTCTAAAATGGGATGTTTTTTATAGGTGAGGAATAAACTAGCATTAGGCACTCGATCCGGGGCCCCTTTTTCTTCATTTACTTTTCTTTTCCATTTTTTATTTCTATTAATCCCTTTGGATTATTTTTCACTCCCTAGGGATATTCCATTAACTATTTCCAAGACAGTAGAGTGGGAAAGATAGTGAGACAGGTACGAATGATGGTTCAACCATGGATCTTGATAGGAGCCACATCATTATGCGGTAGGTGAGGAGCATGGAAAAAAGTGAAGAATTGGAAGACTATTCCTAAAGGTCAACTGGTTTTTATTTTTAATCCCTAAACCCCTTATATTTTCTATTTTTAGATTTTAATACCAATTTTTGTTTTTTGGGGTACCATTTGAGCCTCATGGGTTAATTTGGGGTAGATTAGGAAAATTTTGGGGTTCTTCCATTCAGGAAAATTCGATCACATGGTGTGTAGTTTAGGAACAAATAATATATGTTCTTATTTTTGGATGGCATTTGAACCTGGGGGATCACATTTCATGTGTTTTTGGACACCCCACAGGGGTTTGACTTGAGCTATGGCCATAAGAACTGTCAAACACCCTATGATGGTGAACATGGTCGTATAGGGTACACATCCACTGACTTTTTGGTGGAAATTACATGTGTGATTAGTGCATGGTTTATGGTTGTTTGCTTTACATTATGAGATTATATGAGGTAAATGGGTAATTACCCCTTTTGGGTTACACAATGTGTACAGGGTCGACACAAAGTGTACTTTGGGAAGTAAATTCCAAGATGGGTCAAGATAAATGACCATGGTAAGAAATTGGGGAATAAACCATGTACGCTAGGTACACACTATGTAGTCAATCATTGGATATGTTTTCCAATTTTTTTTCTCACTTATATTGAAATTGGATTTCTAAGAAGTCTATTTTGTGAGTTTTATTCATGTATATGATACTGTTGAGAACCTTACAGGTTTTAGAGGCTATATTGATGGTTATTTTATTTGGGAGAGTGTTTATTGGAGGATTTATTTGAGGTTTGGATCTATAATCCTCTACTCGGTTGGGTTGTGAGATTTGAGGCTCAAGTGATGCTCATGATATTTGTGTTTGACCTAGATTGAGTATACCGACATAGTTTATTTTTTTGGGATTTAAGAGACTTCCTTAAGATAGAAACCAATGATGTATTTGATTGAATATTTTTGTCCCTATCAGTTGAGGTTCTAATACATTCCATGAGGTTTTAGATTTGGTGTTCATGAATTGGATTGGTTGAGAATTTGGTCTGGGTTGGTACCTTTTGATGGAAGCTATAGCCACGTCCTATTGAATTGATGTTTAGATGAGTTAAGGGACTAATGATGATACCCTTTATAGCTAGTTTCTTATCAAGTGATTAGTGGATGTTATTTTTTCTTTTTGAGAATTAAATTGTAGGATGATGCTTCTCTAGGTGCCCTTTTTTGTGAGTTAATACCCAATTATAGGTTGGATTCTGTGAATCCCTTCTGAGAATTTTTTGTGATGGTCTTTTCCCTATGGTTTAGAATGTGATAAGGATCCCTTTTTAGGGTTTTCATATTTTCTAGGTGGTTATAATGACTTTTATGAATTCCATTATAGTATTGATGGTTCATTAGGATTTCCTTTTGGGTGTGCTGCTGATTGACGATCAGAGTGTTCCGTCATGTGTTTTCCTGGTGGGGGAATTGTGGTGGGGTCATGGAACCTATGATCTTCTTGGGAATTTCAATCTCTCAAGGCATGGATTGTATGGATTACAAGGGTGAGATTGTCTATGGTTTTTGATACTTATGAGATTATACTCATATCAAGATACTCCCATAGGGGAGGGATGAAATGATTATAGGGAATATTCATAAATGAAAAACTCCCATAGTGGAGGTATGCGATATTGGTTGGTCTATCATTATTTGGAGCCGGATATGGATGGTACTGCCATATGTTTGGAGCTTATATGTCTTTGGTATGGCATTGATTTTGGGCCGAGATCATTAGGTAGACCAACACATGCTAGCTCGATGGGGCCTTACAGTGGGTACATTGATCCTGCAGTCTTTTGGGTCCCTACTATATTTCAAGGCATGGATTTTCTGGTACGCCAAGGTGATCATGGCTCTAGCTTTGTGATGAATTATAATGAAAAATCCCATATTAGAGGTCCATGATACTTATGTATAATTTAGGGAATCTTGGGCTTGTTATACTTGTTAGAACTATTATGTGATGTTCTTAGAGACTACAGCAATGGCCGAAGTAGTTTTTATTTGATCAGGTTCCATGGTAAAAACCATGGATCAATAGTGTTTTTTATTATTTATTTTATTCAATTATTTCTTGGCTTGGCTGGTCATATTGCATGGGCATTCAATTATGATAGTAGGTTATAGGTTCACCATTTGGGGTGTCCTACTAAGATTTATTTCTTACCCCTGTACATGCACCTCAAAGTTATTGAAAACCTTATATTATGGTTAAATGTTTTATTTACCATATAAACTATGATTCTTATTAATGTGTATGAAGTTTGGTTAATTTATTTTTTATTTTCACTCTGATTTGGGGGTATATTGTCCTCACAGTACCACCTTAGATCCCCACTTCTAATCGGTAGCCTCTAGAATATGAGGAGGCACACCTGAGGTCATGTGGTTAACCAGTCCGGTTATGGTTCATATAGTGATTCAGGTTGGGACATTACAATGTGGCATTAAAGAATTCTTTTTTTCTTTTGTATTACTATTTGGTGATATGTAAGATAGGAGATATAGAAATGTTTGGCATATTTTGATGGATACTAGTATGGTGTATCATGAACACCTTCATCAATTGGACGATTGGGTTTCTAGGTACGAAATTGATGTCCTATATTTTTTATATTAAAATTATATATTATTTTCACCATGTTTTATGCACCTGATGTTTGGATTTATGATATTTTGTATTTTCATCTCTTGGACAATTTTAAAGAGATATGTTATGGATTTTACTCTTGTCCTATAGAGGAAAAAGGCATCTCATGCATCATTATTGGCTTGTAGGATTGAGATGACTAGTAGGGGACTAATAGTGTGTTTTTATCACCAAAAATAGACTCGGTTGTTTAATATATCAACAATTACTAATACAATATTTTTCTGTATGAGTACTTAGTGACATTCTACTCAAATAAGATTACATTTATATATATATATATATATTTCATTCTGATGACTGGTCATATGGATATATGATAAAATTCTCATGATTATTATGAAACAATAACTTTGTGTATGAGAAATGGAGTTACCCTAATGGGTCAATGTTGTAATTTGATTACATACTAAAAAACCCATTATTGGTTGTTATCATCCTAGTTCAGTTATGTAATGTGTCAATAACAACCAATATGTTGTTATCCCATATATAATGGAATGAAATTCTACTTAACCAAGCCGATTGTGGTAGTTTCCTTAGTACAGATCATCTTGGACGATTCCATTGACTATGGTTGTGGTTATTGATGAGATCACTATTCTAAAGGGAGTAGTGTCATATGAAGTTTCTTGGTGAGGATCAATGCCATAGTTGGATGAGGTTGAAACCCTATTAGGTGGATGTTTTGTCAAGTGATTCCGATTATATATATATGAGCCCATGATATTGTGGTTTGGAATGTGTGTTCCTATGAGTTTATTATATTGGAATTAGATATTTCTCCTTATATTTGGCTTGGTGTGAGGCCTGACTATTGGGATATATGGGATGAAATAGTGACTCTTAAGACACGAATAAGTGTTTGGTGAGTCAAAGATTTTGTGATGATTGAGGGAAGGATTGGTCATGTGTCTAACTCTACTATTGGGATACATTTTTGTGTGGAAATGAGAGTGTGGATGGATGTTCATTACTTATAATTATTCTTGATGATGGATAAGAAGGTGGTTAAGTTTGGAATATGAGATAAGACTATTTTTAAGAGGAGCGTTGATGATGATCTTGCATATTGGAACTGACCTATGTGAGAAACATGGTTAATGGTTTAGGCCCATTAGCCTAAGTGATTGGTTTGTTTCTCATGCGAGTGTGAGGGATGGTGAGAGGTTTTTAAAGAATCACTCTTCATTAATTAGGAGGGTGGTGTTCGGAATGTTATTTTGGGATAAAGATTTTTTTCATGAAGACATGTATGCATGCATAATGGTATTTCCAATTGGTCCATGTGTGGGTGTATTTTGGTTATTTGGATCTCAAAAAAACAAAAGCAGCAATGGATCGATTTAGGGAGTTGATCGATTAATGGATTAAGGAAATAATTATGGTTAAGAGTACACCATATGCCATTAGAGGATGTGATCACTATTATAAGTGGTTTTGTTGAGTGAATTGGTTGTTGTTTCTAATGTTTTCGCATTGAAACTCTGGTGTGAGAAGTTTTTCCATGTTCATTCATTAAGTTTGGTTATGAATAGAGAATGGGTCACATAGTTGGTGTTCGGTTTCAAGGTGATGATAAGGATTCTCTTATAGTAGGGAGAATCATATTAGTTGTGGTTGAATGTCTCTCATTTGGGAGATGGATGCGGGCCTTATGAGCTCGAGCATGGATGGTCAAGATAACACGGTTTTCATAGATTCTATTACATAATCACGATTGTTGGTTAACCACAGAGGCTTCTCTTGGATGATAATGGTTATTATGGGTAGTTTGTAAATAACTGTGTTTTTTCGACCTGTTAAATTCAGGAAAAATTTAATTTTTTTCAGATTCTTTTGAGGGGTAATATAGTCAATTTACCCTAAAATATGATTTTATAAATTTTTTCTAACCATTTTTTCAATCCCAGAATGGTCTGTTTACTCTAATAAAATAGTTAAATAAAATACAGAGTTATTCAAATTTAAGTGAATTATTTATTATTAAATTAATTATATATTAATTTATTTGTGCGATTTCGGATGCTGATATATTCTGAACTGTGTGTGGAATTGATATTTCAACTCTGTGTTTGATTCTAAATGGAGTTTTTCCTAGTGGAGGTATAAACTCACATCAGGCACCCAGGCCTGGCCCAATGACCCTTTTCTTTTTTCTTCCTTTTCATTTCTTTTTTCCTTTTTTCCTTTATCCACTTTCCTTTGTCTTATCATGGATTCCCTCATGGGATAAAAAAATCATGTCCAATAGAAAAGAGGGGGAGGGATATTGAGTTATATAGATAGGTAGATGGGGGGGGGGGTTCGCTGAGAGCTCAGGAGGATCTAGATCATCATGTGGAAACTATAGAGTAAGGATACAGGGAATGATTCAAAGGATTCCACCTAGAGGTATGATGATTTTGAGTTTTAAACCAAAACACCATTTTATTTTACCTTTTCAATTTTAAATACCTATATATGTTTTTTGGGGGGCCTTGAGAGCCCCCGTGGGTTTATTTGGAGTGAATACGGTATTTCAAGTTGATTATTGGGGTTTTCTATTCCGGACAACCCAATTACATAGTGAGTAGTTATAGAACACATTCCATGTGTTCTTCCTTTTAAGTTGAGGTTCAATATGAGGTATCACATGGTTTGTGTGTTAAAACACACCATGTGGGAGAGAATCAGGGTGTGGCTAGAGGCCCGACCAGACACCCTGCGCTGGGGAACATGGCTATGTAGGGCACATAACTAGAGCCTATTGGGGAAACATTCGATGTGTGTTCAGTGCACGACATGTGGTCGGGAATTTTACATTCCAAGATATGATTAGTTCCCTAGGTTGGTACCCAATACAAGGTATACACTATGTATAGGGTAGCCACACTATGTACTTTGGGAAGTATATTCCAAGTTAGTATAGGATACACAAACAAGGTGTAATTTGTGGGAAGACACTGTGTACATGAGGAACATGAAGTGTACTCTATCCCTAGATTTTTTCATGTTTTTCACCCGGTATGTTAAATCAAATTCATGAGTAGTCCATTCTATGAGTTTTTTCCATAGATCATGATGGTGATATCCTTACAACATTTAGAGGTCATATTGATGGTGGTTTTCTATTGGTGAGCATTTGTAGCTGGATTTATTAGAGGTTTTGAATCAAAATACTCTAATAGGTTTGGTTGTGAGTTTCAAGGATCATGTGAGGATTGTGATATTAGTGACCAACCTGGATTGAGTATGCCAACGTGGTTTGTTTTGAGGTCCATTGGATTGTCTTATGAATATGGGAACTAATAACATCTTGAATAAGGGATTTTAGCCATATTTATCAAGGTTTTAGTGGTAAAGATTCTATAACACTTTCCTAAGGTTTTATATCTAGTGTTTGATGATTAGATCAGTCAATCCTTTAGGTTGGGTTGATAATGTGGGATGCAAGTTATGACCAGGTTCCATTGATTTGATTTTGAGATTTTTTTAGGGGATCATGAGGATTCCCTTTATTGATGTTTTCTAATAAAGTTATTAGTGGATTTCATTATTATTCATTAAGAATTACCTTGTGGAAGGGTGTTTTTATGGATTATATTTTGGGTGAGTTAATACCTAAGGATGGATTGGATGCTGGAAATACAAACTGAGTCTTTCTTACAATGATCTTTTCTCTATGGGTTCTCTTATGTTGAGCATCTCCTTATAGTGATTCCTTCTCTTGAAGTGGTCATGGGGACCATTGAAAAAACCCGTGTAGGCATGAATATTATTTATGATTCCCTCTTAGGTGTTTTTTTGATCAAGGGGACGAGTGTTCCATTATATACTAGCCCCGCAGGGGCCTTGTGGTGGGGGTTTGGAGCAAATGCTCATCTGGGGTCTTACTATCTACATAGGAATGGTTGGTTCTGAATACCAAGGTAAGCTTCGATTTGGGTTTGTGATACTTATGGGATTATTCTTTAATGATAATACTACCATAGGGTAGGACTGAAATTATTATAGGGTATATGCCCCAGATGGGATCCTTCTATAGGGTGGGTATGTGATACTAGTTGGGCGACCATGATTTAGAGCCAGATATGGATGAATCTTACATAGAGTTCTAGATGAGATGTGGTTGGGATGATTTTGATTTTGATCCAATATGATCATGTGGAACATAATGTGCTAGATCTTTGGGGGGCCTTTTGATGGGGTCCTGGAGCTTGCGATCCTCTGGGGGCCTTCTTCATACAAGGAGTGGCCGATCTGGTATACTAGGGTGATCTTGGATTTGGGTTTGTGATGAATTATATTTAAAACTACTATAATAGAGGTATATGAAACTTATCTATACCGTAGCATGACCAAGGTTTGATGTTTTTATTGGAATGATTATTCAACATTCTTAGAGACACTCTGATGATGGCTAATGCAGGTTTGAGTTAATTAGGTTCTGAGATAAAACCCAATGATTTCCCATGGTATTATTATTTATTTTAATCAATTTATTTCTTAGCTAGGATTCACCTATTTCGTGGTCATTCAATTATTTTAGAATGTTATAGGTTTACCATTTATAATGGACTACTGTGATTTAATTCTCACCCCCTGCATGTGAACCTTGGTGTCAATATAGTCCTTATGTTTTATTTTATGTTAGGATTAGATACAGGATCAGTAGCGGATAGGCCCATGATTTCATGATCGAGTTGAGCCAATCATGTGGAGTCTTTAAATTAGGTAAGCACATATAAATAAGTTTTAGATATTGGGTGAGTGGTATGGATCAAAATTGGTAGAGGATCATTGTATATTTTTTTATTTTATTTATTCATGTATGTGAGATTGGATCAATGGGTGATATTATGTTTTATGTATGACAAGGCTATTTGGCCATTTACCATGTTTCATTTATTATGAATATATATTTTATCTAACCTTTGTACTATAATTCTTATAGAAGGTTATGGTGTATAAATTATTTATTTGGGCTTGTGAACTCTAATATGGGGTTATAGTCACATAATAGTACTACCTTGGATCCCCACTAAGAGTTGTGAGCTTCTCTTATATGAGGATGTGTACCTGAGGTCACATTGAGAACTCGTCCGATAACTATTTATAGGGTGAGCTATGTTGGGATGTTACAAGGTGGGTCTGAAAGATAATCCTTGATCCATGACAGATGAACTATATCATGGATCAATTCTATATATAGTGGGAAATAAAAATGGTACACCAACATTCCAATCCACTCAACAACCTCAAATAGTCGCACATATCTTGAATTCCAACATATCCTATTTTCCAAGAAGTCGGTGACCTAATTGAGTTAATACTTTAAAAAATACTTGGCCATCACTCAATAACTCTAGACGGAACTAAGGATGATCAAACTAATATTTATAGTGGCTCTAGGATGTTGCTATTATATGAAAAATCATCTGAATCTAAAGTATTATCTCTAAGACCATGTAAGGTCAAAAAAGGAATTCTTTATCAATCTTCAACCAACAAAGTGAAAATTTATAAGTTGGATCATACCTTACCTCAAAGGGTTCAATTTTAATTGAAACCTGGTAACTATTGTTATAGGAAAACTTAACCATCCCCAAATAAAAATCCAAATATCCTCTAAAGTCAAGGGCACAATCACAAATCATGTTTTTCAAAATTTTTATATCTCATTTTGTCTGAACATCTATCTGATGAGGGTATAACATGATCAACTTTATCTGGGATCCCATCAATTCATAGAGGATTCTCCAAAACTAATATTTAAACTAAGGACCCCTATCAGAAACAATAGCAGATGAAACTCTTTACAATCTAAGAATATCCATCACATACATATTTCCCAAGTACTCAACTTTGGTCTTATCATGAATGAGAATAGAGTGATTTGACTTGGTATGTTGGTAAATCACCACCAAAATAAAATTTTCTCCATTAGGAGTACATTTTAAACCATCCATGAAATCCAAAGATATCTCATACCACATCTAAGTCAACATAGTTAAGGGATGAATCAAACCCAAAGCCTTATATTGCACAACCTTGCTATGATAGCTTGTATAACAATGTGAAACACAATCCTCAATGTCTCCTTTTATAATAAGCCACCATAATTGATGCCTCAAATTATAAAAATTCTTCTTCATACTTGAGTGAAATACCCATTTGGATTGAGGAAAATTTCCCATCACTTCCTAGCACATATGAAATGAAATTAAATAATGATTCCAAAAGAAAAGAATACCCTCTAAATAAATGGACCATTATAAGATGATCTTCTCCCCATATAAATAATCTCCAATGCATCATAACTCTCCATCTACTTGGTGTTCTTATAGAATGATCATGATAAAGAAGACATCAACTGATAACTCTCCAAAACAACCTTGGTCCCATCATCTCGTACTCCCAAATGCACATGAGAAAAGAAATCCATGAGGTTCCAATCCTTATAAGATTATTTCACTACCTAGGATAGAAGTTTCTTGCTTAGAGAAATAGTAACAAAATTCCCTTTAACATGGGTTTATGAAACTTCAATGTGAAAAGATTTTAGGTACTCCACACATCACCATTGAAGAAGATTCAAATATTTTTTTAGAAAATATATCTCAATATTTTGTGATGATATTAAATGGAAAAACTATTTATGAAAAGGTAATGCCACCAAATATTAAGAGTGCATATCACATCTATGGTTTTAAGATCATGTGTGATATGATTATTATCATGAGGTCAAAAATGATGAGAATTGTAGGACAACCCATGATCAGCTAAAATAAGAATGTAGCTGAAACCAAAACATGATGCATCAAAAAATACCACATAACCTTTCCAACCCTCTAGAAGATTCAATACTAGAGATTTAGTCAAACTATGCATTAAATCATAAAAATAAGCCTCAAATTTTGAATCCCGAATGAAATTCACTCCATTCTATGTGATTCCATTAAATAGAGAATCATACTTTTAGAAATATTTCATGAACCAGTGTTGATACCCTGCTAAGCCATAGAATGTCTAGATCTCAATGACATTCTATTGATTCTACCATGACATAATAACCTTTACCATATCATGATCAAATAAGATATAATATTTTAATACTATGTTCCCTATAAACTTCACATCATAAATCTATAATTGGAATTTTGACAACATGATATAAATTTATTGATTCCTTGGGATATCTAGAACCTTTCTAAAATGAAATACCTGATCCTCCTTAGTTTTAGATTAAAAAAAAAGAAATACATGAATACCACAATGAAAGAATAATGGTACTGGTGGAAAATCTTCTTCATTAGCACCATTAACACAGTAGGTGAATTGGTCATCCCAAATAGAATAAAAATATACTCATAGAATCCATACCTACTTCTAAACACGATATTAATTATATTAGACTCCATGATCCTAATATTGTGTTAACCAAACCAAATAATTATCTTAGAGAATTATGTATCCCATTTAAACTCATCAAAAAATATCAATTTACTGAAAAAAATACTTGTTCTTGACTATAAACTAATTGAGCTTCTTATAGTTGACACACAAGTGAAGGGTTCCATTGGACTTCTTAGAAAAAAGAAGAGGTACCTCCTAAGGTGATACAATGGTTTTAATGAAGTCTTTAAATATCAATTCATCTAACTTAGTATTAAAATTACTCAATTTAGGTGGTTCCATATGGTAAGAGGGGGATGATATAGGTTGAGTACCTATAAAAAAATCAATAGATTACTCTAACTCCATATTTGGTAGAAAATTAGAATTTTTCGGTGGGATTTGTTTTGAAAAATTTACAAATACTAGAATAAGATCACTGCATTAAGGTTCCTAATCAAATTAAAAAGTATAAATGGATGTCATCCTGACCTTCTCTAGAATATAAGGTCCATATCTGGTGGACCTAATGTCCCATTCACCATAAAAAACATGACACTCACCATTCAAAGTAATAAATAAGACTAATTGAAGATAATAGTTAATCTAGTATTTATGAGTAACCAACCAATCCATTTTCAGAATGAAATCTATAAGACTTATATGAAGAACCAAAAAGTACAAAATGAGACTGATAACTGATAAAGAGAAAATAGGAGAAGGGAAAGAAAGACCTTTCTCTCTTTCTTTGCCTAGATAGGCATTAAAATTTCCATCACATTAGACATGAGCTCCATAGGAAGTTTCAACATTTCCAAAATATGGTTTGATATGAAATAATGAGAGTCACCAGAATGAAATAAAGTGGTCATTAAATATAAATCAATAATAATGGTACCTCTCTCTTTCATGGGACCCACATCAGTTCTCATTGAAGACTCTCCTACTATATAAAGAGACTTCATTCATAATGATGGTGGCTAGAACACCACTGTTCTTGATGAATATGACTATTCTATAGATCCTCATGATACCAATGAAACCATACCACTATTGGACTCAATAATGAAATTATAAAAATTCTTTAATTGAACTTAGCATCCCTAATAGATATAGATATCTGGTTTGTCTAAGAAAAAATACATTGAGTTCCCAACATCTCCACATTGGAAACAAGTAATTTGAACTTTAATTGATACTATATATTATTTGGAGAAAGTATTATGTCAAGAACCACTACCACTAGTTTCACATGGTGAATCATTCCACTTCCTCATCCATTTAAAGGATCCACTATAATTTCCACTAAGAGTAGTAGGAACACCTTTCAAACCTGACATGTCATCCAAATCAAGTTCCACCATCAGGGCTCTATCCAGAAAATCATCATACAAGGTATTATATAGTATTAATACTTGATATTATATATCTTATCAAGTAACCATATCAAACTTCACGGCCTTCAGTTACACATTGAAAACCACTTTAGGTGAAAGCAAAGATGAGCATGTGTAGATAATTTACCAGTATACTAAGTCATTGTATGATCAAATTGTTGATTGTTGAGAAACTACATGGACTTAGCCAATGCCATCTAGTATATATATAATTGAACCATGAAAAGGTTCTAAAAGCTTTCCACTCTAATCCATCATTCTTATTTTACAGAACTATAGTGTTCCACCAACTTCTATTAGACCCTTCATGTTTGAAGATGAGGCATTTCAACTTAATGAAACCTAAAGTCTCCCAAAACTCAAAGGGCTTATCAATACTTTTCAACCGATCCTATTTTCCTTGAGATTAATTAATTCACTATAATAATGGTGGTATCTGATGTTAAAACTTTTGGGGATCATATATTCTATCATCCCTCCCATGTAAAACCTTTATATCATGAATGAGAATGGGTACAAATACTTGTCTTAGATCATGTACTGTATGAACAAAAACCTCTATAATTTTTTGTTAAAATGGAGGGGTCAATTATAGTGGATCATCAGAATCTCCCTCATGAATTCATTTCAAAAATATTATTGGGGGAATTATACTACAAAACATGAATAGATAATAAGGAAACATCAGTCAAGAGACACATGAAAATCAAATCTATTGAAAAAATATTTACTTGGGAACACAAATATGAGATAAAATATTATAATAATTAAAGAATTAGATCAAGTAACTCCTCAAATACAATTTTTCCCAAAATTCCATGGTAATTTAAGGCTTGTTACTATGAGAATGTGAAATATACTTTCTCATAAACTGCCCTATAATATTGAAAATACTATATCCTGTCTACCATGACATCCCAAGTTTCATAATAACATCCAATAAAGGAAAACTCCTCCCTATGATACAAATTTATCATGAACTAACTTGGATAAACCACCAAAATGATACATGATTCAGTCCAGACATGACCCAAGGGGTGTTCTCATTCTGCACAAGATGAAGAATAGTGATTTTGCATCAAATAAAAACAAGAGGGAATTATTTCTTCAAAAAAAATAACAAATAAAGATAATGTTTTGGATTTGAATCAATAAATAGTTGGCATTCCAAACACTCCTTAAGTTAAAAGTACCAAAAATAAAAAAGTCCGAAAAATGGTAAATCAACCAAATTCATCACATAAACATTAAATACATCATCACCAAATATCCATGTTATAAGTGAATCATATACTAAATCATTTATAACTAACTCACAAGGTACCATAAATCAATAATATCCACCACCTATATGTGTTAATTTCCCTTTTCATAGACTTAGCATAAGGAAATATAAATATTTCTGAAGGAAAAGGTTTGGTGTGAGAAATAAAGCATGTAAGTATCTCACTAAGTTTTACATGAGTAACCCATATCAAATAAACCAAATATCCTCATATTAAATAAAACATGAAATATAAATATTTTAATAGTTGAAATGAAAACAATATTTTCAAAATATTTTAATGGACAAAATAAAATAGGGAAAAAAATTATTTTCATAAAAATAGCCATATATAAATATATTCTTCAAAGTAGGAATGAATAATAATTTCTACCAAAACATTAATGAATAACCATTTCTATCAAACATTGTCATTCATAAATCATTTATAATCATAAAAATATGTTACTTGAGTCCCAAGGTTATGTTATAATTATGTAATTACTATGATATATTAATTATTGGGAAATATTAATCTCACGATATAATACCCTTAATCTCATGGTATTATCATATATGATAATTGATTTATATCTACTATGTTTAACCATTATAATCATCTAATATCACATTTTCTTATATTTCCTTTCCTAAATTGATGAAGAAAGGTTTTATGTTGGGTATTCCTAAGAAGTTTTCGATGCAAGGACCTTTGTGGGATATGTTGAATATCATTCATGAAATAAAATGAGTATGTATCTAGTATTTGAAGACACTAAACCTTTAGAGTTATGGGAATTTATAGTTATGAGATTCATTGAATATTCATATAAATGATATAATATTTATGTATATAATTATTGGGTCCCATTAGTTTATATTAGAGTAGGGTTTATATATTTTTAGATTCTAGTATTAGATAATTTTTTTTAAAATTCTAGAGATAAGTATAAGTATAGGATAACACACTAATGTTTTTGTAAAGAAGAGATCATGTGTTTTTCCTAACAATACATCCATGTACGAATACTGGAATGTGGATATGGTAGGGATATATATTCACTTAGGGGTGTAAACACAAAAGGGTGGATTGGGTTTAAACTCAATAATCCTTAGTGCATGATGAGTGGGCCAAAGACGACACATCAGACAAGACACTCTTGGGAGGATATTATTGAAGGACCCTGGGACACCCTGAGAGGGGAGGGGTGAATTAGGGTTTCAAATTCTTCTTTTAAACTGACAGATATTGTTCCCACGTTGGTAGAAACTAGTTTAAACTGTATGATGGATATGAGAATAAATAAAACATTCACATGCAAAGAGATGAAACATCACATTTTACTTGGTTCACCACTGAGGGCTACGTCCAAGGAGTATATACCGAGAGGTTGTCAGTCATACCAAATTCCACTATTCTTCACTAATTGTGGATTACAAAGTTTTGGGAACATTCACTCTGTCCCAGGCTCACTGCCTTTACAAAAGTTCAGGGATAGCTCACTGCGTCCCTCAGGTCACTCCCGTTGACTCCCCCTGGCTCACTACCTTTGGTGAAGTCCCACTCAGTTTAAAGATGTGAAGGTCTCTTCATCATCGCTAATGAATACATCCTCTGTTGTATGATGATGCTCTATTGAGGTCCAAATTCCACCCGTAGACTAATATCACTTTTCACCAACGGTATCGGGAAAACATTCAGTTTTCATGCATCCCCAGAAAGACTAGCGTACTTAAACCACACCTAGAACGCATCTCCAAGACCGGTGCACAAGTTTCAAGACGGCGAGCAAGGTCACCTCTCCCACTTGCGCAACACTCACTTCTTCAACTTCAAACTTTCACAGGTCACATCCTTTTTCACCCAAACCGATTTTGGCGGGAAACTATGAACCATCCCGCTTATTCAAATCCTATAGAGAAAGTGTCACCAAACCACCGGTGTGACACCTCCTTCACCAAATCCAAACTATGGAGAATCAACCCCTTTCTCTCCCAAAACACATTGGAAGCGCAGCAAACAACTGTCACAAAACTTCAACTTGCGCGACCCACCACCACTTGCGTGACCAAAACACCTGCGTGACGGGAGCTCTGATTTTCTCTAAGTTTGAACTTCAAACCAAATGAGGAGGGGTTGAACTCTATTTATAGTCATTTGGACACCCTATGCGACGACGCGCAAGTCTCACCTCGGCACGCAACTTTCAGCGCGCAAGTCTTTGCCACGCTAGTCACTTGCGCGACCAACCCCAAAACTTGGATGCCCCTTATTCCTTTGCCATATTTTGGTGATCTGATCTTGAAAAAAATATGGCGCACAAGTTTCCAAGCCTTTAAGTCTTCAGCGTGGAGGTCCCTTTTCCAAAAATACTTTTCTTCATTTGTCAATTTTGAGGTCTAGAAATTCGGAAAACACTGGAAAATGATGCCACCTTCAATACTGTTATCCGCTTGTTTTGTATGATCACTTTTCTGGCACACATTCTGAACATCCTCTGAGGATTGACAACAAACACAAACCACACTCCAATTCATGCATAGAACGACCATGGTTCCAATAATTTCCCTCTTTGGGTTTGGTGGCAATCAGTAAATAAATTCAATAGAGCACCAGCCATAGGAAAACCATAAATGCTAGAATCAACTTAGCCAACACTCTAAGTCTACATGGGAAATGGTTAGTGTAGAAAACAAGAGAGGATGCTTGAATTTGGTTACCATGTTTTGGAATTCTCAATGACGCCTAAGAAATTCTCTTACAGTATCACAGAAGAATTAAATGTCCAATGTATTCCTTCCCATCCTATCATCGACAATGTATTCTCAAAGTGTCACAAAACAATTACATGCCTGAATTTATTCCTTTCTCCCCCATTGAAAATAAACCCAAAGACCGGTAATTGTTCATTGTTCAGCTCAGAACACACTCCCCTAGATAGTATCTCCCCCACAAACCTGCATCGCATCTATAAACATATTAAAAACAATTATTATAACTTGGGAGAGGGGTATTGTGAAACCTCCTTATGCACTGGGAGGTGGCTGAACACCGAGGTTCAACTGATGCTTCTCAAACATAGCCGCTGATAGTGGCTTGGTCAGGATACCAACCACTTACTCATCAGTACCCACATGATCCATTCTAATCACAGCTTGTTTGACCTTTTCTTTGACAAAGTGATACCTAATTTCAAGATGTTTTGTACGAGAATGATGAAATGGATTCTTCCTAAGATCAATTGTGCTCTTGTTATCATAGTAAATCACCATTAGTTGCTTCACATCCTCACCAATATCTGTTAATTGTTGCTTCATCCATAGCAGTTGAGTTCATGCCTTTGTGGTGGATATATACTCAACTTCATTTGTACTAAGAGAAGTACTTTTGGTTTCTTGCTCAACCAGCCAACACATTTATTCCCAATATAGAATTCTCCACCACTGGTGGACTTTCTGTCCACTACATCGCCAGCCCAATCAGCATCATAAAATGCTGATAATTCACTGTCCCATCCTGCAGCAAAGTATAAGCCACAATTGAGAGTACCTTGCACATACCTCATGATTCTTTTTACTGATTCCATATGTTCTTCCTTTGGATTACTCTAAAATTGGGCCACTATACATGTTGCAAAGACAATATCTAGCCATGTTGCTGTCAGGTACAGTAGGCTCCCAATTATACTCCTGTACAAGGTGGGGTCTACAGATGTCCCATCCTCATGCTTTCCATGTTTAGTTCCAACTGCAATCAGAGTTGACATTGGTTTGGAGTCTTGCATGTTAAACTTCTTCAATAGCTCTCTTGCATACTTTTCCTAAGAAATGAAAGTGAAATCCTTCCTTTGAATCACCTGCAGCCCCAAGAAATATGTGAGCTCCCCAATCATAGACATTTCAAATTTTGATTTCATATGATTATCAAACTCATCCACTGATTTCTGCCTGCTGCCACCAAATATAATGTCATCAATGTAGAATAGAACCATGAAATGATCTTTTGGGGAATTCTTCACATATAGATTGTGATCAACTCCTCCTCTTTTGAGTTAAAGATTCTTGATATATGAGTCCGGTAGGGAATACCATCCTCATGGTGCCTTATTTAAACCATATAGAGCTTTCTTTAGTTTTCAGACCTTTTTTTCATCAGTACCAAGAAAAAACCCACTGGTTGTTCAATGTATAATTTTTTTTTCAATTAAACCATTCAATAATGTTGTCTTGACATCCATTTGATATAATTTATATCCTCTTTGTAGTACCATGAAAAGTAAAATCCTGATTGACTCCAGTCTAGACACTGGAGAAAAGGTTTCTTCAACATCAACACCTTCAATCTGGGAGTATCCTTTACAAACCAGTCGTGCCTTGTTTATAATAACACTTCCATTCTCATCAAACTTGTTCTTGAAGATCCATTTTGTACCAGTCACATTGTGACCTTCGAGTCTCTGGACAAGATCCCATGTCTGATTCTTTTCAATATGATCTAACTCTTCATTCGTGGATTTTACCCATGATTCATCCTTTGCAGCTTCTTTAAATGATGATGCCTCCACAACTGACAGAAATGAAGATTGTGTGTTATTCCTCATCCTACTTGTTTGAGTGGGTGCACTCCTGTCCCCAATTATGTGAGATGGATCAATCTCAGCTCTACGATTTCTCCTGTGCGGTTCAGTTGCATTCTCTCCAGCCATAGTTTCTTCTTCAGATTCTTCTTTCGAGTCAACATCATGATGTGACTACAGAGTGTTTTGTACAACTTCTTCTATTTCTATATTTTTATTTTCTCCACGTTCACTTTATTCTTCACTTTCTATCATATCATCATATGACGTCCTTAAATCATTTGTTGGATTCTTTTCAATTATCTTAACATCACTACTTTCCACAATCCTTCCTAATCGCTTGTTGAAACAATTGTAGGCTTTGATATTCATTGAGTATCCAAGGAAAATCCCTTCATCTGCATTTTCACCATACTTCCCTTGATTTCCTCCTTTATTTATGATGTAGAATTTACTTCCAAAAACACAAAAGTATTTCAAAGAGGGCTTCCTTCTATGTCACAAATCATATGGTGTCTTCATCTCACCCATATAAAGTCCTGTTCGATTTTGAATATACACTTCAACTTAAATAGCCTCTTTCCAGTAATGTCGTGGAATATGACTCTCAATCAGTATAGTTCGTTCCATGTTGTTCACCTGTCAATTCCTATGTTCAACATCTCCATTTTGTTATGGAATTCTCATAGTAGATACCTTGTGTTGTATCCCATGCTTCTCCATGTAATTTTCAAATTCAATGGACGTGTATTCTCCTCCATTGTCAGATCGCAACAATTTGATTGTTCATCTAGTATCATTCTCGAAAATTCGCCGATATGTTTTCATCCAGTCAAGCACTTGTCATTTCTTGTGAATGACCATTACACATGTCGTTCTACTGTAATCATCTATGAAAAGGACAAAGTACCTTTCTCCATGAGTACCGACAACATTAATCGGCCCGCATACATCTGTATGAATTAGATCAGGAAGATGAGATGCCCTTTTCTTATTTGGCTGATATGAACTACAGACCAGCTTCCCACCAATGCAAGCATCACAAGACTTTTCACGTTCATGCTTCAGGTTGGGAATGTCCATGACAATCATCAATTTAGATATTTTCTCCATGTATTTTTGATTGATGTGTCCCAGTCTCCGATGCAAAAAAATATTTTCTTCTTCAACAGTCATGTAACAAAAATTTTCTTTACTATCAACCTGATACAAGTTGCCTTTTGTTATGCATCCCTTCATAAGTGAATTGTCTGTCTTTCCCTTGATAGTGCAGCCTTTCTGATTAAAAGTAACTATAATTCCCGAGTCATAGAGTTGACTCACACTGAGTATATTATGACGTAGGCCATCTACATAAAGGACTTCGGCCTTCTTTAGCTCTCCATTAGCTAATTAAATACTTCCACTGCCTTTGATTTTTAGAGCTACATCATTACCAAATCACACTATACCATCAACCTTCCTTTTGATATCCGTGAATAGGTCAGCATTACCTGTCATATGAGATGAACAACCGCTATCTAGAATATAGGTAATTTTTCTTTTTGTAGCTTTGAGGGCCACCTCGGCAAAGTTGGATTTCTCAATTTTCATCCTTTCTTTCCATGAGACATTGGATTGAGTATAGAGTACATATGGCCTTTCAATTATATCATCTATGTACATTGGTTTTTCATAGTCGAAGTCTTATTTGAGAGGATAAAACCAGTTTTTAAGAGCTACACTATCTTGTTGATGAGATTTGACTTATCTCTGAGAGTTGTATAAATCTCTCCTATCAAATCTTTGCCTGTAATACATAGCTTTATGGCCAAAGTTAGAACAATGAAAATAGTATCCATAGAAACTATTTCTTCTATAAGATGGAGGATATGAAGTCAGTCTCCTTTGTTGATATCCCATATCTTCCCCATTCAAGTAGCTCCTTGCCTCTTCACAATATGACAGGGTATGGCCCAGATAGCCACAGAACTGAAACTTCATGAGAGGAAATGTCTTCTCACTTCTGTTTATCCTCATTCCTTCTTTGGAGGGAAAATAGTTTGAGGGAACATTTTTCAAGGAGGCTTGAGGATAATCTTCTTTTCTTCATTCAGATTGAAATAAGGGTTTCTGTTTCAGCACTTCAGATGAATTTTCCACATCATCCACTTTCAGCTTGCCTTTATTTTGGTTTCTTTTATTTGCTGCATATGACGACTCTTCCTCACAAACAATTCCACTATTTCCCATACAGGGAGGTCTCATATCATTTAAAATATTTTCAACTACATTAGAGCCACATTTTTATCTCTCCAAAAACATAGCATCTGATAACCTTCCAAACTATATTTTCTTCCTTGATTATTTTGAAACTGAATCTTTTTCAAGTTTACTCCTAATAGTAACAACTTCCTCCTCAAGACGCTCAGCAGTCTTGGACTTTTCCTCTAGTCTGGAGGTGAGGTCATTGATGACCTTTGCCTGCTCTTCAATTCTCACCTTCAAATCCACTACATCATCATTTCTTTCAAGTATTTTAGACTGTAATTTCACAAATTCCTCCAGTCATTAAATTTAAGCTTCATGTTGATCAACATATTCATTTGATTATTCTACAATTGATTTCCACTTATTGCAACTCTTGCATTTAATCTTAAGCTTACTAACAACATCCTTAAGTTGCAAATCGGAATCTTCACTACTTTTCAACTGATTTTCTCCACCAGTATCTTCTGATTTTTCAATAGTGGCCATCATGGAAGCATGGTTTGTAGTTTTAAATTCCAGTTATTCTTCATCATAGAATTCATTATCATATTCTTCCTCTTCACAGACAAAAATCTTCTTTGGTACTTTTTTTCTTGATTTGAAGTATCCCCTTTTGAAAAAACTTTTCTAAGGCTTCTTAATGTTTTTAGAATCATTATTCTCATCATTGATCTTTCTTGAACAGTGAGAGGTAATGTGACCAACTTTTCTACAATGAAAACAAGCTAGAGGTAACTTCCCTTTGAATTTACCTTTTCCCTTATAGAACTTCTTTGCAATGAGAGAAAGAATTTCTTTTTCCTCATCATCTTCACGACTACTATCTTTTGATATTTTCAGTTTCTCAATGGCTTTGAATTCCATTTCCTTTCTCACTTGAGTTGTACCATCTTTTGGTTTGACCCTCATTTCATATGCCACCAGGCTGCTCAGCAGATCATCCAGATAAAGTTTGGAAAGATATCTTTCCTCAAGGGCCGTATCCTTTTCATTGTAAAGGGGTGGAAGTCTTCTTAGTATTTTCTTCACAATGTCTACATCTTTGATTTCTTCACCTAAACCCCGAATTTCTCCAACCTCTTTAGTAATTCGATTGAAGAAGGAATCTGCATTCTCCTTAGGATGCATCTTCAGATCATCGAACCTATTGTGTATAACTTGTAGTTTCACCTCCTTCACTTTTCTATCTCCTTCATAAATATTTTCAAGTTTATCCCACATGGACTTTGCTGAGGTGAAACTCATCACTTTTAGATAGATCTGATCAGAAAGTGCTGCGGTGAGAGAATTCTGTGCTTTAGAATCTACAAAAAGAATTTTCCTATCTGCATTAGTCATAGCCAGCCCTATTGGATCAGTAACATGTATACCTTGCATAGTGGATAACAGAACATCCATTCCACATGATCTTAGATGAGATCTCATTCGGTTCTTCTAAATCTGAAAATTTCTTCCACTAAAGAGGGGAACTCCCCTAACACTGGCTGAATTTTCCATGGTGGTATAAAATAGATCAAACACCGGAACATGCCTCTGATACCACTTGAAGGACCCCAAGACACCGTGAGATGGGAGGGGTGAATCAGGGTGTCGAATGTTTCTTTTAAACTGACGAATCTTGTTCCCACATTGGTAGAAACTAGTTTAACCTGTATGATGGATATGAGAATAAATAAAACATTCACATGCAAAGAGATGACAGAAAAACTTTTACTTGGTTCACCACTAAGGGATACGTCCAAGGAGCATATGCCGACAGGTTTTCGGTTATAAAAAATTCATCTATTCTTTACTCATTGTGGATTACAAAGGTTTGGGAACAATCAATCTATCCCAGGCCCACTGCCTTTACAAAAGTTTAGGGATAGTTCACTGCATCACTCGAGTCACTCTCGTTTACTCCCCCTAGCTCATTCCCTTTGGTGATATCCCACTTAGTTTATAGACGTGAAGGTATCTTCATCATCGCTAATAAATACATCCTCTGTTGTATGTAGATGCTCTGTTGAGGTCCAACTTCCACCCATAGACTAATCTCACTTTGCACCAATAGTATCGGGAAAACATTCAGCTTTCGCGCAGCCCCAGAAAGACTGGCGTACTTCAAACACACCTGGCGCACTTCTCCAATCTCATCCTGAAAGTTTCAAGATGACATGAAAGTTGACCTCTTGCACTTGCGCACCACTTCTTCAACTTCAAACTTGCGTGACTCACTTCCTTTTACGCCCAAACTGATTTTGGCGCGAAACTATGAACTGTTGCACTTCTTCAAATCCTGGTGCACAAGTGTCACCAAACCACCTACGCAAAACCTCCTTTACCAACTCCAAACTTGGGAGACTAAACCCCTTTCTCACCCAAAACACCTTGGACGCACATCAAACAACTGTCGCTCAACTTCAACTTGCACGACCCACCGCCACTTGCGCGACCAAAACACCTGCGTGATGGGAGCTTTGATTTTGTCTAAGTCTGAACTTCATACCGAATGAGGATGGGTTGACCTATATTTATAGGCATCTGGACACCCTGTGTGATGGCACACAAGTCTCACCTCGGCGCGCAAGTCTCTGTCACGCTAGTCACTTCTCCGACCAACCCCAAAACTTGGGCACCCCTTCTTCCTTTTCCATATTTTGATGATCTAATCTTGAAAAACATATGGTGCGCAAGTTTCCAAGCCTCCAAGTCTTGGGCACTCAAATCCCTTTGCCAAAAACCCTTTTCTTCATTTTTCAATTTTGAGGTCTAGAAATTTGGAAAACACTGGAAAACGATGCCACCTTCAATAATGTTATGTGCTTGTTTTGTATGATCACTTTGCAGACACACATTATGAACTTCCTCTGAAGATTGAAAACAAACACAAAACATACTCCAATTCATTCATATAACGACCATGGTTCCAACAATAATTTGGTTAATTTAAATTTTATTTATGAACTATTATAAATTATTTGAATAGATAATGAAAATGTATGTCCTAGGTTAAACCAAAGGTTTAATATAATTAAAATATTTTTTTGATCAAGACATTATATGAATGGGTTTTTATGATTATATGATTTGTCACTATAATTATTATTTCTCACACCATGTTTTTTGGTTTTAGTTAATATCTAGAAATAGGAGGAATGGTGTTAATGATGAATGTGACGGAGAATGAAATGATTATCCTCCTATGAAACCGATTGATATGGTAGTTGAAATTATAAATATTATTGTTATACTTATGAAACACTCTCAAGTTATAAATCTGGATGATATTACGGATGAGTAAAGGAGAGAACAACATACCATTGGTTCATTAATGAGGAAATAAGCACCTTGTTTTAGTGGATCCACTAATCCAATAGTCACTCTGTAATGGATTAGTACCACTGAAAAGATATTTTCCATTATACATCACTTGAAGAATGAGAAATTTATTTTGGCTATTTATTATTTGGATGGAAAAGTAGATCAATTGGGTTCTCCTATCAATAACGTGATGAAACATGAATAAATTTAGTCTATTAAGTGGGTTCAGTTTAGGAGAATATTTTCCAGTAAGTACTTTCCATATATTCTTTATACAAAACTGGACACAGAATTATTGAAGATAAAGTAGAAGGATGATGAATCCATTAATACCTATAAAGAAAATTTTATATGACTTGTGAGGTATGCTTATAGTATTATCATAAAACCTTAAAGTAAGATTGATGGATTATTTAAGGGATTAAAACCAAGCATCCAAAGGTATTTATCCATAAGAGACTTCAGTATCTATAATGAAATCATTCAATGTGCTATCAAGGAAGAAATAGATATTAGAGTCACCAATCAATATCATGGTTTTGATAAGAAATTAATTATGGAATTAAAAAGAAATTATAATAAAAACCATGGAGGGCAGATGATGAGCCATCCTTTTTTTCGAAAATTATAGAAGGAGAAATGGATGACATTGTTTTAATGGGAATAGTAAATTATTTATGTCTGGAAAAGAATGTCACCAAAAAATTGAATACTGAAGTGAATGGAAGGGGTTATCTAATAATGCATGGATAGAGAAGTCAATACAAAATGAACCACTGACACTCTAATATTCAAATACAGGGATTATAATAATTATACTAAACAATGCTTGAATATGAGGGTTAATGATAATAATCAATGTTAATAGCCTCAAAATCTCAAAGACAAAGGGAAATATCATGAATCACTATTGATGATGTGGGTGAAAAGAATTAAGTGGTGAAAGGTAAACTTACAATAAACTATAGAACTTCTAATATCTTGTTTGATTTTGGTTTTAAAAACTATTTTATATTGGGTTAATTTTTTATGGGTATCACATTAACAACTAAATTATTTGATATTAAATTAGTAGTGAAAACTCGTAGTGGTACAATGATCACATCTTAGTAAATGATTCTTCTCTAATTAAATTTTGTGGGATTGTGTTTCAAGAAAATAATATTATTATCTCTATAGTTAAATTTTATGTGATTTTGGTCATGGAATGACTATCTTTATATAGGGATCATATAAATTTCCAAGGAAGGTAAGTCACATTTCATATTATGATTGAACCTGTGATTGTTTACTGGTGCGTATATGAATACTAGATTGTAATGGTAGTTTATTTAATTTTATGGGTCTTGATTCCTATTCATAATGGCTTTTTAATGTTTGATGGTTTAGGAGAAGCTCAACATCGAATATATGGCTATTGTATGGGAGTTTGTTGATGTATTACTAGAAAAGTTTCATAGTATTCCTCTGATTCAAGATGTTGTTTTTTCAATAGAATTCATACATAAGGATACACATATTTTAATGTATCCATATAAAATGGATCTAATGAAGTTGTATTAATTTAATAAAGAACTCCAGAAAATCATGATAATTGATTCATTCATCCATGTGCATCACCATGGGGTGAACCTTTTCTTTTCTTTATTAATATGAAATATATACTAATGTGACTCTTTATTTATTATCAAGAACTTAAAAAGATCATGAAAAATAATATGTATCATTTAGATGTTATTGATATATTTTTTTGATCATCTATGAGGAGTTTAATACCTTTCAAGATTGACCTTTATTACATATATTATCAATTGAGGTCCATAATTTAAAGAACACTGAAGACATCCTTCTGTAAGATGTGTGGACACTATAAATTTGTATTGACACCATTTTGACTCACTAATTACCCAACTATCTTCATATATTTAATTAATAGAGTCTTTAGATATTACCCAGCTCAATTTTTATAGTACTTATTAAATATATTCTCATATATTCAAAGATAAAGTAAGAGAATGATATTAAATGGGGATTGTGTCTAATTTAATGAGGAAGTAGACACTATATGTAAAATTCATCAAGTGTGAATTTTGGTTACAAAAATTTCATTCATGGGTTATATAATCTATAGTGAGGGTATATGAGTGGATACTTAAAAGATATAAGATACTAAGAAATGTCCTAGACCAACCATTATAATTGAGATCCCTAGTTTTCTTAGATATTATGGGTATTATTGATGATTTGTGAAATATTTATCAAGGTTATATGATCCAATAACCAATTTAACATGGAAGGGATTCAAGTTCCACAGTAAATAGGAATGAGCGTAAAATTTAATGGGTCATAAAAGAAGGTTTTTCAGTGAACCTATAGTTACACTACCCTATAGTGGAGAAGGGTTTGTGATATAAAGTGATGCATTGAACAAGGTAATAGGATGAATCCTCATTTATAATGAAATGGTTATAGTATGTGACTCTATCCAGTTAAAAATTCATGAAAAAAACCACTCAACACATGACTTGGAGTTAAAATTGGTAATTTGTTCATCAAATATATGGTGAAATTATATTTATGTTGAAATATTTGATATATTTATACAAATCATAAAAGTTTAAAAGTACATATTCACCCAAATTATTTTAACACACACTAGAAAATATGGTTGGAGTTAATTAATTAGTATGATTTCTCAATACATTACCACATTGGGAATGAGAATAAGGTGGAAAATGAGTTGAGATGAAAGGATCATGATATCTTATATAATATGAGGATAAAAAAAGATCAAATATTTTTTAATTTTCATAGGATTGTCCTTGAAATCTTCAATCAAGGAGAGAAATATTATCTTAATGAAATGAGAATTCGACCGTCTATCCCTGTGAACATTAAAGAGGTACCACAGGAAGATGTAGAGATTCAAGAAAAGGTTATAAGTGTTCCAAATTTTATCCATGATTATGATAGAATAATAAGTTTTATACACCGTTTTTGTGTCTATTCAATACCATAAATGAAGAATAATCTATTGGATGAAGCTCATAATTTATCATTATCTATTAATCCTATAGGTATGAATATGTATATATACCTGAAAGTTTATTTTTGTGGGATAACATGAATAAGGGAATTGGAGAGCATGTATCCTAGTAGTAGGTATGACAATAAGTTAAGGATGAATAACTAAGTCTAATGTAATGTTATAACCATTACTTATAATAGTATGAAAATAAGAAAATGTCACCATAGATTTCGTTGTAGAATTCCCCAAAACATATAAAGGGCATAATGTTTTTTGGGTTGTAGTCGATCACCTTATGAATATAGAACATTTCATTAATATTAGATAATATTTATCTCTTTATCATATTTCCCGGTTATATATTATGTTTTACATCATTTGATTTTATGATATACTTCTCTTGAAATAAAATTTATTTTATAGCTTCTCATACATGAAACCCTAAGTCTAAATGAACCATATATAGAATACCATTATGACCTAAATGTTAAAATAGTGAAATGAATAAGAATAACCTCATTTTAAAACATATCTATAGGGGTTTTATATAAATTAAATATATTTATAAATAACTACTCAATTTTCAGTAAAGTCGTTATATTCTTTAAAACTACATTTCTTTCTCAAAAAGGGTTTTTATAGATTCTCATGAGAAAATAATATAAATAATTTTTAATACTTCTAGAAAATTTATCTAGAAAAATAATCTTCATTTTTAAATCAATATACCAAAATTATTTTAGAGTAATGTTTTTTGATAATTCTCTAAAAATACTGATTTTTCAATGAACAATGAAAATACTGGTTTTTATTGAAAATTATATTTTCATGTCAAGAATTTACAAAGATATATTTTTTTAAAAAGGATTTAAAATTAAATTTATTTCATTTATGTTATTAATAATCTAATTTATGTCATTTTAATTAAAATTATGTTGAATTTCCTTATAAAATTTGTCTATACTTAAGAAAAAAATTTTATTGAAAATTTCTCTTCATCATGTTTTGTGGGTTTAATATTAAATTAAATTATACCATGTATGTGAACTGAATTTGAAAAAATGGTTTCCATATTTGGAATCAAAATTCCAAATTTGTTAATGAGGCTAGTTTCATTTTTGGTCATAATAAATTTTAACAACAGTAAATAATATCATCATTGTTAATCTTAAAACGAGTTTACCAGGATAGTTAAATCAAGAGATAAAGTTTTTTTTAATTAATCTTGTATAAATCCGTTTTTATTTCCATATTTAGACCTAATAATATCCCAAATTCTAATATATATCCATTTTTAATCATTTTACTTTATAATTACTTTAATATATGTTAATCTTGTTAGAATCTATAAGTGTGTCATCTCCCCCACTTATAATAGGAAGCCCTAATATCACTTCATTACAGCACCTTAAGCATTATATATTAAATAAAACATAAACAATTATCTTCTAAACTTCCCTATCCATGAAATATAGGTTCTGGTATTCTTAGAAGACCATTGAATCGGTCCTTAAGAAAGGATAAAAAGGAGGCTAAATTAAGGAGAAAAAATTGTCTCACCCAACCTCTTATAATTTATTTATTTTTCACCATAATTTAAATATATAGTATTAAAAATAAAATAATAAATTCAATATTATAAATATAATTATATTTTATTTTGTTATGGAACCACCATTATTCACCATATTTTCCATCAAATGGGAAGTGAAAGTATTGCTCATGAGTACGTGTGGACTACCACCTCCATGTAGAGATACAATTAATTTTCTTCACCATATGTCATGAATGGTTATTATGATGGGTTTAATATTTATATATTATATTTATGAAATAATTATTCTTATTTAATTGTAATACCACATCTACATTCTTACCTTCTAGTCAATTATAAATCAATAATGTCGCTCATGCATATGTGTAGACTACAACCTCCATGAAGCAATGTGATTCATTTTTCATTTCCAATTTAAGTGAATGGTAATAATTATAGTTTTAATGAATATATATGATATAATAGTTAATTTTTAAATCTGAGTTATTATTTACCTTTATTTCATCCCATCTCTTGAAAAACTAAAACAATATTCATGCATACATATTACCTACCTTCCCAATGAATGATGTAATTCATTTTCCTATATCTACCTTTTATAGATGTCTCTAAATATATAAATATAAATATATAATGATTATATATGAAATTTATACTATGAATCTCTCTTGGTCACTAGTATGATTAATTTTTTGTTTTATTTACCTTTTGGTTTATTCTGGGATTTCTCAGGTGTCAAGGGTCAGGAATTGGAGTTTTTAGAGAAGAAAAAACTAGACACATGGTTGGTGAATTTTTTTTTAAATCATGAGGCTAAGCATTCACGGGGGATGGTCTGGGGATATTGTTATTTTTTATAGTTTGGGTATGATTTTTTCAAACAATGTGGAGTCTAGGGGTAACTATTTGTCTAATCTTTTGGGGAGATAGTGGCACCAGAATGATTGTAACACGATTTTCCTAACTACAAGGAAAAACCATGTGACATTCTCATATCATTAAACATTTTCTATTTTACCAAATTTCACATTTTAAATTTACACCATTTTTCCTTATTTCTTCTCCCATAATGTTTATACCTCCTCCATTGGTGTGTATTATTTCTTCCTTCCTATTCTAGTGGATTTCCCTTGGGGATTTGGTGGTTTATCCTTAGGTAAGTCAATTTATTTTATTTTTCTTCTTCCTCCCCATTTTTCCATGTTTATTATTCCATTTTGTTTGAAGGTGGAAACAATATATGGGGTTTTGGATGAATTTGGGGAATTTAATGTGGTATTTTGTTTTTTATGCTTACTAATTACATGTGTGAGGACTTCTCCTACCTATTCTAGGAGGTTTCCATCAAAGACGGTGATGTTAAAACCAATTCCGAGGTTGGTGTCTCTATTTAAGGGAGTTTTCCATGGAATACATTTAAATTAAAAATCACATTTGTTTTTTTACCAAATTTTATATTTGATGGATTTATGATTAATTATTATCCCATGATTGATGTGTTATATGACTTGGATCGAAAATATGGTTGTGAAAGGGGGGGGGGTTCCAAATGGGAGTGGATTCTAAACACTCCAAATGTTTGATAAAATGGATTAGAGGGATTTTATGATTTTAAATGTATTTATAAATATATTTTAGAAATTCATTTCCATATATAAGGGTGTATTATTGAAATCGGAGTAAATTTTTATAAAAATTTCTTGTGTAATGTATTGTGATGAGTGACACTTGTTTTGTGACTATATTGGCATTGAGTAGCACATTGGTTAACTCAGGTGTGAGTAGGGTTTTTCTAAGGGATCTTGGGATCCTTTAGGGAGGAAGAACATGAGATCTTAAATTTTTATTCTAAGTGACATTGAGATAATTTGGTAGTAATACCATGAGATATTCCATCTATTGTCCATGAGGCCAAGAGATCTCTTGGACTTGGGCTTGGGGAATATCGTGAGAGCTTCCACCTTGTTTAGTTAGCTAGAAAAAATTGTTTATAATAACTCCCACTAGACACTTATAGTTAGATACCTATGTGATATTTACTCATTCAATATTTTTCGTATTATTTTATGTATTTTGTTAGTGCCTTTTTTGATGTTATATTATGTTCTATACCCTTTTTCATCATTTGGTTATTTGATGATGGTGATTATGCCTACATTTTTCATGCCTTGTTTGGGTGTTATAAGCATGATGTTCTATATGGACTTGTTTATTTATTTGATACATGTTTGTAAATTTTTTTGATTTTTTTTTATTTTAAAGTAAACTATAGGTATTTTAAAGTCTTGTTTTAAAGAATGACGTTTTCAAAGTGGTTTAGTTTTGAAAATATGTTTTCAAATTATTTCATCAGTTTTCATGGGTAAAATATTTAAATATATTCATGTTGGTATCCTACTAGGATTTTTTACTCACACCCTAAATATTCGATTTGGGATATGTAGGCTCTATTTTATAGGAAACATTTAAAGAATAAGGAACAATGTACATAGGTGGCTCTTTTTTATTACCATCATATTCCGTTTTTAGTGGATATGTGGTGTCACTAGGTTAGATTGAGGAGGTTTCATTTTGGGAGTTGATGTTTTTTTGGATGAGGGTATAGGTCGTTTTAGTCTAGTTCCTAGTTTTTATTTTCTATATTTAGATTCTGATACCATGCTATGTATATACCTTTTTTTAATATGTTTTGTATATTATGTTTTTGGTGGTATCTATTTATTTATTTTAAATAATAATTATATTGTATTTTTATTCTATTAAATCAGATGATATTATCATGGATGTACCATTATATGGATGGGTCATTCAAATTTACCATGGTTGAAATCAATCCAAAGTGGTTGTTTGTTGTGTCCAATGATTTTTTCCAGCACATGGTTATCAGAAACACACTTTGGGCCTTGTCACACATCAGCTTGGGTGATGGGTTTGGTCAACTTGAGTTGGTTCATTGTAAAAATTGTATTTGAGTTTTCTTATTTTCTTCTCATTGGTAGACTAGATATAGGAATATTGGTGCTCTAGAGGTAGAAGTGGAGGAGTTCCTGAACACCTCTTCTTTGCATCAAACCTAGAGTTTCCATGGGTGGTTTGAGATTGTGTTTACATTTTGACTCCATTTATTTTCAATTTTGATGATATTTTGATGTATTTACCTTCTTGGGGTGGATCATGGGGTAATCCTATGGGTAATTTTGAGTTTTGGGGTGAGATAGGTGAATCTAAAGGATGTTCATAGTTATGGAACATGGTTAGTAGTAACTGTGTGACAACAGCGTGACTATGTTTTTAATATTCCAATGACACCCACGTGGTTTGTGCAATGTTTTTCTAACCAGGATACCAAAGCATGATCAGTGGGAAATAATTAATATTTTTGATGTTTTTTCTGCTTTTATTTATATTTTCTTTTTATAATTATTCTCATTTTTTGTACCCATGATAGAAGTTTCATATGGTTTATTTGTGGTAGTTTCTAATGAAAATGTTTTTGAACTGAGTTTATGTTTTGTGTGTTGTATAGAATTCTTCTCAAAAGGACCTAATCTAGGCATATATAGGGTTCTGTGGAGGAAACTACCTAGTAGATCCCTCCCATTGATTCAACTCATATGTATTTGGTGATTCAAATTATCCAATCCTTATGTCAAGTGGGTGGTCGAGAGAAGACGCAGATGGTGGACCATTCTTAAGTGTATACCAAGAAAATCCACTGGTGGTCCATGGTGAAAAGGGACCCAATGCTTACAAGGACTGGATGGATAATATCAGGAAGATATTTGAGTTCTTAAATACCCCTAATACCTCTAAGAGTTGATTTTCCATGTATATGCTGAATGGACCTGGTAGGGAGTGTTGGGAGTTGATGGTGTTTATTAGGAGGCATGAGGATATCATATGGAAAAAATTAAAGTGGATTTAACTTGGAAGTTATAGCCATATAATATTTGGGAAGTGAAGACTCATGAGTTCTTTTAGTTATATCAAAAGGATAATTTAGTGATGTAGTATAGAACTCTGTCCACCAAGTTAGTCCACATCCTTTCGGATCTCTTTACTAATGATTACCTCAAAGATCGATGTTTTGAGATGGGATTGAATCTATAGATCAAGTTCATCCTTATCCTTATTTTTCCACCAAAATATTTAGATTTGAATGATAAGGATGATATATAAGAGCCATATTTTATGTGAAATATTGGTCTTAGTGGTGTTATTTCACTGGTTGTTATCCATAATTCTTTGTCCATCCTGAAGTTGAAGCAGGAAGAGGGTCATCTAGGTAGTGTAAAAAGTGACCAACAATCATCCGGTAAAAATCTAATGGACTCTATGAGGAATAATCCACTAGTGTTATACCAGGGGGTAAGGGTGGTCATATAGTTTCCCATATATTCTGAGGATGTTCCACTTGTGTGGATTTTTGGGTCTTCTTCAATGCTTCAATCAGTTTTCATGGGGATATGATGAGGGGTCCACATTCTCAAGGTCACTTATGTGAATATCAATTCTACCAAGGATAGAGGATATATATATTGGGTAAATGGATATTTCCACTAGGGAAAGAAGTCTCAGGACCGATCCAAGATCGGACGTATTCATGCATCCAAGGTTATTCAAGAGGATTTAGATTTCGGGCCATCCACCATGAGAGGTATGGTGTTTATTGAATATTTTATGGTTTTATTTTTATTTAAATCAATAATATACAATTATTTAATTTCACTTAAATTAGTTTATTCATTGGATATTTTTGTATAGTTAATATCGTTTTTTATAGAATTGATAACCCCATTGGGTAAGAAGGAGTAGGGTTTCAAGTAACCAAAGTTACTTGTATTAATCACAATCATGGAGGTCAGTTGTGATTGATTCATGTTGGGACTAGATGTTTTTGACCTTATTATCAGCATGGATTTTATAATTTTATTCAAGGTGATTATTTAATTTTATCACCACACGATCCAGTTTCTTACTCTTGATGGGGGCATTAACATATATTAGGGTGAGAGGAATCCATGATTAAGGAGGGAAGGAGTAGTTGTTTCAGAGTTGTGTTTGATTTCATGCTAGTGGTACCAGTTGTTTATTTATGAGTATGAGAATATTTTATATATTTAAATAATATTTGTCATGGTCAGGTACCCATATGTGTTTTGAGAAGAGTTTTTGGGGTTGCAACCCCCTCAAGAGGTCGAGTTTACAATCAATTTAATCCTCAATATGATCCCAATTTCCTTACAATCTTATCAGATGGCTTCAACCGAGTTAAAAGTGATGAAGGTTCAACTAGAAGTCATAACAGATAAAGTACTTGTCCATACCATCTTGTCACCATGGTCTTTGCCTTTTCTATTTTCAAAGAAGGTGGATTATGGCCTATAACTTTGTAGATACTATTGTAATCATAACAAAGTTTCCATGAAGAATAAATACCCATTTTTTAGAATTTATGATATATTTTATAATATTAGGAGAGATAGTTTGTTAAAAAAATATAGGATTAAGATATGGGTACAACCAAGTGAGGGTCTCAGTAGAGGATTTCCCAAATAACTCTTTTTGAGGAAATTACAAAAACATTGAGTATTGAGTTATTCCATTTGGGATTACAAATACTCCTAAGACTTTATGTTTTTAATGAAATAGATATTAATCCACATTTTGGACTCCTTTGTGATGACGTTTAATGATGAAATATTGATGTATTCTATGATCTAGGAGGATCACGATGACTATATGGATGTTTTTGTGTGTTTTGAGGGACCAACATCTATAGTAATATATTTCTATTTTTTATTTTTGGATTAAGGGTGTGATGTTCTTAGAAAATTTGATATCTGAGGTATGAGTTTCAGTGGACCCTCAAAAGGATCTACTAGTCATGTCTTGGGTTTAGCCTTAAAATGTGTTCAAGATCTATAGATTTTTGGGCTTGGTAGGGTATTATAGAAGCTTCATTCATGAATTATCTAAACTAGATTCTCCCTTGATGGATTTAATTAGAAAAGGGGTAATGGTTGATTGGAATGAGATGTGTCAATGATCTTGTAGATACCCAAGCTTGATGTACATGTAAATTAAATTTCTTATGAAGAATATTTAATACATGACATAAAAATATTCCCAAAGACCATATTAGTTTAGTGTCTTTGGAAACTCAGAACATCATCATCTAACATGGTTAAATATCTTCAACATCTCCCATAATGATCTTCCCCTTTTGTTTTCCTACCTATACACTTTGTTGATATCTCGGGGAAAAGAAAAAATAGAAAGGGTGAGCTCAAATGATAAGTAAGGGTAAACATAGAGAACATAAAACAAAGCATAAAAATTTGAATTTAAAAACACGAATATAAAGTTCAAATATCAAAATCATGAGTCATGAAATAAATCTTGGAAGTATGTAAAGCAAGGATCACAAAGGAACATTAACAATGATAGAATAGCATTTGTAAAAAAATGTAATTGTGGAAAACTAATAAGCACATAATATTATTTCTATAGTATCCAAGTAACTGCAACCAAGACCGTCATAGTGTAAATAGTCCATTATTAAACCAGGTTACTTTTCATTCCAGCCATGTATTACTGAACTAGATTTACTTTCCATTCCAACCCTGCATTACTAAACCAGATTTACTTTCCATTCTAGTCATATCTATCTCAAGAGATATAAATATTTACCTAATGCATTGGAGAGATATATAGGTCCAACCCAACTCACAATTAAATCTTTCTTACATGTGCCACAAAAACATATATCATTCATCATAGCGTAACCCATGAAATAAAATAGGATTCTTAAACATAATTTCATCATAACACAATATATATAAGATAAATGGACATCATAAAAATAATTTCATCATAAACACAATAAAATCAAAGTAATAATAGGGATAGAGAAATAACCCTATGGCATCCTAGATGGAAAATAATTTTGATAAAAACACAAAACTTAATTCCTGAGGAAAATATCATTTATTCTTCAAAAAAGTTTTCTTTTATCAAAATGACATGAAATTTTGAAAGAAAATAATTTATTTGAAATTAAACTTGAAATCATTTAGAGGAAGATTCATTGAAATAAGGCATTATGAAGATGTAAAAATTTGTTCATGCCGTATAAGATAAAAAACAATCTCCTCATACTTTTACCGGAAAAGTCAAAAAGTATCTCATATGGTAAACAAAAGAAAGATTCGTTCCATACCATATAGTAAAAATAAAAATGGGGTAGAAATGACTTCAAACATACATGGACTAATAGTAAAATTTTTATTAAATCTTTTTATAAAACATGGAGATGGATGATAAATATAACCCCAATAAATACTTACAATTTAATAATCATGGATAAAAAGGAGATTGGAAAAGTTTTCTGTTACCTTAGATCTGATTTCTTCCGTATGTGTCTGAAACTCTTGTATAGTGGTTTTAAATATATTATTAAATTTTAAAAGAACCATAATAATATTTATGATATCATATGTGATTCATTTACAAGTGTATATTACTCATTCATTTGTTAATTCCATGTTAAAGCAACGTTTTAGGTAATAATCAATTTATTTATCATACATGTTTTGAATATTTATTCTTGATATTATTAATTATATCATGATTTAATTACTTAAAGAAAGTAAATCATGATTTATATATTATATATTTTCATTATATAAATATAAATATATATATAATTTATAGTTAAATTAAATAGAATACACCATTCGTGGAGACGGTAGGCTGTAGGTACGCATGAACACTGTTTTCATTTCCTTATTGAATTGAATGGTAGTAAGTAAATGACTTATATATATATACATAAATAAAGTAGAATTAATATGTCATATATTTCATTATTATTTATTATATATACTTTATAATCATTATTGAATGGTTAACACATAGAATGAATCTCATCATGTCATGGAGACGGTAAGCCGTATGTACGCACAAGCGATGATATCATTCCCTTAATCGTTGAATGATATTAAAGTGGATGGTGTATAATATCTCAAAATTAGTATCATGTTATAATAATCACATATAGATATTATTTCCACCATTATACAAATCCATGTAAGGTGGTGGTGAAAAACCGTTTACACCACGACTTAGAGACGATAATCCATACGTATGCATGTGTGATGATTTCATTTTTAATAGGATTGATAGAAGGTTAAATATGGTTGTTTCATATATATAACAACATATCAATACATGAGTGATACTGATGTTATTACTTTATAATGAAACAACTAATTAATATGAAGTAGAAGAAGAAAGAAATATGAAATAATCGGTAGGAGATATTACCTCTTCCTTGATGGTCCTCCTTTAAATTTCTTCTTAGGGAACTAGGGTTAGTCTTTTGAAAATCCCATAACCTCTATAATGTAACTAAGGAAGTTGATAAGAGAAATGGTTAGGGTTTTTCCAAGCTTTAAGGATTAAAACAGAGTGAAGAGGAGAGGGAGGAGGTTCCCTTTTTATAAGAGAGGAGAGGGGTACTTTAGGAAACTCTCAAAAATATTAATTTATAAGAAAATGAATCACTATCAAAAAAGGAATGAAAAAGGAATAAGGAATCCTTTTTGACCCAACAATCTCCCCATTTTTGGAAATCAAAAACATCCTTATAAAAAATAATCTAAGGACTTAGAAATCTTATGGACTTGGAAATAAAAACTTATCTCCCTTTACTTATGGATCAAAGTGAATACGACTAACTCCCCCTTAGGCTTTAGAAACACTAAGGATCATATTCTTGATTTCCTGAATGAGATTTTATATTATCTTGCATATGAAAACCTTCATTGATAAGAACTTTTCCCTAGATGAACTCTCCCTTAGAGAAAATATCTTCTTTAATTTTTATTCTTTTTATCATTCCTTTCTACCCCTTTGTGATTTTCCAAAAGGAATAAAGGTTATGGAAAGAAAATTGGTACCTGAAAAATTAGTACTGAACAACCAAAACCAACATATAAAAATAACAACCAAAATTTCATTAATGTTGAAAGAATTTTTACAAGGAAAAAGTACAAAAAAAGATCAGAATGGAATAAAGTTATCCTTCTTTCTCCATCAGCATCAGCTTCTTCACAATGGTTTTTAGCTTCTTGAAGTCCTTGTGATCCTCTTCCACACTCTTTAGAAATTGATCCCGATCTTCAATTCTCTTCTCTAAGGCATGAATTTTTCCTTCATGAGCCTTAAGAATGTATGCCTAAGCTTTATACACTTCTTATTTTTAGCAAGCTTCTCTTCAATCTAAATTTTGAGATCAGTTTCCCTTTTCCAATTCATGGTCATAGAGTTAAGCTTTCCATTTAGATCCTTATCTTCCTGCTTCAGAGTAGTCTCTTTTAGGCTTAAATTTTCCTCAAAACTATTCGAAAGATCCTTGATCTTCCCATCTTTGGTGTCAAAATAATCCTTGACATTATCATGAAATTCATCAAGGATTCTCATTTCATCAATTTTCTTCGTTGTCTAGCTTGTAATCATCTTACAAGATTGTTTATGAGCCTCATTACCAATGAGGAAGGTTTTGAAATCAGCCTCTAGTCTGACACATTTGTCCAACACCATGGAAACTAAATCGGGTTTCAGATTTATCATATGCTAAATCATCTGGAATCTTGAGTCTTTGATTGGGAATAAAGGAATAGTACCAACCATCTTTTTCAATTACTGAACAAAAAAATCATGTCCGAGGAAAGATGATGCAGAATCCAATTGTTTGGTTGGTGATGGATATTTTTCTATATCCCCAGCTTTCCACTTTGATGAAGAACTAAAATATTTCTTCTTTACCATAGATTTAATGGGTGTATCTACTACCACCTGATATCATTTATCAGCTCTTAGAATGATGTCTTGTGCTCTAGGAGATTCATGTTCACTATCTGATATCTGAAAAATATTATCTTCCTCAACTTTCACTTTCTTTGCATCAGCTACCTAATATTTTGAATGAATGAATTCATGACTACTAATTTCATCTTCAGAAGGTTTGTTCCCTTTTTCCGAATCCTTGTCTTCATTACCTAGTGTATCAAGTTTTGAGGATTCATCTTGGGAAGTCTGGATCGACAATTTTACAGATGGACATTCCTTCTCATGGTAATCTTCAACTTTCTTTATGATATCTTATGAATCACCACTAACTTATTCTTCTTCTTCATATTCTTCCACTTATTCTTATTCAAATATTTCTGCTTCATGATGTGATTCCAGAATCACCACTTTCTTTCCCAGAGTCTCTGATAATGGTTCTAACAAAAAAGATTCTAGTACCAGAATTTTTTCTGATGCTTTTTCATCATCTTTGAGAAGTGATTAAACTATCTCAGCCTCACACATCTTCTCCTTTTTCTTCTTATCTTTCTGTTTCTTCTCAAGATCTTAATCAACCTTTATTCTTAAAGATTTTTCTTCAGCAGGGTCCAAGCCAAACTTAGGCTCCCCTTACATTCTATTTTTCATATCCTCTCTCCACTTGTCCACTACTTCATCAAGATAGGATTTTTTATTCTTTGGCTTCGGTGGTCCTGACAAACTTTCCTTAGCCACAGTGGTTTTTATTTAATCTTCGGGTTCCTTAGCCTTTCTATTTATTCTGCCTTTCATAGAGGTTTCAACCACTTCAGTCTTCTTTGACAAAGCATCCACCTCTTCTTCAGATATATCATGAAATTCTCTAGACTCAGTAGAGAATCTAACTCTCATCGTCCTTAGGGTATCATCACTCAACAATATTACCTTGTAATTTCTCAGCATGGAACTGCATGGAATTATAAAGGATTCTAAACAAATAACTATAATCATTGGTAAAATTTCCAGATACATAATGATTTGAGATTTGAGATTTCCATTCTTGATATTTTCAATCATCACCAAGATATACTTAAGCACATTATTCTTCCGAAGGTTCACCAAGAAATCCAATATATAGATATCACTCTTCTTCAGAGTATCCTTATCCCATTTCCTTGGATTCATAAAACCTTGAAACCACAATTCATGAATCCGTAAGTTGGTAAACAGATGAATAATCTTTAGATTATTCACTCATTTCAGGCTAAGACACTTAATAGCTTTTCCTTATCAAAAGATCAGGATACATCATGTAATTTATATGTACAAAGCTTTGCTTCTCCTTTGTAAGGAATTACAATTAGACTTGCTGCCTTGCTGTAAGAAAGAGAGTAGTTCTTCCCATAACACTTAAAGGAGGACTAGTTTTTTCCATCTTCCTTGAAGAAACTTGCTGTCTGATAGAACTCTATCAACAAGTCCAGATAGACTGGATCCTGTTCCTTCGGTTTTGAAATACAATGAATCTCCCACCCATTCAACATAACATTAATAGAAATAATAGAATCACACTTATTGGGGAATTTTTGATAGACTAACCATTATTAGTAAATTTGTCATTCAGGTATTTCCTTAAAAGTAGACATATATTTTGGAGGAGAAGCATCATCAGACATTCAGAACTAAGGAAAATTTTGCGATTTTGAACGAACTTAAATACAGATTCAAAGTTTTTTCACGCAAAATATTGAAAAACCGATGTGGGACAACCATCGGAGGGGCTTTATATAGGCAATTGAGGCAAAGTTTCAACTTCCATGGTTGATTCAATGGTTAAAACAACTTCTGATCAAATATAATGGTTGATATGATAACCGAATAAGGATTTTGATAGGTTCTGATCTTTTGAGGTTTTTAGGAAAAACATTTGGATTTAAGTAAAAGTGAATCTGAAAATTTTAAAATAGAATGAAAATACTAACAAGTAAAAAAATGATTATGAACACTTCGAAAAGGAAACATACCTTTCGGATTTCTTAAGGAAAATTATTCATAATGTGGAAAATTCTTCTTCAAAAACATTAAATTTTGTAAAAAGACTACAAAAAATTTAAACCCATAAAAATTTTAGATTACAAAATATTTAGATTACGAAAATTTTGACTATGAAATTTTTTAACTACAAAAAGTTTTGACTATGAATTATTTTGTCTAAAAAAATTTAGATTAAGAAAAATTTTGACTATGAAAATATAGATAACGAAAATTTATATTACGAAAATTTTGACTATGAAAATTTAGATTACAAAGAAAGTTTACTATTAAAATTTAGATTACTAAAATTTATATTACAAAAATTTTGACAATGGAAATTTTTTCCTACGAAAAATTTTGACTATGAAAAGTTTGGACTAACAGGAAAATGTACCCCCTATGAAAATAAGTTTCTTACTGTAAGGAGATAGGATTCAACAAGAATTTAATATTGAAGATTACCTTAAGTTAATCATTCCTATCTTCTGTTTAATATATTAAAATCCATTGGAGGAAAAAGATTTTGTGAAAATATCAGGAAGTTGATCGTGCATTCTGATAAATTGAAGAATGATATCTCTTTAGAAATGACTTGTTTCTGATGTACTTTTCCTATCCATTATACATCCATCAAAGTTAGTATCCGAAAAACATTTTTAAAATGAAATCAATGTTTTTCCAAGAAGAACAATGTTACCTATACCAATAATTTCTCCCGAAGCATTATCTCTGAAAGGCACTTTTCATCCTTTCATCTTGAAAATCATTTCAAATAAGTATTTGTTACCAGTCATGTGCCAAGAGCATCCACTATCCATGTACCATGTATTTATATTGGTACTATCTCTATTTTCATGAAAATAAGAGTGTTTGAGTTTTGGAATCCAAACTTTCTTGGATCTTGAATCTTCAGGGAGTAAAATTTTTGGTATCCACATTTTCATGGAAAAATAAGCTTTATAAAAACATAAAGATTGAGTTTTTTAAGGTTTTTTCCCAATGTCCACCACACTGACACTTAGTGTAGAAATGATCACTTTGAGGAAAAAAATAATTATTACTAAAAACTAGTTTTGAATGAGTATAAACAAATCCATAATTATTCTTTAGAGGTTGAATTTGGGAATACATATAATCAATGTTTTCCTTACCTAAGGTAAATTTTCACAAACACTTATTCAAGGAAAATATTTCTGACTTCAGTCTAATAACTATGTTTTTATCCTAAAAAACATTAGTTTTAGTACTAGAGTTAGTATCCAAAATACTTTTCCTAGAAATTACTTTTTCTAGATCGTTAGAAAGTTTATCCTTCTCAGAATTAACTTCCCCAACAGTTTTTGAAATAATTTCAAAATCATAAACTTTCGTATGAAGATTTTAGAAAGATATGAAACTTATTTAGTAAGAATAGATATTCTAGAATTTTCCTTATGAAGATTTTTCTTGACTTTAAAATTTTCATTCTCAAGAAGCTTAGCGAGCCTAGACACTTCTTCATAAGCAGGTAAAGTATTATCTTCATCAGAAGAAGGTTCTTTATATGAGGATTCATAATATTTATTATCAATATAATTAGCATTCAAGGATACATTGGTTATTGATTCAACATTTTTAACATGGCCATTAGACAATGATTTTAAATGGGTAACATGGTAATTAAACCAAGATTATTCTTGAATAGAAGATTTATTTTCTGAGGATTCATAAGAAGAGACTCCACCAATGGCACTCCAGGTGTCATTAGATTTTAAAAATTTCTTTTCTTTAGCATTATAGTAATTCTTTCCATTCTTCTCAGAATGATTTTCATTTATATCCTTTCTCTTAAGAATAGGACAATCTAGCCTTATATTCCCTACTCTTTTGTATTCATAACAAGTTACTTCAGATTCTATCTTGTCTCTGTTTTATTTTTTCATAAATCTATACTGAAAGTCTTTCTTCCCAACTATCTTGTTCATCCTTCGAGAAAGATTAGCTAGTTCATTTTCAGAATGTTCACTTTGACTAGATTCAGATGAAATAGTGACTTTCTTTGAACTAGATCTTGTAACCCTTTTAGGAGTCTTTTCTTTAGTAGTAGTAAAGGCTACACTTCCATTTCCATTCTTCTTTTTATTCAAATCAGTATCTCTTTTAATTATTTTCTCATGTTGAAGAAGAGTTCCAAAAAGCTTATCAAGAGTAATCTGAGATACTTTCTTATTCTCATCAATAATTATTCTCTTAGATTCCCACTCATTAGGCATGATATCTATAATATTTTCTATAAGGGACTCATCATATAAACCTTTCTTCACCCATGGATTGTGAAATGTTAAAAATAGTCAGAAACCTTTGTTGTACCTTGCACACTGGTTCTCCATAAAGAAATATTAATCCCTGATATTATGCTCCAATCATAGCTCTTCTAGTTTCTATATCCTTGGATGTACCAAAATGAGTATCCTCCAATTTCCTCCAAATACAATTTGCAGCTTCAGAAGAAGAAATATGACTATATATATTCCTGGTCTTGGAACACAAAAAAGTATTGCATACCTTGTGGTTTAGTTGATATTCCGACTTTTCTTGATAAGTAAAAGTTTTGACTTCCTTGTCAAGAATCTTATAATCTCCAGTAAGCATGACAATGTTTTCCACTCCAATATTAATAACAAATGTCATCATATGATCTCTCCAATATTCATAATCATTCCCCTTAAATATAAGTGGTGTAGTATAAATAAGATTTTCAATCGAACCAATATTCATTCCTTCCATCTAAAAGAAAATATATTTCCACAGAAACTTATTAATAATAAATGTTTGTAAACAAGGATAAGAATACTAAGCAAGGAAAATATAGAACAATGAAAACTGATCAAGAAAAATTATATGTGGATATAAGTATTTCAAAAACCTACTCTGATACCAATTGTAGGATAAAAATATGAATGTAGATGTTCTATATACACGGGGGGGGGGGGGGGGGGGGGGTGAATTGTATCCCATAAAAATTTATTTAAAACCTTTAAAGTTGATATAAAACTTTCTATGTTTAACAAAGTTAAAGAAGGTAAATTCACAAGACCTTATAGTTTTACAAACTTGCTAGGTTCCAGAAATATGGTTCCAGAAATGAAACATATGAAAAGTTTACAAGGAAAATGATTATACGTTAAAGCGTATAGAATCTTACTAAACAGAGTATAAAAGTACAAGAAAGTATAAGATAAGTATACTATCCTTATTAATAAAAATGAAGAAGAAAATAAACTTGAAACAATACAATTAACAAGTATGAAATCTTTTAACCCAAAGATAGGGGTACTCAACAACATTTGATAAAGGTTCCTTGATTTATACATTCAAGAAATTCTATCTTACCCACACAAAGGTAATCCCTCGATAAGAATATCGGAGTCTATCTTGCTATCCACACAAGCCCTCGAACTTCAATATAGTTGGAACCTCTGTCTTCCTTATCAAGGAAGTCCTCAAACTTTAAGGTAGTAGACACCTCTATCTTCCTATCCTTGGAAGCCCTCGATTGTACACATTAACAATCAAAGTCGCATGAAGCAAGATGAACAAGATGTTCAGTATGCATAAAGCATGAGAGTATCTCTCTCTAGAAATCACTTCAGAAACATGTAATATCTAGAGTAATAGAGTCAGTAATGAGCTCGTTCAAATGAGCTCCTATTTATAGGTATTTTCCCATCGGTCAACTCCATCCTCCAACGGTCATATTTTTTCTTGAATCTTGGAGGGACCTATACATGTGTCACTCAAACAATGGTTAATTAGAAATATAATGTACGGCATAGTTTCATAACTAAAACAAGGGTAAGAAAAATATGGTTGCTTAACCAAATCCATTTTTTGGATTCTAGGAAAATAATGTTTAGAGTATAAGAAAATAAACATTCGGAGTCTACATTACATGGATATACAGATTCTATTTTTCATGGAATTTGGAATCAGAATTCTATAGACTTCGGAATCTGAATTATAAGGAATTATGAACTTGAATTCTATAAAATTAGGAACCTGAATTCTAAGGAATTCGGAACCTAAATTATATGGAATTGGGATCCTAAATTCTAAGGAATTCAGAGACTGAATTTTAGAGAATTAGGAATCTGAATTTCGAAGAATTTGGAATCTGAATTTTAGATAATTTAGAATCTAAATTTTAGAGAATTTGGAATCTGAATTTTGAGAATTCGGAATCTAAATTTCAGTGAATTGAGAATCTGAATTCTAAGATTTTAGAATCTGAATTTTAAAGAATTCAAAATATGAATTTGAGAGAATTCGGAATTTTAATTTCATAGAATTCAGAGTCAGAATTCAGAGGAATTTAGAGTCTGAATTCAGAGCCTGAAAATAGAATACTCTACATCTATGTATTTATTGGATTATGAGGTTTTAGATATGAAACCGATTTTTACACTTTATAAATAAAATGAGTTAGAATAATAGAAACTAAATCATGAACAATGAAAACAAAGAAAAGGAGAAAATTTCCTTGGGAAGGAAAATTTCTTTATTAAGATAAATCTTTGGGGAAATATAATTTTCCTTGAGATAGAGGGTTTGTGATTTTTAAAACATAAAGGAATGGAAAATTCATAAGGAAACCTTATTAACTCAATAGTTGTAATCTCAAAAAACAATAAATTTTGGACAAAATATTTTGTCAATTTAAACCATATCTTTTTAATTGACACAAGGTTATTCTATTAATTTTTAATTTTGGTAATAACATTATAAATATTTAGTGGTAATTAATATTTAATTATGTGGGGTTAATTGACTATAAATGGATAATTTATAAAATTTTATACCTTATAATTATCAATTTGTAATTTTTATATATTTTTATGATTATTAAATAATTTAATAAAATGTTATGCTTATAAAATGTCAAAGTGTAAATTTTGGCATAATCTATTTATTAGAATTTAAATAAAATACTCACAAAAGATAAATTCAAACCAAAATATAAAATACAGTACTAAAATTTCATAGGCACCTATAATTTTTTTTTATCAATTTAATTAGTTAATATTATATTTATTTTAATATTTTTAAAACTATTTATTAGATATTTCTATTAATAATTTTTTTTACATCACTATTGAGTCATCATTAATAATAATTAATTAATCTATAAATATTATAAATAAATTCACATGATATGTTAAATTTAATTATATTTCTAGTGACTATTTACTTTCGAAGTTTTAAGATGTTTATCTCTAAACAAAAATTATTACACTTATATGATATAAGAGAGTGACATGTTGCCACTTTCTTTTGTTTTAATAATAATTACATCATTTTAAGGGAAAGAATTCCATGAAATGAATCTATTCTAACCCTTAGGTGATATGGGTCTAATTTCATTCATCCAATACAATTATTCCGGTGTTTGGGTAATTTAATAATATTCTTCTACCCTTAATTACTCAATTTACCTTTAACTATTGTAATAAAAATAATTACCAAAGTTACTATTCATAATGCCCAAAAAATGAAAATAGCACATTAACATAATTTGGACCAGCTGATTGCAAATATGGAATCCATATTTAAAAATGAAAAACACAAAAGTTCTTGTAATTTATTTAAAATTAATTCCTTTGTTGAAAAAATCGGTTTTTGTTTAAAACATTGCAAAAGATTGAAATGTCTTTACATATTAATTCAATGTAAAATTAATGATAATGACTTACATTGTATTGAAATATAAAAATATATTGTATTTATACTTTAAAACTATTAAATAATATATTTTAATGATGTAAATTATTTCGATGAAAAAAGTTGTTTTCAATTAAAATTTAGCGTATTCTCACTATTCATCAAAATTAAAAAGTAATCAAAAAAATATCAAAAATTCATCAAAGTAAAATTTTATATCCTAATTCCAACGAATAATTTTATTTTTTCAAATTGATCTTATAAATATCTCCAAAACTATATTTAAAATGGGTGTGCCATCAAAAGGCAATAAAACCACATTTAAAAAAAAATACTTCTTCTATCTGAAGAGTTGATTTCTTTCTCATATCATGTTTTATAAAATGTTTAGATTGAATGATAATGTTATAAAATTAAAAATTTGGTTAATACTATACATAAATGATAGTTTATATACCACTAAATAATAATATTTTAATAATATATTGTTGTTTAGTGAAACCCGATATCACGTACAATGCAAGCTATTAGGGAAGGTCAATATTGTGTGTAACACAATCCATGTTTGTGTTCCATGTAGTAAAAGCTTAATTTGGTGTTAGTATAACATAATCCAAACATAGTTATTTTATATATCGATCAAAATCTATACTCAATCTTGTTTGAAATGAATTCTGTCAAAAGAACTTGAAATTGTGTGTAACAAAAGCCAAGAATATGTTCAATATACTGCAAGATAATACGGTGTTCCATGTAATGAAAGATAATCATGGTGTAGCATAAAACACAAGATATCAAATAAATTAAAAATAATTTATCTCATAAAATCTCTAGGTGTTACATTCCACCCCCATTAAAATGAATTTCTCCCTCGAAATGTTTTGGGGTTATAAGTGGTTTTATACTTGAATGTTTCTTTCATGGAAACCCAAATTGTAAAAAGGGATAATAAAACATCATTTCAAAAAGGAAATTTAGAAATATAACAGTTACCTAAAGTAACTCATCACTAGGTTTCCACATAATAGAATATAGGTGGTATGCGAAAACATGGATTTGGAAGAGAAATATAACCATCATGTTCTGATGGATAGTGTTAGAGAATAAGGTTTGGATAAATTTAACTACCAGAAAGTCATAAATCTATGATGATTTAAGGGACCATCTGATTCATCGCATAAAAAGGTTCTATGCAAACATTTTTGGTTTCAAGATCCTTTCCCTAAAGTTCATGAATTTTCACATGACAATAAATACATATTTGACTTTAATACAGTGTCATCATTGACAGTTCCCTGAAAAATTTCCACTTCACCTCTTATTTAATGAAATGAAGTCTAATTTTTCATTCTTGAAGTACTATCAGATCATGCGATAAAATGATAGGTCATTCCATCTATCTCTATCATAAAAATATTAGCACGAGTTATCAAATACACATAAGTCCATAAATGGTGAGATTAATCATATATGGTTCCAAAAATGGACTTATATTTCATATATAATACCTCTTAAATAATGTAAAACTAATTTATACTAACCAAAGACTTCACGTAGGCTAGTGGTATGTGATAAAGGCCTATCACACTTTGGTTGTGGGTTCGATTCCCGCAGCCTTGTCCGACGTGATGGGTTGTCACCTGTCCTGTGGGTTGTCCTTTTTCTAAAACAATACTATTATAAAATTCCAGGAATAATATAAAAAAATTCCTACTCTTAAACAATACAATCAGATGTATAACTTAATTGATTCCAACATTTAGGCTTATCCAAAATACTTCTATCAAATATCACAGTTTAAAAAAACAATAAAAATCATATAACAAGCATTAGAATACCATCATTTATCCCCCATATATCATAAGATATATCTTATTCGTCACATTCCATGCATTTGAATGAATTCTCATGAATTCTCTTGAGTCATGGTAATAACCTAAATTACCATATATGCTTATTGAAAACATGCATGTTTCCTTCAAAACTTATTGGATATATTCCTTAAGTCCAAAAACGTTTTATACATCATCCATGATATCATAAACCTCTTGTCAACAACTCCATAATTAGTTCTCGGGAAACTAGAATCATCCAATTTACTTATTCAAATCCAACATCTGTTTATCAAAACATATTTATCTTAACATACGAGAGATATTAAGGGTTATATTTCCCTTAATCATGTGTTCTCCAATTATATCACCTTACCCTTAAATAAATTTTTGGATCCTTAGAAATAGTCAACATATCCTTTACAATCCTTAATGAAAAACTTATACTAGAAACTTATATATATTTCATGATTCATATAACATAATCTTTGAATTCAGAAACATATACACCTCAATCATCCAACTTTTTTCTTAAACCTTTATTCAGGATCAGTCATAATATTTTTTCCTAATATATAAATCTTTTCTTATAGTTTCTCGACTTCAATATTATAAGGTTTAATTAAAAAAATACTAGAATAGCGTCACATAACTTTCACATTTCATTTAAAATCACATTAAACATTCACTGAATAAATATGTTTTATGTAGTTCTGGCTATTAACTATGATCATAAACCAAAGTGTGAGAAATACATATCATAGATTAGAAACACATAAGTCTGGGAAATTACTTATAATATTTACATCTATGATATGTTCGGTTTAACTCGAGGTTAGTCATGATTATCTCAAAAAACCTAGGTTTTTAACCTACACTTTACTTATCCTTTGGACATCCCTAGACATATCCTTAGAGATATCTCTACTGATCTCACTGAATTTTTAACATCCTAGTTTCTAAAGGTTGACAAAACCTTCACTCTGATACCAACTATTGAGAACCAAGCTTAGCATACATGGATATTTAATTTATTTTTCAGAATACTCAATACATGAAATAAATAGATACCCAAAAAATGTATTAGTTTATTGTATTTGGAAACTCAGAACATCATCTTCTAACATGGTGAAAGATCTTAAACATCTCTCATAAAGATCTCCCCCTTTTGTTTTCCTACATAAAACCATTCTTTATATCTTGGGGAAAAGAAAACATAGTAAGGGTGACCTCAAATACTCAGTAAGGTTAAACATGGAGAACATAAAACAAACTATAAACATTTGAATGTAAAAACAAGAACATAAAGTTTAAAAATCAAAATATTGAGTTATGAAATAAATATTGGTTGTATGTAAGGCATGGATCATAAAGGAACATTAACAATGATATAATAGCATGGGAATAAAACATGTAATTGTGGAAAACTAATAAACACATAATATGATTTCCATAGTATCCAGAACATTGCTTCCAAGACTATCACAATGGACATAGTCTATTACCGGACCCGGTTTACTTATCATTCCATCCATGTGTTACTGAACCAGATTTACTTGCCATTCCAGCCCAAAAATATTGAATCGAACATACATGTCATTCCCGTCATGTATATATCATAAGATATAAATCTTTACCCAATGAATTTGAGGTAGATATAGGTCCCACCCATCTCATAATTAAATCATTCTTACGAGATACAAAAAAACATAAATCATTAATCATAGCGTAACCCATGAAATAAAATAAGATTCTTAAACATCATTTCATCATAACACAATCAATATAAGATAAATTGACATCATAAAAATAATTCCATATAAAAAATAATCAAATCAGAGTAATAATAGTGATAGAGACATAACCCTATTTCATTTTATATAGAAAATAATTTTTCTAAAACAATTTAACTTAATTCCCGAGGAAAATATCCTTTCTTCTTCAAAAACGTTTTTTTCTCAAAATGACATGAAATTTTAAAAGAAAATAATTTATTTGAAAATAAACTTGAATTAATTTTGAGAAATATTAATTGAAATAATGTGTTATAAAGATGTAAAATTCCCTTCATTCCATATAAGTTAAAGAAACATTTTCCTCGTACTTTTACCAGAAAAGTCAAAAAGTACCTCATTTGGTAAACAAGAGAAGGATTATTTCCATACCACGTAGTAAAAGTCAAAACGGGCTAAACATGAATTCAAACATACATGAAAAAATAGTAAACATTTTCATAAAACAGGGACATGGATAAAAAATATAACCCTAGTAAATACTTACGATTAAATAATCTCGGATAAAAATGAGATTGGAAAAGTTATCCCTTATATTAGGTCCAATTTATTCTGTATGTGACCAAAAATCCTTTATAGTGGGTTTAAACATATTATTAACTTGTAACAGAACCATAATAAAATTTATGGTATCATATATGATTTATTTATAACTTTATATTACCCGTTCATTTGTCAATTCCTGGTTAAAGCAACATTTTGGGTAATAATCATTTTACTTATCGTACATGTCTTGAATTTTTATTCATGATACTATTAATTATATAATTATTTACATAAAAAAATTTAAAAAATGATTTATATATTATATATATTCATAATATAAAAATATATATAATAGATAAATAAATGAAATGGAATACACCGTAAATGGAAATGGTAGTCCGTACGTACGCATGAACGTTGTTTTCATTTCCTTATTGAATTTAATGATAATAAGTAAATGAAAAATATATACACATAAATCCAGTAGAATTATTATTTCATATATTTCATTATTATTTATTATATATACTTTATAATAATTCTTTAATGTTTAACATGTAGAATGAATCTCATCGCGTTGTGGAGACGGTAAGTCGAATGTACGCACGAGCGATGATATCGTTCCCATAATTATTGAATGGTATTGAATTAAATTATGTATAATATAACATAATTATTATCATGTTATAATAATCATATATAGTTATTATTTACACCATCATATCCATCCATGTAAGGTGGTGGTGAAAAACTGAATACACCACGACATGGAGACGGTAAGCCATATGTATGCACGCGCGGTAATTTAATTTTTCATATGATAAATAGAAGGTTAAATAGGGCTGTTTAATATTTATAATAAAATATCATTATATGAGTGATACTTATTTTATTACTTTATAATGAAAGAACTAAAGAATAGGAAGTATAAGAAGAATGAAATTTGAATGAATCAGTAGAAGACATTACCTCTTCCTTGACGTGCCTCCATTAAATTTCTTCTTAGGGAACTAGAGGTGGTCTTTTGAGAAGACCAATACCTCTAGAATGTAACTAGGGAAGTTAAGAAGATAAATACATAGGTTTTGGACGAGATTTATGGCTTAAAATAGAGTTAATAGGAGAGGGAGGAGGTTCCCATTTTATAAGATAGGAGAGGGGTACTTTAGAAATCTCTTAATAATTTTAATTTATAATAAAATCAATCCCTAACAAAAAAACTAAATAGTACCCAAATTTTAAGATTATATGAGATAGAGTTGTAATCTAATCAACTAGTAAATTTTGGACAACTTATTTTGTCAATTCAAACCTTATCTTTTTAAATGACACTTAGTTATTCTATTAATTTTTAATTTTGGTAATAACATTCTTAATTTTTAAAGGTAATTAATATTTACTTATGTGGTGTCAATTGACCATTAATGGATAATTTATGAAATTTTATACCTTATCATTATCACTTTTTAATTTTTATTTTTTTATTATCTTTAAATAATTTAACAAAATGTTATGTTTATAAAATGTCAAAGTGTCATTTTTGACACTATTCATTTATTAGACTTTAAATAAAATCCTCACAAAAGTTAAAATAAAAAAAATATTTAACACACTAATAAAATTTAATAGTAACCTATAAATTTTTTTATAACATTAATAAGTTCATGTGTAATTTAGTTTAATATTTTTAAAACCATTTATTTGATATTTCTATTAATAAAATAATTTTTACATCACTATTGGGTCATCATTAATGATAATTAATTAATATTTAAAAATTATAAAAAAATTCACATGATATTTATAATTTTATTATATTTCTAGTGACTATTTACTTTTTATGTTTTATGATGTTTATCACTGAATTAAAATTATTACACTTACAAGATATAAGAGAGTGATGTGTGGTCACTTTATTTTGTTTTAATAATAGTTACATCATTTTCATGGACAAAAGTCCATGAAATGAATCTATTCAGATCCTTAGGTGATATAGGTTGACTTTTATTGATCCAATATAATTTTGGAAGCTGTTAGGATTTTTTTTATAATATTCATTTTCCCTTCATTACCTGATTTACATTTAACTATCAAAATAAAAATATTTACCAAAGTTACTATTCATAATGCCCAAAAAATAAAAGTAACCCATTAACATAATTTTTGGAATAATTATTCCAAATATGGAAACAATTTTTAAAAATTCAAAACACATAAGTTGCAGTATTTAATTTAATATTAATCCCATTGCCGAAAAAATAATATTTTGTTTAAAACATTACAAAAGATTGAAATGTTTTTACATATGAATTCAATGTAAAATTAATGATAGTGATTTACATTGTCTTAAAATATAAAAATATATTTTATTTATACTTTAAAACCATTAATTAATATATTTTAACCATGTAAATTATTTCTATGAAAAAAAGTTGTTTTCAATTAAAATTTAGCGTATTTTAATTCTTCATCAAATTATGAAATTTATCAGAAAAATATCAAAAATTAATACATAGTAAAATTTTATATCCCAATTCCAAATAAGATGTTTATTTTTTCAAATTTAACTTATAAATGTGTCAAAAAATGATTTAAAATGGTTGTTCCATCGAAAGGTGGTAAAATCACATTTTTTATGAAAAATAATTCTTTTATCCGAAAAATTGATTTTCTCTCATATTGTGTTCTAGAAAATGCGTAGAATGAATTATAATGATATAAAATTCAAAATTTGGTTATTAATATTCATAAGGGAGAGTTTATATCCTATTAAATAATAATATTTTAATAATATATCATTGTTTAGTGAAACTCGGTTTCGCGTACAACGCAAGCTACTGAGGAAGGTCAATCTTGCGTGTAATGTAAGCCAAGTTAGTGTTGAGTGTTGTGTAAGATTCATTTGGTGTTCGTATAACATAATACAAGCATAAATATTTTATAAATATAAAAATAATCTATACTCAATCTTGTGTGAAATGAATTCTATCAAAAGAACTTGAAATTGTGTGCAACATATGCTAAGAATAGTGTTGCATATACTGCAAGATAATAAGATGTTCCATATAGCGCAATATAATCATAGTGTAACGTACAACACAAGACATAAAAGAAATTAAAAATAATCAATCTCATAAAATCTCTGGGTGTTACAGATCTTTTGAGAACTTTTAGGACTGTTTGACATCTAAAATAGTTTTGATTATTCTAGATCCTTGAATGGTTTGTGTTGTGTATTGTGATTCTTTTGTTGTGGGGTTAGGATACATGATAAAGTTGTATAACTATGTGGTGACTTGTGACTTGTGTAATCTACACCCACATGAATGGAATTATGCCACCCATTACGTAGAATTAGTAGTTGTGATAGATTCATTGAAGACATGGTGACATTACATCTTTATGGATAATTTTACTATATACTCAGATCATAAAACTCATAAGCAGATCATTAATCATAGGGGATTTAATCTTTGATATAGATTCTGAATAGATTTTACCTTGAATTTTGATTTCAATATTTCTTATACACTTGATAAGGGAAATGTGGTTTCTGACAGTGTAATGACCCGCCAATTCTCATTGGTTGGAGAGTACAATGAGTCATTACTAGGCCTTAAGCAACATCCCCAAGGTGCCAAAGGCTGGAAATAAATGCCGAAGGGTTTCAAATACAAGTGGGGGATGATTGACCCTTTAAGAAATAAACCAAATAACATACCAAACATAACCAAACATTCACTATATGATGCATGAGTGGATGAAAGACAACTAAACAACTTCATGTATATCAAAACAACATCAAAATAAGAAACACCAGAATAATAACCAAGTATCAAGGTTCATAACAGATAAACTACACATGAATCTCCAAATACCTCAAGAATCCATGCTCCACAAGTTCCATGATATACAATATTTGAACATCCCAAAAATCATGAGGTAGTGCAAAAAACGTGTGAAACCTTACCTTTTCCCTTGTCTCGGAAGATAATATCCGCAAAAGCACCAAAGTGTCAAAGCAGGGGTGAGTATAAAACTCAGTAGGTTTTCCCCAATGACTTCCATACTCACATCACTAGGATAGAAGAGTTATCAATGATTTTATAAAATGCATTATAGAAATTTTTTTCTCAAAAGCAGTTTATAACTAAATATAAACAAGTTTCCAAAACCATTCATTACCAAAATCATACAAGTGAAATTGAAACCAATTTTCCCGGTAAGATATTTTTCCAGAAAAATTACTAAACAATCTTTACAACCATTCCCCAATATCCCTATATCGGTATACCCAACCATTCCTCAGACCCATGTAACCAACCATTCATGCTACGTTATGACAGTTCCATACTCATGAGCGGTTTCTCATCGATCTACCATGTCATCACAAGGTAATTGTTCCCCATGTTCCATTAATCCTATGACACTGAGCACAAGGCCATATTTCAACCAAACCCCATATATGAAATTCTCATGTTCCATTAAATATTTGGCATCGAGAACAAGGTCATATTTTAACCACACCCCATCTATGCAATATGAACACACAACACATATGCCCAATGATCAAGCCAAAATAAACCTTTCAATAAAAACACCTTTTTATTGAAAACTATTTTTGTCAAAACCATTTCAATGCTGAACCATTTCAACTCAAAACCATTTCAATAAAACTCCAATTTTATTGAATTTGTTTTATTGAAAACCCCTTTTTCATCAACCATTTAGCAACTCTAGAAAATCCATAATTTAAAACCATCATTTTAAATTAAACCCCCCTTTTCACAACTATTCACCAAGATCACGCAATTTCACAAATACCATATATCATCACAAATGAATATTTTCCCATGAATTTCACAATAAATAAACCAATTTCAATATAAACCAATCAATTCTAGAAAGAGGAGATGATAGTGAAGCCACCTACCTCGACGGTTTTGATGAGACTTTGACAATAGAGGAAGAACACACAATAAAGTGGGTCGATTCTCCAAGAACGAACTTAGTTCTCTTATCCTAGAAGGATCATGACTCAAAATTGAATTATTTGGCATCCAAAAACGTAGATCTACCCACTATAGGTTCATATATTATAAAGAATGGAGATCAGAGATGTATATCTAATAAGATCTATGAAAACGTGACAAATCAGGAAAGAATGGTGACATACCTCAAGAATCGAACTTGAAATCACAAAGGGAAGGATCTAGGTTGGCTTCAAATCATGTTGGGAGGGTTCTCTAGACTTCTAGGGAGAGTAATCTCAATGTAGGGGTGTTTAGAATCTAAAACGAAATATTTATTGAAAAGACAAGTAAGCTCCTAGAAAACAGAATCTAGATTTGACATCTGTGCAACATTTGACCACATGGTTTGGGCCAACCGTGTATGGATTGTGTGACCGTCCTTTTGGTCTCAACACTCCTTATAAAACCCACAAAATCTATCAACTTTCACCTTTACCCTTTTTATGTAAACACATTTTTTATGGAAACATCCCACTTTATGGAAACACCCCACATTATCGAAACAACCCACTTTATGGAAACAACCCACTTTATGGAAACACCCCGCTTTATGGAAACGACCCACTTTATGGAAACAACCAAATTTAAGGAAAACATCTATATTATGGAAACTCTCTATTTTATAGAAACTATCTATTTTACAGAAACTCTCTATTTTATGGAAACTCCATATTTTATACACACCAAATTAAAACAATGTGAGGATAAGGGTTATGTAACCGAAACTAGGGGTACTAAATTCTCCCCACCATTGGTATTTCCATACTCAGAAAGTTAAAACCCCTCACTGGCCAAAAAGAGTTTCATCCACAACACTTTCATTTCCTTCTCACATTCCCAAGTCTCTTCCTGAATCATGCCATGTTTCCATAAAACCCACACTAGGCTGATTCTTTTCCCACGCAAGACATTCTCTTGTCTATCCATGATCCGCACTAGGATATGTATCAGTGATGCTTTTGGTTCTAGCTCAACGTGATCCCATATGATCACATTGTTTGGATCAGGGTGATACTTTTTCAACTGGAATACATGGAACACATTATGTACCAAACTAAATCGTGGTGGTAATGCCAACTGATATGCCACCTCTCCAACCCATTCAAGTATCTCAAAAGGGCCAATGTATCTAGGAGATAACTTTCCCTGCTTCCTGAAACAATGATGTCCAAGCCTTGGATAGATCCTCAAGAAGAGGTGATCACCCACAAAAAAACAACAATGGTCTTCGACAGTGATCTGCATTAGATTTCTAACAATTTTGAGCCATGTCCATCTTTTTTCTAATCAACTTGATCTTATCTGTTGTTTCTTGGACAAGGCTTTGCCTGACTAGTGATGTTTCACCCATTTCCACCCAGCATAGTGGACAATGACAAGGATTCCCATACAATGCTTCAAACGGAGCCATGCGTATCGAGGCTTGATAACTGTTATTGGATGAGAACTCCACTAATGGTATATGCTCCTCCCATGAGACACCAAAATCCCTTACACAAGCCCACAACATGTATTCCAATGTTTTTATCGTCCGTTCGGATTGCCCATACATCGGAGGATGATACGCCGTGCCCATAGTCAAATGAGTTCCAAGGTCTTGCTGTAATGGTTTCCAGAAATGAGAGGTGAACCTCAGATCTCTATTTTAGACTATTGACACTGGTACACCATGACTATTTACCACTTCTTGGTTATAGATTTTTGAAATATCCTCCACTATATGAGTTTCACAAATAGGGATGAAATGGCTCGACTTGGTTAGATGATACACTATCACCCAAATGGTATCGTGTTTCCAAACTATTATTGGAAGACCTGTAACAAAATACATTACAATTTGATCCCATTTACACACTCATATGGGAAAAGATTGTAACATATCAGTTGGTCTCTGATGCTATGCTTTAACCTGCTAATAAGTTAAGCACTGCGGGACGAATTTGGTCACCTTCCTTTTCATGCCACTCCACAAAAAACAACGCCTTCAATGCCTTATACATCTTCTATTTACCTGGATGTATAGACCATCTGGAATGGTGGTAAGAATTAAGGAGTGGTTTTTGAAAAATCATAGGTACATCCATCCGATCTATGAAACACAAAACTGAACCCCCATCAAGTTTTCATCCCTTAATGGTTTCCCCACCATTGAGTTTGGATCTTACAACCAGACATTCTGAATTTGATTTTTGTACCTCTTTGATCATTTTTACAAAATCAGGAACAAGCGTAGTTGAAAAGAAAACCACAACATCACCTCGATCTTCACATTCCATATGCATGTCTGCTAAGACATACATCAACTACCCTTCATCTAAATCTGTTTTCACCAACTGAGCATCTGAATTTCTACTCAATGCATCTGCTACCAAATTTCCTTTCCATAGTGTGTACATCAAGTCAAAGTCAAACATTAGGAGATACTACATCCATCTCCTTTGCCTCATATTCAAATATTGTTGTGAGAAAATGTGTTTCAGGCTTTTGTGATCCGTAAACACAGTAAAATTATCACCAATAAGATAATTCCTCCATGTTTTCAAAGCATGGACGACTGCAGAGAACTCCAAATAATTTGTTGGGTAATTATTCTCATGCACCCTCAACTTCCTTGAACCATAAGCAACAACGTGATCTCTTTGAGAGTACAACGAGTCATTACTAGGCCTTAAACCACATCCCCAAGATGCCAAAAGCTGACAACAAATGCCAAAGGGTTTCAAATACAAGTGAAGGACGATTTAACCATTAAGAAATAAACCAAATATCATACCAATCATAACCAAACATTCAATATATGATGAATGAATGAATGAAAGACAACTCAACAACTTCATGTATCTCAAAACCACATAAAAATAAGTAACAACGGAAAAATAACAAAGTATCAAAGTACACAAAGGATAGACTACCCAAGACTCTCCAAAGTCCTCAAGAATCCATGATTCACAAGATCCATGCTTCACAATATCCAAATAGCCCAAAAATCATGAGGTAGTTCTAAACACATGTGAAACCTTACCTCTTCCCTTTTCCCGTAAGATAGCATCTGCAAAAGCACCAAAGTGCCAAAGCAGGGGGGAGTATAAAACTTAGTAGGTTTTCTCCAATGACTTCCATACTCCTGACACAAGGATATAAGTATTAGAAACAAATATATAAAATGGTTTATATTAAAAAATTTCTCAAAAGAAGTTTGTAACTAAATATAAACAAGTTTCTAAAACCATTCATTACCAAAATCATACAAGTGCAATTGAAACCAATTTTCCCAGAAAGTTATTTTTTCCAGAAAAATAACTAAATAATATTTACAACCATTCTCCAATATCCCTATATCAACAAACCCAATAATTCCTCAAACCCACACAACCAACCATGAATGCTACGATATGACAGTTCCATACTCATGTTCGGTTTCTCATCGATCTACCAAGTCATCACACGGTAATTGTTTCCCATGTGACATTAATATTTTGGCACTTAGCACAAGGTCATATTTCAACCAAGCACCGTATATGCAATTACCATGTTCCATTAAACCTTTGGCACCAAGTACAAGGTCATATTTCAACCAAGACCTGTGTATGTAATAGGAACACACAACACATATGCCCAACGATCTTTCCAAAATAAACCTTTCAATAAAACCACATTTTTATTGAATGCTATTTCTGTCAAAAACATTTCAATGCCAAACCATTTCAACTCCAAACCATCTCAATAAAACTCCATTTTTATTGAAATCCATTTCTATTTAAAACCCCTTTTTAATCAACCATTTAGAAATTCCAGAAAATCCATAATTTAGAATCATCATTTTAAATTAATCTTCCTTTTGCACAACTATTCACCAAGATCACACAATTTCACAAAAACCATAAATCATCACAAATGAATATTTTTCCATGAATTTCACAATCAATAAAACAATTTGAATATAAGACAATAAATTATATCAAGAGGAGATGATGGTGAATCCACCTACCTCGAAGGTTTTGATGAAATATTGACGATAGACGAAGAACGCACAAGAAAGCAGGTTGATTCTCCAAGAACAGACTTAGTTCTCTTATCCTAGAAATATCACTACTAAACATTAAATTATTTGGCATAAAAAACGTAGATCTACCCACTATAGGTTCAGATATGAGAAAGAATAGAGATCAGAGAAGTAGATCAAATAATATCTACGAAAACCTGACAAATCAGGAAACAATGGTGACATACCTCAAGAATCGGAATCAAAATCACCAAGGGAAGGCACTAGGTTGGCTTAAACTCGTGTGGGGAGGTTCTTCATCCTTCTCAGGAGAGTAATTTCGATGTAGGGGCGTTTTGAAGCCAAAAAGAAATATATAGAGAAAAAATGAATAAGCTCTTAGAAAATATGATCTATATTTGACCTCTGCGTAAGATTTGAACACACGGTTTGGGCCAACTATGTATGGATTCTGTGACCTTCCTTTTGGTCCCAATACTCCTAATAAAACCCCCAAAATCTCTCATCCTTCACCTTTACTATTTTTATGGAAACACATTTTTAATGGAAACATCCCACTTTATGGAAACACCCCACATTATGGAAACAACCCACATTATGGAAACACCCCACTTTATGGAAACACCTCACTTTATGAAAAAACCCCACTTTATGGAAACAACCAACTTTATGAAAAATCTATATATTATGGAAACTGCCTATTTTATAGAAACTCTCTATTTTATGGAAACTCTCTATTTTATACACACCAAATTAAAAAATCGCGAGGAAAGGGGTTATGTACCCGAAACCGGGGGTACTACATTCTACCCACCATTTTTCTTTATGTCCTTAGAAAGTTGAAACCCCTCATTGAAGAAAAGAGTTTCGGCCACTTCCCTTTAATTTCCTTCTCACGTTCCCATGTCTCTTCATGAATCTGACCATGATTCCATAATACCCACACTAGGCCAATGTTTTTCCCATGCAAGACTTTCTCTTATCTATCCATGATACGCACTAGGATATGTATCATGGATGAATCCGGTTATAGATTAATGTGATCCCATTTGATCACATTGTCAATGTAAAGACCCGTAAAATTCAAGGGAAATTTTTTCTTAATTTTCTTTAGAATTTTACAAGAGCGCGGTTTCTGACGGCACCTGATTCCGAGGCCCGTAGTGCCCGGAATCAATTTCCGAAGTTTGGCTCGGGTACGTTCAGTGAACGAACGAGCGGGAATTCCTAACTTTTGATCCGGTGCTCGGAATTGAAATCCGAGGGCACCGATGAACTCGCAGCGCCGATTTTCTCTTAAAGAGACCTTTTTGGAAGTTGCGTTTGTTGCGGGTTGAAAGTTAGTTGTTGGGAGATTTATAAAAAGTTGAATAAAAAAATGTGGATTCTTTTTATTTCACTTTTGTAGGTTAACTCCTCTCAAAAGGAGTTAGGGGTGGGACCCACACCCACTTAACCTCCCTTGAGAGGATTAAGTGTGGTGGGACCCACATGAACCTAAACCTCTCAACTTCCCCCTTAAACTCCCCTCTCTCCCTCTTAAATGTTTGTAAACTTAACATCTAATTAATTACACATGACATGTTAATTAATTAAGTGTTATGTTTTTGAATTTGATGTTTTGAATTCCTAGGCTTGGTAAATAAAATAAGGAGGGACCTTATTTTATTTTTTTAGCCAACTTGTGTGGATTTCATTTTGAGAGCTCCTCCTCCATCTTCTTCATCTTGATGAAGAACGCTCATCTTGACGAAGAACGCTCATCTTGACGAAGAACGCTCAAGCTCCGACGAAGAACGCCGCTCCGCTCTTCTTCGTCTTCCGTGTCAACGAGAGGGAACGCCGCTTCCTCCTCGGATTCCCTTCGTCGACATAAGAGGTTTTGCCAACGACGTATCACATCGGACGCATCTCTTCGTCAACGGAATTGACGAACGACGACCGCGACGCCCGATCTCCGCGACGTCGACTTCCGCGGACGTTGGCAAATCCTCGAACTTATACCCAAGGTAGGGGTTGTTATTTATTGTTTAATTATTCTATTCTTGCTCATGGTTCGCATGACTAATGTGAGGAATTTGAATATTTTAAATTGAGTTATTATTTTTTAACGTGAGGGGGCCGGACCGCACGAACACGGCCGAACCCCCCTCCATCGTTCTTGTTGAATTGCTTGCGGGTGGATGAATCAAGGTGGCATGGTGCCGTCGCACCACGCGGATATTCGCCAATCCTTATTGCGCGACGCCGTCGCGCCGCGCCATGGAAGAAACATCAGGAACGCGATGCCGTCGCGCCGCGTTGAAGAAATCAAGGTGCGGCGGAGGGGCGCGGTGCCGTCGCACCGCGCCGGATGACGAAAACCGCGGCCGGTTCCGGGCCGCAGCGGAAGAGAAGACCGGCGGCCGGGCCGCCGGTGTCGGAAGCCGAAGGCGGGACCGGAATTTCCGGTCCCGTTGGAGAAAACCGGCCGGCCAGCTGGCCGGCCGGATGGCATTAAACCGGGGGAATTAATCCCCCGGCCATCACATAAAACCCCCCTCTTTATGAGGGGGGAGCGTTTTCTTGAGGGGGGGGGGGGCAGCCGGCCCCCGGTTCCGCACAAATAGGCCCCCCACGTGGGGGGGGGGGGGGGCGTTTTAAAAAAAGGGGGGGGGGGGCATGTAGCCGTCGCCGCCCTTCCCAGGAAGCGGGGGCTTAGCCCCCCGCGTGCCGCCACCGAGCGGCGCCCGGCCGCCGCGGCCGCCGCACCGCCGCGCCGCCACACCGCCGGCCGGCCGGCCGGCCGGGCCGACCCAGGGGGGGGGGGGGTCGGGCCGGGTCGGCCCGGACCCGGACCCCTCCGTTTCGAAGCAGTTTCGGTCTTTTGGCCATAACTTGAGCCACAGACCTCCGATCGACGAACCGTCTACGGCAACGTGATCCTTGGATCGAGACGGGCATTTCGGTATATCGCACTCAAGGTTTCGGATTAGTTGAGTTCGGCCGGGTTGGTTCGTTCACGAAACCAACCGGGCCTTTGGAGCGGAAACGCTCATATCTTGAGCTACGGACGTCCGATTGACGTGCCATCAGCCGTGTTGTGTTCCTCTTAGTGAGACGGATCTTTTGGCATACTCCGCCCGAGGTTTGGACGCAGGTGGAGTACGGTCGGGTTGGTTTTTCTTTAAAAACCAACCGGGCCCCGGGGACGAAAATGCCAATAACTCTCAGACCGGGCGTCCGATCGACGCGCCGTCTATTGCGTTGAGTTCCTGTTGTCGATACAGAACTTTTGGATACATCATCTCTGGACTTTGTGACAGTTGATGTATCAGCCTCTCGGCTCGTGGAGCGGACCCTCCTGTACGAGTTTGCTGTGTGCGGGAACCCTAGTGCTGGCTGCGACTGCTACTACTGCTACTACTGCTACTGTGACTGCGACGACGACAGTACAGAGATCCTGTGTGGATTCGACGACGACGACAACAGCACTCAGCGATCCTACGTGGGTCAGTGCTACAGGTCCTGTGTGGGCCCGATCCTGTGTGGGTCCGATCCTGTGTGGGTCCTTGCGCTCAGCGGTCCTGTGTGAACCAGCGCCTACAGGTCCTGTGTGGGCCCGATCCTGTGTGGGTCCGATCCTGTGTGGGTCCTTGCGCTCAGCGGTCCTGTGTGAACCAGCGCCTACAGGTCCTGTGTGGGCCCGATCCTGTGTGGGTCTTTGCGGGGGTTAGTTACCTATCGATCCTTCGTGGGTCCGACGACTTAGATGGATCAGTGATCATCTTTATCATCCTTTGAAGAAGTATACCTGTGTGAGCTGAATCCTATTGCTTTCCTGTGTGGATTGTGTTGTGCAATCCTGTGTGGATTACGTTTTGCTTTCCTGTGTGGAATACGTTTACTTTCCTGTGTGGACTGAGTTGTACTTGGGCTCGGAGGTTGGAGCGTATTTGAAATTGATGACTTAGGTATATGTATGGGCATATACCTATGCAGTGTCGGTTATTACTTCGTGATTGTTCCTTTCTTCGTGGTTTATCCTTTGTGGATTTGAGAGACCTTCAGGGGTCTCGGGGTCCCTACTGAGTAGCTTATAATCACCCCTGCACGGGCTTTGCCCGCACTACGTTGTGTTGGTTGCAGACGACGGACAGCGTTGACCTTAGCTGAGGCTTGCAGAGCGGGACGGTACCCGGAGGTGGACCACTGGGCGGGACGTGCTCGGAGCAGACGGCGGGACCCGTGGAGCAGTGGAGCTATCTGTACCCACCCTTCAGGTGGGATTTCCAGTGGACAGCTCGGTGTAGCGGCATTTACTTTTCAGTTGCTATTTTCCCTTTCGAGTTGTACTTTACTTTCAGTTTGGGTTTGTATTCTGGCCCATTTACTTTTCCGCACTTTCAGTTGTACTCTGCTTTTGTTTAGTGTTTACTTTCCGCTTGCTTACTCTGTGGTGTTTGTTTACTTTACAAAGGCAATGCCTTCCTTTTTTTTACCGGGTTTTACGCCTTGGTGCTAGTCGCCAGCCCCTGGCCTATGGAAGGCGGGCTTGGGGTAGTCACGGCACGGACCCCGAGGGCGGGTCGTGACAAATTGGTATCAGAGGAGTTCGGTTCTACCGCAAACTCTGATCTTTTCTATGTGAAGCAATAATGTTTAGCGTATTGAGTGTGGTTATCAGTCCAGGGAGTCCAGTGTTGGTGCGGCGGCCAACGTATCCGTACACCAGGACCCTGACTTCTGATTTCCGACTTAATGCACGAAAACATTGATTGCGTGTGTGTTTCAAAGTTTTCTTTGTGATTACTTATATCAGCTCACCAGGCATACTGTTATGACCGTGGCGCACCTGTTTCCTTTTCAGGATGGCCTCACGACGGCAGCCAGCTAGGGTTCCGAGAGTCGAGCGAGACGACAGCCCACCGAGCGACGAGGCCTCGGTGCAGGGCCCTTTGCCAGTAGTGGCACCGGCGGTAGCTTTACCCGCCGAGCCCCCGATGCTTCCAGCAGCAGCCGCTGACGATGCACGTCGCCTCAGCGCACTGCATGAGTTTCAGCGCCAGTGACCACCCAGGTTTCACGGGGAGACGGATCCCCAGGCAGCAGAGGACTGGCTGGAGGCGGTAGTACGAGTGTTTAGGCTAGTGAGGACACCAACAGACCTCATGGTGATCCTCGCTGCGAGCCTACTACATGCAGCAGCAGGACGATGGTGGAGCCTGATGCTCCAGGTGCATGATGAGGCATCTCTTCTTTGGACGGACTTTGAGATCCTCTTCCGCTCGGAGTTCGTCCCAGCCACCCTTCGTGCGGTGCGTATCCAGGAGCTTCTACAGCTGCGGCAGGGCAGCATGACGGTCGCACAGTACTCGGCGAGATTTATTGATCTCTCACGCTACTCGACCGACATGGTACGGGACCCATTCTTCCGGGCCCGGACCTTCGAGCAGGGTTTGAGACACGAGATCAGGGCATCGCTGATCTCCCTCAGCATACCAACTCAGACAAGAGTACTAGAGCGGGCCCTTCTGATTGAGAGCTTCCTTGCTGAGTCTACACCAGCACAGAGACCCACCGCAGGGCGGCACGTGGCAGAGTCATCTGCAGCAGGCAGTCGACGGATGACTCAGGGGTCCAGACAGACCAGACCTTCGGGCAGATGATCTCAGGGCACTAGCTCAGCAGTGCGGGGCACACATCGCGGAGCCAGTCTTACGAGAGGCAGACAGTGCTACTCGTGCGGCGGGCAGGGCCACATGGCTCGTGACTGCCCGAACCGCCGTGCCGAGGAGCAGCAGACAGTTGATGGACCACCGAGGCAGAGGCAGAGGGTCGACCGTGGCGGTCTGCAGGGAGGAGGCGGACGAGGCAGAGGAGCTGGACGAGCAGCCGGTGGTGGCCGACGCTTTGAGGCACTACCACCACCACCACCAGGAGGTCCACCCCGACCACAGGGAGCTGGCGGGCAGCGACAGGCACAGCTCCAGGCAGCAGAGGCCTACGACCACGGCGCACCCGAGATGATTCGAGGTACTATCTGTGTCTATTCCACCCTTGCTGCAGTTCTTTTAGACACAGGAGCGAGTCACTCTTTCATAGCCGCTGCCCTTGTTCGGAGCTCGGAGATTCCGACAGTGCCGTTGGCTCGATCCTTACGGCTAGAGACTCCCACGGGAGCAGACTCGACGATTACGCACTGGTGCCGGCAGTGTGAGCTTACTCTAGGAGGCGAGAGCTTCGGCTGGGATCTTCTTGTAGCAGCGTCGAGGCCTTACGACGTCATCTTGGGCATGGATTGGCTATCTACGGTCCATGCACAGATTGACTGTTTTAGGCGCAAGGTGCGTTGTGTACGCACCGACGGGAGCAGGTTCACCTTCACTGGTGAGAAGGGAGCCTTAGCAGCACAGGATGGACTTCCGCGGAGGAGAGGACAGCCCATCACTCATCAGTTGGCTAGCCTTATCCTTGGAGCAGTTGACGTGCGGATTCCTGGTTTTCCTGCAGTGGTGGATCAGTTTGCGGACGTTTTTCCCGACGATGTTCCAGGGCTACCTCCTCGTAGAGAAGAAGACTTTTATATTGACTTGTACCCCGGGACAGCCCCGATATCCACTCCAGCATATCGGATGGCCCCCGCCGAGCTTCGAGAGCTACGTGTACAGTTGGAGGACTTGCAGGGCAAGGGGTTCATCCGACCCAGTGTTTCACCCTGGGCTTCCCCGATATTGTTCGCCAAGAAGGCGGACGGGAGCTTGCGACTTTGTGTTGACTATCGTCGCCTGAACCAGGTGATAGTGAGGAACAAGTATCCGCTACCGAGGATTGATGACCTCTTTGATCAGCTCAAGGGAGCACAGTGGTTCTCAAAGATAGACCTCAGGTCAGGCTATCATTAGCTCAGAGTCAGAGACGAGGATGTGCAGAAGACGGCTTTCAGATGTCGGTATGGCCACTATGAATTCTTGGTTATGCCATTCAGTGTAACCAATGCTCCAGAAGTGTTCATGGATCTCATGAACAGGATCTTTCAGCCATACCTCGATCGGTTTGTCGTGGTCTTCATCGACGACATTTTGATTTACTCTACGACAGAGGAGGAGCATGCCTATCACTTGAGAGTTGTACTAGACACACTCCGAGAGCACCAGCTTTATGGTAAGCTCTCGAAGTGCCAGTTCTGGATACGTGAGGTCCACTTCTTGGGACTCGTTATCTCTGAGGCGGGAGTTGCAGTGGATCCCGCGAAGATTGAGGCTGTGTTAGCATGGGAGCCACCCAGGAGCGTGACTGAGGTTCGGAGTTTCTTGGGACTAGCTGGATACTATCGGAGATTCGTTCCAGACTTCTCTAGAGTTGCGTCATCACTAACAGCTTTGACGAATAAGGGGAAACCCTTCGTGTGGTCAGACAGATGTCAGCAGAGCTTCCAGGAGATGAGACAGAGATTGACTAGCGCATCTATCTTGAGGTTGCCTGAGGAGGGAGTAGGGTACGTAGTCTACTGCGATGCATCCGGGACCGGACTCGGATGTGTTCTGATGCAGGAGCGGGCCGTGATCGCCTATGGATCATGTCAGTTGAGGCCGCATGAGCAGAACTACGCTACCCATGACCTGGAGCTAGCAGCAGTGGTCTTCGCTCTGAAGACATGGCGACACTATCTTATGGGCGAGCGCTTTACAGTCTTTTCCGACCATCAGAGCCTCAGGTATATCTTTTCGCAGAAGAACCTGAACCTGAGACAGCGGCGATGGCTCGAGTTCCTCCAGGACTATGACTTTGAGATAGTCTATACTCCTGGGAAGGGGAACGTAGTAGCCGATGCCCTCAGCAGGAGGACGGGCATTCTGCTACTTGAAGAGGCGACGGAGCAGCTAGCCTCTTTGCAGATATCCTTCGTGGATAGAGATGGAGCAGCCTTCCTCCAGTCTCTCATAGTCACCCCTCCACTACTGCAGCGAGTCAGGGAGGCACAGCGTGAGGATGCTGACTGTGAGACACGGCATGCACAGATATCCTCGGGACATGCACCTGATGGTTTCTCCCTTGGAGCAGAGCACGACATCCTTTTCAGAGGACGTACCATGGTACCAGTAGCTTTGCGAGAGGAAGTGCTGAGAGAGTTTCACACTTCTCCTTTGGCGGTACATCCTGGAGTGGCGAAGATGTACCAGGACCTCAGACGACAGCACTGGTGGCCGGGCATGAAGAAGGCTGTAGCAGAGTTCGTTTCTCGATTCCTCACCTGTCAGCAGGTGAAGGCAGAGCATCAGGTACCAGCAGGCTTGGTACAGCCCTTGGAGGTTCCGGAGTGGAAGTGGGACGACATATCTATGGATTTCGTGACTGGACTTCCACGCACTTCCAGAGGTCACGACTCCATCTGGGTGATTGTTGACCGACTCACCAAGTCGGAACACTTCTTACCCATCAGAGAGCAGGGCTCAGTGGAGAGCTTGGGACGTCTCTACGTTCAGGAGATTGTGCGGCTCCACGGCGTGCCATCATCTATCGTCTCCGATCGAGATGCTCTCTTTACTTCCCGGCTTTGGAAGGGGTTACATGAGGCGTTCGGGACGCAGCTACGTCTGAGCACAGCCTTTCATCCTCAGACGGATGGTCAGACGGAGAGGACCATTCAGACACTCGAGGACATGCTCCGCGCATGTGTCCTTGACTTTGGTCAGAACTGGGAGGACCACCTACCCTTGGTGGAGTTTGCGTACAACAATAGCTACCACTCCACCATCGGGATGGCACCGTACGAGGCGTTGTACGACCAACCTTGTAGATCTCCTTTGTGCTGGACAGACCCTGGAGAGTCAGCACTGGTGGGACCGGAGATGGTCCAGGCCATGACAGAGAAGGTCTAGGTCATCCAGGAGCGGATGAGGACAGCTCAGAGCCGGCAGAAGTCATATGCTGACAGGAGGCGGAGGCCACTAGAGTTCGAGGATGGCGACCACGTCTTCTTGCGGGTCTCACCTCGACGTGGTATTCGGAGATTTGGCCGAGGCGGCAAGTTATCTCCCCGCTTCATCGGACCCTTCCAGATTCTCAGTAGGATTGGTGAGGTGGCTTATCGCCTGGCTCTACCACCTCAGTTGCACCGGGTGCACGACGTCTTCCACGTATCTCAGCTGAGGAGATACATGCACGACCCGACACACATCATTGACCATGGGGAGCTTGACGTTGACGATGGGGCGACTTTTACGGAGGTCCCGGTGGAGATAGAGGATCGACAGGAGCGGGTCCTACGTGGGCGATCGATACCTCTTCTGCGCATCAGATGACAGCACGGGAATCTCCAGGAGAGCACATGGGAGCGGGAGGCTCAGATGCGTGCTCAGTACCCTCATTTGTTTCCCTAGTTTTGATGTATCTTTATGGGGACGTAAAGCCCTGAGGTGGGAGTAATGTAAAGACCCGTAAAATTCAAGGGAAATTTTTTCTTAATTTTCTTTAGAATTTTACAAGAGCGCGGTTTCTGACGGCACCTGATTCCGAGGCCCGTAGTGCCCGGAATCAATTTCCGAAGTTTGGCTCGGGTACGTTCAGTGAACAAACGAGCGGGAATTCCTAACATTTGATCCGGTGCTCGGAATTGAAATCCGAGGGCACCGATGAACTCGCAGCGCCGATTTTCGCTTAAAGAGACCTTTTCGGAAGTTGCGTTTGTTGCGAGTTGAGAGTTAGTTTTTGGGAGATTTATAAAAAGTTGAATAAAAAAATGTGGATTCTTTTTATTTCACTTTTGTAGGTTAACTCCTCTCAAAAGGAGTTAGGGGTGGGACCCACACCCACTTAACCTCCCTTGAGAGGATTAAGTGTGGTGGGACCCACACGAACCTAAACCTCTCAACTTCCCCCTTAAACTCCCCTCTCTCCCTCTTAAATGTTTGTAAACTTAACATCTAATTAATTACACATGACATGTTAATTAATTAAGTGTTATGTTTTTGAATTTGATGTTTTGAATTCCTAGGCTTGGTAAATAAAATAAGGAGGGACCTTATTTTATTTTGTTAGCCAACTTGTGTGGATTTCATTTTGAGAGCTCCTCCTCCATCTTCTTCATCTTGACGAAGAACGCTCATCTTGACGAAGAACGCTCATCTTGACGAAGAACGCTCATCTTGACGAAGAACGCTCAAGCTCCGACGAAGAACGCCGCTCCGCTCTTCTTCGTCTTCCGTGTCAACGAGAGGGAACGCCGCTTCCTCCTCGGATTCCCTTCATCGACATAAGAGGTTTCGCCAATGACGTATCACATCGGACGCATCTCTTCGTCAACGGAATTGACGAACGACGACTGTGACGCCCGATCTCCGCGACGTCGACTTCCGCGGACGTTGGCAAATCCTCGAACTTATACCCAAGGTAGGGGTTGTTATTTATTGTTTAATTATTCTACTCTTGCTCATGGTTCGCATGACTAACGTGAGGAATTTGAATATTTTAAATTGAGTTATTATTTTTTAACGTGAGGGGGCCGGACCGCACGAACACGGCCGAACCCCCCTCCATCGTTCTTGTTGAATTGCTTGCGGGTGGATGAATCAAGGTGGCGTGGTGCCGTCGCACCACGCGGATATTCGCCAATCCTTATTGCGCGACGCCGTCGCGCCGCGCCATGGAAGAAACATCAGGAACGCGACGCTGTCGCGCCGCGTTGAAGAAATCAAGGTGCGGCGGAGGGGCGCGGTGCCGTCGCACCGCGCCGGATGATGAAAACTGCGGCCGGTTCCGGGCCGCAGCGGAAGAGAAGACCGGCGGCCGGGCCGCCGGCGTCGGAAGCCGAAGGCAGGACCGGAATTTCCGGTCCCGTTGGAGAAAACCGGCCGGCCAGCTGGCCGACCGGATGGCATTAAACCGGGGGAATTAATCCCCCGACCATCACATAAAAACCCCCCTCTTTATGAGGGGGGAGCGTTTTCTTGAGGGGGGGGGGCAGCCGGCCCCCGGTTCCGCACAAACAGGCCCCCCACGTGGGGGGGGGGGTTTAAAAAAGGGGGGGGGGGGGGCGCGGCATGTAGCCACCGCCGCCCTTCCCAGGAAGCGGGGGCTTAGCCCCCCGCGTGCAGCCACCGAGCGGCGCCCGGCCGCCGCGGCCGCCGCGCCGCCGCCCGGCCGCCGCGGCCGCCGCGCCGCCGCCCTGCCGCACCGCCGGCCGGGCCGACCCAGGGGGGGTCGGGCCAGGTCGGCCCGGACCCGGACCCCCCTGTTTCGAAGCAGTTTCGGTCTTTTGACCATAAATTGAGCCACGGACCTCCGATCTACGAACCGTCTACGGAAACGCGATCCTTGGATCGAGACGGTCATTTCGGTATATCGCACTCAAGGTTTCGGATTACTTTGAGTTCGGCCGGGTTGGTTCGTTCACGAAACCAACCGGGCCTTCGGAGCGGAAACACTCATATCTTGAGCTACGGACGTCCGATTGACGTGCCGTCAGCCGTGTTGTGTTCCTCTTAGTGAGACGGATCTTTTGGCATACTCCGCCCGAGGTTTGGACGTAGGTGGAGTACGGTCGGGTTGGTTTTGCTTTAAAAACCAACCGGGCCCCGGGGACGAAAATGCCAATAACTCTCAGACCGGGCGTCCGATCGACGCGCCGTCTGTTGCGTTTAGTTCCTGTTGTCGATACGGAACTTTTGGATACATCAACTCTGGACTTTGTGACAGTTGATGTATCAGCCTCTCGGCTCGTGGAGCGGACCCTCCTGTACGAGTTTGCTGTGTGCGAGAACCCTAGTGCTGGCTGCGACTGCTACTACTGCTACTACTGCTACTGTGACTGCGACGATGACAGTACAGAGATCCTGTGTGGATTCGACGACGACGACTACAGCACTCAGCGATCCTACGTGGGTCAGTGCTACAGGTCCTGTGTGGGCCCGATCCTGTGTGGGTCCGATCCTGTGTGGGTCCTTGCGCTCAGCGGTCCTGTGTGAACCAGCGTCTACAGGTCCTGTGTGGGCCCGATCCTGTGTGGGTCTTTGCGGGGGTTAGTTACCTATCGATCCTTCGTGGGTCCGATGACTTAGATAGATCATTGATCATCTTTATCGTCCTTTGAAGAAGTATACCTGTGTGATCTAAATCCTATTGCTTTCCTGTGTGGATTGTGTTGTGCAATCCTGTGTGGATTACGTTTTTCTTTCCTGTGTGGAATACGTTTACTTTCCTGTGTGGACTGAGTTGTACTTGGGCTCGGAGGTTGGAGCGTATTTGAAATTGATGACTTAGGTATATGTATGGGCATATACCTAAGCAGTGTCAGTTATTACTTCGTGATTGTTCCTTTCTTCGTGGTTTATCCTTTGTGGATTTGAGAGACCTTCAGGGGTCTCGGGGTCCCTACTGAGTAGCTTATACTCACCCCTTCACGGGCTTTGCCCGCACTACGTTGTGTTGGTTGCAGACGACGGACAGCGTTGACCTTAGCTGAGGCTTGCAGAGCGGGACGGTACCCGGAGGTGGACCACTGGGCGGGACGTGCTCGGAGCGGACGGCGGGACCCGTGGAGCAGTGGAGCTATCTGTACCCATCCTTCAGGTGGGATTTCCAGTGGACAGCTCGGTGTAGCGGCATTTACTTTTCAGTTGCTGTTTTCCCTTTCGAGTTGTACTTTACTTTCAGTTTGGGTTTGTATTCTGGCCCATTTACTTTTCCGCACTTCCAGTTGTACTCTGCTTTTGTTTAGTGTTTACTTTCCGCTTGCTTACTCTGTGGTGTTTGTTTACTTTACAAAGGCAATGCCTTCCTTTTTTTTACAGGGTTTTACGCCTTGGTGCTAGTCGCCAGCCCCTGGCCTATGGAAGGCGGGCTTGGGGTAGTCACGGCACGGACCCCGAGGGCGGGTCGTGAAAGTCAAGATCATGGTGATACTTTTTCAACCAGGATACATGGAACACATTATGCACCGAACTAAACCGAGGTGGTAAGGACAACCGATATGCCACCTCTACAACCTATTCCAGTATCTAAAAAGGTCCAGTGTATCTAGGATATAACTTGACTTGCTTCCCAAAATGATGATTTACAAGCCCTGGAGAGATCCTCAAGAATAAAGGATCACCCACAACGAACGACAATGGTCTTTGACGGTGATCTGCATAATATTTCTGGCGATTTTGAGCTGTCTTCATCTTCTTTATAATCAACTGGATCTTCTATGTTGTTTCTTCGACAAGGCTTGGCCCGACTAGTGATTTTTCACCCATTTCCACCCAGCATGGTGGATAATGACAAAGATGCCCATACAATGCTTCAAATAGAGTCATGCGTATCGAGACTTGATAGCTGTTATTGTATGAGAACTCCACTAAGGGTATATGCTCCTCCCATGAGCCACCAAAATCCATTACACAATCCCACAACATGTCTTCCGATGTTTGTATCGTTCGCTCAGATTTCTGATCCGTCTGAGGATGATACGCCGTGTTCATAGGCAACTGAGTTCCAATGGCTTGCTGTAATGATTTCCAGAAACAAGATGTGAACCTCATATGTCTATTTGATACTATTGAAACTGGTACACCATGCCTCTTTACCACTTCTTGGATATAGATTTTCCAAAGATCCCCCACCGTATGAGTTTCACGAATAGGGATGAAATGGAATGACTTGGTTAGATGATCCACTATAAAAAAAGGAATCATGTTTCCGGACCGTTCTTGGAAGACCTGTAACAAAATCCATTGCTATTTGATCCCATTTCCACACAGGGATGGGAAAATATTATAACATACCAGTTGGTCTCAGATGCTCTACTTTAACCTGCTAACATGTTAAGCACTGTGAGAAAAATTTGGCCACCTTCCTTTTCATGCCGCTCCACCAAAACTGCACCTTCAACGCCTTATACATCTTCTATGTACCTGGATGTACAGACCGTCTTCAATGGTGGAAAGCATGAAGGAGTTTTTCCTGAAAAACCATATGTACAACCATCTGATATCTAAAACATAAAACTGAACCCCCATTAAGTTTCCAAACCTCAATGGTCTCCCCACCATTGAGTATTGAACATACTACCCGACATTCTACATCATATTTTTGTGCCTCTTTGATCATTTTTACTAAATCAAGAACAAGCATACCAGAAAAAAAAATTGCAACATCACCTCAGTCTTCACATTCCACATGCATGTCGGCTAAGACTGACATCAAATACCATTCATCTAATGCTTCTTTCGCCAATTGAGCATATGAATTTATACTCAATGCATCCACTAACGAATTTCATTTCCCTGGGGTATACATCAAGTCAAAGTCAAACATTTGGAGACACTCCATATATCTCCTTTTCCTCAGATTCAAATGACACTATGAGAAATTGTGTTTCAAGCTTTTTTTATCCATAAACACAATAAATTTCTCACCAATGAGATAATGTCTCCATGTTTGGAAAGTATGGATGACTACAGCTAACTCCAAATCATGTGTTGGGTAATTCTTCTCATCCACCCTCAACTGCCTTGAACCATAGGAAACCACATGATCTCTTTGAGAGTACAACAAGTCATTACTAGGCCTTATGTGACATCCCCAAGATGCCAAAGGCTGGCAATAAATGCCAAAGTGTTTCAAATACAAGTGGGGGATGATTTACCCTTTAAGAAATAAACCAAATAAAAGACCAACCATAAACAAACATTCACTATATGATGCATGAATGGATGAAATAAAACTCAACAACTTCATGTATCTTAAAGCCACATCAAAATAAGAAACCGAAAAATAATAACCAAGTATAAAAGTTCCCAACAGATATACTACACAAGACTCTCCAAAGACCTCAAGACTACATGCTCCACATGCTCCATGTCCGAAAATCTTTGAATAACACAAACATCACAAGGCAGTGCTAAAAACCTATGAAACATTACATTTTCCCCTGTCCAAGATGATTGCATCATCAAAAGCACCGAAGTGGAAAAGGAGGGGTGAGTATAAAACTCAGTAGGTTTTCCCCAATGACTTCCCTACTCACGCCACTATGATAGAAGAGTTAGTCAAAATTATATAAAATGGTTCATATAAAACAATTTCTCAATAGCAGTTTATACCTAAATATAAACATGTTTCTAAAACCATTTATTACCAAAATCATACAAGTGCAATTGAAACCAATTTTCCCAGCAAGATATTTTTCTAAAAAATAACTAAACAATCTTTACAACCATTCCCCAACATCCCTATATTGGCAAACCCAACCATTCCTCAAACCCATGCAACCAACCATGTGTGCTATTTTATGACAGTTCCATACTCATGAGCAGTTTCTCGTTGATCTACCAAGTCGTCACAAGGTTATCATTTCCCATGTGCCATTAATCCTTTGGCACCGAGCACAAGGTCATATTTCAACCAAGCCCCGTATATGCACTTACCATGTGCCATTAAACCTTTGTCATTGAGAACAAGGTCAAATCTCAACCAAGCCCCATATATGAAATATGAACACACAACACATATGCCCAACGATCAAGCCAAAATAAACTTTTCAATAAAAACCCCTTTTTATAGAAAACTATTTATCTCAGAACAATTTCAATGCCAAACCATTTCAACTCCAAAAATTTCAATAAAACTCCATTTTTATTGAAACCCATTTCTATTGAAAACCCACTTTTTATAAACCATTTAGAAATTATAGAAAATCCATAATTTAAAATCATCATTTTAAATTAAACCCCATTTTTCACAACTATTCAACAAGATCACGCAATTTCATAAAAACCATAAATCATCACAAATGAATATTTTTCCATGAATTTAACAATCAATAAACCAATTTGAATCTATTCCAATAAATTCTAGCAAGATGAGAGGATAGTGAAGCTACCTACCTCGAAGGTTTGGATGAAACTTTGACAACAGACGAAGAACGCACAAGAAAGCGGGTCGATTCACCAAGAACATACATAGTTATCTTATCCTAGAAAGATCACGACTCAATATTGAATTATTTAGAATTCAAGAACGTAGATATACCCACTATAGGTTCATATATTAGAAATAATAGAGATAAGAGAAGTAGATCTATGAAGATCTACAAAAACGTGACAAATCAGGAAAGAATGGTGACATACCTCAAGAATCGGACTCAAAATCACCAAGGGAAGGGTCTAGGTTGGCTCCAACTCATGTGGGGAGGGTTCTCCAGCCTTATTGGTAGAGTAATCTCGAAGTAGGGGTGTTTTGAAGCCAAAAAGAAATATATTGAGCAAAAATGAGTAAGCTTCTAGAAAATAGGATCTCGATTTTGACCTCTATGCAAGATTTTACCACACGATTTGGGCCAACCATGTATGGATCGTGCGACCTTCCTTTTTATCCCAATACTCCTTATAAAACCCCCAAAATCTTGCGTCCTTCACCTTTACCCTTTTTACAGAAACACATTTTTTATGGAAACATCCCACTTTTTGAAACACCCCACATTATGGAAATAACCCACTTTATGAAAACTTCCCACTTTATGGAAACACCCCAATTTAAGGAAACAACCCACTTTATGGAAACAACCAACTTTATAGAAACTATCTAGATCATGGAAAATATCTATTTTATGGAAAATCTCTATTTTATACACGCAAAATTAAAAAAAACATGAGGAAAGGGGTTATGCACTCAAAACCGGGGGTACTATAGACATGTTGAGTGGGAATCTTCTAGTGTAGGCTATTTTGGAATCACTAGATTAGTATGGTATGATGTGTTTGTTTTCTGATCTGATTCTAAAGATGAGGAAGTATAGAGGGTTGGTTTTCTCGGCTAATTTCTATGTCAAACCAACTCTTATAGATTGGGTTTGGAGTGAGCAGGTATCTAACTCTGAGTGTTAGTATATTAGAACTTCTTTAAATAAAGAGGAGACCTCATGTGATTGGTTTTGGTCTCCTGAATTTTTTTAAGGGATGGTTGGTAGTTCCTTTGAGATTTAGGTAAGAGGTGATGAATGAGGTCATCATTCTAGTTGGGACATAAAATATAGGTAAACCATGTTTATTTATAACTTGAGGGGTCAGTATTGGTGAACTGGGACACAACATACAATTGTGGAATCATTTCCAAATGTTTGACCTACCAGAGAATTAAAGAGAGCATATAAGACCATATAGGTTGTTACATCCACTTCACATATTTATGTGGAAGTGGGATGTGATCTATATGGATTTCATGGCCCAAATACCTCAAAATATTAGTGGGAAAGATTCTACATGGGTGATTGTCGATAATTTTATGAAATATACTATTTTATCCCCATTGGTGATTTAAAAAAACCAATGGACCTGTAACACCTATATGTTCAATATGTTTTTTAATTTCATGGAGTTCCCTAAGTTATATTTTCATATCAGGATGTTGGATGGACAGTATGAGCAAACTTCTAGACCCGAGAGGATATATTGTGAGTGTGTTTTCTTGATTTTAGAGGTTTATGGGAAATGAATATATCATTGGTACAGTTTTATTATAGTAAAATTTATGATTCCACAATCAAGATAGCCCCATTTGAGGCATTTTATGTGTTTCCATTCTAACACTCATTGTTCTAAGATGAAGTGGATGAGATTTCCTTATTAGGACTGCGCCTCATCCTAGAGATGACTGAGATAGTAAAACAGATATCGAAAAGGTTAGTGAAAGATAAAAGTTTCCATACATCATATTATAATCGATGTCATATTCCATTGGAGATTCATGTTAATGGTCCTGTTTCTCCTCAAGTATCCATTTGAATATAATGTCACCCCTTAGGAAATTTGGCACCATGTTGTGTTGGGATGTTTCATATTGTAGAATATATAAGAAAGGTATCCTATCTACTTGTGTTTCCACCATAGATGACCTCGATCCCTAACATAATTAATGTTTCTATATGAATATATACCATCCAAACCCATCCCATGTGACAGGGTGGGAAGATTTGGAGTTAGATTTTGATAGCACCATCATGGAGTAGCCTATTCATATCATGGATTATTAGAGAAAGATGCTCTATTGTAAGTTTGTGTCATTATTTTTTGTAGCCTATTTATGTGTTGGGGTTGGCCATGAGACATGGGAGTGGGGAGCCTTAGTGATGAAACATTTACTTCACCAATTTCCTTTATAGATTCCTGATGATTTTTTTGGGGGGGAAATAGCATGGTGGGGAGTTTTTTACACTTCATGGGTCACTGGTACATCTAATTATTATTTTTATTTACCTTTTGGTTTGTTCTTGGAGTTCATAGGGACCAAAGGATAAGAATTAGAGTTTTTGGGGATGAAAAACCAATGCGCACAGTTGGAACACTGTTTGTTTAACCATGCAACTAACCGTGCACATTGGGATAGTTTGGGGATAATACACATTTTTATGGTTTTCCAAACCATTCAGATCCAAGGGGTAACCATGTTGCTCAGATGTTTTGTAGATAGTGGAACCTTCATTGTTGACGCACAATTTTCCTAACTATGAAACCTGTCCATGTCATTAATAATATGGTACTTTACCAAGTTTACCTTATCTAACTTTATACCCCTTGGCCTCATTTCATTTATCGATTTTCAAAATCCACCCCACTTTGTGTGTAATATTTATCCCTTCCTTATGGTGGATTTACTTTGGGTATTTTGTGGTTTTTCTTGAGGTAAGTCAATTTCTTTGAGTTTTTTTTCCTTCCCCCTTATTGAACCTTGTTATTCCATTTCCATGGATGGTGGAAACCCTAGATGGGGTGTTGGAAGAATATATGGTATTAAATGTAGTATTTTTTATTATTTCATAATATAATAGGTGTGATATGAATTCTCCCACCAATTCTGAGTGTTTTTTATCAAAGCCGATGAGGTTGGAACCAATTATGAGGTAGGTGTCTCTATTAAAGAAAATTTTCCATGTTATACCTTTAAATTATAGTTTTACTTTTGTATATAATTATAAAATATCCCTATTTATTTATTCATGTTTAATGATTATCCTATTATTGATGTGTTATATGAATTGGCTTGGTAATTTCTTGGTTACAAGTGGTTTTTCCAAATGGTAGTGTCTTGTATGCACTCCAAATGTTTTATGAAATGGATCAAAGTGGGTTTATAATTTTAAATGAATTTATAATTTTTTTTATAAATAGTTTTCCCTAAAGAAGAGTGTTTTATTTAAATGGGAATAATTTATTATGAAAATGAATCGTGAAATTAATTTTTTTGGTTTTCACTTCTTTTGTGGTAATGTTGGAATTGAGTGACACATGGGTTAACTGAGGTGTGAGTGGAGGTTATCCAATGGACCATGGGACCCTTTAGTGAAAAAGAATGATACAGATTTCATTTTTTTCCTAGGGATTTTGAAATCCTTTGGTAGGAAGAACGTTAGATATTCCATCTGTTGGTCAACAGACTGAGAGAGCTCTTGGAGTTGGGACACCTTATTTATATAGTGAGTAAACATTTTTTAGATTCACTCACACTAAAACCTTACGGTCAGATCCCTAAGGATACTTTAGCCACACCAAATTGGTTTATATGATTTTATTCATTAGGTTAGTTCCTTTTTTTATGTTATATCATGTTCCATTAATTTTTTAATTTATTTGGTTATATAATGATGGTGATTTTGCTTACTTTTATCATTACTTTTTTGGGAATTTTTAGAAGGTTTTATTGTATGGACATGTTTATTTATTTAAGTCATGTTTATAGATACTTTTGGAAGATATGTTTTTTAAAGGAATACCAAATATATTTTAAATGTGTGTTTTAATGAATGTTGTGTTCAAACTTGTTTGATTCTAAAAATGAGTTTTTAAACTAGTTTATTGGTTTTAATGGGTAAAATACTAAAATAGATTCATTGTAGTATCCTACTAGTATTTTTGGATCAAACCCTAAATATGAATTTTCCCATATGTAGACATTGTTTTTAGGACATTTTTTAGGGAAGGAGAACCATGTAAATGGTAATATCTTATTTATTATCAATAAAGAACCCTAGAGCTCCCTGATAGGGGAGGGATGAATCAGGGTGTCAATTTTTTCTTAAAATGAGATGGATAATATCCTCATGTTGGTAAGAACCTATTAAATTATTCTGATAGAATCATATAGATATCAAACACCCAGATGCAGAAATAGAAACACAACTCAATATTTTTACTTTACTAAACAATAACAGAAAGTCGAAGGACAATACAAAAATAGTGTTTTGGTCTATCCTAAATCCACTATGATTCACCAGGTATTGTAAATTATAATTATTTAGACGTAGTCACTCCATATCTAACACACTTACTTTACAAGATTTTTAGGGAAAGAAGACTAACTCCCTCATATCACTTCCATTGACCCCATTTCTCACTATGTTGGGTGAAGTCTTACTCATTTTATTGACTTAAAGGTCACATAAAAATTTTGGGAATATAATTAAATATACCTAATTAGCATGAGACTCTACTTGCATCATAGTCTAGAGTTGATGCACTTGAAAGCATTGTACACTAAAACTAGATGTTCAACACTACTCTTCATGATGCCCCAAGCCTTTATGAAACCCCCTTTCAGTTTGAAATATGTTTTAGCTTTCATGAACCAAAAACATTTTTCAAAGATCCCATCCTTCATGATGTTCCCAACCATCACAGAACCCTAATACTTTATGATGCTCCTATTATTTGTGAAAATCCCTTTATTAAAAATTCATATGGGTCAATTATTTCTTAATAAATTTTTTCATGAGTATTTTTTTCATAAAGATTTAATAAATGGAGAATAATTCCCTTCACAAAAGAAATTTCAAAAAATCAGTGCATTTCACCATTTTTCCAAATTATCTTTATCATTTCGAATGATGGGGGTTACCTATTTATATAACACCTCCTTCGTGAATCATTAGTTCTCGCCAAATACTTTTTTTAAATCTCTAAATTCATATTCCTTAAGTTCCTAGTCTTCATGATACTCCAATGAAATTTACCCATTGACAAAGCATCTCATAATCACATAGATTAACATCTTTCCATCACATCTTATCCATTATTTGAAAAAACAATCATTCATGAAGCTTCAAAACTTCATGAAAATAGATTCCAAATTCCTTTGTGAATCTACTCATCTTTTAGAAACATTAGTCATTGTGAAATATAATAATTTTCTATATTTTAAAATAATCAGTCCTGGAAATACATTCTTCATAAAGCATTCTCGTTCCTCATGATTTTGAGCTTCAAAAATTTAGAAAACACTAGGAAATGATTCCATCTTCAACACTAATGAAAAAATCCCCATAATATTTATTATCATGATATAAATTTTATAAAACATGTGTGGATTCAAAATAAAAAAAATATTTCCTGTTGTGAATATCATTGGTTCCAAAAATTACTCCCTTTGGGATTTTTTGGAAATATATAGATAAATACCATAAACTACCAGCCTCAATCAGAAACCTGATAGGCCTGAAAAAGCTCATCCATCAATATATGTATATTTAAGAAAATATCTTCATAGAGATAATAGTATAAAAATATAATTTCATGCCTCGATAGACCACCAACCATTCTTTCAATCCTAATAATTCATTGAATTCTATTTATCTCTATTTTTAGTAACAAACCTAAATAATATATATTTTAACTTCTAGTGAAAACACCCTAGATTATATCTCCCCTATATACCTACATGACATACCAAAATATATTAAAATAGTTAAAAAAATGAGGATATGTGAACAACATGAACCTCCTCATGCAATTGGAGGTGGCCGAACACCGAGGTTCAAACAATGTTTCTTGAACATTTGTGCTAGAAATATATAAGTAATAATGTCATCTACTTGATCATTAGTTCCAAAACATTCCATTTCTATCACACCTTGTTCAACTTTTTCTTTTATGAAGTTATATATGATCTCAATATGTTTGGTATGCGATTTTTTAACCATATTTTTGGTAAGATCAATCATGATGTTATTGTCCCAATTTATCACCATTGACAGTTTCAACTCACCTATAATATTATTAAGTTGGTTCTTCATCCATAATATCTAAGTGCGTATATTTTTTATAATAATATACTATTCTTTGGCAGTACAAAGAGAAGTGATTTCTTGTTTATTGCTCACCATCCCATACATTATTCCCCACGAAGAATGAACCACCATATATGGACTTTATATCCACCATATATCCACCATAGTTGGAATCAAAAAATGCAAAAAAATCTTTATATATTACTCCTATAAGGTATAATCCAAATCTAAAAGTACCATGAATTTACCTCATGATTCTATTAATTGCTGAAAAATCCACTTCCTTCAAATTACCTTGAAAGAGATCCACTAAACATGTTACAAGGATAATGTCTAGCTTTTTCTAGTCAAATATAATAATATTCCAATGATTATCTGGTACAAGGTGGGATCGAAAATTTTCCCATCCTCATTCGTACTAATTTTTTCCCAATCTCAACTAGAGTCGACATTGGTTTGGATTCAGGCATGTTCAATTTCTTCAAAATCCCTCTTACATAGTTTTTCAGAGAAATGAAGGTGTATTCCTTCTTTTGAATCACCTAAAGCCCCAAAAAATATGCAAGTTCACCAATATTTGAATTTTCAAATTCTAATTTTATGTGATTAGAAAATTCTTTCAATGATTGCTACTTACCTTCATAAAATATATTATCATTAAAAAACACAAGCACTATAAATTGATCTTCCTATGAATTCTTCAAATAGAGATCATGGCTGACAACTCCACTATTAAATTTTAGATTCTTCAAATATGCATCTAGTCGAGAATACCATGCTCATTGTGCCTTATTCAGACTATAGAGATCCTTTTTAATCTAAAAACCAATATTTCATCATTTCCAAACAAAAATACCATTAGTTGTTCAATGTAGACTTCTTATTCAATAACTATATTTAAGAATTTTGTTTTTACATCCATATGATAAAATTTCTACCCTCTATGAGTCTCCATGGATAAGAATAGACTAATCGAATCTAGTCATGCAACTAGAGAAAACGTTTCTTTAATATAAATGCCATCAATTTGTGCATATCCTTTACACACCAGGCGGGCCATGTTTCTAATCACGTTTCCTAACTCATTGAATTTGTTTTTAAGGATCCACTTTGTTACATTAACATTGTGATTTTCTGGTCTACTAACAAGATACAAAGTCTATTTTTTATCAAGATGATCTAGTTCTTAATTAATGGACTTAACCGATGATTGATAATTCTCTTCAAATGAGATTGGTTCCAAAACTAATAGGAGGGAAAATGTACTTCATTTCTTATTATCATCATACGTGTAGAATTATTCTAATCCCCAATGATATTGGATTGGTCAACTTCTTCTCTTCTATTTTCTATATGAGATTTTGGTATATTTTTTTAGAAAAGGTTTCCTCTTATGATTTTACTTTTTAATCATCATCATTTTGAGATCCATGAATGTTTCACAAGCTATCAAAAATTTCTATATTTGAATCTATCCCTTTTACACTTTCTTCTTCATCTTCAATCATATAAACATATGAGATCATTTAGTTATTTATGGTGATTATCCTCAATCATATTGACATAATGTATCTCTAAAATATTTATATAATGATTATTCCAACATTTCCAAACTTTACTTTTCATTGAATATCCAAGGAACATTCCTTCATCTGAAGAATAACCATACTTTACTTGATTTTCTTCCTTGTTTTAGATGAACAATTTACCTCCAAAATACCAAAATAATGTTGATACGCCTTCTTTCCTATAATACATCATATGGTTTCCTATCCTATCCTATAAATATCCCTATTTAGTTTCGAGTGCACACTAAAACTTGAACAACCTCCTTCTAGTAATGATCAGAAACACAAAACTCAAATAGAATAGTTCTCTCCATAATATTCACCTATCAATATTTGTGTTCAACAACCCCATTTTTTTTATGTGTTCTCAATGAGGAATCCTTGTGATTTATCACATGTTTTTGAGATAATTTTCAAATTAAATGGATGTGTATTTTTATCCATTATCATATCATAATATCTTTATTATTTGGCCAGTTTTAGTCTGAACTCTTTGATGATATATCATCATAAAGAATAACACATATCATTTCTTCTATTTAAACATAACCTACTCCATTATACAATAATGATCAATAAAAATGATGAAATACCTCTCTACATATATGAAAACCACATTTATTTGACCACACAAATATGAGTGGATTAGATTAAAAATATTCGATACCCTATTATTCTTCATCCAATATGAACTCTGGACTATATTTCCTCACATGTAATCATCAAAATTATTTTATTGATCATTATTCATATTGGTAATGTCATAAAAAAACTGTATCTTATATATTTTTTCCATTATATTTTGTTTAATGTGACCAAAGATATAGTTACTCAAGTAATTTTCCTCTTCAATTTTTAGGAAAAGAAAGTTTTATCTAATTGTATATATTTCCATTTTTCCTCCGTCCTTTCATAAGATAATTAGCTGTATTTATTTAAGTAGTGGAGAAGTTTTGATTAAATATCACTACCAATCCTGAGTTAAGACTTAACTCACTCTCGTGATGTTGTGTTGGAAATCATCCATGTAGTGAAATTATGTTTTCATTATCTCATCATTTTCTAATTATGTATTTACACTTTATTTGATATTTATAGAACCATCATTGCAGAATCTTACTATTAATAAACCAATTTCTTAACATTTTTGAACAAATCTATAATTCTTGTCATGTGGGACGATCATCCACTATAAATAATCTCGGTGTTACTATTCTCAATAGCTTTGAGAGTGATTTCTTCCAGGTTGTATTTCTTGATCTTCTTCTTTTCCTACCATGAGACAGCTGATTGAGTGGAGAAAAAAGATGGAATATCTAATCTCTTTTCAATGTGCATGAGTTTATCCCAGTCATATTCTTATTCTAAAGGAGAATACATATTTTCAAGGGTAATTATTCTTAGTTGACTGATATTAACTTGTCTATGATTTCTATAGATATTTTTCCACCATTCCTCTGCTTATAATGAATAACTATATGGCCAAAGTCAGAACAGTAAAAAAAATATCCATAGAAATAATTTGAAGGATATAGTATCATTATACTTTGTTGACTTCTAGGTGATTCCCTATTCAGATAGATCATTCCCTCTTTATAGTAAGATATGGTATGGCATAAAAGCATCATAATTGACATTTTATAAGAGGAAATACCTCCTCACTTCCATTCCTCAAAATGTAACCTTCTTCTAAAAAGTCATTTGACCAATGATTCTCTCTAGATACTTTATGATTATTCATAGCTCTATTTTTGTTTGGTTCAATGCTCTGGATGATTGGATATATGGTGCCTTTTTAATTTTTACAACTTTCTACTTCTCTTTACTTTGGCTCATACCATATCTAGACATGGATAGTTTTTCATCATAGTCAATTCCAAATTTTCTAAGAAGTGTAGATATTTGATCATTGAAGGATTACTATACTATTTTGGAACCATGTTTAGCTCTTTCTAATAGTCATGCATATGAAAATATTCCAAACTATAATTTATTCTTTGTTTCCCTTTATTGTGATTTAGTTTCTCTTTTAATCATGAATTCTTCTTCAAGGCCTTAAACTATCTTAGAATTTCTGGAAAATATTTATGTATGGTCATTGATGAATTTTTAATACTCTTAAATTTTTAGTTTAAACTCCCTAAAATCTTCTAAGATTTCCATATTTTTAAATGTTCTTATTCCACTCGATAAATTATATTAATCTCTGGTTTAAGTCTATCCAAAAACTCTGATGATTCTTTTAGAAAGGCTCATATCTTTATATTTTTATTTATTTGGAATGTCAATATTATCTAAAGAACCTTCAAGATAAACTTTGAGATCAAAAAAAAACCTTAGACATATTTTATCCATCTTTTATTGGTTTATCCTTTTCAACAATATCCATCATTGATGCTTCAGTATCATGTTTAAACTCCAATTATACATCCTCCAAAAGGTACTTATTGTCTTCTTCTTCTTTATAGAAAATGAAATTCCTCTTTAATTTCTTTACAAATTTTAAAACTTACATTTCAAGGAACATCTTCCAAGGACTTTTCATTATTTCTTCTTCAATTTCTACATCGTTGAATTTCCTGAGGAAAAGAGCAAAAATGTACCCTAATTTAACACACTGAAAGAAATAAAACATTATCCTTCCTTTAAAACTCCATTTCCTCTCTTGAAATTCATGGAAAAAGATAAGGAATATTATTATCCTTATCATATCCATCATCACTAACCTTGGAGATATCTTGCTTTTCAATGGATTTGAATTCCAAGTCCATGTTCACTCAAATTGTTGCATCTTCTGGTTTGAATCTCATTTTGTAAGACACCAAACTTTTTAGTATATAACCAAAAGATATATTAGATATATCTAGTTACCGATGGGATGAAACTTTTGGATTGTACATAGGTGGAAGCTTTCTCAAGTTATTCTTCACAATTTTAATATCCTTAATTTATTTTTTAAGTCCCCAAATATCTATAACAACTTTAGTAATTACATTAAATAAACTATTTTAATTTTCATCTGAATGTATTTTTACATCATCAAACAGATTGTAAAAAACATGAAGTTTGAAAACCTTTACTTTTTTATTTCTTTAAAATATATTATTCCAATTTCTAGCACATGGACTTGGCTATAGTGAAAATAATCACCTTTACATATATTTGTTCTTACGGTGATGTAAAAAGTGAATTTTTAGCTTTCACATCTACATAATTCATTTTACACTATTTTATTAATAGAAAGACTTATTGAATCACTCACCTGAATCCCTTGATATGTGGAATAGATAAATTCAATTCCAAGAGATCAAATATGAGATATCATTCTATTCTTCCAAATCTGAAAGTTTCTTGCATCAAAAAGTATAACTCTAAAAGCATTCACAGAATTCTCAATAACAATAGAGGACATATTTGAAAAAATAACCTATTTTCTATGATACAACCTATATAACCCTAGAACACCATGATAGGGGAGGGGAAAATCAATGTGTCAACCTTTTCTTGAAATGAGACGAATCTTATCCCCCTGATTCTAGGAACCTATTAAACATGTGTGATGGAACCATGCAGTTATCAAACACCCAAATAAAAAAATAAAAATAGAACACAATAGTTTTAATTGGTTTACCACTAAGTTCTATTCCAAGAATCATACAAAAACAGTGCATCACTAATACCTAGATACAATAATATTCACTCGGTATTAGGGATTACAATTTTTCAAACACTATCACTCTATACAAGGAACACTTATTTTATAGGGATTTTAGGGATAACACACTAAATCCCTCAGATCACTCCCATCAACCTCCCCATTATCACAACATTGGGAGAATTATTACTTAGTTTATCAACTTTAAGTTCACATAAACATATTGGGCATATACGCCTTTGTCCATAATTATCACGCGACTCTACTTGCAATATAGTACTAAGATGATTCACTAAAAAGCATTGTACACTAACACTATAGGTTGAACACTACTATTTTTGAAGATAATATCCTTAAAAAAACCCTCCTTATATTTCAAATATGTTTCATACTTCATGAACGTACAACCTTTCATGAATCTCTTAGCCTTTGTGAAGATCTACACCCTCACTGAACCCCAAACCTTAGATAATCTTCCAGTCTTCATGAAACCCCCATTATAAAAAATTTTTAAGTGTAAATTATATATTAACCATATTATTTGTAAATCATGTGATTATGAAGAGTTACCAAATCATGAAGAATTTTCGTCATGAAAGGAACTTCATGAAATCAGATAATTTAACCTTTTTTAAAAAATTACCTATCTCCTTAAAAAATATGGGGCAGTCACCTATTTGTAATCCACCTCCTTCATGAAGAATCTGATCTCACCATGACCTTTTTGTGAACCTATAAATTCATTTTCATGAATCTCTTAGTCTCCACATAACTCTAGTGAAATTTACCAATTCATGAAGCTTCAAATAGTTGTACAGATCATCGTATTCCCATCGTACCTCTTCAATTCTTCATAAAACCTCATTCACAGAGCATGAAAATTTCATGAAAACATATTACGGATTCCATCATTAATCTCCTCATCTCAACGAAAATTTTATCATCATTAAATCCATTCTTTTTCTATATTTTAAAATAGTTAGTTGTGAAAATTTATACTTGAAGAATTTTTATCCTTCCTCCTGATTTTGAGATCTAAAAATTTAAAAAATGCTAAGAAATAATGCCACCTTCAACACTAAGTACACATAGACCATTAGTAATATAATCCTCAAAGCTATTTTATCAACAAAATTTTGATTTACAATGAACAAAAACAATTTGCTTCTAGTTGTGAAGAACCATGGTTCCAATAAACACCACCAATTGTTTTGTTGGAGGATATGTGGTCTCACTGGATTGGCTCATGAAGGATCCATTTTTGGTGTTCATTCTTTTGGGATTATTGTATTTTCAATGTTTTTTATAGTTACCATTTTTTAGTTTTTATCTTTGGTTTGTGATACCATGTTATGCATCATTCCTCTTATGACCTGTTTGGTATCTTTTGTTGTTGATGACATTAGTTTAGTTTTTATTACGCTGCTCTAGATATTTTCTTTTTATCCTATTGACATCGATGATATGGGAATATTCATTCCATTCTATTTTTAGTTCATTCTAGTTTACTAAGGGAAAATCCATTCACAATAGGTTTTTCATTATGGTCGGCGATTTTCACCAAGCCATGATGATCATGAACGCGCTTCACGACTTGTGATTCACTGGCTCAAGTGGTGGGTCAGGTCAAATAGGGTCGTTTCATTACATATGTCATGATTAAAATTCAATAGATTATGATGTCGTGTTCAAAGTAAAAGGTCCATAACTACTAACCCAAAATTCTCATAAAAATGAAATAGTTAAGACCACGAAACAATGTTTTTTATATGTAATTGTTAATAAATGGGTACTAAAATGATATAATAGGATCATATATGATATTATAATTCTGTATATGAGACTTATATCATTTTAATAAATTTATATGTATTTTAATAGAGTGTAAATCACTTTTGGATCAAGTGAAACTCAAGGTAAGGGATTTATGTTATAATCTCATTTTATATAAGGACTGTTTATGATTAAGTTTCTCATGATAAAATATTCGGATCTACCACTCATGAAACTCATGAATTTTCTTATCCTCCATTTATTGATGGAGATTAAATATTTTACCTTTAATTTCCCTCTCTTTAGAACTCAAATACTGAAAGAATCATTTAAAAAAAATCTTACTCTCTTTGATCAAAAATATATTTTCTTCAATATCCATATTTTCTATTTTTTTTGAAAAATGTTTTTAATATTCTTCTATAATTTTTAATTACTTTTTACCCATGATTGACATTTTAAAACTGGTTTTAAATGAAATCTTCTTATCATTTTACGAATGAGGTACTTTTTACTTTTTATTGAAAATATAGTAGGAATATTTGGTTTAACATACACGACATGAATTGAATTTAACAAATTCATGTTCACTCAATGCTTTAAATATCCATTTAAAAGGTTCTTAGGCTATTTTTAGATAAACGTTTTTCTATAATATATGTGCAATTTTTATAATTTAAATAAGTGATTCCAAAGTGAAAGGTAATTTTGATCAAGAAAAGTTATAGTAAACTTTTAAAGGCATTTTTCATCTATGATGACATCATTTGAGGTTACTTATTATTTATTGGGGATATGTTCTATTAATAACATCCAATTTAATTATTTGAATTACTTATAATGATGATGATTTATGGATGATTCTATGAAACCCATTTCATTCGTACATGTTAATTAAGTTATGATGAAACCTTTATGAAACCATTTCTTTTCCCTGTGTTATGTTATGGTGAAAGGATGAAATGTTTATGAAAGCCATATAAATTAAATGGGTTATGCTATTATGAATGTTTTAATATCCTGTGGCACACATATGTTTTATTTTCAGTATGTGATGGGTGGTCTTGGAATTATTTTTCCGTCTAATAAGTTGGGTAAATATGGATATCCCCTGAGATAATTAGTATTGGAATGAGGAGTGAACTCAGTTCAGTAAGGGACACTATCTACTATGATAATGTTTGGAGTGATCCTTGACTAATTTGATAGAATAGGGAGTAAACCCAATCTACCCTGAATATTTTTGTAGTGAGCCTTGACTAATAATTAAATAATTTTTATGCTTTTGTGTATGTCACAAACTTATATCTTATGTTTCTATTATGACATTAAGGCTCATGTTATTTTATTCCATTATGTTTTATATCTTATGAACTACCAAGAACTATTCCACAACTAAAGACTTTGATATAATCTCTCTAGGACATGTGATTAGCCAATAAAAATAGATATTTTAATTTACTTTTAATTGTATTAAATTTTAGTTTTTGATCTTATGGGCCTGAGTTAGTGGATTTTTATTTTGAACATCCATTCTCATCATTTGGGCACTTCATGCCTAATGTACACAAATTCAGGCCCAATGATTCATATGATTTTAAGGAATTTAATTTTCTATATTTTAATTTGATATTTTTTGAAATGTATATACACTTTAATATGAACATTATTCATTCAGGAATCAATAGAGGATTCATAAAAGATGATGGGGATATTTGGAGATGAATGGAAGCAATTATAGAGAAGGTAGATTGGACACCATCCCACTGATGAGAATGTGGGGCCCACAATACAGGCCAAAGGAAGACCGAATTTTGTGGTATTCTAGAATACATATATAAGAACAAATAATTCTTCAGAATCCAGTGCCAATTTGGCCTCCATTATAGAAATTAAGGCGGCCCAAATAGAATATCAAAATCTGGGCCAGAATCTACGGCCCAGAATGTTATCCTAATAAATCGTCCATAACTCCCGATTAACAACTACAAATGGACCTATACTTTACAGTATGTTAGAAGACATCTGGTGATCCATTTTCATCTTCTATGTCCCACTCTAATTCAGCCATCTAGAAGGTCATTTCGATGCGTCTGTTCTGTGGATAGAAACTAGATTCCACTTCGGGTTCAAAGAGGGAATCAATATTTATCCACTACATTCCACCACCCTAAGGCCTAAATTAATTTAATAATTGGGAATACATTGATTGAGACTCGGCATAAGGCTTCCCAATTGTCTATTTATGGCAATACTGGTGAGGGGGAAGTGACATCTCCTGTTTTTGATGTAATATTATTATGCCAAAGTTCATTTGTGATGTTTTCAATTTCCATGTAAGTTTCTTTTTGTATTCCTATGTTATTAATGAATATATTTCTCTTCTATTCTTCCCATTTAATTCATTAAAACTCTATAATCACAAAACAAAGTGATATCTCTGTGTTTTGGTGAATTAGTTCACACATAGGTGTGAATTTCATTCACATACACAGAGGAGTGCTCGTTATTTTTTGCGGTTTTAATTTCTTCAATCCAATTCTTGTAAGACATATTCCACCTACCATTGAGTGTATACCATAAATGGAGGGATAACACTTTAATGGGATGATATTAGGAATATGAAAAGGCTGGATTTAATTTTATTTTATGAACAAATTATTATTAATTGGTTAACCAATTTAAGACATCCATTATTCAGTTCTTTCCACTCTTCATCTTCACTGTGTTTGAGGAAAATAAATCGAAGTACTAAAAACACCATATAACTTGGAGAGATCATGAATTTGATTCTCTAAGTGTGTAAGGGATTATTAAGTGATTTTATTTAGCATCAAACCAGAAAATGATGAAGGTATTGTTACATTGAAAAATGGATTCATCAAGAATTAATAAAACCACCATTGTCAAAAGAAGTAAAATTCATTTAATCCACCACGAGCATAATACTATGATCAACCCATTTTAAATAAATTAAATTCACTTAGGTTTCTTAGTGTTATTTAAAACCATCTATAATCAAATCCATGTTAGCCAGTTCATAGCCAAAAATCCATCTCATAGGTTGTGTATCTTTGGTATCTTCGTAGGTCTCAATGGATTCAACAACCCAAGATAGACTACAAGGACCATTATACCTTCATCTCTTGGGTAAATTTGAGCATGAATCAACATGGTTTTAAAATTTTAGGCTCATTTACTCATACTATTATAGTCATTTTATGCATAATTGATTTTTTATATCTACCATGATTAACTTTACTGAGCATTATAGATCACCCTTTCTTATGCTTCCTTTCCCTGGGTTATGAACAATGGTTTTAAGTAAGATATGTCTAAGATGGGTGATATTTTTGAATAACACAGTGGGAGACTATTTAGATCACTTATGAATAAGTTTTTTATTTATCTATGTTTGTAAATACACTAAAATTATACAATTCAATTTTATAGGAAAATTTTTTGTAATGAATATTCATATAATAGGATATAATATTTAAGTATAAAAACTATAAGTGGACATGGTTTTTTCATAGATATATCTAGGGGTAATAAAACTAAAATGAGTTGGTAAAATATATCTCAGTCATCACTTGAGTACATGGGGATTGTTTCTTTAATGTGCATTTGGTTTGACACTTGATATCTTCATATGCCGTCGTTCATTCCCTACGGTACAATGCAAAGTCAAATTTATGAAACTAAAAGTATCCTTCTTGATTAATTAAGTATGTATTATTGGTAAGTTTGAGGTCAAACCTATAGGGATGGTGAATTAGTTTTATTCGGGTTTTAAGGATTTAATTTTATAAATAATAAGAAAGTGGTGAGAAAAGAGTGATATGAATGGTATTTATTGAAAATAGATTTAAAAATCATGCTAGGGAAATGTAATATTAAGGTTCATCTGAAATTGGATTTTATAGAAAAGGTTGATTCATGATTGGTGTCAAATTTGATATGGGGGAAATCCAATGGTCATGGTATCCTCTCCTTGATTTGACAATATCCTATTTGCCTTGGTCCAGTAATTTAGGGTGTTGATGAATCAAGTTTATCTCAATACCATTTTTAAACATTATTTCCCCTAATGTTGACAATTTTCATGTCTCTTTTAGAGTTATTAGTTGCACAATTTACATGTTCCTTTTAATTAGATTATCAATGATCATGATTAAATAAAAAGGAAGGGATTGGAGGTTGATGAATGAAATCCCCCAAACCTAATACATGAATAGTAAAAAGAATTAAATTCAATGCACCTTCCCCCTTTGATTGAATCACCGTATCACATGGCAGTATTACCACATAATCCTTGAGATGAGAGGTTTATAGGGAAGGATAAAATAAAATAAAATTTATAAATAAAGAAATAACTCAAAGATGGCGCAAAAGCTTCACTATGAGCATTGTTCTGCAGCCAAATCTAAATGTTCTATAGCTGTAGGTAGGCCTTCAATTTATAGGATTTCGATGGGATCTACTCGGATCATTAAACAACATGTAATGTGATTAAACATCATGTAATACAGATCTGAATTTGGTTCTATGTTTTTTTTGTATTTTCTGTAATCTCATTCATAGACTTTGACTATTGACTTATGTCATGACGTGTAACTATATCTCATAACGTGTAATAGATTTGTGACATGGAATTTTATGACTAGGATTAATGGTCTATGGAATTTCATGAACTAATACTATACACTGTGTACTAATGATTCATGAGTTTTCATTCCCTTTTTTGCTCCTGAAAATCATCCTGCCTTGGTTTTGTCACTTTTTCATCTTAGAAGTGCTCCATGATAATTCTAAAAAATTATGTGTCGCACCACTTCTCTTCAATCACGGCACGAAGTGTCGTTTTTCTCCAACATTTTCCCAATTTCTTAAAATTCACCGATTATTTCTAGAAAATGCAAAATAGGTTAAATTTTCTAATATTTAGAATGGATATTTATTTAAGTACACAATTTTATACATTAAAACAATAAAAAATATAGGCATGAGATGCACTTATCAACACTCTCAGAGGATATGCTTGGGATAATTCACATTTTATTTGTAAATCATTATGAAGGATTTTAATAGATAATGATCGTATATAAAATATTTTAAACCCACGATGTCATATATTGAAAATAAGGTTTCATTATTTTGACATCCTATTTATTATTTTTATGATTATGTGGTTTCACACTATAATTATTGTTACTCCCACTATTTTTTGGTTTTATTGAATGGATGGAACTTAAAGGAACTATGATAATGATGAATGTGATAGAAAATTAAATTATTTTTCTCCTAAGACACCAAATTTCATGGTATTTGGAATGAAAAGTCTCATTTCTATGCTTATGCAACATTCATAATCTATGAATCGTGTTAAGGTTTAAAAAAGAAATGGTGGGAACAAAATTCTATTGATTCTTTTATGAGGAATCATACATATTCTTCAAGAAAAACTATTGATCTAATATTTTCTAAAAAATATATTAGTACCACTAAAAATATATTTTCGATTTTCCAATGTTTTGAACAATAAAAAATTATTTTTGTTGTTTAACATCAAGAAGGTGAAATAGATCAATGGAAGAATCTTATTAAGAACATGAGGTATTATGATGAAATTGAATTCATTGAGTGGGATGAGTTTAAGAATTTATTTTTCAATAGTTAATTTAATTATATTCTTTGTATAAAATAGATAAGGAATTACTTTATCTAAAGTATAAGGGTAATGAATGTTTTAGTATCTATGAGGAAAATTTTACAAACAATTTGAGGTACCCTTTTGGTATTATTATCCAAAATGAAATAAAGGTTGATCAAATATTCAATGGGTTAAAAATATGTATCTGAAGAGAGTTAGACATTATATAATTTAGTTTTTGTGAATAAATTGTTCTATGTGATATTATGGTGGATATAAGGATTATTGTTACCTATAAATCTTATAGTTTTGATAAGAAAATAAAGTTGGAGTTCAAAAGAAATTCTAAAAACCATGGATAGTAGAATATTATCTTTTCGTTATGATCTAAGTGTGCAATGAAACATGGAGGAATTTTTATTAAGGATAATAATATAACTATGGAAAATAAGGTCATTATCCAATCAAATTTCAAAGTGATGGGAAGAATAATTTTTTAATGATAGAGAAAAATCATTGTATAATGCACCACCCACATTCTATTGTTTTGAATTCAAGGATTATATGAATTATTCTTACTAGTGATAAAATATGAAGGATAATTGAAATTATCAATGTTATCAACCTATTAATCCAAGAGAAAATGGAAATATCACACGATCACTATTTCTAATATGGGGTATGATAATGAAGTGGTGAAACGTATACTTACCATCCAATCTAGAACTGCTAATATCTTATTAGATTCAAGATCCACCCACTCTTATTTATCTGAAGAATTTTTTAAGGGTATTACAATACCACCTCAATGATTTGATGTTTTATTAGTAGTGGAAAACCATAATAGTGTGATGATCTCTTCTCAAGTATATTATTCTTCTCCCATTGAATATTCTGGGAATGTTATTCATGAAAATCTCATTAATCTCCTTATAGGTTAATATCATTTTATCATAGGAGTGGATTTACATTCCTTATAATAACCCCCCATCAATTTCCGAGGATGGTTAGTAACATATAATATCCTAAACCAACATATTATCAACTTTTATTATGATGATAAATATTAAATTATGATATAAATTATAACCACTACATGGGTCTTAATTCCTATTCAAAGGGGTGCTTATCTCATATGGTTGGAGATACTCAACATTTAAGATATTATATTTGTATGAGAGTTTATTAATGGTTTTTAATAATAATTTCATATTATTTCTTTAAATAATGAAGTTGAGTTTCAAATAGGACTCATAACTAGTGCTACACCTATCTCATCGAATCTATATAGAATATCCCTGATTGAGTTGTAGTAATTAAAGAAGAAACTCCAAGAGAATATTTATACAGGATTTATTTTGAAAAGTGTGTCACATTGGGACACACTTGTTCTTTTTTATTTAGAAGAATGATGGATCCATGTGACTCTGTATTTATTATCTGGAACTTATCAAGATCAAAATCAACAATAATTATGATCTTCCCTGTATTGATGATTTGATTGATTAATTAAAAGGAGATCAATATTTTTCCAATATTGATTTTTGATCTAGATACTATCAGTTGAGATTCAAAAGTGAAGAAATGCCCAAGACAAACTTCTGTATATGGAATGAAAACTATGACTTTATATTGATTGCATTTGGTCTTACTAATTCCCCCATTATATTCATGTATTTAATTAATATAGTCTTTGTATATTACCTTGATCTGTTTATGGCAGTCATTATAGATGACATAGGAAGAGCATGAAGATCACCAAAGGATTTTACTGAATGTCATAAAGAAGTAGAATCTATATGAAAACTTTAGCAAGTGTGAATTTTGGAAATGAAAAGGTTAATTTTTGGGTTATATATTCTCAAGAGAGGGTATATCAGTCAGTAAATCAAATATGGAAGTTATTGAACATTGGACTAGACCAACCAATATATATAAGATGTTCAATTTTTTTGTTTTTTATAGATATTATTTATTCCTGGTAAAGAATTTATCACTGTTGTATAACCCACCCACTAAGTAATCTGGTAAGGGATTCAGTTTCCTTTGGATAGATGAATGTGAGGAAAATTTTAATAAACCTATGAGAGGTTTAGTCATCGCACCTTTTATTTCACCACCATATTATGGATAAGGGTTTTTGATCTATAGTTATTCATTGAAGAAGGGTATTGGATGATTCCTAATGAATAATTTTATGTTGATAGATTATTCCTCCCAAACGATTGAAGGTTCATGAGAAAAATTTACCAACTTATGATTTTCATTTTGCTTTTGTAATTTATGAATTATAGATATTAATTAATTATCTTTATGGGTAATGATGTGATATATATATTGATCATAAAAGTTTAAAGAATATATTCACTTATAATGGTCTAAATATGAATCAACGAATATAGTTGGATTCAATTAAAGATTATGATTATTCAATACTTTAAAAACCTTGGAAGGAAAAAAGGTGGAAGATTATCTAAGTAGAAAATATCATGATAGATTATCTATGATGAGGATAAAAAATATCTAATATTTCTATATTTGTAAAGGATAGATCTATAAATCATGAAGTAATGGGAGAAATATTATCTTTATGAAATTAATATTCAACTATATATCCTCATGAATATTAAAAAGGAATAAAAGGAAGATGTTGAGTGGAACAAGAAGGTGGAAATTTTAATGAGTTTAACATTTTATTTTTATAGAATTTTACAGTTTATGAATCATGTATGTTTCCCATTAATGATTGATTTGAGGAATATGTTTTTGAATAAATCTCATAGTGCATCTTTCTCTATTCACATTGAATGTATGAATAAATATAGATATATAAAAGAGTATTTATGGTGGGAAAATTTTAATAGATATATTTTAGAGTATATATATATATATTTAGTATGTTAGAAAGTTATGGCTGGGATAAAAACTTCTAATGGGATGTTACAACCATTACCCATACTAGAATGGAAATGAGAAAACAACACCATATATATTTTTCTCAAGACTCCCCAAAACATCTAAAGGACATAATGCTATTTGAAATTTAGTTTATTGAATTATGAAGCCAACACAGTTCATTTTTATATGATAAGATTTATCTATTGACAAAATTTCATGAATTTACATTAAGGATGTGGTAAGGTTTTCATGGAGTTCTACATTATATTGTATCAGATCGATATCTAAGGTTTACCTCAATGTTTTGGTGAAGTATTCAGAAATATCTAGATTAAGAGTTATTTTTCAATACAACTTCTAATCTTCAGATATATGGTCAATCAATGAGAACCATTCAAACCATATAGGATATGATGCGATCTTTTTCTAGGGATATTAAAGGGGGTTGGGACAAACAACTTCATTTAGTTGTGTTTTTTCACAAAAAACAGATTTCACTCAATATTTTATATGGATCCTTATGAATCTCTATATAGAAAAAATTGTATAACTCTAATTTGATGCGATAAATTTAGAGAAAGAAGGATATTTGGACCTGGTCCAGCTGAGGGACTATTTGAGAATGTTAGATCTATTCAACATCACATCAACACAAATAGTAGTTGACAAATCATTATGGTGACAATATTCAGTGAGGTATGGAATTAAAAGATAGTCAACCATAATTTATATGAATATAGCCATGGAATAAGGATATGAGATTAATAAATAATGAAAATATGATACCTAGGTATATTAGCCCCTTCGATATTATTGATTGAGTAGGGATGAAAGCTTATCATTTGACACTCCCACTGAACCTATCTCATGTTAATGACGTGTTCCATATACCTCTCATGAGTAAGTACGTATTGATCCTTCACATGTACTAAACTCAACGTTTTTACCACTAGAGAATGATATTTCATATAATGAACAACTAGTAGAAATATTAGATCATAAAGATAAAGTTCTACTGAATAAGAATACTGACTCCGTTAAAGTTCTCTTGAGGAATCAGATATTTGAAGAAGTTACTTAGGATCAGGAGGGTGTGATGAAACTTAGATATCCTAAATTTGTTTATATGAAAGTGATATAATTTTGAAGTAAAAAAATCATTTTATGTGGGGTATAATGTAACACCCTAAGAATTTAAGATATATTTATCTTCAAATAAAATTTCTTCAATAACTTGAAATATATGAAACACCAATTATATATGAACTATAATATAGTTTACCACTATAACATACTGTTGAATGTTAGCAATGAATAGGAAAACCCAAATTTTCATATATATATATATATATATTATATAAATAGAATGTATTGATAAATAAGTACTTGATTTTTAGTAAATACATTATATGCTTTTAAAATACATTTTTTCCTAAAAATTGGTTTTATTTCTTCTTTTGAGAAAATAATATAAATAATTTTTGAAACTTTTAGAAGCATTATATGATAAAATTTAACAAATTTTTAAACCATAATGTAAAAATTAGTTTAGAGTGAGTTTTTTAGAATTTTATAGAATGATTGATTTTTCAATGAAAGGAGAAAAATACCGATTTTTAATGAAGCCCATAATTTATTTTTCAAGAATTTAAAAAGTTATATTTTATTTGAAAATTTTTATAAAAGTAAAACTAGTTAATTTATATTATTAATAATCCAATATATATATATATAATTAATTATATTTTTAATTTTTATGTAAAAACATATATACTTTAGAAAAAAATTGTTTCGGGAAAACTGCTCTCCGTCATGTTTTAAAAGTTTAATTTTTAATTAAATTATTGGAAAATGTGAATTTTATTTTAAAAAAATAATTCAAAAATTTTTAATTATCATTTATAAATTTTTTAATGAGGACACTTTCCTTTTTGTTTCTAATGAATAGTACAAATAGTAAAAAAATCACCGCGGTTAAAGTTAAAACAAGTTCACCAGGGGAATTAAACTAAGAGATAAAGGTAAGTATTGCAATTAAATATGTATAAATCAGATTTTATGGACTTATTTTGACCTATTGAAATAAAATATTCGAATATATGGCCATTTTTAATCATTTGGATTGATACTGGATTTATTATATTCAAGTCTTTTAAGAAATTCCAAGTGTGTCATCTCCACAAATTTTAAAAGGACACCCCTCCCTTCACTTATTTAAAAAACATTGAGCCTTATAGATAGCCCAAAACCTAAAAAATTATATTATAAATATACATATCCATGAATTATAGGATTTAGTCTTCTTAAAATATGATTACAAGGGTTCTTAATAAAGTATCTAAAGGAGGCCAAATGTATGAGAGGTAATCATCTCACCCGACCTCTTCTAAATCATTTATTCTTATAAATCCAATAAATATATTTTATTTATAAAAAACCAAATAAATAAGTATTATAACTATACTAAAAATGTATTTATGACTATGGAACCACCATTATTCACCAACTCTTCCATTAAATGGGAATTTAAATTATCTATCATGCATACATTTAGACTACCGCCTCTATTTAGCGATACAATTCATTTTCCATCACCAAATTTAACAGATGGTTAATATAATGAGTTTAATGTTTATATATGATACTTATGACATAATTATGTTTCTATAATTATAATATCAAATCTAAATTCTTACTGTCCAGACCGTTTGAAATCGATAACGTTGCTCGTGTGTACATGTGGACTACCACCTCCACAAAGCGATCTGATTCGTTTTTCATTTCTACTTACATGGATGGTAATAAGGATATATTTAGTAAATATATATGAGATATATTATATAATAATTAATCTTTAAAGGTGAATTATTATTTACCTTTCATTTATTTCATCCATTAAAATATGATAATATCTTTGATGTATGCATAAGACCTACCGTCTCTAGGAATAGTGAAACTAATTTTCTTATCTATACCATTTATAGATTAATCTAATATACATATATAACTAATATCATTATATATATATATATCATGATTAAAATTATGGAGATTATGGACCCATGATCAAAGTACAAGGACTGGAACTACTAAATTGAAAATCTCATGAAAAATGAAATGGTTAACACATGGAAATGAAAATTTTAACAATGAACTATTAATAAAAGGGTATTGAAATATAATAGGATCATATATGTTATTATAAGTCAGTATGTGAATTTTTTATAGAATTATAATAAATTTTAATTTATTATACATGTGACTAAATCACTTTTAAGTAATTCAAACCTTAGGTAAGATATTTATTTTATAATTTCATTATTTATCAGGATTATTTATGAATAAGTTTCAGATTATAAAATTTCATGATCCAACCCTCATAAATATCATAAATTTTATTATACACTATTTATTTTTATATATTATATTTTTTCTTCTCATTTTTCTCTCTTTAAGAACTCCAAATACCAAATGAAGGTTTTTGAGGAAAATAACAAATATTTCCCTCTATGGTCAAAAATAATTTTCTTACCATATCTGTTTTTTAAACATTTTAATTTTTTTTTAATATTATACCATGATTTTTTAAATTTATTTTTACCCATGATTTAATTTTTATTAAAATTTTTCAATGTAATATTTATTTGTTAACTGAATGAAGTACTTTTAAATTTTTATTGAAAATGAGAATGTAATATTTATTTTAGCATACATAGCAAGAGAATAATTTCTAAATATCATGACAAGTCAGTTAATGGAAGACTACTTTAAAATTTTCCATGTTTATTTTCAAAGAATATTTTTTCCTTAATATTTCTTTTTAATTTTTATAGTTTAATTAATTTATTTAAAGTTTAAAAGTATTCTTTCCTCAAGAAATATTCCATTAAAATTTAAGAGTAATTTTTTATCTATGATAACATTCTTTCATATTACTTTTGATTTACTGGGTATATGGTCAAATGATTCAAACCACTTTTATTCCATGGAAGTATAATGATGAGGATGATTTAATGATGATTATATGAAACTAATTTATTTCCCACATGTTAATTGAGTAACAATGAAACCTTTATGAAGTCTATTTATTTTCCACAATTTATCCTATGATAAGACAATGAAATTTTTATGAAACCCATTTCATTCACATGGGTTATACTATGATGAATGTTTTATGATATTTTGGAAAACACATATATATTTTCATTTTATGAAGGGTGGTACTATAATTATATATCCCTAAAATGCATTTGGTAAAGATAGATATCTTAAGAGACAATTAGGATTGGATTGTGGAGTGAACCCAGTTCAGTAAGGGACTATGTACACTATAATAGTGTGGGGAGTGAACATTGAATTGTAATATGGAATGGGGAATGAACATAATCCACTATTATTGTCTTGGTAGTGATCATTTAAATCTAAGGAAATTATTTTCAATAAGTATGTGTATGCTAAAAACTTATGCATTATACTAATTTTATGCTCCCATGGATCATGTTATTTGATTCATTTAGGATTCATGTCTTATAAAAATCCAAGACTTAATATATGACTCATGTTTTATATATATGATATGTAGGATATGGTTTTCAAATGTTAATATTTTATTATCATACCTTAATTCTCATGTTAGGAATAATTAATCATTGATATACCAATTAATTACCATTACTGAGAACCTAAACTCACCATTTCTTATGTTTTATTCCCTAGGTTATGAATAAAGGTTTTAAGTATGATATATATAATAAGGGTTCTTGTTATGAAAAACTTAGTGTGAGATGATGTAGATCTCTTATGAATAAGTTGTTTATGTATCCATGTTTTGAAATAAACTAAACCTATATGGGTTTAGCATGGAATATAATGTTTTTTAATGAGTATACATCTAATAAGATGTCATATATATGTATAAAAAGTATGTGTTACAATATTAAGGATGTGTTAAGGTTACATTAAGTTCTGCATTCTAATATATCTGATAAAGATATGATGTTTACCTCAATGTTATGGAGAAGTCTTAAACAAGTTCTCGATATGAAGTTATGTTTCAATAATACCTATTATCATCATATAGATGGTCATTCCGAGAGGACCATTCCAAAACTAGAGGATATAACGAGTTATTGATCCATGGATCTCAAAGGTGGTTGGAACCAATACCTTCCTTTGGTGGAATTAACTTATAATAATATATCGCACACAAGCATTCAGATGGATCCTTATGAAGAACTTTATAGTAGGAAGTGTAGAACACTATTGTGTTGAGATTTAGTTAGAGAAATAAATATATTGGGAGCAGAGTTAGAATAAGAAATAGAATATAAGGTTGGATCCATTCTAAAACACATCAAGATAACATAGTAAATAGAAAAGTTTTGATGAAAATAATCAATACGATCTTGAGTTTAAAGTTGATGAAAATGAATTCTTATGAATACCTAATTGGAGAAAGGTTACACGATTTGGAAAGAATGGAAATAAGATTACTAGATATATCTGTATTTTAAAAATTCTCAATCCTATAGGGATGGTTTCTTATCACTTAATGCTTCCACAGAATCTCTCTCAAGTTCACTATGTCTTTCATGTATCTCTTCTGAGGAAGTACATAACTGATCCTTCACATGGATTGAACTCAGAGGTCATAAAATTGGAGCATGATATAAACTATGAAAAACATTATTATAAATCATTGATAAACTTATATGGAATAAGAATACATACTTGGTTAATGTTCATTGGAGTAATTGGAAATTCGAGGATCCTATATGAAAACTTGAGGATGTGATGAAGAAAAGGTATCATAATTTATTTACATCATAGTGATTAAATTTCATGGTATAAATTAATTTTAAGTGGGTTATAATGAAACACCCATATATTTTATGATATATTTATCTTTAAATAGATGTAATTACTTTGATATCTTGCATTACATATAACACTGAGTTTAAATGAACCGTGAAATACAATTGACTTATTATTGTTTCTTATGATATTTATCACATATTCATGGGATTTTAGGGTTGTAATATACCAACTAAGTTATTAAAAATTAATTTTTAGACTTCTATAAAATTATTTAAATAGTTATTAGTTGTTTATGGAAATAAAATAATAGCATTTGAAGGTTAAGAGATATGTTTTTATGAAAAAACTATTTTTTTATGAAATTTTTGTTTATCATTATAAATTAAATTGATGAATATTTATGAATGATTTTAATGAAATTATTAAATAATATATTCAATAAAATATTCTAAAATTCATGTAATTATTGTTTTTAGGAATTGAATGAGAATAAAGTGAGTTTTTGCTTCAAAAATATATTTTCTTCAAAATGGTTTTATTGTATTTATTGTGAATATTATAATTAATTTATAAAAATTATATAAATGAAATAAGAAAAAATATATATAATTTTTAAAATCATCATTTCATAATATTCATAAGATGATTTTTTTAGATTTGTTTTGAAATTTTGTTTTCTGAGTGAATAGTGAAATACCAATTTTTCAAATACATTCACTTTTATGACATTATTTTGATGTAAGATTAAATTAATAACTTTTAAAAAATTTATAATGAAAAAAATAATTTTCTAGAATAAAATAATTCTTTAAAACATGTTTTTTTTAATTTTAAACCCCAATATTGACTTTTGTGGGAATAAGCTATATTTAATTCAAATTAACATTTTATTTTTGGGACTTTTCGTTTAATTTCATGGTTGGATGGTTCCATTCAATTTTGGGTTGATAAAAAATTATAAAAAGATTAATATTCTTATTAAATAAACAAAAAATTTAACCCAAATGTTTTTCTTGATTTCAATGTAATATTATTTTTACCTTGAAATTTAGTGTTTTCCTAAAATATTTTTTTAAATCAATTCATGTTCTTATATTTAAAGTAATTTATACCACCTATAGAAATTGAATATGATAAAATGTAATCAAAATATTTTATCATTATATCCAAAATTTGATGGATCACCCCATTTATTTGTTTCATATAAATATATTATCATGGTAAAAAGTTAAGATATCATGGTTCATGTTAAAATGTGTCAGATATGGTTTAACTAGGAGATAAGGCTTAAAATGTCTCCAAAATAGGTCTAAATGTGAATGGTTGTGTTTATTTCAAACCTATATCATCTTATATTTCAATTTAAGGTGCCTTGTTTCCACTATTTATGATTATGATATATATATATATATTACATTTAAATATTTTATGTATTTCCAAGTGTGTCCTTCCCTCACATATAAAAGGGAAAAATGTTCCTCACTTATTCAAAACCTCTCATCCTTTAAAATCATAAAATTCCCACCCTAATACTTTTATATGTTACTTAACATAATCCTAGAGTCTTCTATATCCCTATAATACCATCCTAAGAAGGTTTAAGGTGTAGGCCAAAGTTAGTATCTCAAGGAAGAGGTAATCATATTACCCGACTCTTTCAATGTTTATCTGTTTTTATAATTCTTATAAATATATATTATCAATCCTAAAATAATTATATTATTTTCATAAATATACTTATATGTTATTATAATTATTGGAAAAAAAATTGTACCTCTTTTTTATCAAATGGGGAATGAAAATATTGCTCGTGTATACGCGTGGACTTCCACCTTCATGTAGTAATGCGATTAATCTCCCATAATCACTTAAATATGATGGTTATAATGACGAATTTAATTAATATATATGATATTATTATATTTATTAAACTTGAATTATTATTCATCTATTTTAATTTCATCCAATGAATAGTATAAACATCACTTCGGCGTACATACAACTACTTCGACCATGAAGTAATGTAATTATTTTTTCCTAATTAATTTATATTAATGGTTATACATATATAATTAAAATATATTATATTAATATAATGATTAATATTCTAGGAATTATGAAACCATGATCAATATTTGAGGGCCATAACTACCGAATCCAAACATACATGAAAAATGAAAAAGTTAAAACTAGAAATGATGATGATAATGAGAGATTATTAATGAACTTTTGATAATATGTTATAAATAAATCATTTATGATATTTTAATTATTTATATGGTTAATTTATATAATTATAATAAATATAAATTTATTATATTGGCAGGTAAAAGTGCTTATGAAGTAAGTCAAACGTGGGTTATGGGTTTTATGTTAAAATATCACTTTATAACGAGATTGTTTATGAAAAAAATTTATGATTATGAAGTAATATGATACATAATTAAGAAAATTTATGTATTTAATTATCCAATTTTTATTTAATGATATTATAATTTTCCCCCCATTTATCTCTCTCGACATTCTAAACAATATGAAATAATTATTTTAAGGAAATGTGACATTATTTTTCTTCTTTGGTCGATATGTTTTTATTATGAGTCCATATTTTCATTAAAACGTTTTTAATAATATATTTAATACTTAAGAATAATTAATTTAATTTATTTTAACCCATTTTTGACCTTATATAAAATGTTTTAAGAGGAATCGTCTTGTCATTTTCCAAATGAGGTATTTTTTACCAAAGGTTTGAAAAAAATATTTGTTTTAACTTATACTGAAGAAAATACTTTTCCCACCATTAAGAAAAATATTTTAATTTATTCTCCCTTTATAAGTTTCAATATTTATTTTCAAAGAAAATATTTTTCCAAATATTCTTTAAATTTTTAGATTTTAAATAATTGATTTAAAAATGAAAATGTTATTTTTCTCAAGAAATGTTTTAGAGAAATTTTAAAGGTATTTCATCTTTGAAAAAATGAATTCACATTAATTATTCTTAAAACGTTATATAGTCCAATGTTACCCTATTTATTCATTTTAAGTATGGTTTTTGACTAAGATGTTGAGAACCTGATAAAACCCACTTTATTTTCTATGATTTATGTTATAATGAAATGATAAATGTTTATATTATTGTGTGGAACACATATGAATATATTATGTTTATAAGATGGGTGGGTCCATTGTATTCCTCTAATTAATTGGGAAGTGATTAATGATTAGGAGATCAAAGGGTAAACAAGGGGTTATCCCATTCCAGAAATTAGGTACACTAGAGGTTATCCCAATCCCCAAGCTTATAAATGGGCGGTTAGATCAAACCTAGCATGTGATGTATGTCTTGGTGGGTAGACTTGACCTAATATTTATATGATTATAATTATGGAACACATTTCATTTCACTATCTATGAAATGTTTCTTGGCTTATTATATAATGTCATGGCTCATGGCCTTTTATTATTATATGAGCCATGTCTTATGATCTTCCAAATCCCCAAGTCACTATCATGATTTATTAATTATTGAGTATGAATATCAAATGTTATTGATCTCACACACTCATGTACATGATTCACATATATATGATATTTGATTAAAATATCATATGTTTACCTATAATGAGCATATGATATAACCCTTTATTATATTTATTTTCCCCAAGTAATGAAGAATGGTTTTAATTATGTGATGTCTAAGAAGTGTTCTTTGTAGAGAACCTTATAGGATTTTTTGAAGACCAATCATGAAAACGTTTATTATATATCTTGTCTTAAAAGAGACAAAACCTTTACAATTATAATTCATCTATTATTATGAGTTTTATTGAATATTTATCCAAATTGAGGTAATATTTATGTATGTAAATGTTAGGTAACCTGAAATATAATAAAATTATTATAAAATTATTACCTTTTTTATATAATATCAAAAAATAATGTCTAACCATTTATTATTAAATATATAAATAAAATTTTAAAAACATTTATTAGTAAAGTCGATTTAAAAAATCCAAAAAATATGAATTTTGAAATTTATTAAATTCATTCTATATTTAAAAATATTTAACCTTTTGAAAAATAAATTTTTAATAAATGAAAATAAAAAAACAACACAAATGAAAAATGTTGGTATATGAAAAGTCCAACTGCCAGGGAACGAGGATTCAATTTATTTCACACAAGGGGGAGGTTTTCACATGAATATAGACCAATGGTTTTTATATAGATAGATTTAGGAAACCATCCCACTCGTACTATCTTCTAGAGTGATCCAAGTACTAGGTAACCAATATCACTCCCTGATGAATCCCTAGGGAGACATATTATACAATTCTATCCTAGATAATACAGAATGGTAAAAATATTTTCACATCACTACCTAAACTATCTCATGTGTTTCATGGTAGGTTAAATCCTTTTCAGGAAGTGAATCCTAGGAAATATTTGACGACCCTCTCATGAGACACCACTTTTTCAAAATCAAATGTAGTGTATCCTAGTTATGATTATTCTTAAATTTCACATCCCATGAACCCAAGGCATTGGGTATCCAACTCTTTAATAGTCCTATAATGCAATGATACCTATTTATAAACTAGTTTCTATTGCACTCCTTGATTCCAATACCATGAATTTAGATTTTCAAAGCATCTTAGACCATTTATGTAAAGTATTTCTTGACCATAAGGATTATACTAGAAAATTTTCCATGGATCATCAAAAAATAATAAGATAAATAACATCAACATTTTAATAAGTGATAATGTGAATATCTACATCCTCTTCACATATTATAAGTAAATTGGGAAGCACTATAAAATATAATTATCCATGTTTGTTATTGTAATCTCACCAATTCTACCACATAAAGTCATGCTGAAATTTCCATCAAAATATATTACATTATTGTAATTTAATGATATTATATTCATACTACATAACTTAGTTTAACAACATCTAAATAAATGAGGCAATTCACTCATAAATGTAAATGAAATTTCCTCCCTATTTGATTGAGGTATACATAGCAGTAGAAATATAAAAAATTATAATAAAATGCGATTCTTTACCTTATAAGAGGTAAGAAATCAAACCTTATTATCCATTTATATCTTAATACAATCTTATTTTAACAAGGTGGTTGTGTATTGGATTTATTAAAAATTGTTGTTTTATTTTTTGATAGTTAGTTATGTCTGACATTTGGTGACTTGTGATATGGAAGAAGAAGAGGATGATTACCATTAACATGAGAACCACATATGTGTTGTTGAGGTTTCATGAAAATTACATAATTGGAAATGGATTTTAAAGATCACCATGTTAAATATGGTGAGGAATACTTGAAGGAACAAAAATTGGTAAATGGTTCAGATTGGGAATAAAGACACCTTGATACTTCTATATATCATGGTCATGACATGGGGAAATTACGAGTTGGATCATGATGAGGAAAATGAAATTGGGAGACTATTTATGTGATTAACATTACTTATTATATTCCACAAAGGTATTATAAGAATTTTGGTTATGGATGGAATGGTTTTGAAGAATAAAAAATAGGATTTGAGTGACAGAATCCCATCATTCTGCAATGGTAGTGATCACACTATAAAGGGAATCTATGTTAGATTCAAATGTGATAAAAAATGATAATAGTGGGATTAAATATAAGGTCTATCATATATGTAATATTAAACCAGATTCAACCACGATGTGAGAATATACACAACTTTTTGAAGTGAGTTATAGATAAATAAATAAAGATGGAGCTAAAAGAGTGTTTCTCCATAGAAAAGAATACCATACCACAATACAAGATATTTGAGGTTAAATATACTCTATATAATATTAATAATGTTCTGAAGATTAAATAAATCATGGAAATAAATAATTACCCTTCCATAAAGTCAATTATCTTGATTTGAGGCCAATTGTAGAAGATTAAATAAATATAGGTTTGGAAAAGAGTTTCACTATGAAGTAGTAAACCATGAGACAATCCATGCTAAATGAGAATAAATCTTTTTTGATGAGTTTTTTGTGAGGATAGTTCCACCCAATAGTTCATGACTCTAAGAGAATTGTTTGATTCTATTATTTTAAAGATTAATTGATCCTTCCATAGTAAGGATGTTCACATCGTAACTAGTCAATTGTTGAGAAGGATTTTTCCTTTATACAGTGGATGTACCTTACGAGGTTCATATTTAGAATAATCCCAAAGACATGGGATTACAGTGGATATAATTATTTTCATCATGAATTTTTACTTCAATCTTAAATAGGTTTAATGATCAATTATATTTATAGAATCACTGTATGACCTTTAAAGAGGTTTAAATGAAATATTCTATAACAAACCTACTCTTTATCACACATTAGTTAATTATTTATTACCTAATTTTACACATAATAAAACCTGTAATATTTAGTAGTCTACTGTCTTTGTGAATAAGGTACAATACATAACAACTTAAAATATAAAATACACCACCTTTATTGAAAACATCATTAACACAGTCATCATATTCCATCGAACTTAAAACTCCATGGGATAACCTATGGACATTCATGAGAAAGGGGTAAGATAAAATACCTGTAAGGTTATAAACAAGGAATAACATGAATAAGATAATACATGTTAGTGAATAGGAATATAAATGGGTCATAAAAGGGGTGATAATCATAAACATGAACTATAGGACATGATATAACATGATAACATGGGAAATATAACAATAACTTAAAAAACTGCATCGTAAAAATAGGTCAAGGATAACTTCCATGAAATCATAATGGAAAAATCCCCATAAAGGAATTAGTTTTACTCCCTATGCAAACATAATGTCTCATGAGACTAAACATTACCAAATGCAATAGAGCATTATAAATTCCAGGAGCACCCATGACTTTTATTTCATTCTTATGCTTAAGTGCACAAATAGATCATACAACATGGATTCATTTTTCATCATATTTTATTAAATGATCATGGTGTGTGTAATAAATTAATATAAGTACCATTTCAAATAAATATAGGTGTTTAAATATTAACACCATTGATAGGAAATGTGTATCTTATCCACTACACAATTGTTTTGGTATGGAAATTACAATAATATTTCGGTATCATAAAGACTTCACTTAAAAATTAATAAAATGGGTTTATGAGATATAGAGGGGTGTATCATAATTTTTAAATCAAATGAGAAATAATAGGGACATTTAAAGGCATATCCCAACATTAAGAATTCAAAACTAGAAGTAAAAATATATTAATGAAACATTAATTATGAGGAAAAACAAAGAACCCTTACTTGAGTATGAAAATCCAAATGCTTTGCAGGGGATTCATGAGAGCTTGGGGGAACCATGAGAGGACTCTAGAGATGGTATTTTAGAATAATTATTTCAACCTATACTTTTTATTAAAGAGAAGTGGGAGATTTGGTGGATTTATATTAAAAATGAATTGGGAATTCTTTTTCATTTCTCAAACATAGGTTTTGGACTCTATATAATAAAATAACCAAAAACACAAACCATACTCTGGTTTTTCCAGATGGTTTCTTCAAAATGGTATTGGTTTACATTATTTTTTATGTATATGGGAAAAAATATTAAAATAATCCCCTTTCTAATTTTGAGGCGAGTCATACTCTTAAAAAAATGATTGTAAAATATTAATATATATTAATGGTTTTTGTGGATTCATAATGGCTTTTTAAATTTATTAAATAAACATAAAATCTCATTATAATAAATATTAAACGTATATTTTGTGTGGATTCCCTTTATAGTATTTATTACATCACTTTTTCATCATTATAAAGTCAAAATACACACTGTTTATTTATATGGTATTTAATTGTTACCCGAAAAACCATTGTCGCAAAAAATTATAAAAAATTCACCATTTGATAAGTTATAAATTCTGATTCCAAAAACAATATTCATTTTATGAAAATAATTTCAATAATATTTCCATTTTTAGTTTTAAATTAAGAATCAATATTTATTGAGAAATAATGTATTTTTTTGACAAAAACAGTTTTCAAACCCTATAAAAAATATATTTTACATCATAAAAAATATATGATATTTTATATTTAAAAAAGTTATCAAATAAAAATATTTTATAAAATTAACATTTATTTAAAAAATACATTAATTCATGAAAATAAATGCCTTAATTGAATATGAATATTACCAAAAAATACAATTTGTGCTTTATTGTATCAAATTAGAAATCATTTAAATTGTAAAAATAAAATAATGAAAATATATTAATTATTCTATAAAAAATACTATACATAATTATATTTCTAGGGTCTTTCTATATATCCCTTTAACATAGCAGAAAACTCTTTAAGGGTAATGTGCCTGACTGTGAGAGTTTCATGGGCTGGTTCGACAAACATGGTTTGGGTCATGATCTCGATGACCTTGAACATCTTCTATAAATGATTTATCTCATGCTTAATTTATTAGATATCAACTTGGGATTATCCAAGGGAATATTCTTATGACACTATCTCCCTTGGAAGATCTGATAAATGGTATTCATAGTGTAAAATCCTACAAGTTGAGGCCATTACTTCCTTTTCCTGTGTCAATTAGATTTGTTAAAAACCAATACTTATACTAATCATGTGATCATTATTAAATGGATATATTATCAAAGTTAAAGATGATTAATAGTATTTTAAATGTTATAAGATAAAACCAAATATATTCATGTGTTTTTTATATCCATATTACATAATAATACATTTTATTAATTCATATGGGTAATTTTATTTATAAAAGTTCGGGTCATTATAATATTCCCTTATTCTGAAATTACACCCTTGAAATTTCAATTTCCCACACTAAAATAGATGAGGGTAACTTTATTTCATCCCCACCTCTAGTTTTGATGTCACTTCTTCAAGCTTATGGTTTCTCCATAGCACTTTCACAAGGGGAATTTTCTTATTTCACATTACTTTGTATCTACATTCTAATATTTTCATTGACTACTCTTCATAGGAAAGATCATTGTCCCACGATACCACTTATGGATTTACTACATGTGAGATATTTGGTATGTACTTCTTTAATAGGGATACACAGAATACATCATGTACTTGAGATAGGTTATGTTAGAGTGCTATTCAAAAGACTAATGATATGATGTGATCAAGGATCTCAAAGTGGATGATGTATCTTGGACTAAGTTTTCCATTCTTCGCAAATCTTATCACATTATTTCATGTAAATATTTAGAGTAATGAGATGTCTCCAACATCAAACTATATGTCTCATTGGAGATTGTCATCATAGCTCTTCTTTTGAATCTGATGAGCCTTTATATGTTGTTGAATGGTCTTAATTTTGTTGTCCATTTCATTGACCATTTTAGGAATTAGTTATTTTTATTTCCCAACTTCATCCTAGTCAACAAATTTTCTTCACTTATTCCCATAAAGGGCTTCATAGGGATATATTTATAATGCTTGAGAGGAAAGTGTTCTTATAAGATTACTCGACAAGAGGTAAATGTTAGTCCCATCCACCTTTAAAGTCTATATAACATGATCTCAACATGTCTTCTAGTGTATGAATAGTCCACTCAGACTGGTTATCAGTTTGAGGATGATAATCCATACTAAACTTCATATTTGTATTTAGATAATTTTGGATACCTTTCTAGAACATTGATTTGAATCTTAGATCTCAATCAGATATAATCGATAATGATACTCCATGAAGCCTTATCACTTCTATGATTTATATTCGTGCAAGTTGATCGAGTGAAAAGTTCTTTAAAATTTAAATATTGTGAGCTATATTTATAAGATGATCCAAAACAACCCATATAGAACTTTTTCCTTTATATGTATTTGAAATTTTTGTGACAAGTTATATAGTGATGTTTTCCCATTTACATGTTGGTATGGGAAATGGTTGCATCATCTTCTTAGACTGTTGTCTTTTGGCCTCCACTTGCTGACATACCGGGCACTTTGATGTATATTCTGTGATTCCTAACTTTATATTGTCCTATCAATATTTCTATTATAGATCTCAATATGTCTTCATTCTTCAATGAGGTAGAGATAATGTCAAACTATGTATATCATCCAACGGATCCAGGTTTAAATTGTGATTTTATGGTACACATATCCCTGACCCAAATCTTACAACTCCTTCTTTATTAACATTGATGCCCGATGATTTCCCTTTTCTTAAATTTTATACAGTCTTATGAATTCAAACATTTTCTCTTTGAGCATCCATTATTTTCTCCTTAAGGGACGATTGAGAAATCATTTTTCAAAAGATTTATGATCTTCCATTCTTTATGATTCCCAAGTCCATATTTTCTAAATCTAAGAAGATCAGATCCACCTCAATTCTCAATAATGATAGAATTTCTGGATGCTTTTATACTCAGAGCATCTTCCACTATATTCACTTTCCTATGATGATAGTGTATTGAGAATTCATAGTCCTTAATCATATCTAACAATCTTTTTTGGATAATATTCCTCCCTTTCTTTTTGAATATATAATTGAGGATTTCTTGATCTGTATATATATTTCATACATCTCCCCAAAGAGATAATAACACCAAATTTCCATTATGAAGATCATTGCAGCCAACTCTTGATCATTTATTGGGTAGTTCCGGTCTTAAACATTCAACTACCTTAAAGCACTATCTTTACCATTTTCATTTTCCATTAACAAATATCCTAAGAGCTTCTTGAAAAATCATTGAATACCATGAAAATTTTTCCACTAATGGGTATTGTGAGTGTATGTGCAGTGATAAGCCTCATTTTCCTCTCCTTGAATATCTCTTCACATTAATCATTCTAATTAAAATTTACTACCTTCGAAGTTAACTTTCTAAAAGGGTTTTAAAATCACAAGAAATTTCTCACAAATTAGTTATAATACCTAGCTAACCCAAGGAAACTGTGGATATATATCATAGATGTAAGAATTTACTATCCTTTAATTTCTTTTTTCTTTGAATGTTTTATATATATCCCATTTCTTGTGATTATTTTCCCCATAAAAGTTACTTCCTTCAACCATAACTGACATTTTTTTGTATAAGGCATAATGATTTTCCGTTCGTAAGGTCATTAGCATAGTGCACCGATACTCTTTATACAAATCCTTTATTTGGGAGTATATTAGAATATTATCTATAAAGAATACCAAAAATTAGCCTAGGTAATATCTAAATACTCTATTCATTATGTCCATGAATATTTATAGATCATTAGTGAGTCTGAATTGCATTACTACGAACTCATAGTGCTCGTACCTCGTAGGAAAAGAAATCTTGAGCATACCCTCCTTCACCCTAACTTGGTAATAACCCAAGCACATATCCACCATAGATAAGTATTTTTCTCCACATAGATTATATAACAATTCATCAATTCATGGAAAAGGATAATTTTTATTTATAATGATCTTATTGAGCTCACAATAATCAATCTAAAGGCGCATTGACCGAAACTTTTTCTTGATAAAGGGGACTGGTTCACCCCATAGTGAAGCACATGTGCATATGAATCCTTTATCCATATTCTCATATATTTATTTATTCATCTCTTAAAGTTCGACAACAGCTATTATACATATATTCTTGGATAATGATAATGCCCTGGACAAATGATCAATTGAAAATTTAACCTCTCGGCCAGGAGGAAGACCATACAATTCCTCGGGAAACACATGAGTTTATTCCCTCACAATGGGTATATATTCTAGGCGGATTACATCCTTATAATTAATCATTTGATCTAGATACACTTTGTCATAGGAAAATAATATCCATTCTTGAGATGTCTGTGCTAAAGAAGATTCATCCTTCTCCTTGCACTTGTATATAATTAGGGAACTATTCTCAATACAGAGAGTGATTTTATTCTTGTAGAAATTTATGTTGGATCTATATTGAGAATTCTATTTCCTTCCCATAAGTGCATCAAATTACACTAAAGGGGGTATAAAAAGGGTAATTGGGAAGTTCATCCCACAAACATTGATAGGGGAAGAGTTATATACTTCAGATGTAATAATTTCCCTATATTCTGTTTTCACGGAATGCACCACTTCCATTCTTTGAGGTGGTGCTTGAACAGTTCTACTAAACTTTTTTGATATGAATGAATGAGTAAAATGAGAAGAAAAAGGTACATTGACTATTATTGAATTAATAACTATCATACCTATCACCAATTCATTTTCGAGATCCACTATGGTAGTTTAGATGAAAAAATCACTCGCTTGCTGCCTTTGAGGTTATTTGTTGTCTATGAAAAACCATGTCTTGGTGTATTGATTTACAAAGTGAATTGGTTCCTTCAAGTTGAATCAATGAAAAATTAACTGAGGGTTTACTGGTGCATTCATTTCCTCCATCGTACTGGTGGGTTTCTCTTGTCGGAAATCACTAGCTTGGTTTCCTCCATTCCCACACCTAAATCATTTCCTTGTTCCACAGAGAAAATTTCTAATGTGTTTCTTAACACACTTTTGATAAGTGGGATATTTAAATTTCTTGGAACGGTTATATTTTTCCATTAAAACACTACAATTAAAATCAAAATTTCAATTATAATCCCAATGAGACCCTTGAGATTCGCCTATCTCTATTTTGATTTTGAGATAACATTAGTAAGTTTCCTCATAGTTATCAGTGTCTCATATCTCCAGGGATTTTCATATAATATGTTTTGTCCCACTAAAGAAGAGGTAAACATTTCAATTAGATGTAATGATAAATCTAGAGGTTTATCAAGAAAGTCTTTTGATTTTTTCCTCATACACCTTGATATATTCACTATCTTTTTTCTTAAGGGGGAGTAAATTCCTTTCCATTTTATGTTGAAGAGTGTGAAGACAATATATATTGAAAAATATTTTTTTGGCATTATTTCTACCCCATTGCTTCAAAATCTTCCTAAGGATTTATATTATTGACCAATTTACACTACTGATCAGCTTCGCCCACCATACGATAAGAATTCAGCATAACCTTCTCTTATTTGGAACATTTAAGGAGGGAGAATATCTTCTCAAAGGGTTTGATCCATTTTTTTACAATTAAGGAATCATATGATGCATTGAAATCCAGAGGCCTTTATCGCACAAAGACCTCAACTATAGCTTGTTATCTTTTAGGGGGATTTGGATGATCCCTATAATCTAGTTTTTTATTCAGAACCTAATTCATCTAGAGAGTATCGTCATAAAGTTCACGATTCCCACTCCCATCGGGTTGGGCATCTCATTGGGGTAGTCATCACATTTCCAATCACATTTATTGTTTACCCAATTCCTTTTATTTATTTCTATTTTCAATAATAAAAGGAAAATCATGGTTGATTATTTTAAAAACCATTAAATACATAAGAGGGAATTCAATAACCTTAAAGGGATAACATAGAAATTATAATTATTTATTAACTTATGAATTTATAGGGTTCAATCTTGGTTATCTAGGATCTATTTCCTAACATATAATTTTATGGGAGTTTTTATTCTTCCCATAATAATAGTTTGTAATGATATTTTAAATTTACCAAAGAATATCCCTCTAGAGTGTCCAAACAGTTGTGTGGAAAGGCCTGTTTCTATGCACCAGTTCCTAACTGAGTCTAGATCAATGAGGTGTTTTTGGGGTTTACCCCTATGTACATATATGATAGAGCCACATCTACTTGTAGTATCCAGATAAGGAAATATTTTCAGGATAAACCACTTACTCTATACTTACCAAAATTTATGTATTTTTTCTTAGAATTTGTCTTATCCCTAATAATTTCTCTATAGTTTTATAATCATTATCCTAAAATAAATAAACTTTTCCTTTGATACAAATTATAAAAAACCTACTATTTAATGAACATTAAGTTATGATTTATAATAAAAGATCACACATAATACAACCTAGAAGATCGATAAGTCTTGTGTATTTATCAATTAGGTATATTACATAACAACTTAAAATAGAAAATACATCATCTTTATAGAAAAAATCCTTAATATAATCATAATATTCCATCAAATGTAAAACTGCATGGGATAACCCTGGGACATTCATAAGAAAGGGTAAATTAAAAATAGGAGGGAATCAACAAGGAATAAAATTAAAAATAAAATATATTTTATACAATATTCATATCAAGGGGGATTAAAATGGGTTAGAATTATAAACATGAACATTTAGACCTGATATAACATGATTGTTGGATCTGAATCTACGGATTACACACAAGAGGGGGGTGAATTGTGTCTTTTCAAAATTATTACAATCTCTTCAATTTAGACAAATTCTGTCCACTATGCTTTAGCATGATTAAATATGCAGCGGAAAAAGTAAAAGCATGAACACACGGATGTATAGTGGTTCGGGGAACAGAAGGCCCCTAGTCCACTCCACCAACGCTCAAATCCACGAGCTTGGAGATTTTCACTATCTGGTCCTCGTTTCCACAGACCTGTTCACAACTGAGTACCGGCAGTTGACACCTTTACAAGTTTCAGGCAAACACAGCCTTCCGGGTTCAAACACGAACCCACACAGCTTAGAACGAGAAGATGATCACTCAAAAATAAAAAGGGTTTCGATAAAGAAAACACTTCTCCAGTTGTTCTTCACAATTGCAATAGAATGCAATTGACAGTAGATAGATCGTCGTCTTCAGAAAATAAAGATCTGTAATCAAAACAGTTCTGAGTCGATCCAGTTGTAATAGATATTACAAGAAACTTCACAACTTCAGCAGCAGTAGATTCACAACAGATAGTCGATGTAGAACACGTGAATCTGCTATCAAGATCTTCCTTCGGTAATAAAGGTTTTACACTTCTTCTCGATCACCAGAAAAGAACGCCTTTACACAGTCTCTGTTTCTTGCTCGTTAAAAGATCATTCTGTATATTTCATACACTTTCCTGTGTATATATATATATCCGAAGTTTCCAAGATAGAACATATATATTCAAATCTGAGAAAATCTTTCGCATAAATAGATCCATGAAAATCTCCTTTAGATTCGCGATATTAAAAAGAAATAACAGAGCCATTGTAACTCCCCTGAAGAATCGGCATAAAAAGCTCCGTTTAAATCAATCATTAATCCGTTGAAAATCGTCTTTGATTCCGTCAAAGTCGTACTTAAGAATCAGCTTGAAATCCGCTTAATAAACCGCCTGTTTGACCAATGTAAAAGGAAATACCGTCTGTCAAAAATATCCCGACGCCAAATGTAGGGTTGATGACGTGGCTCCAAACGTAGGGTTCACAAACGTAAGGTTCACAACGTAAGGTTCACAAACATATTTTCTCTTTAGCATTCAAACGTAGGGTTGATCATCCATACTTTGTCTTGCTTCAACTCTCCAAAGAACGTACGGTTGATTATAAAAGTAAGGTTGATGATCCATACTTTTGAGAAACAAACTCAACACTGAAAACTAACGTACAGTTTCTCTTCCATACTTGTCTAACAACAAAAACGTAAGGTTCCTTCCAAACGTAATGTTCTTCTTCCATACTTTTCAACAACGTAAGGTTCATTAACCATACGTTTCAAAATAACGTAAGGTTCCTTAACCATACGTTTCTTTTAACATAAAAAGTAAACTTTTCATCCATACGTTGCATTCATCAACGTAGGGTATGAACAGTGATTCCAGTATGCGCTAAAACTGATCTCTCACTACAGTGATTCCAGAACGCGCTAAAATTGATCTCGCGCTACAGTGATTCCATAACGCGCTAAAATTGATCTCACGCTACAGTGATTCCAGAACGCGCTAAAATTGATCTCGGAATAAAATAAATAAATAAAATAAATTCCTGCAAAATACTCAACGAAATAATTAGTAAATAATTAAGGGTATTTGTGAGCATCAAAATCATCATGAAGAGATAGAGTATTATTTAAAATAATCTCCCCCTTTAAAAAACATTATTTTGAATTGTTTGAAAACAATACATTGCTCAACAATCTCCCCCTTTTTGATGATCACAAAACCCATAAAAATAATAGAACTAATTTAATTGCAATCTTTATTGAAAAATTAGTTTTATAAAATTTTAGAATTTTGAAAGGATTAAAACAATATTTAACTATAATAAAATTTCTCCCCCATAAAAATAAATTTTCAGCTAAAAATAGATAAAAGATAAATATCGTATATATCCAAATTCTCCCACATATCCAAATTTCTTCATAGGAAACAAATGAATTTAAATGTTGTGTTTATCCAAATTCTCCCCCTTTTTGTGATATCAAAAAGAATGAAAAATTACGGATTTGAACACATTCAATATTGCACTGAATTATAAATAAATGCTATAATTAACTGTGTATGAATAAGTGAATTTGTTATACTGGCTAACTCAATCATAAATCAATAAACAAAAAAACAAAAAAAAAAAGAAAAGAATTTTCATTCACAAGCTGTTATATATAAACGATTGTGATATACAGAGGAATCAAGGTTCATAGATAAGACAGGGAAAAAGGTGTCTATTTCCTTTGAATCGCGGTCTTTATCTCTGTAAAGTGTTCCCTGAGCCTCTTCATCATCCCATCTCCTAACTTGATGATAAGATCTCTGTTCTCTTGAGTCATATGAATATCTTCAATCAAATTAACTCTGAAAAACTCATGCATTCTTTCTTCTTTTTCAACAAAAAGAGCCAGTTTTTCTGATAACTGATTCAAAAGAATCCTAATCGGTTGCTCTCCAGATGTCAACTGATCCACTAAAAATTTCTGATTATCTAGAAAAACTGACAAAGGGGCACTATTACACTGAAGATCGTGTAATCTGTCACTCATATTGCTCAGTGCTCCAGTAATTTCTTGAAATCTCCGAATCAAATCAGGTGAAGAGCCTGATCCACTCACAACACTGTTTGCAACAAACTCAAATTTATTCTCCATGTAAATCTTCAACTCAGATAAATCATCTTTCTTTACCATCTCTGATTTTAACTGATCAACAGCATGCAGCATATCAGTCTTAAACAAATCTACTTCCTGTCTTGAAACAGTACATTCTTTCAGCTTCTGAAACTTAAACTGATCTAAGTTCAGAGAATTTCTGAGACTAACATTCTCAGATTCTAACTGAGAGATACGCTTGTACAACTCAACAACTTCTTCTTTTCTCAAATCAGGGGCACCCTGTGCTCGATTCTCATGTCCAGAATTAGGTTGATGAAGCAGGGCAAGTGGTAAAAAATCTGCATCCGACTGTTCTTTGTCCTTGTCCTGACAAGGTTGATCCACTGGACTATCTTTTGAAGCCTGAAACTCTTCCACTGAAAAATCTTCTTGAAGTACCTCTGTATTAGCTTCAGAAGTATGTTCATCACAAACAGTAGTCTCTCGACTTCTACTGATTGGTCAAGAACAATATTTTCATGCAAATCTTGAGGTCCGGCCACTTCTTCACCAGGCACTGCCTCCATAAGTTTTTCTTGTTGAATTACTTTTTCAACAGCCACAGCAGCAGATTGAGGTTCTTTTTGAGTTTCTGTTTGAGCTACTGGTTCCTCTATCGGTGCAGTTTGCTCCACAACAACTTCTCTCACAAATGAATAAGATAACGGTTCAGAGGATTTCAAGGCAGGAGAGATAATTTCTTCATCAATTGACCTCTTCCTTCTAGATTGAAGTCCTTCTTGACTTCTCTCTTCCTCAACATCCTCCATCTCAAAACGAATTCTCCTTGCCACTGTACTAACTCTTGATTCTGCTTTTCCCTCCTTGGACTTAGCCGGTTGAGCCTGAGCACTCTCCGAGTTTTCCTCAGCTCCAACAGGTAAGAGTTTTCCTTTAATTGTGCTCCAGAAGTATCCTACTTTCCTCAAAGTTCCAGCATTAAAAACATTACTGTGGTGACATTTCACCCCAGCATCTACCAATCTGATCATTCCTCTTTTAAACAAAAACAAAGAAATGAACCTTCCATAAGGGAAAAAGGTCATTCTTGCTTCACTCTGACAGCAGTAACTCAGATATCTTATCATAAACTGAGGAAAATTAAACTTAATATCACACATCAGAAGATACATTATGTACATGTCCGGGTATAGGATTTTCTCCATCTCATCCATTCTTGGTGCTAAACCAGTCTGAACAAATTTTACCAAAATTTTCTGATCGGGCTCCAAATCCTTAATAAACATCTTCTTTATCACTCTGGTTCCAAAAAGAAAAGACATAATGTCTTCAGACTTATGTACATAATCTCCAATATTCCGTAAATCGAAATGAAAAACTCCTTCATGAGGGCAGTTAAGAATTTGACTTATCTCTACAGATGATATTGAAAAGTCCTTATCCTCTATTTGAGCCAATAAACTATCCTCCGTATCTCCAAGGCTAAACTGAACAGTTCTAAAGAAATGTCTCATTTCTGCCTCATATAGAAACTCAGAATTTGCACTATTAAAAGCTTGCTCAAGGCTTTGAAACGACAACGCTTGCTTCAACAGTAAATTAGTTTCAAACAGCCACTCTAAATCTATGACTTTACCTTGCAGTATTTTCCGACCTACTACCTTAGGTTTCTTTGCAGCACTGCTCTCGGCTTCATCTGGACGCTTATTCTTTGCCATTCCAACAACGATTTCTGAAGGTTCGTAAGATTAGGGTTTGAAGATTCAGAAAAGGGTTTTGGAGCAGATGTGCGGTTTTAGGTTTTCGAAAGGGTTTCCGAAAAAGGTGAAGCAGTTTAGAAGGTGAAACGGTTCTGACAGCCTTGATTCCCGTGTAATCACTAATCATTACTTTTATTTAAAACAAAATAAAATTACTTATAGTGGGAAACAGAAATTAAGCAGAATTCGAAAACAGAATAAGATTAAAAAAAAACTATTTAAAATTAAATAAACCTAACTCCCCCTTAATAAATTCAAACCTTGCCGTGGGAAGTGGTTTAGTAAAAATATCTGCTAATTGATTTTCTGTATTTACAAATTCTAAAAATATATTCTTTTTAAATACATGATCTCTTAAAAAGTGATTTCTTATATCAATGTGCTTAGTTCTAGAATGACTAATAGGATTTTTTGAAATATTAATTGCACTAGTATTATCACATAAAATAGGTGTATTATTGAAATTTAATCCAAAGTCCATAAGAGTGTTTTTCATCCACAACACCAGTGCACAACAACTACCTGCAGACACATATTCTGCCTCGGCTGTTGACAGGGCAACTGAGTGTTGTTTCTTACTAGACCATGATACTATAGATTTCCCTAAAAAGTGACATGTTCCTAAAGTACTCTTCCTATCTAATCTACAGCTTCCAAAGTCAGCATCTGAATATGAAATTAAATTAAAATCAGAGGTTTTTGGATAAAGCAGAGATTGATAAATAGTACCTTTTAAATATCTAAAAATTCTTTTAACAGAAGTTAAATGGGATTCTTTGGGATTTGATTGAAATCGAGCAGAAAGACATACTGAATACATTATATCTGGTCTACTAGCAGTAAGATATAACAAACTACCAATCATACCTCTATATAACTTGTTGTCCACTGATTTTCCAGTTTCATCCAAATCAAGTTTTATATTAGTACACATAGGAGTTGTAAATGGCTTGCTGTTTTCAAGTCCAAATTTCTTAAGTAAATCAGTAATGCATTTGCATTGATTTAAAACATTTCCAAAATCTTTTTGAAATATTTGAAGACCCAAAAAGAAATTTAATTCTCCCATCATACTCATTTCAAATTCTTTTTGCATTAATTCTGAAAATTCATGACAAAGAATTTTATTGGTTGATCCAAAAATTACATCATCAACATAAATTTGAACCAACAAAACATTATTTTTCACAGTTTTCTTAAAGAGTGTTGGATCTGCCAGTCCAACAGTAAAATCATTTTTCAAAAGAAAAGAACTTAGTCTTTCATACCAAGCTCTAGGTGCTTGTTTAAGGCCATAAAGATATTTAGTAAGTTTAAAAACAGAATCTGGTTTTTGAGAATTTTCAAAACCAGGAGGTTGCTCAACATAAACTTCCTCCATTAAATAACCATTTAAAAAGGCAGATCTAACATCCATCTGAAATAATTTAAAATTCATATAAGATGCATAGGCTAAAAGGATTCTAATGGCTTCTAACCTGGCTACAGGTGCAAAGGTCTCATCATAATCTATTCCTTCTTCTTGATTATATCCTTTAGCTACTAATCTTGCTTTATTTCTAGTTATTATCCCTTGATCATCCTGTTTATTCCTAAAGACCCATTTAGTTCCTATTACTGGATAATCATGTGGTCTTTCAACTAATTCCCAAACCTTATTTCTCTTGAACTGGTTCAATTCATCCTGCATTGCTATTACCCAGCTCTCATCATCTAAGGCTTCTTCTATGGTCTTAGGTTCTTGTTGGGATAGGAAAGCAGAGAATTCAACTATGTTTCCAAGGTTTCTTCTAGTTTGAATACCAGTCTCTAAGTCACCTATCACAGATTCTAAAGGGTGATTCTTTAAGGTTCTAGACTGTCTAGGCATTACATTCAAGGGTTCTTCAGTGTCATGTTCTTCTGAACTAGACTGAATTTCTTTTATATCATTTTCAAAATCATTCTTTAAATTCTCAAGTCTCATGTTTTCATTAGAATCAGGTTCATCTATTTGTTCTATTATTTTCTCAAAAGGATCAGATTAATCAAATTTCACATGAACTGATTCTTCAACAATCCTTGACTTTTTATTATAGACTCTATAAGCTTTGGAGGTTGCAGAATATCCTAAGAAAATACCTTTATCAGATTTTGGATCAAATTTACCAAGATTATCTTTGGTATTCAAGATGTAAACCTTGCATCCAAAAACTTTAAAGTAATTTACTTTAGGTTTTCTGTTATTCCATAGTTCATAGGGTGTCTTTTTCAAAATAGGTCTTATTAAAATTCTATTCATTATATGACAAGCTGTATTAACAGCTTCTGCCCAGAAATATATAGGTAGGCTATATTCATTTAACATAGTTCTAGCCATTTCTTGAATAGTTCTATTTCCTCTTTCTACAATCCCATTCTGTTGAGGTGTTCTTGGAGCAGAGAAGGTGTGTTTAATACCCATGTTTGAGCAAAAGGAATTAAATTCCTGGTTCTCAAATTCTCCACCATGATCACTTCTCAATGAGATTATATTAAAACCTTTTTCATTTTGAATAGATTTACAAAAACCTTCAAATAAACTAAAAGCTTCACTTTTAAATTTCAAAAAGAAAATCCAAGTAAATCTAGAATAATCATCAACTAATACATAAACATATAATTTACCAGCTAAACTTGCTACTCTTGAAGGTCCAAACAAATCCATATGGATAAGTTCTAGAGGTTTAGTTGTAGCAACTTTATTAACAGATTTGAATGATGATTTGTGTTGCTTGCCAAGCTGACATGCATCACAGAATCTGTCATTTTCAAATTTGAGACTAGGCAAATCAGAAACTAGATGTTTCTTAGATAATTTATGTAAAGCATATATATTTCAATGACCAAGTCTTCTATGCCAGATCCAGGATTCACTTATATTAGTAGTTAAGCAGTTTACTTGTTGTTTACACAAGGAATACAAATCCAAAGTATAAACATTATCAGTTCTGGGTGCTCTAAACTTAAATAGTTTATCTTTAGAAACAGTACAACTATTGTTAGTAAAATCAACAGTGTATCCATCATCACAGAGTTGAGAGATACTTATCATATTGTGTTTTAACCCTTGTACATAAAGTACTTTGTTGATTGAGACTGTCTCTGGATCTCCAACTGTTCCAATACCAATAATCTTTCCTTTGGCATTGTCACCAAAGGTGACAAGTCCTCCTTCCTTTCGAGTAAGAGAAGAGAAATTAGCTGAAGTTCCACTCATGTGTCTTGAGCAGCCACTGTCCATATACCATATTTCTTTCTTTCTTTGGTGACCTGCTACCTGCAAAGACATTCAAACAAATTGCTTTGGTACCCATATTTTGTTGGGTCCAGAAGTGTTAGCAAGCAGTGATCTGGGTATCCAGATTTGCTTTGTTTTCTTAAAATTGATTGAATCATATAGATCATTGGAAATATAAGCTTTCTTAATTCCACATATTTGAGGTTGTCTTAGAAAACCGTTTTTAGCTATATGACCTTTTGTTCCACAAAAGTTACAAATAACCTGTTTAATGCTAGGAACAAAATAATTTTTGTATAACTTAGGTTTTTCTCCTTTACTTCCAATTCCAAACCTTTCCTTTTTAATTACAGTTTTTCCAAGTATCTCATTTAAGGTGTTTTCTCCTTTTGTAAAAACTAATGCAGCCTTTTTATAAGATTCTACTTCATCCTGTAGAGTTTTTATTTTTGATTCAAAATTAATTTTATTTGAGTCAGCAGAGTTTTATTTGTCAATTAATTCCTTATGTTGTTTTAGAAAAGTATTTCTCTCATCTAAAATAACTTTATGCAAGTTCTTTATAGATTTATATTTTTTAAATAATGAGTCATACCTTTCTTCAAGCATATTTCAGTAAGCTGCAAGTTTTTTATTTGAGAAGCTTGTTTCAGAGTTTGATTCAATATTTGAGTCAGAAGAGTAATATGAGTGTACCTCATCAGTTTCAGCCATGAAACACATATTTGCTTTTAAATTGGCTTCCTCCTTCTCTGAGCTTGATTCAGAAGAATTACTTGAGTCTTCAGAAACACTCCAAGTAGCTTTCATAGCTTTCTTGTCTTTCTGCTCATAATCATCTCTTTTGAAGAATTTCTTCTTCTTTGCATCTTTCAATTTTGGGAAATCCGGTCTGATATGTCCCATCTTTTTGCATTCATAACATCTCACTTCCTTGCTATCCTTCTTGAAGGATTTCTTGAAGTCTTTCATCTTACTATAGAACTTTCTGAATTTTCTGGCTAGCTGAGCCAATTCTTCATCCGAATTTGAAGAATCAGAGCTTTCTGATTTAGTACTTACTTCTCTGTTCTTCATCTTTCTATCCTTTTGTTGAGAAGTCACTTTCAAAGCAGTATTTTCCCTTTTTATGTAGACTTTATGCTCATTTACCTCATCTTGCATTTCAACCTCGTACATCATCAATGTACCAATCAACTCTCTCATAGTTAGATCTTTAACAGTAGTTGATTGTCTGATTGCTGAGAGATTCCATTCCATCGAGTAGGAAGTACTCTCAGTACCTTTAACGCTTGATCAGCCTGCTTGATTGGTTCTCCTAGAGCTGTTATATTATTGACAATTTCTGTCAATCTTCCATTCATCTGAGTGATGCTCTCTCCTTCAATCATTATGAAAGTATCGAATTTTAATTTAGCAGTTGCATATCTCATCTGTCTTACATTATCTGTTCCTTCATAAGCAACGGCTATTGTTTGCCACATTTCATATGCAGTCGGGCATTGAGATACTCTGTTAAATTCATCCGGTCCTAAACCACAGATGATTGCATTCATAGCTTTTGAATTCATGTCATACTCAGCCTCTGTAGCAGCACTCCATGTATCAGGATTTTTAGGAATTTCACAGGGAGTCAGAATATTTGAATAGACTCTGTAACCAAGATTTTTCAGATAAATAATCATACGTGATTTCCAGCAGCCATAATTATCTCCATTAAAGTAAGGTGCTCTGACCATTGACATTCCCTCTCTCGTATCAGCCATGATACACTATGTATAATCTTTAAATACTTCTAGCTTGACAAGACTTTAAAAAATAAGAAGCTCCTCCTCTGATACCAATTGTTGGATCTGAATCTACGGATTACACACAAGAGGGGGGGTGAATTGTGTCTTTTAAAAATTATTACAATCTCTTCAATTTAGACAAATTCTGTCCACTATGCTTTAGCATGATTAAATATGCAGCGGAAAAAGTAAAAGCATGAACACACGGATGTATAGTGGTTCGGGGAACAGAAGGCCCCTAGTCCACTCCACCAACGCTCAAATCCACGAGCTTGGCGATTTTCACTATCTGGTCCTCGTTTCCACAGACCTGTTCACAACTGAGTACCGGCAGTTGACACCTTTACAAGTTTCAGGCAAACACAGCCTTCCTGGTTCAAACACGAACCCACACAGCTTAGAACGAGAAGCTGATCACTCAAAAATAAAAAGGGTTTCAATAAAGAAAACACTTCTCCAGTTGTTCTTCACAATTGCAACAGAATGCAATTGACAGTAGATAGATCGTCGTCTTCAGAAAATAAAGATCTGTAATCAAAACAGTTCTGAGTCGATCCAGTTGTAATAGATATTACAAGAAACTTCACAACTTCAGCAGTAGTAGATTCACAACAGATAGTCGATGTAGAACACGTGAATCTGCTATCAAGATCTTCCTTCGGTAATAAAGGTTTTACACTTCTTCTCGATCACCAGAAAAGAACGCCTTTACACAGTCTCTGTTTCTTGCTCGTTAAAAGATCAATCTGTATATTTCATACACTTTCCTGTGTATATATATATATCCGAAGTTTCCAAGATAGAACATATATATTCAAATATGAGAAAATCTTTCGCATAAATAGATCCATGAAAATCTCCTTTAGATTCGCGATATTAAAAAGAAATAACAGAGCCGTTGTAACTCCCCTGAAGAATCGGCATAAAAAGCTCCGTTTAAATCAATCATTAATCCGTTGAAAATCGTCTTTGATTCCGTCAAAGTCATACTTAAGAATCGGCTCGAAATCCGCTTAATAAACCGCCTGTTTGACCAATGTAAAAGGAAATATCGTCTGTCAAGAATATCCCGACGCCAAACGTAGGGTTGATGACGTGGCTCCAAACGTAGGGTTCACAAACGTAAGGTTCACAACGTAAGGTTCACAAACATATTTTCTCTTCAGCATTCAAACGTAGGGTTGATCATCCATACTTTGTCTTTCTTCAACTCTCCAAAGAACGTACGGTTGATTATAAAAGTAAGGTTGATGATCCATACTTTTGAGAAACAAACTCAACACTGAAAACTAACGTACGGTTTCTCTTCCATACTTGACTAACAACAAAAACGTAAGGTTCCTTCCAAATGTAATGTTCTTCTTCCATACTTTTCAACAACGTAAGGTTCATTAACCATACGTTTCAAAATAACGTACGGTTCCTTAACCATACGTTTCTTTTAACATAAAAAGTAAACTTTTCATCCATACGTTATGTTCATCAACGTAGGGTATGAACAGTGATTCCAGTACGCGCTAAAACTGATCTCGCACTACAGTGATTCCAGAACGCGCTAAAATTGATCTCGCGCTATAGTGATTCCAGAACGCGCTAAAATTGATCTTGCGCTACAGTGATTCCAGAACGCGCTAAAATTGATCTCGTAATAAAATAAATAAATAAAATAAATTCCTGCAAAATACTCAATGAAATAATTAGTAAATAATTAAGGGTATTTGTGAGCATCAAAATCATCATAAAGAGACAGAGTATTATTTAAAATAATCTCCCCCTTTAAAAAACAATATTTTGAATTGTTTGAAAACAATACATTGCTCAACAATCTCAACATGAGAAATTTGGAAACATATTAAAACACTCCATCATAAACATTGGTGATGGATAACTGCTAATAAATCATAATGGAAAAAGTCCTATAATGGAATTAGGTTCACTACATATCCTAAAAATACATCTCATGAGACTAAAATTTACCCAATGTATTGGATCGCTATATAATCTTGGTGCAATGGTCACTTTTATTTCATTCTGGTGCTTAAGTGTGCCACATAGATCATATAAAATTGATTCATTGATCTTCATATCTTATTCCATGACCATGGAGTGTTGAATAAATAAATATAATTACCATTTAAAATAACTATAAGTGTATAAATGTAAATACCCTTGATAGAAAATGGGAATGGTATTTACTACACAATTGTTTTGGTATGGAAATCACGTTGAACTTTTAGCAGCATAACAACATCACTTAAAAGTTAATATAATGGGTTTATGAGAGAGATAGCAGTCCATAATAATTTTTACATAAAATGGTCAGTATTTGGGGCATGAAAATACATTCCCAACATTTGGAATTGGAAAATAGAAGGCATAATATAGTAAAGAAACATCAATAAAGAGGGAAAAAAGAGCACTTACTTCAACATGTGACTGCAAATACTTGGGAAGGGATTTTTTAGATATTTGGGGAACCCTCAGGGGACTATAGAGAGGTGAGATAATATTAAGCACACAATCCAATAATTTTTAGTGAAGGGAAGTGGGATCTTGGTTGGGTTTATATAGGAAATGAGTGGGTTATTATTTATTATTTCTCAAACCTAGGTTTTGGACTCTATATAATAAAATAACCAAAACCAAAAACCACAACATGGTTTTCTCCCGTAGTTTCAGAAAAAGGGAATTAGTTTAAATTTTTTTATAACTATAGGGGACAAAATTATTAAAATAAATCCCACGATTATATGGAGTAGATTCATACTTTTAAAGAAATTATTTTTTGAATATTAAAATATATTAATGGTTTTGTAGGATTAATAATGGATTTATAAAATTAATTAAATAAACATAAAATAACATTATTTTAATTCAAAAACATATATATGGTCATGGATACACTTTATATTATTTATTACATAACTTTTGGGTCATTATGGTTTCATAATAAACCATATATTTATACAGTATTTAATTTTTACTCGATATTCCAACTGTCTCAGAAAATTTTGAAAAATTCATCATTGGATAATTTTGATGTTATAATTCCAAAAATAATATTTATTTTATAAAACTAATCTTCAAAATATGTGTATTGTCAATTTTAATATAATAACTGGCATTTATTAATGAATTCAGGGTTTTATTTGACAATAACAGTTTTTGAGCCCTTATAAGAATTTCATTTGAATTCATAAAAAAATATATCATAATTTATATTTAGTAAAAATTATTATATAATAATATTTTATTAAATTATAATTTATTTAAAAAATCCATTAATTCATAAAAATAAATTTCATAATTGAATTTGAATATTACCCAAAAATACAATTTGTGTTATTTGTATCAAAATTAAAATCATTTATAATGTAACAATCATCTAATGAAAATATATTCATTATTATATAAAAAATAATGTATGTAATCATATTTCTAGGGTAATGATACATATCCGTTTATTACACCAGCAAATGTCCAATGGGTAGGGTAGGCAACTATGATACTTTCCTAGGGTGATTCAGCGAACATGGTTAGGGTCGTGATCTCGATGAGCTCAAAATTTTCCAATAAATGGTTTCAATCATTCTTAAAATATTGGATTTAATATTGGGTTTGGTCAATGGAAAATCATAGTTAATATATAACCCGTTTAATCTTTGATAAATGGGCTTCATATGGTATGATCCTACTAGATAAGGCCATCACTTCATTTATTTGTGTCAATTGAGTTTTTTAAGACCTTATACTTACACTAAACATGTAATCACTATTGAACAACTATATTATCAATGGTAAATATTATTAATGGTTTTTAAAATCCTATAGTATAAACCCAAATAATTTGATGTGTTTTTCTATAACCATATTACAAAATAAGGCAATTAATTAAATCAAAAGGGGAATTTTAATTATAACAACTCAGATCATTACATATTTAATCATATTTTATAGATCTATTAGTTGAATAAGAACCATGTTTTGGTGTTGAATATCATTCCTTAGATTAGTGAGATTAATGCAATTTCATTCCATATTGAGGTGTCTCATACCATGATTTTAGTATTTCCAAAAATATCATGAATATTCAGTTCAAATTTTAAAAGAGGAAGTTATGGCATAGTTTCCAGGTAGTTAACTAGGTTTAATTGGAATATTATGACTACATGGAAACATGTGGTGCACCTAGAATGATATTAGAGGATTAAAAGAGGAAAAATGATCCCAACCATTGAATCAAGGGCTGGGGACTTGAATATATATATAAAAAACACTTGTAGTTTTTTTAGAAAAGTATAGAGAGATATTAAATATTTGTATTTCATGGGAGAAGATATTAGATGATAAATTTAGTATTAACAAAGAATAAGAAGAAGGGAGAAACATATTTTGAGAACAATTTATTATATTTATATTGGATATAGATTAAATGATAATGAAGTTAGATAGATATATCCCTATATTCAAGAAATAGTGAAATACGATTATCTTATAAAGGATTAATACTCATCTACAAGAGCAATTTGATACTACAATGATTTTTCTGGAATATATAGTCTCAACCCTCACATCAAGAAGTTGATATCATCCAACATTAAAAAATAATGTCACTATAAATAAAGGTTTAAATGATCATCTATTTGTAGATTATGATGTATGGTGTCTTAGAAAACTATACTGATATTGAAGAGACATTTTTATGAACTATTGAAGGCACTCTCACATATATAAACTAACCATTTTATACACTAACATAGTCAAAAAAGGGAAAACTTATAGGGTATAACTTGGATTTAAAATTAGAATTTCCAAAAAAATATATAAGGGAAATGTGCCTTGGTATAGAGTCACTATGAACTAAAATATGTATCAACCAAATAAGGTATGATAATAGATGTTATTACACCCACAAAATATCTATGTGTATGCTCCTTTTATTATACCATAGTGGTGAACCATGTAAAATCCTTGTGAATTATGTTTCTTTAATTTCTAATTTATATTTAATTTTCAATGTGATCAGAGATAAGAGAGAGAGAAAGAGAGATTTACTATATTCCATTCAATGGGGAAATGATATATGTATAAGAAAGGGGGTCAAATGAAGAAAAAGTTTTATTTGGTGTGGACCTTGATTGACCCTCTAACAGGGTTCTTACAGTTAGTTCGGTCCCATTTCCTCCACCAATTTATTTTGTTTTGATTTAGACCTTAGTATATTCTTGGTATGCCTGAATACATGGCTAATGAAACTATATGTAAATTTTAAAAAACATCCTTTTCTTTTATTTGAGGAACATATAACTCTTTCTTGATTATAAGCTTCCAATTTCATTATTTTATCCAACCATCTAAATATTTTATATAAATGATACCAATATCTCAATATATAACCAAGACTAAACCAAATATTTTATTAAAGTAGGATTAATAATCATCTGGTATAAAAAACTCAACAATTCAGCTCATTGATATAAATATAATAAGATACTAGTTTATTGATCACTATACATCTAAAATTATCTCATTTTCTCTAACATACTACAATTAATTTTCGATGAAACCATTTTGATTTTGATAACTAAACTTAAAAATATTGATTGAATCGTCCTATTAAACAAAATTTTTTGATACAGGATTTCCATATAATCAAATCCCTAAATGAGAATCATGAAATTATTCTCCCCATAAATAATCATATATATCCACAAAATTTAAATACCATAATAATAAATAACAAACCCAACAATAAATCCATTTCTATGGACCTTCAAAACTAAAAATATCCTATAGAATTAATTAAACACTATATCAAATCATAAACCTCTATTGATTATAACAATATATATCCATATAAAATTAACTGGACGATCCATTCCAATTAAAAAAACAAAAATATGACTACTAACATCCCAAGTAAGTAATATACCAATATAGTATAACAAGAATATAATAAAAAATTGAAAAAATGTGAAAAAAAGATTCATTAACGTTGACCACAAGATATCTATCAATATCTATTCCTTACCAAATATGATATAAAATTCTACAAGTACAGAAAATTTTATAAAATTTATTTGAGAGAAATATTCTTTCCCAATGATCTATAAAATCCTTTATTTCTTTCACATATTCCCAAAAAAATATAATTAGACACTAAAAAATTAAAAAAAATAATATTATCACATCTTCAGTTTTTTTGAAACAAATACTAAAAAATCCAATGAAGAAAATATCTAATACTATTTTATTTCTCACCCTAATAGATTATTATTTTTATTTTTCCATACCACCCTAATTTAAAAATCTATAAATTCCAATCAATCATAAATGACAAAATATTTACCCCACAATAGATATAGATAATGTCAACGCTTTTACACTACAATTCAGTTGTTGAATAATATTAACTTAATTTACCAAAAGAAATAATCACTTATCCCTCAATACCAAACAAAAATTATTTATAGATAACCTAATACTTAATTCAAAATTGATCCTGAACTATCCAATTACATAAATATGCTCAAAATAAATTTATATTCGAAGGAATAAAATAATCCATCAATACTTTTATTGGTTCAAAACTAATTACAAAGAGGAAACTAAATATGTATTGAAAATAATTTTATAATTAATTTATTAATTAATCAAGTATGTTATTATTCAATTACGGTATACTTATGGAAATAAAAATAATATACTACTTTTATAAATTATCATCATAAAAATAAATTATCAATTAGATAATCCGTAAAAAAATCTAATATCAATATTTTCTCCAATTCCTTATTGACATTTCTTCAAAAACAAACTCAAACAAATATTTCTTAAAAACAAAAAATTGTTAAAATATCATAATAAATATTCCTTAGATAAATTCACTGAATCTTATTTCAAGTATAAATACATGAATTCCATTTGATATATTATTTTCAAATTTTAATTCTCATATAAACATATTTAATCACAATTAGACCACAATTCACTATATCACCAACCTTTTCCCTTAAACAACACTGAAAATTGGCATGGACCTGTTCCACCAAATGAAGGAAAACTAGTCTATGACATTGAACTATTATATGCAAACCATAAAACAATATCAAAACTAATTTTTATGAATTATAAACAACTACATGATAATGATCCCTTGCCTATATCTACACCCAATAAGAAATTAAATAATTCCTAAGTAATATTTTATATTATCATCTAAGTAAATTATGTTTGAATGAGTGTTTTATTTTGGTATATAATGTTGAGTCAATATTTTATTACAAATATATTATTTTAATTTAAATTTTTCTGTTAATATATAATCTCAAGAATTAAACACATGTTATTTTATATTTATTAACATACTCTTACAATAAATACAAGCTAAGGATCTAGAGGTCTAGTGTCTTTGAAAGATTATACATATAAGTACATAATTTCAAAAATAAATAAGTCGTGTTTATTTAAAAATAAACCTATTAATTCATGTAAAACCATACATATGCATTATACATGTGGTAAATAAACCATTCATAAATCATAAGCATTATCAAACCCCTAAGAAAGAAGTGGGTTTCATAATTATGATTCATGGAATAATCAAAGGCTAAATCATAAGGATTTCAAATAGTATAAGGAAATAATTCATTTTTATTTTTATATTTTAAAATTAAAAATAGAAATTATTTCATTGAGTTCCAATATTGATATTTCTTGAGAAATCTCTAGTAGAAGAAAGAATAAAATGACACCACTTGGGTGATGCTTTATGAAATATGTAAATGATATTTTCAAATATAGAAAGAAATTATTATTTTCCATAAAAAAATAATTGAACAAAGAGGTTTATACATAATATAATGTGGTTTTTTAGAAGCTATTAATGGTTTAGAAACATTTTATATGGGAGATTATTGACATGAGACAAGTGATAAGAAAGTTCCCTTAACTTGGTTTACATAAAATTTAGAATTTCTAAAGTAACTAAAAACTTATATGACCCAAGAAATGAAAATTATATTTAAATTGGTGTATATATAAGCTAAATAAACAAGTTTAAAGGCACATGATAAAATATTTCCCAAAATAGAGACAAAATAGAGAATGTGTAACCGACAAGTTATGAAGGAGGTACACAAGTTCCATTACCTCATGTCGGAAATCAATTTACACTTTCACTTGACTTCCTAAATAATTACATTAATTATATTAAAAAATTACTAATAACCTTATTAATCTATATTTATTTTTATAATATCTATTTATTATCATGTTTCACCAATCCATTACATCATTTCTACTTATGTCAGTTACTTGAAATTCGTTAATCAATTTATAGAAAACCTTCCTTATATAATGAAAAAGATCAATGTGTTGGAAAATAGTTTCATAATATCTATAATTATAGATCAATATTAATTTATTATTAAATTATGACATAATTTATAAAGGTAAATTGTTTTTCTATGAATGGACTCAAATTATAAAAGGTACTTTGATATGCCCTTTTAGAGGTTATATTTACTATAAACATTTTTTTTCAACATCACTTATGGAATTCCTAATATCAATATTCCTAAATTTTAACGGTTTATTAAATAAACTTTTATATATTAAAATAATTTTTTATTCCCCCATGTTATTTGGGATGGAAAATTAAAGAGAAACATTATCACGTGGAGGTTGTACCCCACATGTATGGATGATGACGTTTTCGTTTTTCAATATGTTTGTGAGAAAGTCACAAAATGGATGCTTCATAATTATAACAATAGATAAAAATATTAATAATAGTATTTTTAAAACACTATCTTGGTTATAAGATGTCTTAGGTGGTACAAGTGGAAAAAAATTAATAAGGTGCATTGGAAAATTTACATATTTCTTTGGTGTTCTCCATTGTTCACCATATTAAGGAAACATAACATGGAATTTTAGAAATATAAAAGATCATAAGGCATGGGTATTGGGTTTAGGATATAACAGGGTAGAGTTTAGGTCAATTATAATTCATTTTAGATGTTTTAAGAGGTCTAGGGGTGGTGTTTCCTTTATTAATTGAAGATAAGGGAATTTTTGGCACATATAACCCTTTAATATAAGGAGAGCACATGCTTCACAGATAATGTGAATTCAATGTAGATAATAATAGAGTTTTGGAAGGTTTAATGTTATTAAATCCACATCCTAACATTTTTTTCACATTTTCTAAACATGTTTTTATATCATTTAGTCTTGGTTTTTTACTTTTACCATTTCTTACAATGGTAACTGATTTTCTTTTATTAAAGTTATTTTAATGCATAAAAATAAAATTAGCTTTATTAAATAATTTTAATACTATAATTATAAATATGAAATCCAATACATCAAAAAAATATCTATTTTTAATAAAAATTATTTTTAACATTAGTGCATACAACACAAAAAACCCATTCTTATAAAAAGTGTATTTTTAATAATAGGTTTTATTTTTAAGATAACAAATAATATTGATTATATTGATGTTAAATTTTTTATTATTACTCAAAAAATATATATTTAACGTTAAAATAAGTTGAAATACCAATTTTATCAGGTGGAAATTTTATTAAGAGAAATAGGCGAAAAACAGTTCCTGTTAAAACATTACATAATTTTTACAAAATGTTAAGCATGTGTTTTATATATCATCATAATATTTTAAAATACTTAATTTAAATTCATAAAATATATTTTTTATATTAAAAATGGTTCAAAAAACTTTCTTGGAATTATTTTATAATAATTTAAAAAAAATTAGAATATTAGTAAAATTAGCAATTTTCACTATTCAACTAAAAATATATTATTTTAGAAAAATTAATAACATTATTCTTGACATAATATTTCCATGATAAATCCAAAATTGAATTTAGTTATTTTTTCAAATTCAAATTCTAATTGTAATATAAATATGAGACTAAAAATTTAGTCACTATTATCTTATCCTACTAGTTTACTGACTATAAGAGTCATCTTGAATAATTTAATTTTACTAAAGATTTTCAGTTTTTGGTTTAGTTTATTATTACATGTAACATAGGAAACACAAAACAATAATTAATTTTGGGAAATATTACCAAATATCTAATGTCATTACATTTTTCACCCTTAAATAAATCTCACATTAGAAATTTGATTTCATACACTATGGTAGAAAAAAATGATGACACTTTTATTTCATGGAATCTTCATGTTACCATGTTTCATATTCATACATATGGTTTATCTAAAATACATTGACAAGTTGAGTTAAATTATTTCATAGAACATTTTCTCTATAGTCAAAAATCTTTTTCGACTGCTCCTCATAAGATATATCATTTTCTGACTGTATCACTTATGAACTCAGAACATACAAGGTTTTTGATATGTACTTCCTTAAGAGGGATACATGGAACACAACATGAAATTTGGACTATTTTGGTGGGAAAAGTAACAATATTCCACAACTTTTATGTGATCAAGGATATTAAAGTAGATAATATATCTTATACTTATCTTGTCATTCCTCCCAAATCTCATGTCTATCTTCCACTAAGATATATATATGAACAATTGATCACTGAACTCAAACTATAGGTCCCGTAAATGACTTTCAGTATAACTATTTTGTAGAAACTATACTAATTTTATGTTTTTTTTGAATGGTATTGGCCTTTTATTCCATATCATCGACCATATTAGGTCTAATAAACATTCACACACCAGCTTTATCACAACCTGAAATTGTTCTACATCTCTCCCGTAACACCCATCGGGTCACTAGTACATCTAATTTGATATTGTATTTACCTTTTCTTCATTCTTGTAATTTTCAAGAGTTAGGGATCCGAAATTTGGATTCTAGGGAAAATAAGCCCTTGTACACGATTAGCGCAAGTTTTTTCTAACCATGAAAGAGGTGTATCTTTGGGGACAATGGGATTTTACATGGTATGGGTACAATTTGTTTAATCATATTAGGATATATGGAAACCTTGAAACTCTTATTTTTGTTAGACAATATCTCCCACATGGTTGGTACATGGTTTATCTAACCATGTGGATAAGTTGTGTGAGTTTCCATGTTCATTAAAAAATTTTCTTTTTACCAAAATTAAATTTTTAGATTTATATCCTTTTGGACATAATTATTATACATAGAGTGCATATCCCATCTCTTGGTATTGGATCCTATCCCCTCTTTATTTTGGTGGATTATCCTTCATATCTTGGTTTTTTGAGATAAAACTAGTTGTTCAAGATCTCTTCATCCATTCAACTATCCTTTCCATTTTCATCAATTTTTATGGATAGTTAAACCCTAAGAGGGTTTATTCATTAAATAATAGATTTTTATAGGGGTTTTGGTTATATTTACTATGGTTTAAGAGTGTGAGCACTTCTATTTCCTAAATCTAGAGGTTTCTTATAAAGGCGACAAGATTTAGATCATATTATGAGGTAAGTGTATATATAAGGGAATTTCCATCAATAACCATTAACCCCTCACTACCTTCAGTTCTAATTTATCAAGTTTCCTTGAAATTGATTTATGATTGATGATTGTTCCATATTTTATATGATGGATAGATTATTTGGGAAAATTTATATTATATAGTGGATTTTTAAAGGTAGATGGATTGAATACACTCCATGTGTTTGATAAAATAGATCAAAATGGATTTATTTATCTAAATAAATTTATAAGGATGTTTTAGAAATGGGGTTTTCATGGGTAGAGGGATTTTGTATATGGACATGTTAGTTTATTAAATTTTATTTTGAAATGGATTTTATAAATTCTACTTGTTATGATGTTGTAATTATAAATGAGTGGGACTTGGGGGGACCTAGGGTGAGAGGGAGAACATGAATTAGATTAATGGTTCGTTGTTTAAGGGCCTAAGAGAGCCTCTTGGGAGGAATACTAAGGGATATTATATATATTGTCCAAGGGACAAGGAAAGCCTTTGGGTGGGTGAAGGATATGAGAGATTCCATAATATTGATCAAGGGACTGAGAGAGATATTGAATGTTTGGGCCCAAGGAATATTTAAAAATTTTCCAACATATTATATGTGCTTAGAAATTTAGAAAACCATATTTTATTCTTGTTAAAACTACACTATTATGGTTAGATCCCATGTTTAGTATTACTTTTTCCTAGTTGATTTATATGCTTTGAAGCATTATGTTAGTTCCAAATTTGATTGACATATCACGTGTTATGACTATTTATATTTATTTGTTTTTATGATAGTGATTATATTTATTCTTACATTGATGCATATGGTGGGTGTGTGGATAATGTTATTTAGTGTGGTTTATTTTATTATTTAAGCCTTGTTTAAATGTATTCCTTTCAGAAAAAAAATAAATGGATTAAGAAAGTGGTTTTTTTCAAGTGAACCTATTTGAAAAGTGAATTTGGTTTTAAAAATAAGTTTCCCATTTGACTTATTATTTGAGTGGTGAAAATAATTATACATATTTATAGAGGTATCCTACTGGGCTTTGTGCAAAACACCCTTCTTATTCCTTTAGGTTTGGGTGGACTTTGTTTTATAGGAAAAATTTATTGTTAAGGGCACCATGAATGTCAGTGGATAATTTTCATTACCACCAAAAAGAATTATTATGTTGAGGAGAGATAGTCTCATGAGATTTATCTCATGAGATCCATTTTTGGATTTTATTTTAGTTGAGATGTTATATATTACCGATTTGGATCTAGATCCTATTTTTTGTTGTGAGGGTAAAACTATGAATGTCTTGTATTTGTATCCTTTATTACATGTTATATATAGTTATGTGATGATGTATATGGTATCTAATATTAGTCAGTATTTTGTTTACTCTTAATATCTTTATATCTATTAACCTTAGTCATTTATTAGGCATGTCCTTCAATTTAATGGATGGGACATTCCATGTTTTGATGGGAAAAAAATTCCCAAATAGTTTATTTTCATTCCTAGGTGCTTTTCCCTAGTTCATGGTGATCAAAAATTTTCTTATGACTTTATGGAATACCAGATTATGTTGATCTAACATTATTCACTATAATATTATATCAGAGCACTTTTTTGGGGGTCAATGGAATACTGAATCTAATACCATCGATGCTAGAGTGGTAGAAGCAATGGAGTGTTGGGCCAATTTGTATTCATGTAGAATCTTGAGTTTCTATGGGAGGATTGGTATTTTTTTATTTTTTGATCCCAATTATTGGTTTTTTATTTGGTATTTTATGTGTTTCACTATTTATTATGATTCAAGGGTAGATTCCTTGAGTTATTTTTAGTTTTTGGGTAGAATAATGATAGTAGTCAGAGGAGCATGGTTTTGAAGCATTATTAGTAGTAACCATGTTAACCCTATGAAACCTTATCAATCACCTTCTAGTGGAACATGCATGGTAGGATCACAGTTTTTCTAATAGTGAGGAAAAATTTTTTATAATGAAAAAGTAATTAGAATTTTATGTTTTCACCCCTCTTTCATTTGATTTTGGTATTTATGATAATGATTATTTTTTTTGGATTATGATGAATGTTATTTTTGGTTTAATTGTTGATGCTTGAGCTTTAATAATTCATTTATTGAGCTTATAACTTTTGTTTTGTAGAAAATTCCTCTGATAAGGGCCTCTTTTAGGCATAGAGAGGGAGAGGTGGAACATGTGCCATAGTAAACCAATTTGGTCAATATAGATTTATTGGAGTTGGTTAACCATACGTTCTAGTCTATATTTAGTGAGGGAATATGAGATTAGACACAAATGATGGACCATGTTCACAAGTTCACTAAGAAACATCTACTAGTATTCCATGATGATAAGGAAAATTTGGACTTTGAGAAGTGGATAGAATAGATAAAAGGCATCTTTTAGTTTCTAAATACACCTTAGACCTTAAGAGTGGGTTTCACAACTTATATATTAGAAGGGGTTGGTAGAAAATAATGGGAATATGTAGTTCTGTAGAAGTGGAAGGAGGGTCACATATGGAGTAAATTTGAAGAATTTTTAAATTAAAAATTATATACAGATACATTATGGGTGATGAAGGATCATGAGATCATGATTATTGAATTAGGGGATTATTTAATGATGGATTATGCCTCTTATTCTTCTATGTTGGTTCATGTTGGAACCATGGATATTCTATGCATGAATTGGAGCATGGTTTTTATTTGCTGTCAATCATTAGTTGAAGTTCAGAATGTGTACCAGCAAAGTGATAATACAGTTCCAGCAGACAACAGTATTGAAGGTGGTGACATTTTCCAGTGTTTGCCAAAATTTTGGGCATCAAAATTGGAAAATTAAGAAATGGGTATTTGGTAAAAGCAGGTGGGCGCAAAGTGGAATTGGTAAGAGAAAAATAAAGGCTTTGCGCGAAATATTTGACTTGGGCGTGAAAAACAGCGTGGTGCGCGAAATAGTGGATTGAGGTATTTCGTGCAAATTGTGTTTTGTAATCAGAACGTCGAAAAATGGAAAAGGCATGGGCTACGCGAAAAATCTGATGATGTGTGCGAAAAACAATACCGGCGCGAAATATTACGCGCTAGAGGAGAAGTTTTTCGTGCCAAAGGGGGTTTTGCATGTGGGGGTCTCAGACACCTATAAATAAGAGGTGACACCCTCATTCGGCATGGTTGAAAACATAGAGAAGATCTGAGGTCTGGTGCGCATAAAAGGTTTGTGAAAAGGGGCTTGCGCAAAAAAATTCTGAGCTTCACGAAAAGGCAGAGCTGCGCGTAAATATTTAGGTGGTGCGTAAAATATTCAGTTGCGCGAAAAAGGGTTTTGGTGTACAAAATATTTTTCCGTGTGAAAAAAGAATATTGCGCACAATTGTTAGGTCTTGCGCACAAAGGGTTGATGTTGCGCGCAATTGTCAGAGAAACTTGTTTGCTCGTTCTGATTATCCGGTTCAGTTGTTCAGTGCGTACAAGTGCATCATTTTCGGACATCGATGCAAGTAGAGTCTCGTGCTGAGTATAGACAAATACTTCAATGAAAATCTGTTAAAGAGACCCTCACGTCTATAAACTGACTGGGACTTCACCAAAGGCAGTGATCCAGGGGGAGTCAATGGGAGTGACTCGAGGGACACAATGAGCTATCCCGGAACCTTTATAAAGGCAGTGAGCCTAGGACAGAGTGACTGTGCCCGAACCTTTGTAATCCAAAACTGGTGAAGAATAGTTGAATTTGGTACGACCTATAACTTGTCGGCATATGCTCCTTGGACGTAGCCCTTAGTGGTCAACCAAGTAAATAGTGATGTGTCATCTCTCTGTGTGATGTTTTCTTTCTAATCATATTCATCATACAAGTTCAACAAGTTCCTACCAACGTGGGAACAAGATCCATCATAGATAAGAAAATTTTGTCAACCTGATTAACCCCTCCCCTCTCAGGGTGTCCTGGGGTCCTTCAAGTGGAATTAGAGCCTAAAGGTTGCCGGTGTTGAACCTATCCTTTGTCGTCATGGAAAGTTCAGAAAATTTAAGAGGAGTACCTCTCTCTAATGGAAGTAATTTCCAAATCTGGAAGATCAAAATGATATCTCATCTAAGATCTCTTGGAATTGAAGTCCTATTTTCTACTATGCAAGGAATACAAGTCACTGATCCAATTGGCCTGGCTATGTCTGACATAGACAGGAAAATTATTGATGCTGATGCTAAAGCGCAAAATGCACTCACTGCATCCCTTTCTGATCAGATCTATCTAAAGGTGATGAAGTTCACCTCAAAAAATTCCATGTGTGATAAACTCGAAAATATTTATGAAGGAGATAGAAAAGTGAAGGAGGTGAAACTACAAGTTCTGCACAATAGGTTTGATGATTTGAAGATGCATCCTGATTAGAATGCAGAATCCTTCTTCAATCGAATTACTGAATTGGTTGGAGCAATTCGGGGCGTATGAGAAGAAATCAAAGACGTTGACATTGTGAGGAAAATACTGAAAAGTCTTCCACCCCTGTACAATGAAAAGGTGTCAGCCCTTGAGGAAATAGATCTTTCGAAACTTTCTCTGGATGATCTTCTGAGCAACTTGGTATCATATAAAATGAGAGTCAAACCAGATTATGCTACGACTCGTGTGACCAAGAAAATGGTATTCAAGTCCATGGATAAACTAAAAATTTCAAAAGATAGTAGTGGTGAAGATGACGAAGAAAAAGAATTTCTTTCTCTCATTGCAAAGAAGTACTAGAAGGGAAAATGGAAATTCAAAGGGAAGTTGCCTCTAGCTTGCTTTCATTGTGGTAAAGTCAGGCACATTGCTTCTCGATGCTTAAGAAAGATCGATGATGATGATAGAAATGCTGAAAACATTGAGAAGCCTCAGAAAAGGTTTTTCAAGAAAGGAGACTTCAAATCTAGACGGAAAGTTTTGAAGAAGAGTTTTGTTGTGAAGAAAAAGATGATGATAATGAATTCTATGAAGAAGAAGATGAACCAAAGTTTAGAACTGGAAACCATGCCTCCATGATGTCCACTATTAAGAAATCATAAGATAATGGTGGAAACAATCATTTAAAAACTAATGGCAATCCCGAGTTACAACTTAAGGATGTTGTTAGCAATCTTATGAAAAAATGAAAGAGTTGCAATAAGTGGAAATCAATTGTAGTGGAATCAACTGAATATGTTGATCATCTTGAAGCTGAAATTGAATGACTGGAAGAATTTGTGAATGTATAGTCTAAAATCCTTGAAATCAATGATGATGTAGTGGATCTGAAGCTAAGAATTGAAGAGCAGGGAAAGGTCATCAATGACCTCACATCCAGACTGGAAGAAAAATCGCAGACTACTGAGGGTCTTGAAGAGGAAGTTGTAACTCTTAAGAGTAAAATTGAGATTATATCAATCTCAAAAGAATCAAGGAAGAAAATATAGTTTTAAAGATTCTCAAATGCAGAATTACTGGCAAGAGCCATGTGTGGCTCAGAAGGGTATGGAAAAATCTTGAGTGATCAAAGACCCTCTTGCATGGTAAAGAGTGGAATTTTCTATGAAGCTGAGACATCAATTTCTGGAAGTAAAGAGAGACAAATGAAAAACAAGATGAAAGTTGGACATGATGAAGTGTTACCTGAGGTTATCAAAAGGAAACCCTCAATCAAAACTAAAAGAAGAACTGAAAATTATCCCCAAACATTCAGAGATGATAGGAAGTCCAACTATTCTCCCAGGGAATAATGTATGAGGAGAAATTTAAGTGAGAAGAAATTTCCTCTCATGAAGTGTAAGTTCTGTGGCTATCTAGTCCATACCATGTCATATTGTGAAGAGTCAAGGATCTACTTGAATGAGGAAGATCTGAGACGTCAACAAAGGAGACTAACTTCATATCCTCCATATTATAGAAGAAATAGTTTCTATGGGTACTATTTTCTCTGTTCTAACTTTGGTCATAAGGCTGCTAATTGCAAGCAGAGAAGGGACATGGATACCCCGTACCGGAGTTCAAGACAAGCCAAACATCATCAAAAAGATAGTTTTTCTCTTTCAAACAGGTTTTCTCCCCTCGAAGAAGACTTCGACTATGAAGAACCAATGTACACAGATGAGATAATTGAAAGGCCATTAGTTCTCTATACTCAATCCAATGTCTCATGGAAAGAAAGGAAGAAAATTGAGAAATACAGCCTTGTAGAGGTGGAACTCAAAGCTACAAAATGCAATACTACCTGGATTCTGGACAACAATTGTTCATCTCACATGATAGGAAATGCTAGCCTGCTAACAGATATCAAAAGGAAGGTTGATGGTACAGTACTATTTATTAACGACGGATCTATGAAAATCAATGGTAGTGGAAGTACTGAATTAGCTAATGGAGAGCTGAAGAAGTTTGAAGTCCTCTACATAGATGGCCTATGACATAATCTACTCAGTGTGAGTCAACTCTGTGACTCGGGACTTATAGTTACTTTTAATCAGAAAGGATGCACTATTAAGGGAAAGATAGGAAATTCACTTATGAAAGGATGTAGAACAGAAGGCAACTTGTATTAGGTTGATAGTAAAGAAAATATTTGTTACATGACTATAGAATAAGAAAACAAATTGTGGCATCGAAGACTGGGACACATCAATCAAAAATACATGTAGAAAATATCAAAATTGAGGATTGTCATGGACATTCCCAACATGAAGCGTGAGCGTGAAAAGTCTTGTGATTCTTACATTAGTGGGAAGCTGGTCTATAGTTCATATCTTCCAAAGAAGAAAAGGGCATCTCATCTTCGTGATGTAATTCATACAGATGTATGCGGGTAGATAAATTTTTCTAGAACTCATGGAGAGAGGTACTTTGACCTTTTCATAGATTAATACAGCAGAATGGCATGTGTGATGGTCATTCTCATGAAACAAAAAGTCCTTGACTGCATGAAAACATATCATAGAATCTCTGAGAATGATACTGGATGAAAAATCAAAGTGTTGTGATCTGACAATGGAGAAGAATAAACGTCCATTGAATTTGAAAATTACCTGGAGTAGCATGGGATACAACATGAGGTAGATGCTGTGAGAACTACACAACAAAATGGAGTCGTTGAACATAGGAATCGACAGGTGAACACCATGGAATGAACTATGCTAATTGAGAGTTTTATTCCATGACATTACAGTAAAGAGGTTGTTCAAGATGCAGTTTATATTTCAAATAAAACAAGACTTTATATGGGTGAGACAAAGACACCATATGAATTGTGGCATGGAAGGAAGCCCTCTTTGAAATACTTTCGTGTCTTTGGAATTAAATTCTTCATTAGAAACAAAAAATAAATCCAGGTATGTATGGTGACAATGTAGATGAAGGAATTTTCCTCAGTTACTCAATGAACAGCAAAGCCTACAAGTGTTTCAACAAGCGATTAAGAAGGATTGTGGAAAGTAGTGATGTTAAAATAATTGAAGAGAAAACCTCAAATGATTCAAGGACTTCATATTCTGATTTGATAGAAAGTGAGGAAGAAAGTGAATGTGGAGAAAATTCAAATACTGAAATAGAGGAAGTTGTTCAAAACACTCAGCGGTTATGTCATGATGTTGACATAGAAGAAGAATCTGAAGAATAAATTGTGGCTGGAGAGAATGAAAGTGAACCTCACAATAGAAATCTAAGAGCTGAGATTGATCCATCTAACATGATTAGGGACAGGAGTGCACCCGCACAATCAAGGAGGATGAGGAACAACACGCAATCATCATTTCTGTCAGTTGTGGAGCGATCCTCATTTGAAGAAGCTGTAAAGGATAAATCATGGGTGAAAAACATGAATGAAGAGTTAGATCATATTGACAAGAATCAAACATGGTATCTTGTCAAGAGACCCAAAGGTCACAATGTGATTGGTACAAAATTGATCTTTAAGAACAAGTTTGATGAGCATGGAAGTGTTATCAGAAACAATGCACGTCTGGTATGTAAAGGATACTCTCAGATTGAAGGCATTGATGTTGAAGAAACCTATGCACTAGTGGCTATACTGGAGTCAATCAGGCTTTTCCATGCCATTGCACTCCAAAGAGGATATAAAGTATATCAAATGGATGTCAAGACAACATTCCTGAATGGTGTACTCGAAGAAGAAGTCTACATTGAACAACTAGTGGGTTTTCTTCTTGGTTCTGATGAAACAAAGGTTTGCAAACAAAAGAAAGCTCTTTATGGTTTGAAGCAGGCACCATGAGCATAGTATTTCTGGCTGGACTCCTATCTCAAAAGGCTGGAATTCAAAAGAGGAGGAGTAGACCAAAATTTGTACGTGAAAAATTATCCAAAAGATCAGTTCATGGTTCAAGTTGATGACATTATTTTTGGTGGCAGCATGCAGAAATCAGTGGATGAATTTTCCAATCACATGAAATCGGAATTTGAGAATTCTATGATTAGGGAGCTCACATATTTCTTGGGACTACGGGTGATTCAAAGGCAGGATTACATTTTCATTTCTCAAGAAAAGTATGCAAGAGAGCTACTGTAGAAGTTTAATATGCAAGACTCCAAAAAAATATCAACTCCGATTGCAGTTGGAACCAAACTTGTAAAGCATGAGGATTGGGAATCTGTAGACCCCACTTTGTACAAGAGGATAATTGGGAGCTTACTATACCCGACAACGACACGACCAAATATTGTCTTTTCAACCTATCTAGCTGCTCACTTTCAGAGTAATACAAAGGAAGAACATATGATATCAGTGAAAATAATCATGATATATATTCAAGGTACTCATAACTGTGGTTTATACTTTGCTGCAAGAAGGGACAGTGAATTATCGGCGTTTTCTGATGCAGACTGGGCTGGAGATGTTGTTGACAGAAATTCCACCAGTGGTGGATCATTCTATATTGGGAATAAATGAGTTGTCTTGTTGAGAAAGAAACAAGAAAGTACTTCTCTTAGTACTGCTGAAACTGAGTATATATCTGCTAAAAAGGAATGCACTCAACTGCTATGGATGAAGCAACAATTGATAGATATTTGTGATGAGGTGAAACAAAAAATGATGATTTACTGTGATAATAAAAGTGCAAGTGATCTTACAAAGAATTCTATTCACCATTCTCGTACACAACATATTGAAATTCGGTATCACTTTATCAAAGAAAAAGGTGAACAAGGAGTGATTAGAATGGATCATGTGGGAACTAATGAGCAAGTGGCAGATATCCTAACCAAACCACTGTCATTGGCTGTGTTTGTGAAGCATCGGTTGATCCTCAGTGTTCATCCACCTACCACTGCATAAGGAGGTTACGAAAATCCCGATTCCCCAGTTATGTTAACTGATTTTAATCTGTTTATGGATGCGATGCATATTTTTTGGGGAGATACTATCCAGGGGGAGTGTGTTTGGAGATGAACAATGAATAATTACCGGTCCTTGGGTTTATTGTCAATGGGAGTAAAAGGAATAAATTCAGTCATGTCATGGACATGTAATGCTTCTGTGACACGATGATTATTTAGTGTTGGTTATAGGATGAGAAGGATGAGAAAGAATACATTTGACATGTAATACTTCTGTGACACTGTAAGAGAATTACTTGGGCGTGATTTAGAATTCCAAAACACAGGAACCCAATTCAATCTTACTCTCTTGTTTTCTACACTGAGGATTGCTCATGTATACTTAGAGTGTTTGGATGAGTTGATTCTTGCATTTTTGGTTTTTATGTGACTAGTGCTCTATTGAATTTATTTGGTGATTTCCAAAAAACCCAAAGCGGGATATTTTTGGAACCATGGATATTCTATGAATGAATTGGAGTATGGTTTGTGTTTGTTTTCAATCCTTAGTGGAGGTTCAGAATGTGTGCTAGCAAAGTGATCATACAGTTCCAGCAGACAACAGTATTGAAGGTGGTGCCGTTTCCTAGTGTTTGCCAAAAGTTTGGGCCTCAAAATCGGAAAATGAAGACATGGGTTGTTAGTAAAACCAGGTGGGTGAAAAGAGGAAGTGGTGTGCAAAAAATAAAGGGTTTGTGTGAAATATTTTATTTGGGCATGAAAAACAGCGTGGTGTGTGAAATAGTGGATTGAGGTTTTTGGTGCAAATTGTGTTTCAGAATTAGAACATCGAAAAATGGAAAAGGTATGGGCTACATGAAAAATCTGATGATGTGCGCATAAAACAATACTGTAGGAAATATTATGTGCTAGATGATATGTTTTTTATGCCAAAGGGGGTTTTGCACGCGGGGGTCTCAGATGCCTATAAATAAGAGGTGACCCCACTCATTCAGCACGGTTGAATACCTAGGGAAGATCTGAGGTATGGTGTGTGTAAAACGTTCGCGTTAAGGGCCTTGTGCGAAAAAAATCAGAGCTTTATGAAAAGGTAGAGTTGTGCGTAAAAATTGTGGTGGCGCGTAAAATATTCAGTTGCGCGAAAAAGGGTGTTGGTGTGCGAAATATTTTTCCCCGCGAAAAATAAATATTGCACTCAATTGTCAGAGAAACTTGTTTGCTCGTTCTGGTTATCTGGTTCAGTGTTTTAGTGTATACATGTGCATCATTTCTGGACTTCAATGCAAGCAGAGTCTCATGCTGAGTAGAGACAAATACTTCAATGCAAATCTTTTGAAGAGACCCTCACGTCTATAAACTGACTAGGACTTCACCAAAGGTAGTGATCCAGGGGGAGTCAACGGGAGTGACCCGAGGGACGCAGTGAGCTATCCCTGAAAATTTGTAAAGGTAGTGAGCCTGGGACAGAGTGACTATGCCCAAACCTTTGTAATCCACAACTAGTGAAGAATAGTGTAATTTGGTATGACCGACAACGTTTTAGCGTATGCTCCTTGGCCGTAGCCCTTAGTGGTGAACCAAGTAAAAAGTGACGTGTTATCTATCTGTGTGAATGTTTTCTTTATAATCATATTCATCATATAGGTTCAACAAATTCCTACCAACGTGGGAACAAGATCCATCACAGATAAGAAAAAGTTGTCACCCTGATTCACCCCTCCCCTCTCAGGATATCCCAGGGTCCTTCAGTTCATGTGTCCCCTAAGATCTTATTTAATGATTATCTTAAAGATCAATATTTTAAAATAGGCTTGAAGGATGATATCTAGTTGAAGTTATTCCTTCATTGTTTACAAACCTATGCAAACATTGTTGATAAGGTGTCCATGACAGAGGTAGAACATAATGGGAAGATAGGTATCAGTAGTGATCCTTCAGTGGGTAGTGCCTAGAGTTCTTTATCTGGATCGTAGTGGATGTGTGATGGACATCATCAGGGTTGTGTAAATAGAGCTTAGTAGTCATCATTCATAGTGTTAGTGGTTTCTTTTAGGAGTGTTCTGGTTGTGTATTAAACCTATCATAATTATAGACATACCAAAACGAATTTCACTATGGTAATGAGGATGTACCATCAGTGTGTGAATCTGTTTCACCTTAAGTGCTTCTATAAGACTCTCTCGTAGGGGAGTGTAGTTAGTTCATTATTATATAAGGGTACATAGGTTTGATTAAATGCTTATAATGGTAATATATATCTCCCTAAAGATAAAGGTGAATCTCATTAGGTGAATAAATCATAGGGTAGGATTGGTTTAAATGTCTATATATAGAAGATATAAAAAATGAGGATACTAATTCCAATACAAAAAATGTGTGACATATCGTGTTTATTACTTCTTCCAAGGAATATATTTTATTTTTAACAGGTGATTCCCATTGATTCATTTCATTAAAGTTTCTTGAATCATTGGTTTTATGAGCAGCGATGATGCCTTTTGAAATGTATTTTCTTAACCCATTTTGTAGAAACAAAGATCAAGGTTTTAGGTGCCCATAGTTTCTGGTTTTAATCATTGACATGGAATTTGTTTTGGGATTTAATCATGTGGGACCTATAAAATTTTATCTCATTTATGTTATGGATTAGTTGATTAACATCAAATCATATATTAAATATTTTTACTAAAGTGTTAATTTTCAATCTACTTGTGGGATTAATCACATCTTCTATGGTCAATGTGATCCATAATAAGGGAGGGAATTACTCAATGTTCCAAAGGTTGGATTGATCTCTTATTAGTTATCCATGTTTTTATTGGGTGTTATGGAGTAGGTTTCAGATAGTTATCTTACAATTTACTATGACTAGTACCCTGATGTGTTTCCAAAGGTTATTTTTAGGTTTTCTCTCTAATAAGAGATCGATTTTAATATCGATCCTCTCCTTGGGATGAGCCCCCCACTAGTAGAAAAGTGATCTTTAACGTCGACATTTTAACATACATTCATTCTAGACTAACGTTAAAAGTATTCCTTGATAAATTTTAATGTAATTTATTCAAAAACCAATGTTAAAATCCAAATGTTTATTTTGGATCCAGAAAATCAATAATAAAAGTCCTCATGAAAGACTTTTAATGTCAGTTAATTAGTAATCTTCATTAAAAGACTACTTTTAACATTGGGTTTTTATAAGAACTTATTTTAGAAGTCACTTTTGTTGATGGTTTTTTAAATAATGATGTTAATTTTTACCATGCTATATTTATTTTCTCAATATTCTATTATAATGATCATGGAGCTCAAATAGAGTTAGGGATAAAGAGTTATGGTCGTTGGAATCTTAACTTCTCTAAGAGATAGAATGCTGTTAACAACAATGTTTTTCATGAACAAACATTAAAAGTCACATTTTACATCATAAAAAACTAATGTTAAAAATGTTTTGTTTCATTTATCAATCTTTGATTTGATAAATCTTGGATCTCATATGAAGTTTGGGATCAAAAGTTATGTCCATCAGGAGTTGAACTTCTATAAGAGATAGAAGGCTTTTAAAGTCATTTTTTTTCAAGAATCGATATGAAAAGTGAGTTTTGATGTAGGTTTTCAACAAAACAACACTAATTTTTTTTTACAAGTTTTATTTCATTTCAAAATATTCAGTTTTATAGGACTTTTCTCTAAAGAAAAATTATGGATTACCTATTATGGCCATTAGATGTTGAAATTTTCTAAGATAAGTCATAGAGAAATACATTTTCGATGGCCATAAATTTTTATTAGTAACTCCTTTTTAGATCCATGACCAGTAAATTTGAATATTGAGAAATAAAATAAAACATTATAAAAAAATTGTTTTTCTTTAATGCATACCAAAGTGACTTTTAACATCAATTATTGAAAAAACCTGACAGTAAAGGTCTTCTATGAGGACTTTTAACACCAGTTTTTCATTAACTGATGTTAAAAGTAGCCTTTAATGTTAATTACAAAATAACCAATGTTAAAAGTGTTGATTATATCCATTGAAATTATCTTTATAAAAAACCAACTTTAAAAACCCAATACATGAATGTTTATAAGTTCTATAATAAATTTACCAGATGTTAAAAGTAAATTTTCAAATACGCGAGATCATTATTTCAATATCATTTTAGAACACACACTTCAATTTATAAAATCATTTATAAATTTTAATAAAATTCCACTAAATTTATTTTTTACTGTATATAAATCTTTATTTTCATTCTTTAAACATTTTTGACCTATTTTGTGTAAAAAAATTTCAACGCATAATCATTCGATGATTTGAGCATGATATCTATTCTAATCATTTAATTTCATTATTATTATTTTATTCATCAATAACCATCTTGATAATTTTTATTATAAGGATAAATTATTATTGAAATTTAGTTATGAAGATAAATCATCATCATGAGATATACCAACTAAGGTGAAAATGGTCATATCGAATATGTTTGTATTACCGCATGAGATCTTTCCTAAAAAGAAGAGAAAGAATGATAAAAAACATATCAATTCTAAGGAAATCGATAGAATCATGTAAAATAATTTGAGTATTCAGGATTACTATTTGATATTAATTTAATTTCTCTAATTCTGAGTTCATGTTTCCCATTTTATCTTTGAAATGAGTGGTATCTATAAAAAGTTAGAGATTTCCATCTTTTGAAAGCCATAACTATTGATCCATAACTCCATTTTAGCTTCATAACCAGTCAAATAGAAGCTTGGGAAATGAAATAAAACATTGTAAATAATTTTAACATTTATGTTTTAATAGTTATATTCCAAAGTTAATTTTAACATTGATTCTTGGAAAAAACATATTTTAATAGTCTTATATGTTTACTTTTAACATCTATTTTTCTAAAATAATAATGTCAAAAACCATATAGAATTAGAATTTCAAGGTCATTTTTTCAAAAAGACTACCATTAAAGGTTAAAATTTTACTTTTTTATATTGGTTCACTAGTAGAAAAATGGGTTTTAACATCATAAATTTGATGTCAGTTTCTTATAAACCGATATAAAATATTTATTCAGAGAATTTTTGGTGTTAGTTTTTTTAAAAACCAATGCCAAAAATAAAAAAAATAGTTTTGGCGTCAGTTAAAAAAAGACTCCATATATGAATAAACTAATATTGGTGTCTGTTTTTAAAAAAGTTGATGCCAAAAAGTAACTTTTTTTATTCTATGTTTTAGATTATTTTTCAAGCTTCAATTTGACTAGTCTTGGAGAAAAAAAAGAGTTACAGATTAAAATTTTTGGATATCGGATGTTGATCTTATCTAAGAAAAATCTTAAAGAAGTCCAAATTTCAAATATCCGATCTTTTATGCCATAAATCCATTATCACTCCATGACCAGTCAAACCAAATCATAATAAATTCCTTAAAATTATATAATTTTTTTTAATTTTCAATGCCGGTTAAAAAAAAAATACTCTTAAATTAATTTTTTTTATTTTTCATGTTGGTTTATTTTAAAACTGACCGAAAACAATTTTTTTTAGTTTTTGGAATCGATTTTTAGAAAAAACTATATGAAGAGTATTTATTTTAAATAAATTTACATCAATATATTTAAAAAATGATGCCATTTTTTTACGTTTTGGAATCAGTTTAAGAAAACGACACGAAACATATATTTTTTAACTTTTTAGCATTGGGTTTTTTAAAAACCGACACAAAAAATGATATCAATTAGAATTTTTTGGCATTGGTTTTCTACAAAACCAATGCCAAACCACCACTGTAAAACCTCTTTAGCATAGTTTTCATACAAAACTGACGCCAAAGAGTATTAACCAATACACAAGATCAAAATGTCAATTTGTTTCACAACTCATTTTTAACTTTTTAAAATCCCTCCAACATTTTAATACAACGCTATCAAAAATATATTTTTTACAATATATAAATCCATTTTCTCTTTCGTTCAACATTTTCATCCTCTTCGATTCAATCATGTTTTATAAGTGACGTCAATCGTTAATTTGGACATGGTACCTATTCTAATAATTAACATTATTTATTGTTATTTTCCTTCATTTCTAAACAACTAGATTAGTATTCTTATAAAGATGATTTATTCATATTATTGAGTTTCAAATATAAAACATTAATATGAGATTTACAAACCATGGTATAAATTTAATTAGCGATCACCATTTTCATTATCACATGATTTCTAACATAAATATACGAGATATGATGATAAACAAATTATCATTTCTATGGATGCTCCTAAAACCATTGAAATATGTTTGAAATATTATGTTTGTTTTATTTCATTTGGTGTGTGTGATTTTAATTCATTTTTATCATATTTTCATTGAAACGAGTTGTATCAATCGAAAATTGACAAGTTCAACATCCGATGACCATAACATTTGATCTGTAACTCTATTTTAGCTCCTCCACCAGTCAAATCAAAGGTTAGAAAATTCTCTAAAACATAGAAGGAAACAAAGTTACTTTTTGGAATCTTTTTTTGTAAAAACAGATTCCAAATATATGTATATATATATATATATATTTCATTTATGGAATTATTTTTTTAATGAAATGACACCGAAACTATTTTTTTTTAAAATTTTGGTGTCAGGTTTTAAGGAAAACGATGCCAAAAATTATACGGATGGGTTTTATTATCATCAGTTTTTTTTAAAATAGAAATTGAAAAAATGTAATTATGTTTTGGCATTAGTTTACAAAGACCGATGTAAAAAGTTATGTTTTTTACATTGGTATCTTAAATGTCAGTTAACAACCGCTGTCAAAATAAAAATAAAATTGACGTTAAAGAAACTTTTTATACTATTAGTTTATAAAAATTGACATTAAAAGTAAAACTTTTAATGTTGATTTATTAAATGTTGGTTTAAATACGATGTTAAAATTTAAATAAAATTGACATGAAAATCCATTTTATAATAGTTCCAATTTTTATAACTTATTACCATGAGGATCTAAGAATGCTGATTGAGTTGATAGATCAGTTAGAGGATCTTCTAGAGAAATGGATTAATTTCCCCAATCATGTCACCATGGATATCACTAGTTCTATATTCAAATATGGAAAATGGGATTCTATGAATTTTTATATATTAATATAATCTTAATCTGGGGAGTATGAATAATAAATAACCATTACTCCAAATTGATGATCCTTTAGATCATCTCAATGGTGATCAGTGATTTTCTATGATTAAATTGAGATCAGAGTACTACCAATTGATGTTCTAATAGGATTATGTATTTATGAATTACTTATGAAGATTTTATGGACATTATGTTTTTGTTGATTCCATTTAACCTTATCAAATCTTCTACAATTGTTATGGACATGATGAACTAAACATTTCATATTGTTTTGGTATCCTTAGTGGTGGTGTTTGTTGATGAATTATTAGTGTATTCCATGGTAGAGGAGGGCCACTCTAACCTTATATAGGTTGTTTTGGGAATTTAGATAGATCATGATATATGTGAAAAGATATCAAAATGTTAGTTTTGGATTCAAGTGGTGAGTTATTGGGTTGTGTGATCTCTAAGAGAGGAGTTTTATTTGATTCCAAGGAGATACAAATTTTATATCCTTGGAGTGACTTAAGAATGTGTTTACGATTAAAATAATTTTTGTCATAGATTGGAAATATAGGAACATCAACCAGGACATATCCAATATAGATTCTCCTTTGAAGGCCTTGACTCAAAAAAGGGTGATATTTGAGTGGAGTGAGAAGTTCCAATGTTATTATAAAGAGTTATAGGTACATTTTAAATCTGAATTAAATTTGATTAGAAATCTTAGGAAAGCTTGTGAGGTGTTTTGTGATTCATTGTCCATGGGTTTGGGTTGTGTGATGATGCAGGATGACCATATCATATTATATGGATCACGATAACTATTCTCACATAAGCGGAATTACAATACCCACATCCTAAAATTGGAAGTTGCGATGCATATGTTGAATTCATGTTGTCATTACCTATTCGGGGAGAGTTTTATAGTATAATCGTCATAATATCTAAAAGTATATCTTTAACCATTTAAATTTGAACATCAGATATATATTTTATGTTAGGTATCTTTATAATTTTGATTTCTATATAACTTATGTCTTTAGTAAGGGGAATGTTGTTGCTAACTATTTTAGTAGAATATTTCCAATATAGGATCTTTAAGAATCAATGTATGAGTGGGGACTGATGAATTTTCTTGTTAATCTTATTATGGAGGAGTAGGGGGATGGATAATTGTTTATTTTGACCATTGTATAGGTTTTATCCTCTCTCATTTATTGATTTAGAGTGATATATTATATGACCCTGAGTTCCAAAAGATTAGTAACAATTTAAATGGCGTAAATACCTAAAGTGATTAGTATTGGTCCTTTAATGGTTCTCCCATTTATATGAGCTTGTTGGTTGTTCCTTATACTTTTAGGGAAGAGGCGATCCAAGAGGGGAATTATTCTACTTCAGATGTGCAACTATGGTCTACCAAGAAATTCTATACCTTGATGAGTTCATATTTATGGCTCGTGATGAGGTGATTAGTTAATGATATTGTTTCCTGATTCTTGACCTTCCATATAATCAATGCCAAACATTAGATACTATAAAATTTGTTACAAACTCTTCCCATTATAGTGTAGAAGTGTTAATATATCTATAGTGTTTTTTTTGATCTACATACCTCATACATCAAGTTGAGTGATTCAATATGGATGATTCTCGATCATCGGACCAAGTCAGTCCATTAATTTTATATTAGGGCGTGATGAAGGTAGAGGAGCATTATAACCATATGTATGAGTAGTTTTTAGGATTCATGGATTTCACTCAGTAATGTTTTAGACCGGGATACCCATTTTACCTCTTAATTATGGAAGGGAATTTAGGAATTTTTGGGAACCAAGCTGAGGTTGAGCCCTAAATTCCACCCACAAATTAAAGGGATGTCTAAGTGGATCATCTAAACTATTAAGAATATTCTCTAAGTGTGTGTGTTTGACATTAGGGGTTTTTGACAAAATTCACCTATCATTTGATGCATTTTATTATAATAATAGTTATCAAGTCTTGGTTAGGATGGCCCTGTATGAGGCATTATATAGGTGGTTGGGGTAGTCTCTTTTGTATTGAGTAGAGGTGGGTAATATTTCATTATTTGGACTGAGTCTCAACTAGGAGAAAATAAAGAAATTAAATCTAATTAAAAAAAGTTTAGAGATACCTTAAAATCACTATAATCCCCATAATTATCAACATCATCACTTGTTAGAGTTTAATGTCAGTTATCAGGTTTTTATTGAAGTACTTGTTTGGTCGACACACCATTACTTCAGAATATAGGGGAAGTTGGAACTACGTTATGTTGGGGTATTCAAGATTATGCATTTTCTTTGGAAGGAAGATTATTGGTTGTATTCTCAACATTCAATTACCTCAATTCATGACATCATTCATGTTTCATAGTTTAAGAGATATCATACAGACCCATCTTATGTGGTAGACATATAAGATTTGGATGTTGAGCCTGACATCACTATTTTGAAGAAACCTATTTATATATGGGATTAGTAGAATAATAAACTATAAGGTATGTCAATAAAATTGTTCTATGTGCTTTTTTATTTTGGTGGGGATAACCATGAGACATTACTATGGTAAGCTCGACCGAGGAAGCAATTTCTTCACTGTTTTTCTTCCAAGGATGCTAGAGTACTTTATGGGGGCATAAATGGACATGGTGGGGAGGTTTTTCACTCATTTTGGGTAACTAGAATGTATAATCAATGTTTTTTTTATAATTTTCCATTAATTCTTGGTGTTTATAGGTCAATGGGGTAAGGAATTTTGTTTTTGTAGGAAATATAATTTTGTGCATGGTTGGTGTACGGTTTGTCTAACCATGAAAGAGGGGTGTCTAAGGGGGTAATATGAATTTTTATGGTTTAGTCATGGTATTTACTATAATGTGAAGATTAAAATAAGCCCTATGTGTTTGATTTTTAAGAGATAGTATCCACCTCATGTTTGGCGTATGGTTGGTCTGACCATGCAGATAACCCGTGAGAGTTGCATAGGTCATTAGAAATTTGGATTTTTACGAAAACTATATTGAATGATTTACATCCTGTAAGCCTCATTTATTCTCACTCATAGGTTCATAACCCTCCATTAGTGTAATATCTTCTCCCCTATCCAATTCTGTGGATTGTCCTTGATCTATCAGTATTTTTTCTTTATGTAAGTTGTGTTCTTCAATATTTCATCATCATTTTCCCTATTACTAAATTATTCATCAATTTACTGGGATGTTGAAAAACCGATACAATTTGTTGAACGAATCAGAGGTTGTTTATGGGGGGTTTGGTTTGATTTATTGTGTTTTAGGTATGTGAAGAATTCTCCTTCTTAAATCTAGTGGTTGTAGTTGATGGCCTGAATATTTGCAACAGATTCTAAGGATGATGTCTCTATTTATGGTAATTTTCCATCGATTAACTTTAATCCCTTAGTGACTTAGGTTATTATTTATATTTTTTTCCTTTAAATTTATTTTTAATTTATCTGTGTGTCGTGTTTTATGCAATTCATGACTTATTTGGTAAATTTAATGATTTAATGTCTATTTTTAAGGGGTTTGGATTGAATTTAAAACAAGTTTTTGATAAAATATATCATAGAGTTTTATTAATTTAAATGGATTTAAAAAAGTGGTATTAGAAATAGATTTACCTTAAGGAATAAATTTATTTAAAATGGGAATATTTTTTTATTAAATAGTATTTTAAAATGAATTTTATAAATGGAAATCGTTATATTGATGTGTTTTAAAGTGAGTGGAAGATGTGGGGACCTAGGGTGGGAGGGTGTGCATCATTTTGATGAATGATTTTTTTATAAGGTATTGAGAGATTCTTTGGGTAGGATTTTTAAGGGATATTCCATATGTTTTATAAGGGACCTAGAGGGACTTTTATAAGAGGAAGACTGAGTGAGATTCCGAAAAATTGATCGAGGGACTGAGAGATGTCTTGGATGTTTTGGTTCAATGAAGAGTAAGAGGGATTAAAACTTTTTATATGTGTTCAACTGGCTGAAAAACTATGCTTTAGTTTGATTCATAATAGACCCTTATATTATAGTCTATGTTGTGTATTACTTGAGCCCAATTGATTTATATTATTTCATGTATTATTTATGTTTCATGTTTTATTTGGATATCATGTGTTATTACCATTTATATTTATTTTCTTATATGATTGTGATTATAATTATGCTCAATTTTATTATTTGTGTAGGTGTGCTGATTATGTTATGCCATGTTGATTATTTATTTATTTTATAATTTTCATATTCATACTTCAAAACATGTATTATTTTTATCAAATCCAAAGGGCTTTAAAAGGGGAATGCTTTTTTTTCAAGAAAACTTATTTAAAATGTTAATTTTATTTTAAAAATGAGTATTAATTTGGATTTATTGGTTGCATTGAGGGAATCCTTATATAGATTCATTATGGTATCTGAAAATGATTTGTTCCTCATACCATGCTTATTCTATTGGTCATGGGTAGTCCTTGTTTTGTAAGATACAAGTAAGGGAAATGACACCATTCATTTTAGTGGCTATTCTTGATTACCACTATTAATGAATTATTATATAGTGGAGACATGGTGTAATGGGATTTTTCTAATGAAAATATATTTTGGGATTTTGGTTTAGTTTTAGATTCTATATATTACCTGTTTGGATATTAATCTCAGTTTTTTGTTTTTGAGCTATTCATTATGGATGTCATGTATATAGCTAAATTATGACATGTTATATATGGTGATGTGAGGATTTTTATGGTATAAAAAATTGGTCATTATTGTGTTTACTCTTTTATATATTTATATCTATTGATCCTGGTATTTTAATTAGTGTGGTCATCCAATTAAGGAATGGTTCATGTCAAGTTATCGAGTAAGAAATTGTTCCAAAATGGTTTAATGTGATGCATGGGTGCTTATTTCGATCTTGTGGTGACCAAGAACCCATTTCTAGCCTCAAGACGTGTTGTCTTGGTGAAGATTACGGTTTACCCAAGATTGTTTTCTATATCTTTCTATAGAGGGATATATATATGTCCATTTGGATTCTTGAGTTTAAAATTTTGAGAACATGACAAGAGGAAGATGGTGGCCTCAATATCCCTTTATGTCCATTGACAAATATTTCAACATATCCTCTTGTTTTTATATACTCAATTCATATTTTCCATCAGCTTGGGGTGATTTTATATACTAAAGTTCACCTCTATGTTTAGATAATGCTGAAGGATCTTTTAAAAGTTTTACGGGAACCTATAATCTCAATAAGATACAATCAATAATGGTGTTCCATATATCCTTATCACTTCCCTAATGTATATCTTTTCACGTTTATAGAGTGATAAGTCATCTAAAACTAAAATTAAGTGAGTAGTCATTGTAAAAAGGTCCACTACAATCCATATAACATTGTTCCATTTTGATTTCTTTGGATTACCCATGAAAAAATTCATAGTGATTTTTCCTATTTACATATAGGTATGGAAATTGGTTTCATCATCTATTTGGAACTTCACCAATAATCCATCACGTACTAACACATCGAGAACTTTGATGTATATTTTGATATCTCCTTCTTCGTATTTACCACCTATAGTGTTCTTGGAGATCTCTATACATTTTCATGTTTCATAGGTGGATGAAGAATTTTTATATGTAAGTATAATTTAATAACTCATTTTAATCTCAAGATCTGATGAAATGAAAAATCATTTTCCAAATATAATAACACATTCATCATCAAACTTAATATCATATATTTTTTCCTTCCTTATCACATCAATATTATTCAATATATCCACTTCATCCCTTCAAAGTTTTCAATCTTATCAAGTAGTGATGGATGAGAAATCATTTGATAAAGGAAAAATGATGTTGATTTCTTCAAGATTCCCATGTCTACCCTTTTCATGTCCATGAAGATCAGATCCTTCTAAACCCTCATCATAGATAATGTTAAAATATCTTTTCTACTTATAGAATCTTTCAATTTATTTTTCTTCCAAGGATGATGGTATATTCAGTAATTATAATACTTGATTATCTCTAACTAAATTTTTTGTTTTATGTTGATATCTTTTTGTGTGAATATATATTTCAATATCTTATGGTCCATATATACATCAAAATTACCTTTTTAGATATAATTCTATATATTTCAAAATCTTATGGTCTGTATATATATATGTCATACTTAACTTTTTAGGTATAATGCCTCTAAATTTTTCATTATAAAGACAACTATTAAAAAAAGACCATACATCATATTGTTCTGTTCATGTACCTTTAACTATCATTATGAGTAGATAGTCTCTTTATCATTATGCATGAGTACACAATCCAAGACTTTTTTTGATTCATCAATTCAGATCACAAATCCTTCAAGACTTAAAGGTTTAATGATTACAGGTATTTTGGTTATAATCTTCCTCAACTCATTTAATCTCTCTTCACATTCATCAGTTAGTACCTACTTTACAACCTTTTGAGTAATCTTGGTTGGTGGGTTTGAAAATATTGAGAATTATCTTATAAATATATAATGGTACAAAAATAATCTATGGAAAATATGTATCCTAATAATATATGATGGTTCCAACACTTTATTCTACAATGAGTGCATGGATATCCCATTACACGTGATAACATTACCAAATATTGCTAATTGATCTATCAAAAACTAACATTTACTATACTTTTCTTATAAATTACCCTTTCTCAAAGTCCACAACATTGCATTAAAACTATCCTTATGTTCCTTCTTGATTCTGGACTATATAAGAACATCATCTATAATGTTTACAAAAAATTTATTAAGAAAATATATAAAGAATCTATTTAGTAAGTCCATGAAGATCATTATAGCATTCATGAGTCAAAATTTCATGACTATGAAATTGTAGTTCTTGTAGCTTGTATGAAATAAAATGTTGTGAATATCCTCCTTATTCACCATTAAATTATAATATCTCAATGGAAGGTCCACTTTAGAGAAGCATTGACCTCCATGTATCTAACCTAACAAGTTTTCAATCAACGGAAGAGGATAACTTTTCTTTATAATGATCTTGTTCAGATCAATTTAATCGATAAAAAACACATAGTCTCGTCAATCATCATGAAAAAGGGACTTTTTCATCCTATGGTGATACACTTGGGCATATAAAACCAATGTCTATATTCATTTATATTAAATTCTTCATTTTATCTAGTTCAATGGGGGATATTCTATATGATGTTTTGGATATCAGCATATATCTAGGCATAAGTTCAATGAAGGACTCAAAATCTCAGTCAGTAGGAAACATTGAAAATTATTCAGGGAAAACATCATTATAATCCCATTCAATGGACATGTTCTTATGGGTGTTCCTATCCATTAATTTATTAAATTATCTATATATGAAACAATATTCATGCTTCTAAAGAAGATTCCAAAGGATATTCATCCTTATACTTACATGAGTATTCCGATATAAGAGTAATTCAGAATATAGAAGGTTATTTAATTCTACTAATAGTTGAGGTGGGATCTATATAGAGACAACTAGTCCATCACCAAAATAGAATAAAATTCTACTAAAGTTATTTTGACAAGGATATCTGGAAGATTCACCCAACAAATATCAATGATGGAAGTGTTATATACTTGAGAAATATCAATCTCTCTATTATAAGTTTTCATTGATAACTTAACCACAATATTTTTTGGGGGTTCTTGAATAGTTCTACTAAACATTCATGATAAGAAAGAGTTTGTATAAATAGAATCTAATAGTATGTTTTTTATTCTTTATTGAATAACTAGCATGCCTATCACTGCATTATTTTCTTGATCCACCTTCATAGTTGTAAAGGAATAAGATACCCCATAGTCTCTTATCCACGAGGGTTATTATTAGTGGTTATATTTGAAAACCATTGGATTATATTATTAGTTTGAATAATTTTAAAATTCCTTATAGTTGAAACATTAGTGAATTGACTAAGGGTTAATTTGGAAATTTTTTCCTTGAATAACATTGGTTGGATTATTTATCTCATTTATACAAGTGTTTTCTTAAGGTCCCTCCATTGTACACATGAAACATTTCTTGATCCCCTGGAGAAAAGTTCTATGATTCTTCTTTATACACTTTTTACATGTGGGAAGTTGGATTTCTTACTACCATGATTTTTATCTAGTGATCTCCTAGAGTTAAACTCCATTATCTTATATTTATCTCTAGTCCCATGAGACCATTGAATGTCACCCATTTCTATATCAAATTTTATGGATCATTATAATACATGTTCATTGATATCAATGTCCCAAAATTCCAAAGATATCTATATACTCTACTTTAACCCACTAAAGAATAATTCAACTATACATTCATTGTTAATGATAAAACCTAATGCATGTCATGCAATCCAGATGATGTTTTCCACATAATATCTAGTAGATTCATATTCCATTTTATTTAGTAGAATTAACTCCCTATCTATTTTTATATGAAGAGTATATGGGAAATATTTATTGATGAATAAACTATTTAATTAATCCCACTCCATAGATTCTATGTTTTCTCTATGATTTTTATTCTTAATTAGTGTCCACCACTAACTATCTTTTCCCTCAAGGTGGTATGAAACCAATATGAAATTATCTAGATTATAGCATTGAAGGAAACATAATATCTTCTAAATTGAGATAATTCATTGTTTAGTGAATACTGGATGCTAGGTTTTTTTTTAAAATTTAGAGGTATCTTATGTATAAAGGAATCAATTGTAACTTTTTCTATTGTTGGTCATTCCACAAGATATAGGTTATTATTAATAACATGAGTCCATTGTGCCAATACTTCCTTTGGGTTCTTATCTCAGTCTCAAAATCATGTTAGGCATATCTTTAGGGGAGACATCACATTTCCCATTGAACATATAGTTAATAAGATTTTCCATAAATGTAACCATTTTCAATAATAAAGGATAGTTAGGGATGTGAATAATTTGGTTAATAAATGTATATAATCTAAAGCATAGACTCAAAAGAAGTAACTCATACATGATGTGAAAGACCTAACTTATGAATCACATAGTTTCAATTGACGTTATCCATGGTCATTTTCCTATTAAGTTCTCTAACTTAATTAAGTTCAGTAAAAAATGATCAAATCCTTCATAACATTTTTTTAAATGATGATATGAATTAACTAAATAATATCCCTTAGGAGAGTATACTTACGTATGTAGTTTGGAATTTTTATCATGCATGATGATGCAATTGAGTTAATACCCGAAACACCCACTTCGAGGTTATTACCCCTAGGTACAACTATGCTTGTAACAACCCAGAATTTTATCATTGGAATTTCCCTACTACTAATTATTTCATATAATATAAAACAAATATATAACGTAGATAACCCCAAAAAACATTATTCTCATTAATTATGAATGAAGTAAGTGGTATTTATATAAATTAATAAACCTATACGAATGAAATAGTAACATGATAGTTTGAATAGTATTGTACCATTAAGAATAGTAATCCTAAAAATAGAATGGTAACCTAACCAATGATAGTATAAATAAAATTTACGTATATTATTAATGAAAATATTATATAATAAAATCAAGGTATAAGTAAATAATTTTTTTAAAAATTAAAAAAATTAATTGTTGTATTTTTGAAAAACGTAAATGATTATTTTAAATTTTCTAATTAATATAATAAATTAAAATAAAATTTATTTTCAAAAAATAGATTCATAAATTAATATTCTGCTGTGTTATAATTATAATATAATTTTATGAGTCCCTGTTTAATTTTTCAAAGGGACATAAAATCAAATATAATATTAAAATCCGCATTTTTTTGAATAAATGATGAATTTATTTAAAAATTAAATTTCTCATATTTATAATTTTTTATAAAATGAAGTTAATTTATAAAATCTATATGTCAAAAAATTGTTAGGGTAATTTCTTGGTATCTTTTTGAAATAGTTGAATTTTTGGGGAATAGTGAAATATGGTAATTTATTGTATTTAACAAATAAATGATTTTTTGAGTCATGGATGATGTACAGTAGATGTAAGATCATAGTGTTTCAAAATATTATAAAACAATTATGGTATTTAGTAATAGTAATCATGCCTATTGATTTTCTTCATCCAACATAATAATCAAACGAATAAAATAATGAAAAAACTCATCCCCTATAAATACCGCCCATCACCACATATTCTTCTCACACCTTCTAAGACTTGTATTATTTCTCAATTATACCCAATTACCTTCCCAATTATCTTCCCCACGTCCAATGGCTTCTATTATTGAAAAAATAACAAACCCAAGTTCTTTAAAGAGGTTCTCAAGGAGACGACATTCAAAGAGGTAAAATCTTCTATTCTTCTCTCTTAACTTCTTTTATTTTATTATCATTTTCTCACCCAACCTATCCATAGTGGAATGAATAATATAGTATATTATATAAACTCTAATTTTATTATGTTAATCAAATATCTATCCTGAAATCACTTCTCATCACCTTTTATTCTGAAAATGAAAATATCATCCATGATGTGTCGATTCACCGCCTTCATGGATGATGAGATTTAATTTTCCATTACCACCTTCAAGGATGGTCATAAAACCATTAAAATAGATAAACCATATATTAAAATTTATATTATAACTTTTTCATGTTCAGGAACTAATATATATATAATATTAAATAATAAAACCAAACTAGTTTGTGATGATCAAAACATAACCAAAGTAATCTAAATGTCTATCACTAATGTTTTATCCAATGAATCATCATCATACTAGAAAAAAATGATATAAGATACCATTTAATATTATTTATGTTCATTAATATCATATAATTTCACTTTTGGATAGTTATTCCGATTTGGAAATAAGCTCCATAATTATATACAAGTTAATCGACCATCAAACCATGAAAATGAACGCTCTCAAAACAAAGAAAATTAAATATATAACTCATCAAAATGGATACAAATTAACTTAATAAAAGTATGATAAATCAAATACAAGTACAACAGGTTCTTAATTATGTAATTAATAACTCAATATTTATTATCCAGTACATTAAGTATAAGTGAATAACACATTCAGACATAAGGTAAGAGGAATTCTTGAACCAAACTCCCTTTTATTGGGCTATCACTCTGTCAAGAAAAAATTTATTATATAGATTGTTTTAATATCCCAAAAATATAATATCACTGTTATTAACTTTTCTTTTTAGGTATATACATATTTCCAAACTTATTTCATTCCAAATACAAATATTTTTCAAAAGAAAACTTCTTTTCAAAACACATATTGACTCCTCATGAGTTATTTATTCTTAGATAACAAATGATGATTCCGAAAAAAAAGTTCTTTAGCTTTTCCATTTAGGAACACTAAGTCGATCAGTGAAATAAATATTGATGAAATACTTTTTAAACCCACTACATTAAATGGGTTACTTCATGACATTGATTAATATATATTTTAAGTGGCCAAAAAGATTTTGTAAATATTATGATGTTACGGGTGAGACCACAATTATACAGTACTCCAATGAATTGTGTAATTTGATGGATCTCATGAGATAACGTTTTTTTTCATGAAAACGATTCTATATTTATTTAAAAATATTATTCTATGATTATGCACATATGTTATGTGTGATTATGATGATATATTTGTTCACAACTATGTCTGCTATTTTACCACGATGAAATGATGTTTTATTTTGATGAATTGAAAATTTTCATTACATTATCACATGTTTTATCTCATGATGTTGATGATTATCTTATACTTATAAAATTATGATGATGATTATTCTCAAAGATTTTATATGTATTTATATCTTTTATACATCCTCTTATTGTACTTTTAGCTCACCCATTTTTTTGTGGTATATCCTAAGGTGATTTCATCTACGAAGGAAAAATAGGGATTTCAAAAGGATAAAGAAGAAGGATTTAAATGATTTTTTTGTTGTATAATGTACAATTTATATATGAGCCTAATTTTCCCAAGACACTAAACCTTTGGATCCTCATTTTGTAACAGTATTATGTTATTTATCTTAAAAATGATGTAATAGTCATAAATGAAAAATTAGGGTCTCTATGGTTAGTATCATACCATAGTTTAGTTAATTTGGGAATTATGATTAGAGAGCATTAGTGAAAACCCTTAGGATAAGACTAAGTATATGAAGATTTTCTTTAGATAAATTCTTAAAATAGGGATCCCATAAGATATTCTATTAGATTTAATTACATAAAATAATAAATAATTTATGTTTTTTTGAATTATTTTTTCTTCAAACCTTTTTTTTCTTATAGAAAAAGGTGGTAACTAGGAGAAAACATGCTAAAAACATATGTGAGGTACAATGCAATGATTTCTTGAATGACCTTCCAAAATACATGGGATGTGGATTTCAACATTTCATAGTGATTTATACCTAGCTACCTAGAGCTATGAACAATGGCCTGAAAAATATAGAACTTCCACCTTCTCCTAAGAGGGATAAATTAGGTATTGAATATTTTATGAGGCAACGAACACTGTAATCTAGAGGATCTTCATATCCACTTATTGTGAAACACTAGGTTAACACAATGGGGAAGATCTTTTCTATGATCCACTACACTAAGATGGATAAGGTGACTCTATACCTCTATCATTTAGATAGAGATGCTAATCAATGGTGTGAATTGATTACAAAGACCAAGATGAAGTAATAAATAGAAGAGATGGAGTGGGGAGATTTTAAGAGAATATTTATTAAAATTTATTTCCATCAAACTCTTAAGATAAATATAGAGATATAATTCATAGAGTTAAACAAATGGAAGGTGAATATATCATGGATTAAAAAAAACATAAAAAGGGTTTCATGGTTTGCCTTGGGTTTAGTTATCAACAACAATATAAAACTAGATAGATTCTACAGTGGTTTGAAACAAAACCTTTGAATGGATATAAATATCCAAAACTGTAGGAGTTATTAATAATTAGTTCAATGTTATCTCTATGTAGAGATGGAGTTTGGAGACTAGTCCCAAGGTTATGAAGATAAGAATAGAATATTGGATTTCCAAGTTGGTGAATCAAATTAAAATGGAGGAAAGAGTATCCAACCACCCTCATGTCAAAAATGTTGGAATAAACATCATGGGAATTTCCTAAATGGAATGTGGAAATGCTTCAAGTGTGGGAGATAAGGACACCAAGCTCATGAATGATGACGATACATGAAGAAGCTGACCAAAATGATAGAAGAAAGAAGGGAACCTCTTAATGAACCACCTATGGTTCAATACATCAACTATAAGGAAAAGGGCACTATGTAAGCTAGTTAAAAAAACCTTGAGTCCTTTAGGGTAACTAGATTCAGTAGCCACCAAAGATAAAGGGGAAATAGAAAGATCATACCACCACTACAACTGAAGTAAAGCAATAAAAAGAAGTCATAAAATGTAGAATTTCAATTCACTCAAGGATTAAAAATGTTTTATTTGATTATGGATCTACAAATTCATTTATATCCTAAAATTTTTATAGAAGAATTTAATCAAAGCCTTGGTACTTTGAAGTAGAGATATATATCAAAACACCTAGTGGGGAAATCATTACAACCTAATTGTTGGACTATTTTCATGTTCGTGTATGTGGGAAGATTCTCCCAACGAATCTCATAATACTTCCCTTGGTGGAATTCAATTTTATATTGGGAATGTATTGGATATTCTTATATATATTAAAAAGAAAATATCTAGTAATGTATACCTCTTTTCACATTTCAAACCATCTAATAATCCTCTATAAATTCAAGGAAGATCACGAATCTCCATCAGAAAAACCCCTCAACGTTGTGGGTGCTGATACCCTTTGAATAAGAATACCTATCCCAATTTTTTATTTCATGGAAAGAATCAAACTTGAAGAAATTATCATAGTAAGGGAATATAGTGTTGTATTTTCCAAAGAGTTACATGGACTTTCCCCAGATCAATAGTTATAGTTCTCAATTGAACTTATTCTTGGAGCCACTCCTACCTCTAAATGTCCCTACAGGATAGACTCTATTTAACTAGAGGATTTAAAGAAGAATATTCAAGATAATATGAAAAAAGCATTTATATAACCTAGCGCCTCACATTGGGGTGTTCCCATTCTATTTATAAAGAAAAACGATGGATCAATATAGATGTGTATTAATTAATCAGATATTAATAAGATCACCCAAAATAACAAGTATCCTCTTACAAGTATTGATGACTTGTTCAATCAATTAAAAGGAGAACAATACATCTCAGAGGTGTATCTTCATTATGGATATCATCAACTAAAGTTTAAAAAAGAATATACTCATTATACTTCTTTCTGTAAAAGTTACATGCACAATTAGTTCATAGTGATTCCCTTCATACTTATTAATGTCCTTGAAATATTCATGGATTTGATAAATAGAGTCTTTAGAAATACACTGACTAATTTTTTTGTAGTGTTTATTGACATTATTCTCATATACTCTAAGAGAAAGGGGAAATTAATAACATCTAAGGATTTTATTGGTGACATTATGGAAAGATAATTTTTTTTCCAATTTCAAAAATGTGTATGTTTTATATGCATGAGGCCACATTCTTGGGGAACGCGATCACAACTAAGGGAATTTTTGATAACCCTTCAATAGAAAAGGTAATTGAGAAATGGTCAAGAACCACTAGTGTAATGTAAATACATAGTTTTCTAGGAATATAATGGTACTACCAACATTTTGTGAGAAATTTATAATGATATTATATCCCTCTAATAAATTTAACACAAAAGGGGTAAAGTACGTCTGGATGGAAGAATGTGAGGATATTTTTAAGGAGATTATGAAGAGGCTAATCACTCCACCTGTACTCACACTAACAAAAAGTGGAGAAGGTTTTGTGGTATACAATGATTCTTCAATGAAAGGCTTGGGCTGTGTAATCATTTATAAATATAGATTAGTATCATAAAATTCATGAAATTTTATGATACTCGACCGTAATTACCCAAAACATGATCTAGATCTAGTATTTTTGATGTTTTCCTTGAAAATCTTGCAGCACTATCTCTATGGAGATAAGTGTGACATATATACTGATCAAAAGATCCTAAAGTATATATTCACATAAAAGGATCTCAACATTCATCTAATGATATGGTTAGAGCTAATAAAGTACAACTATTTCTCTATTCACTATCACCATGAGAAGGAAAATAAGGTAGTTGATGATCTTAGTAAAAAAGAACCTACTACAATATCCATGATATAGGTTGAGAAAGAACCTATCTTCATGAAAAAAAAGAATGGATCTATAAATCATAATGGTAGGGAATACATCCTTCCTTACAAAAATAATTTCCCAATCATCTATCCAAGGGAATATCAGGAAGTAACAAAGGGATGATCTGGAGCTACAAAAGAAGATGAAATTAGTAAAGGAGGGGAAGCTACATGAGTTTCACAATAATGATGATGGTTTCATATGACCTAGAATGAGGATTTTTGTGCCTAAGTCATTTGATATAAATAATACACTACTAGATAATGCACATGACACATTTTTCTCTATCCACCCAGGAAGTACCAAGATGTATTGTAATCTTCAAGAACGCTTTTTTTTGGATGATACGAATAAGGTTATTTTAGCGTATATCCTAATATTTTTAGTATGACAAGAGGATAAAGTAGACAAATAGAAGCCCAAAAGGAAGATGAAACCATTTACTATACCCACAAGGAAATAGGGTAATGTCACTATGGAATTTTTCACTGGTCTCCTAGAAACATCTAATTGAAATAATTTGATATGAGTTGTATTGGATTGACTCACCAAGACTTCCCACTTAATTTCTATTCAGAAATATTTCTCCATAGAAAATCATACCACGATATATGTGAAGGATTTTGTGAGGATGTATGGGGTTCCAATTTTGATTATAACTAATCATGATCCATGGTTTACATCTAAATTATAGACAGGCCTTCAACATTCTCTCAGTATTGAATTGAATTTCAATACAACCTTTCACCCCCAAACAGATGGACTAACTGAAAGGACTGTTTATATGCTCGAGGAAATGTCGAGAGACTGATCAATTTAATTTAAAGGTGGATGGGATCCACATATCCCATTGGTTCATCTCTCATACAACAAATTTCCCCACTCAAGTGTTCAGATGGATCCATACGAAGTTGTATTTGGGAAGTGATGTAGAACTCCATATTGTTGGGATGATGATGAAAAATGAAAGCCACTTAGACCTAACCTAATGAAAGAGATGACAATGAAGGTTCAAACCATACAATAACACAAAAAATATTCTCAGAGTCAGAAAAAGAGATATACTGAAAACAATTGAAGGGATTTCAAGTTTGAAGCTGGATACACAGTTTTCCTTTGAATATCACTATAGAAGAGAGTCGCATTATTTGGAAATAAAGGGAATCCAAGTCATAGGTACATAGACCTATTTTATATCCTTGGTCACAAAGAATAAATGGCCTATCAGATTGAACTTCCACCAAATATGGATCTTGTTCAGGATGTGTTCCATGTGTCTATCTAGAGTAAGTACGTACCTAATCCCTCACACATACTAAAGCTGGAGGTGGTACAACTAGAGAATGACCTAACACATGATGAGCATCCTGTGAAGATCATGGAACATAGATATAATATCATATGAAACAAGATGAATCACAACGTCAATGTATTTTGAAGGAATCATAATTATAAATAGGTGACATGGGAACTAGAGGAAGTAATGAAGGAGAAATACCCTCACCTGTTTTCACCTTAGTATGTAAAACATAATCTCAGTGGTGGAATTTCAAAAGGGGGAAAGACTATAATGATCTAGAATTTTTTCAATGGAATTTCCCTTCTTATAATAATTATATATAGTATAAAACACGTATATAACATATAGAAACCAATAAAAAAATTATTCTCATAAATTAATAATGAAATAAGTGGTATTTATAAAAATTTAGAAACATATACAAATGAAATAGTAACCTTATCATTAGAATAGTAATATGACCATTATGAATAGTAATCCAAAAAATAGAATAGTAACTTAACCTAATAAATTCTAAATAAAATTTAGGTATCTTATAAAAGAAAATTTTATATAATTATATCATCATATAAGTAAATAAATGTTTTAAAAATGATAAATTATGTATTTTTATTTCTATACAACATAAATGATTATTTGAAATTTTATAATTAATTAATTTATTTAAAATAAATTGTATTTTCATAAGATAGATTCATGAGATAATATTATATTGTTTTATAATTATAGGATAATTTTATGAGACCTTATTTATTTTTTCAAAGGGTCATAAAATTGATTAAAATATTACAATCGATACGTTTAAATAAATAATGATTTTATTTAAAAATGAAATTCCTCATATTTAGAAAAAAATATTTTCATAATATGGAGTCTATTTTTAAAATCTAAATTTCTAATTATGATCAAGGTGATTTTTTTTGATTTTTTATAAAATAGATGAATTTTGGTGAATAGTGAAATATGGCAATTTGAGGTATTTAAAAATAAATGAATTTTAGAGTCAGGGATAATGTATAGATGATGTAAGGACCCATTGATTCAAAATATACTAAATAATTTATTATATTTAGTAAATAGAATCATTAGTATTGATAATATTGAGACAAAATAATAAAAAAATTAAAAAATATATTCAAAAAACACCCCTCTCATCCCCTATAAATACCACCCCTCACAACCTCTTCTCATCAAACCTTATAAGCCTTGTATATTGTATATATTAAACCCAATTAATTTTATAATCTTTTTACTCATGTCCAAGGGCTGATGGTATCATCAAAATTCAAAACTCAAGTCCCTTAAAGTTGTTCTGAAGGAGACAACATTCAAGAGGTAAAATCCTCAGTTATTCCTTATTAATTTATTTTCTTTTCTTATCCTCTTCTCACATAACATATCCAATGTGAAATGATAAATCTGTTATCATATATATAATATAATTGTATATTTTTATGGAAAATACATCATCAAATCACTTCTCCCAACATTTTATTTGAAAAATGAAATCAAAATCCATGATGTGTCAATTCACTGCTTTCATGAGTGCCGAGTTTTTGTTTTCCAATAGCACCTTCAAGGCTTTTAATAAGAGCATTAAAATGGTTAAAAATTATTTTAAAATGTATATTATAAAATTTTTTCGTGTTATGAAACTAATATATATATAATACTAAATAATAAAACAAAACTAGTTTATGGTGATTGAAAAACCACCAAAATAATCCAAACGTTTATCAATAATTTTTTATCAAATGAATCATCCTCATAACAAAAAAACAAATGATATACGAGACCATTTAAAATTATTTATTTTAATTTATAACATAAAATTTTACTTATGGATAATTATTCCCATTTGATAAGAACTTCAATAATTATATACAAGTAAATAGCTCAAGAAACCATGAAAATTAATGCTCTGAAAATGAAAAAATGAGCTATATAAATCATTAAAATGGCCATAAATTTTCATAATAAAATTATAATAAATAAAATATATGTATAATTGGTTATGAAATATGTAATTAATTACTCTAATTTTATTATAAAGGACATTAAGTTCATGTTAATATTGCATTCATACATAAGGTAAGGGGAATTCTCGAACCCAACTACATTTATTTGGGTTTTCCCTATTTCAAGAAAAAATTTAGCATGAGTATTTTTTTAATATCCCTAAAATGTAATTTCATTTTTTCCCTTTAATATTTGGGGATACACATGTTTCCAATCTAATTTTATCACACATAAAATAATTTTCCAAAATAATTCATCTTATCAAAACACATCTTGACTCTTCCGGATTTATTTATTCTTAGCTAAAAAATGACGATTCTTATACAAAATATGTTTTTGTTCATTTTCTATTTGGGAAAACAATGTTTTTTCATGAAATCCCAATTGATTAAATCCTTATGAAACGCATTCTTTATATGGGATACTTTAAGACTTTTATTGATATATGTTCTACGTGGCATGCATTATTATGTAAATATTATGATGTGATAGGTGGGCTAAAATTATATAGCCCTCACATACAATGGATAATGTAATAAATCTGCTGAGATAATGTGTATTTTCTTGAACATGATGATAGATTTATTCACACCTATGTATATTATTTTACCTCTAAGACATGATGTTTAATTTTTAATCATTACCATATCTCATTCCTTTATCACAGTTTTTCCCTAATGATGTTGATGATTATAATATGCTTATGAAATGATGGTGATGATTATTCTCAACCGTGTTATACTTATTTTCATCATTTATTTATCATCTTATTGGAATTTTATATAACCCCTTTCTTTGATGTACATCCTTAGGTGAGTACATGTACTAAGTAGAAAGTGAAATTTTATGTGGATAGAGAATAATAATTTAATCAAATGCTTATATTTTATTATGTACATGTTATGTATGATCATAATTTTCCCAAGACACTAAAACATTGGATCCTGGGATTTTAATTCTATTATGTTTTTTATCAATAAAATGATGTAATCATCATGTACGAAAACATTGGGTTACTATAGTACTAGAGTCTGCATCCACTTTCTATTATCGAGATAAGGATTTAATTGAATGAAAACCCACAAAGTATCTAATTTACTAAATTTTTAGGATTATCTATTAGACATCACCTTTGGGTTCTCACTAAAGTTATGTCCTATTAATATCCAAAAATTAATATTCTATAATTTGATACTGGCTATAGAGACCAAAGTAATAAACACATATTATTTCATAATTTTTACTACACTCTTCCAACATATACAAGTTTAGGATCTAGTGGTCTGGTATCTTTAAATTATTAGACATAAAAATGAATCAATTTAAACATAAAAAATGATATTTATTTAAAATTATTCATAGTTCTTCTAACTGCCATATATATTCTATAATTTCATAGGATATCCTGGGGAATATAAATAAGGAAAAAGATGAGCTAGGAAGCTTAATAAAGTATTAAACATGCAAATAAATTGTAACATTAGAATTATAAACAAAACATGAAATAAAAAAGAAGATGATAAAAATTATGGAGAAATGAAACAAGTAAATGATTTAATATGATCATAAACATATGGAAAAGATAGAAAAAATGATATAAAAACAATAGTAAAGGGAAAATCCTAAGACCATCATCAAAAAATGGACAAAATCCCATGGGGGATTAGGTTCACTACATGATAAATTTCATAACATCTAATGAGATATAAATATTTACACACCACATTTGAGGGAAATATGATTATGGTACCACCCTTCATATAAATTTAGATCATACATATGACTTCCACATGCTGAAAATAAACCATACATAAATTATAAGAATGGTCAAACCCATAAGAAGGAAATGGGTTTCCTAATTACGATTCAAAGAATAAATGAATGCTAAATAATAAGTATTCCCAATATAATAAGGAATTAATTTTTTTTATGTTAATATTTTAAAATTAAGAATCATTATTCCTCATTTATTTACAATATATAAATTTCATTATAATAATCTCGAGGAGAAAAGAAAAAAACATACAACATAGGTGAACCATTAAGAAATAAGTATATAATCATTTAAAGAAGGAAATAATGTCACGACCCGTCCTCGGGGCCCGTGTCGTGACTACCCCTAGCCCACCTTCCATAGGCCAGGGGCTGGCGACTAGCACCAAGGCGTAAATCCCAAAAAAAGGGGAAGGAATTGCCTTTGAAAAGTAAACAAGCACCACAGAGTAAGCAAGAGGAAAAGTAAACACTAAGTAAAAACTGTACAAGCTGTGCTGAAAGTAAAAGGGGCCGGAAATACAAGCCCAACTGTAAAGTACAACTAAAAGGGGAAAACAACAACTGAAAAGAAAAGTCGCAGCGTCGAGCCGTCCTCTGGAAGTCCCACTTGAAGGGTGGGTACAGATAGACTCCACTACTACTCGGGTCCACCTGACCGCTCCGAGTACGTCCCGCCCAGTGGTCCACCTCCAGGTACTCTCCGACTCCGCACGCCTCCACCACGATTAGCGCTGTCCGTCGTCTACAACCAACACAACGTAGTGCGGTCATAGCCCGTGAAGGGGTGAGTATAAGCTACTCAGTAGGGACCCCGAGACCCCCGAAGGTCTCCCAGAATCCACAAAGGATAAACCACAAAGGAAAGATACAATCACGAAGTAACATCCGAAACTTCTTAGGTATATGCCCATACATATACCTAAGTCATCAATTTCCGTCTGGCTCCAACATCCGAGCCCAAGCACAACCCAATCCACACAGGAAAGCAAAACGTAAAATCCACACAGGATAGCACAACACAATCCACAAAGGAGAGTAACACAGGATTCAGCTCACCCAGGTATACTTCTTCAAATGATGATAGAGATGATCAGATGTAGCCACTGATTCATCTAAGTCGTCGGACCCACAAAGGATCTGTAGGTACTAACCCTCGCAATGACCCACACAGGAACGATCATGGAGTTGAACACAAAGCTATTGGGAAACTCTTTCTCCATCAAGTACAGTGGTTATGCCGCTACAACCAAGTACTTTCCTATTACCTTGGACTACTGTAGTTCTCCACCTATCGGTTACTGTGGGCATGCTGCTACAACCAAGCGCTCCCCCGTGCCACTACAACCAAGCGCACCTCTGTCGTGGGTCTGCCGATATAACCAAGCACTCCCTTGAGCCGCTACAACCAAGCGAACCTCCATCGTGGGTCTACCGCTACAACCAAGCACTCCCATGTGCCGTTACAACCAAGCGCACCTCCGTCGTGGGTCTGCCGCTACAACCAAGCGCTCCCCTGTGCCGCTAAAACCAAGCGCACCTCCTTCGTGGGTCTGCCGTTACAACCAAGCGCTCCCCTGTGCCGCTAAAACGAAGCGCACCTCCGTCGTTCGATCAGCAGTCGTCAAGTCTCAACCGGTTCTAGGGTTTCCGCACACAGCAAGCTCGTTCGGGAGGGTCCCCTCCACGAGCCGAGAGGCTGATACATGAACTGCCACAAAGTCCGAAGTTGATGTATCCAAAAGTTCCATATTGGTCACTGCCGAAAACACGGAGGATTCCCGTACGGTTTTCATCATCGTCGCAGTCGAATCCACTGAGGATCTCTGTACAGTCATCGCCGCAGTCCACTGAGGATCTCTGCACGGTCGTCGCTGTCGAAGTAGCAGTTGCAGCCAGCTCTAGTGTTCCCGCACACAGCAAGCTCGTTCGGGAGGGTCCGCTCCACGAGCCGAGAGGATGATACATCAACTGTCCCAAAGTTCGAAGTTGATGTATCCAAAAGTTCCATATCGTCAACAGGAACTCAACGTCGCAGATGGCGCATCAATCGGATGCCCGGTTTGAGAGTTATTGGCTTTTTCGTCCCAGGGGCCCAGTTGGTTTTTAAGGCAAAACCAACCCGACCGTACTCCACCTTCATTTAAACCTCGGGCGGAGTAAGCCAAAAGATCAGTCTCACTTAGAGGAATCCACCAAAGCTGACGGCACGTCAATCGGACGTCCGTAGCTCAAGATATGAGCGTTTCCGCTCCGAGGGCCCGGTTGGTTTCATGTACGAACCAACCAGGCCGAACTCAAAGTATTCTGAAACCTTGAGTGAGATATTCCAAAACGACCGCCTTGATCCAAGGATTGTGTTTCCGCTGACGGTGCATCGTTTGAAGGCCCATAGCTCACGTTACGGGAATTTGACCGAAACGGTCCGAAGACAGGGGGTCCGGGGCCGGGCCGACCCGGCCCGACCCCCCCTGGGTCGGCCGAACCGGGTCGACCCGGCCGGACCCGGTCCAGCCTGGCCAGGGCGCGGCCCGACCAGGGCACGGCCCGGCCGGTCGGATCAGCCTGGCTCGGCCAGCCCGGCCCGGCTCGGCCGAGCGACGCGCGGGGGAGCCGCCGCCCCCGCGTGACACCCCCGCGGTACCCGCGGGGTGTCGCCCTGGATGACCCGAGCGACGCGGGGGGGGGGGGGGGGAGCCGCCGCCCCCGCATGAAAACCCCTTTGCACCCGCGGGGTGTCGCCCTGGACAGCCGGACGCGGCTTCAGCCGCGTCCCGCGCGCGCCGGACCCGCGCGACCGCGGGTCCGCGGGTGCCGCCGGCGGCTTCCGCGGGCCACCAGAGTCACTCCGGTGGTCCATTTCCATTCCCGTCTGCGCCGCTGCTCCTCCCGAGACTTGTTCTTCATTGCAGAACCATCAAACTTCTGTTGCGGCACGTTCCGTCGTCGCCCGTAAAATCTGGACAACAACGAAGAACAGCGGAAGGTTGTCGGGCCGTGTTCGTTTGGCCCGCACCCTCCGCGTTAGAGATAAACTACGGGAGAAATATATTCAACACATGAATCAACAATTTTAATGGATTAAAATTTTTCTTATTGTCCGGTTCTTCACTTTTGAAAGAAACGATCACGGGAAAAAGGGATTATTCACAATAACCCCTACCTCGTAGTCGTCGTCGTACGCACGTTCTTCGCGGATTTGTTCATTGCGGAAGGAGGGGATCATCGCGTCGTCGCGGAATCCGGCGTTGAGTCGGCGAACTCAATGGACCAAGAAACAACAGATTTAATTTAATTATATAAAATAAAATCCGTGTTTTGTTAAAAAAACAAAAGGGAGATTTAAGAGAAACCCGAAGTCTCTTACCTCAAACAGCTGATCGAATATTCGTTGCGGAGGAAGAGACGTCGCAGAAGAACATTGCAGGAAGGGAACGTCAGCGTCGCGGAACACGGCGTCACGTTGTCGACTTCCGCGTGTTCGGCGTTCTTCGCGTTCTTCGCGTTCTTCGCGTTCTTCGTGAAAGAGGATGAAGGCTCAAGAACTTTGACAAAAACTCTCAACGAGTAATCCTCCAAAAAGACTTGTTGGTGTTATTTTATTATTACGCCAACAAACGAAAAAGGGTAAGTAACGACCCATTAATTCGTTGAATTAATTCAACGAAAGAAACCGCCCATTTAATTCACAAAATAAACCACCCAATTAAATGGTGCGTTAAGGATTTAAAAAAATGCATCAGTTGACTTTCTTAATGACGGGTTTTCACGGGTGCGTTACGTAGCGGAAAGAAACCGCGGGGCTCGTGCGGGCCCCACCTCACAAATATCCTACCAAGGGGGTATGATATTTTGGGATAGCACCCTATCTGTTTTAACTCAGTTTAAGTGGCTTTCAAGTGGCTTCAACTGGATTATGTGAAATAAAATAAGGGTGTCGAACAAATTATTTTATTTTTTAAAACTTTAAGCCCAAAAATTAAAAACCACACCCGAGAAAACGCAACTCCGGAAGAGGCATTTCTAATAAAATACCGGCGCTGTGATTTCATCGGTGCCCTCAAAATTCGATTCCGGGCACCGGTTCAAAAGTTTGAAAAACCCGCTCGTCCGTTCACTGAACGTACCCGAGCCAAACTTCGGAAAATGATTCCGGGCACACCGGGCCTCGGAATCAGGTGCCATTAGAAACTGCGTTCTTGTAAAATTCCAAAGAAAATTAAGAAAAAAAAATTCCTTGAAATTTACGGGTCTTTACATTACTCCCACCACAGGGCTTTACGTCGTCGTAAAGCTTCACCACAAACATAGGGATACAAAGGCGGTACTGAGCACGCATCTGAGCCTCCCGCTCCCAAGTGCTCTCCTAAAGGTTCCCGAGCATCCATTTGAAGCGCACTAGAGGAACCGATCGTCCACATAGGACTTGCTTATGTCGATCCTCGATCTCCACTGGGACCTCCGCAAAAGTCGCCCCACGGTCAAGGTGTGCGTCGGGTCGTGCACGTATCTCCTCAGCTGAGATACGTTGAAGACGTCGTGCACCCGGAGAAACTGAGGTGGTAGAGCTAGGTGATAAGCCACATCGCCAATCCTGCTGAGGACCTGGAAGGGTCCGATGAAGTGTGGAGACAACTTTCCTCCTCGGCCAAATCTCTGTAATCCACATCGAGGTGAGACATACAAGAAGACGTGATCGTCATCCTTGAACTCAAGTGGCCTCCGCCTCCTGTCAGCAAAAGACTTCTGCCGGCTCTGAGCTATCCTCATCCGCTCCTGGATGACATGGACCTTCTCTGGTCCTACAAGAGCTGCTGTGATTTCTTCTTTGCCGATAAGAGAAATCTAGTCTCATCCCCTGGATGAACCACTTCTTTTGCCTAATACTGTCAATCTCGACATGGATGATACTAATCCATACCAAGGATGACGTCATAAGGCCTCGACGCTACTACCAAGAGATCCAACCGTTACTCTCCCCTCCAAGGGTTGAGTCACACTGTCGGCATCAGTGTGTGATAATTGGGTCTCCTCCAGTAGATGTCTCACAAGTGAGGGTCAAGTCAACAGTCAAAACTGGAACCTATTAGTAACAACACAAGAGAGGACGGGGAAGTAAATGCCACAAGAAAAGGTGTCTTTTATTACTGCAGCTCATGTACAAATACACAAAGCATCTAAAAACATACATCAGCAAAACTAGAAGCAACATGAACAAAAGTCTCCAGGTCTGGAGCTAGTCCCACTCCTATCCATCTGCTCCCGGAGCACTATGATCGTAGGCATCGGCTTCCTGAAGCTAAGCTCTCCCATTTCCTCATGTCCCCTCTGGTCGGGGTGGACATCCTGGTGGTGGTGGTGGCAACACCCCGAAGCATCGTCCACCTCCAGCTGCACGACCAGCTCCCCTGCCATGGCCACCTTCTCCTTGCGGCCCGCCCTGATCGAACCTCTGCCTCTTCCTAGGGGCCCTTCGTCCATCTTCTGGTCATCTGTATGGCGGGTCGGACAATGACGAGCCATGTGACCAATCCTGCCGCAGGAGTAACACTTCCCTCTCATGGCAAGTCGTTGTCCACCCCGAGTGCCTCGCACAAACGATCCAGAGTCATGATATTGACCACCTGTAGGTCTAGTCCTCTTGGACCCCTACGTCATCTGTCTACTGCCCACTGCAGAAGACTCTACGGCATGCCGGCAAGTGGCGGTTCCTACTGCTAGAGACTACTCAGCAAGGAAACTCTCCACTAAGAGGGCTCGCTCTAACACCCCTGCCTGAGTCGGAATGTTGAGGGAGATCATCGAAGCCCTGATCTCGTGCCTCAGTCCCTGCTCAAAGGTCCGGGCCTGGAAGAACGGGTCTCGTACCATATCTATGGAGTAGCACGAGAGATCAGTAAATCTCGCCGAGTACTGGGCCACTGTCATGCTGCCCTGCCGCAGCTGTAGTAGCTCCTAGATAAGCACCGCTCAGAGGGTGGCTGGGACGAACTCGGAGCGGAAGATGCTCTCAAAGTCCGTCCAGAGGAGAGATGCCTCGTCATGCACCTGGAGCATCAAGCTCCACCATCTTCCTGCTGCCGCGTGTAGGAGTCTCGCTGCGAGGATCACCATGAGGTCTGCCGGTGTCCTCACTAATCTGAAAACTCATACAACTGCCTCCAGCCAGTCCTCGGTGGCCTGAGGGTCCGTCTCCCCATGGAACCTGGGCGGTCGCTGGTGCTGGAACTCATGCAGTGCACTAAGGCGATGTGCATCGTCAGCGGCTGGGGATGGTAGCATCGGTGGCTCGGCGGGTATAGGTACCACCGGTGCCTCAGCTGTCAAAGGGCCCTATACCGAGTCCTCGACGCTCGGTGGGATCTCGCCATGCACATCGCTCGGAACCCTAGATGGCTGTCATCGTGGGGCCATCCTGAAAAGGAAACAAGTGCGCCACGGTCAGAAAAGTATACCTGGTGAGCTGACATAAAGTAATCACAAAGAAAACGTGAAACACACATGCAATCAATGTTTTTGTGCATTAAGTCGGAAATCAGAAGTCAGGGTCCTGGTGTACAGATACGTCGGCCGCCGCACCAACACTGGGCTCCCTAGACTGATAACCACACTCAATATGCTAAACACTATTGCTTCACATAGAAGAAAGATCAGAGTCTGTGGTAGAACCGACCACCTCTGATACCAATTTGTCACGACCCGTTCTCGGGGCCTGTGCCGTGACTACCCCAAGCCCGCCTTCCATAGGCCATGGGCTGGCGACTAGCACCAAGGCGTAAATCCCAAAAAAAAGGGGAAGGAATTGCCTTTGAAAAGTAAACAAGCACCACAGAATAAGCAAGCGGAAAAGTAAACACTATGTAAAAATTGTACAAGCTGTGCAGAAAGTAAAAGGGGACGGAAATACAAGCCCAACTGTAATGTACAACTGAAAGGGGAAAACAGCAACTGAAAAGAAAAGCCGTAGCGTCGAGACAGCCTCTGGAAGTCCCACATGAAGGGTGCATATAGATAGCCTCCACTGCTACTCGGGTCCACCTGACCGCTCCGAGTACGTCCCGCCTAGTGGTCCACCTCCAGGTACTCTCATGCTCCGCACGCCTCCACCACAATCAGCGCTGTCCGTCGTCTGCAACCAACACAACGTAGTGCGGGCATAGCCCATGCAGTGGTGAGTATAAGCTACTCAGTAGGGACCCCGAGACCCCCGAAGGTCTCCCAGAATCCACAAAGGATAAACCAAAAAGTAAAGATACAATCACAAATTAACATCTGAAACTACTTAGGTATATTCCCATACATATACCTAAGTCATCAATTTCCATCTGGCTCCAACATCCGAGCCCAAGAACAACACAATCCACACAGGAAAGCAAAACGTAAAATCCACACAGGATAGCACAGCACAATCCACAAAGGAGAGTAACACAGGATTCAGCTCACCCAGGTACACTTCATTAAGTGACGATAGAGATGATCAGATGTAGCCACTGATTCATCTAAGCCGTCGGACCCACAAAGGATCTGTAGGTACTAACCCTCGCAATGACCCACACAGGAACGATCATGGAGTTGAACCCAAAGCTATTGGGAAACTCCTTCTCCATCAAGTACAGTGGTTATGCCGCTACAACCAAGCGCTTTCCTCTTACCTTGGACTGCTGTTGTTCGCCACCTATCGGGTACTGTGGGCCTGCTGCTACAACCAAGCGCTCCCCCGTGCCACTACAACCAAGCGCACCTCTATCGTGGGTCTGCCGCTACAACCAAGCGCTCCCCTGTGCCACTACAACCAAGCACACCTCGGTCGTGGGTCTGCTGCTACAACCAAGCGCTCCCCTGTGTCGTTACAACCAAGTGCACCTCCGTCGTGGGTCTGCCGCTACAACCAAGCGCTCCCCTGTGCCGCTACAACCAATCGCACCTCCGTCGTGGGTCTGCCGCTACAACCAAGCCCTCCCCTATGCCGCTACAACCAAGCGCACCTCCGTCATGGGTCTGCCTCTACAACCAAGAGCTCCCCTGTGCCGCTACAACCAAGAGCACCTCCGTCGTTCGATCAGCAGTCGTCAAGTCTCAGCCGGCTCTAGGGTTTCCGCACACAGCAAGCTCGTTCGGGAGGGTCCGCTCCACGAGCCGAGAGGCTGATAAATCAACTGTCACAAAGTCCGAAGTTGATGTATCCAAAAGTTCCGTAGTGGTCACTGCCGAAAACATGGAGTATTCCCGTACGGTTTTCATCATCGTCGCAGTCGAATCCACTGAGGATCTCTATACAGTCATCGCCGCAGTCCACTGAGGTTCTCTGCACGGTTGTCGCTGTCGAAGTAGCAGTCGCAGCCAGCTCTAGGGTTCCCGCACACAACAATATTGTTTGGGAGGGTCCGCTCCACGAGCCGAGAGGCTGATACATCAACTGTCACAAAGTCTGAAGTTGATGTATCCAAAAGTTCCGTATCGTCAACAGGAAGTCAACGTCACAGACAGCGCATCAATCGGACGCCCGGTCTAAGAGTTATTGGCTTTTTCGTCCCAGGGCCCCGGTTGGTTTTTAAGGCAAAACCAACCTGACCGTACTCCACCTGCGTCCAAAGCTCGGGAGGAGTAAGCCAAAAGATCTGTCTTACTTATTGGAATCCACCAAAGCTGACGGCACGTCAATCGGACGTCCGTAGCTCAAGATATGAGCATTTCCGCTCCGAGGGCCCGGTTGGTTTCGTGTACGAACAAACCTGGCCGAACTCAAAGTATTTCAAAACCTTGAGTCCGATATAACGAAATGACCATCTCGATCCAAGGATCGCGTTGCCGCTGACGGCGCGTCGTTTGGAGGACCGTAGCTCCAGTTACGGGCATTTGACCGAAACGGTCCGAAGACGGGGGGTTCGGGCCCGGGTCGACCCGGCCGGACCCGGTCTGGCCCGGCCGGCCGGACCCGGTCTGGCCCGGCCGCGCGGCCGAGCGGCGTGGGGGGGAGCCTCCGCCCCAGCGTGACACCCCCGCGGCACCCGCGGGGTGTCGCCCTGGACGACCCGAGCGACGCGGGGGGGGGGGGGGTGGAGCCGCCGCCCCCGCGTGACAACCCCACGGCACCTGCGGGGTGCCACCCGTCAAATCCGCACAACAACGAAGAACAGAGGAAGGTTGTCGGGCCGTGTTCGTTTGGCCCGCACCCTCCGCGTTAGAGATAAACAACGGGAGAAATATATTCAACACATGAATCAACAATTTTAATGGATTAAAATTGTTCTTATTGTCCGGTTCTTCACTTTTGAAAGAAACAATCACGGGAGAAAGGAATTATTCACAACAACCCCTACCTCGTAGTCGTTGTCGTACGCACGTTCTTCGCGGATTTGTTCGTCGCGGAAGGAGGGGATCTTCGCGTCGTCGCGGAATCCGGCGTTCAGTCGGCGAACTCAACAGACCAAGAAACAACAGATTTAATTTAATTATATAAAATTAAATCTGTGTTTTGTTAAAAAAAACAAGGGAGATTTAAGAGAAACCCGAAGTCTCTTACCTCAAACAGCTAATCGAAGATTCGTTGCGGAGGAAGAGACGTCGCAGAAGAACGTTGCAGGAATGGAACGTCGGCGTCGCGGAACACAGAGTCACGTCATCGACTTCCGCGGGTTTGGCGTTCTTCGCATTCTTCGCGAAGGTGGATGAAGGCTCAAGAACTTTGACAAAACCTCTCAACGAGTAATCCTCCAAAAAGACTTGTTGGTCTTATTTTATTATTACGCCAACAAACGAAAAAGGGTAAGTAACGACCCATCAATTCATTGAATTAATTCAACGAAAGAAACCGCCCATTTAATTCAAGAAATAAACCACCCAATTAAATGGTGCATTAAGGATTTAAGAAAATGCGTCAGTTGACTTTCATAATAACGGGTTTTCGCGGGTGCGTTACTTAGCAGAAAGAAACGGCGGGGCTCGTGCGGGCCCCACCTCACAAATATCCTACCAAGGGGGTAGGATATTTCTGGATAGAACCTTATCCGTTTTAACTCAGTTTAAGTGGCTTTCAAGTGGATTCAAGTGGCTTAAGTGAAATAAAATAAGGCTGTCGAACAAATTATTTTATTTTTTTAAACTTTAAGCCCAAAAATTAATAACCACACCCGAGAAAACGCAACTCCGGAAGAGGCGTTTCTAAGCAAATACCGGCGCTGCGATTTCATCGGTGCCCTCAGAATTCGATTCCCGGCACCGGTTCAAAAGTTAGAAAAACCCACTCGTCCGTTCACTGAACCTACCTGAGCCAAACTTCGGAAAATGATTCCGGGCACACCGGGCCTCAGAATCAGGTGCCGTCAGAAACTGCGTTCTTGTAAAATTCCAAAGAAAATTAAGAAAAAAAATTTCCTTGAAATTTACGGGTATTTACAAATAACACATTACTTTTTTCAAAAAAATGAATTAAAAAAGGGGTTATCTATAAAATAATTATGTTTTTAAAAATATAATAATGGTTTATGTTTTTTTGCGGCTGACCTTCTACATGCGATAAGAAATAAAAAAGTTTCCTTGAACAATGGTTTACATAATAATGGTAAATTTAAATGGAACTAAAAATTGTATAACCCCATAAATTAAATGGATATTAAATATTTTATGTATTTAAGATAAATATAAATATAAATAAAAAATTTACATGATAATTATATCTCATAAAAAAAATAGAATGTGTAAACAGAAAGTTGTAAAAGAGGCAGGGAAGGTCCCTTACTGTAACGCCCCGACCCCAGCTAACCAGAGTCGCTGCATTAATTCGTAACATTGGCATGATCAAAAAAGATCAAGTCTCGAAAGACCGATTAGTTTAGTATCCTTGGAAACACTAGATACATTCATCAGTCTTACATTACATCACAAAGTAAAACAAAACTACAACATCTTCTCTTCATATCCCCTTATATTATCCCTGTAGATCATTCATAATATACTTCTTCACATCCTGGAAAAATTAAAACATTGAAAGGGGTGAGATCAGATGCTCAATAAGGATAACAATATAGCATAAGCTTTCATAAAAAAACATTAACATTTAAGGCAATGTATAACTAAAACAAAAGCCTTTTAAACTTGAACTTTAGCATAATATGGAAAAAGTAAAATGAAATAATTCCATTTACTTACTCACATGGATATTCTACTGGTCGAATAATCACATGAAATATCAATAACCACTTTCATAATGATGGAATGCATAATGCCAGACTATCATAACCACGTAGCCAATGCCTCATGCCAAGACTACAAATAATATTTTGTCAAGGCCTCGTTCCAAGACACTAGTTTATCTCATTATACCTATCGATGCATCGAGGAGCTATAGCGGGATCCACCCGTCACTTATTAAGTCCAATGCATTCCTCATATGAACAGGTTTAAACATATCATAAACCATAACATAATCACATAAAATATGCATAAAGGAAACATAACATTTACACATTTCAATCACAAGATATCAATACAACACATTGATATAATAAAAACACTTTCAAAACCATTTTCAATACCAAAATAAATGAAAATTAAAACATGATATTTATTTTTCATTTTAAAAAAATGGTAAGGCTTGTAGAGGAAGCTGAAACCCAAATAATGGCCTTGGCGGCGGAGAAGTCATTGGCGCCACATACGTACGACAAGAAAAACAGGCCTTTTTGTCATTTAGTAAAACACTTTGTATAAAAATATTCCTTTTGAATAAACGTAAAAGTCAAAGGGGTTTATACATCATATAAAAGAAATTTGTGTATAAAACAAAATATGCCTCAATGAAGGGAGATTGAGATGAAGTCCTTACAAAGATCATTTTTAAACTAAAATAGATCTATTATGTGTATTCACAATATGTACACATAAAGAAAGTACAAATACAATATAGGACATAATAATATCATGACATAATTTGAAAGTAGAAGATTAACCCAAAGAATATAAATTGGGTTAAGAAGTTCCCTTACCTTGCGTCCTATCTTGACTCAGCCGTTCTTTAACCTACTGAATAATAAAATAGAGTTAATTTATAGTTTCTTAAGAACCTTTTCATGTTTATTATTCCTTTAATATCACTTATTACCATGTTATGAACACTATGTAATTATTTAAGTTAATAATGGTCGTTTTGTCGATCGTTGGTACTTGAGTCAACAATAAACTTATTATAATTACAAGTTCTTCATGTGGTGAAATATCCATTATATCCAAAATTATATTCACGATATAGATATCATATATCTCATATATATCCAGTATATACATGCATTTATAATATTCCATAACGTTTAGAGGTAAGAAATGAAATGCACCGTTCATGGAGACGGTAAGCCATACGTACGCATGAACGCTACTTTTATTTCTATTACGTATTTAATGAAATAATAATGATATAAAGTTATATTATAATTCCAGTATAATATCATATATAATATCATTTAATCCATCCTTTATACATCCCACATATGGCATTAATGATTCAAATCACTTTGAGGGGGCGGTAGTCCGCACTTCCTAAAATGAAAATATCGTGTTTACCCATAATGAAAACAATAAAGGTATGCCATAAATGAAAAATACAGAACCTTAAGTAAAACATAAACATATTATATATCATATATAAATAGAGTTACATCTTAATGGCCACCTTTGAAGGTGTTATATGAGTGTTGAACAATTATCGTTTCGTGAGGCACAAATTCTCCATCCACAGAAATAGTATGTTTTTTAACAATTAGATTTATGTGTTTGTAAGTGTAGCTCGAATACATCTTATAACAACATCCTAGTATATTGAGTATACTGGTGTTGTTACAAAAGAAATGAATAAAAAGAATTTAGGGGGTTGGATAAGAAAAATAAAACAAAATAACATAAGCGAAGACATTACCTTAAAATCGGTTAACTCTTTTGATTTGATCCAAAGGCTTCCTTGGGAAGACTTCTGCCAAAAGTGAGGCTTCTATGAGTAAGGGAGGGAAGTTGGGAGAGTATTTGGGTAGAGTTTGGCCGAGCCAAATGGATTGAATGTGTGAATAAGGTGGTAGAGGTGGGGGCCTTTTATAAGAGGAGAGGAGGGGCACTCTTGGAATGTCATGAAATGTTACTTCATTAAGAAATGATTTTCGGATTCTAAAGGTCCCACAATAATATAGTTCGAGGATAAGGTGATAAGGGTTCAAAATATCCTCATCCAATAGGTTTTTGACAAGTGTAGGCCTTAGATTTTACATTATCCTTTCATTTTATTTAAATCGTTAATTAATGAGGTAATCGCGACATCATCATGGTGTCATAAATAATTTAATTTATTTAATCTCTAAAAATTATAAAAAAATAATCATTATGTAGGAAATCTTTTTAGATTTATAATGAATATTTATAGTCAAACATATGACTTCTATAACCTCATTTAAAAATTGTTTTAGTAAAACATTTTATGTTTGTGACATTTTTATTTTAACTTTAAATAAAAGTTATTTATGTCATTTTCCTACCCAAGTGGCTCCATGGGGTCCCCAAGTTGACCCAAGTATTTTCTTGGTCGGCCATGACTCATCCAATAGGTTTAGAACAAGTTTAAAGGTCATTTCATATTTTTATAATATCATTTTTACCTTAAATTTCACTAATTACCTATAATCATGATTAATTAATCTTAAAAGTTACTATTCACCAAAAAATTATTTTAATCCCTTTGAACATCATTTTACTTCCTAATGACAACCATGTATGTCAGATTTTTGAAATTCAAATCACAGAAGTGGTAATATTTCATTTAAATGAAAAAATCAGTTATTTAACTACCCCTTAGTGGTTTCACTATTCATCAAAAATTGAATTTTTTCAGAACAATGCCAAAATTTCACCCTAAGCTATAATTGATTTTACAAATTAAAAAATGATGACTATTTTAAAAAATTACAAACATATAAGTTTCATTAATTAATTTTATAATTAATTCCCGTTGTCACAACAAATAGCATGTTTTTAAGAAACAATATATATCAAAAGATTGACAATTGTTTATGTCCAATTTAAATGTTAAATTAATTATAATGACCACCATTGGATAAAATAGTAAAAATATATTCTAATTATACTTTAAAACCACTCAATAGAATAAGTTATCACTATAAATTATTTTTATTAAAAAAGTTGTTTTTAAGTATTTTTCACTATTCATAAAAAATTGGAAGTGCTCAGAAAAATACAAAAAAATCAACATAGGCTAATTTCGATATTACGAATCCAAAAATGAAGTCCATTTTGAAATGTAAAATATATATAATTTCAAAATGTGGTTATTACTATTCATAACTGCTACTTTTATTGGTCGCGGTGTGTTAGAACTCGATGTTGCATACAACACACGCTGCTCTATTATTCAAAGAGTGGCGTACCATGGAAGCTTGAGGTGTTACATTCTCCCCTCCTTCAATAAATTGTGTCCTCGCAATTTGAAATTTTTCTTTGAAAATAAAAGGTTGAAAATAGAAAATACCTTTGTGGAAAACCCACATCGGAAATAAGGTTAATAAAAATATAACTTTAAAAGAAAGAAAGATAAGTAAAAAGGTCACCTGAGATAGCCCATAATAGGATTCTATGAAAATATGGTTATGGAAGAAAAAAAACCATCAAGGTCTGATGGAGAGTTTTAGAAAACTGGATTAGGAGAAAGTTAACCATAAGAAAATCACAATCTTGTGATTGGTTAAACGGTCATTGAATCCCCAGTTGGAAAAGTAAACCAACAACGTTTTTGTTTTAAGTTACCTTTTATAAAGTTGAGGAATTTATTTATGAGATTTACTAAGAACGTAAGGGAATATACATACTTGTCATGTAGACTTTCATTCATTAATAAATTTTTACCACAAACCCATCTTTCACTCTAAAAGGTAATAGAACTCAAAAATATTCTATTTATCCTAATTGTATAAGGTTCCAAATATTAACACATACCATTTAGATTAGTAAAACTATTTTGTAATAACCATGGACTTCCTGTAGGCTAGTGGTAGGTAATAAAGGCCTGTCGCACTATGGTTGTGGGTTCGATTCCTGCAGCTTTGTCTGACGCGATGGGTTATGCCCCACCCTGCAGGTTGTCCTTTTCCTAAAACTATAGTATTATAATATTCTAAAAACAATCTTCATAAATGTTTTAACCTAAAACAATACTATCCAAGGTTCAACGTAATCCATTTCAACCTATATAGTTATCCTAAATACCTCTGTCCAGACTTTTTCTAAAAGGTCTCTAAATTCCAAAATCAATTGTAACATCAGATTCCCCAAACAAAGTAAAGTTTCTCTTATTGTCACATACTTAAAATATGATTACCTTCATCATATTAAAACCTTAATGAAAAAACAAGTACTGCAGTACAATCCTTATATATATCACATTATTCTTATAACCAGAATATAATCCTTGTTTTCAAAAGCACCAATACATTAATTATTCCACTTCAACTGTAGTAACAACATAAGACTGTCCTTGATCCCTTGGCTTTTTCTGAGGTATGTTTCCCTGACGATTAGGACATTCATTTGCATAATGCCCCATTTCCCTACAATTGTAGCATTCAACATTGATAGCCTCTTTCTTTCCCTTGCAATCACGAGCCTGGTGACATTTTTCTCCCCATTTATAACAAACTCCCATTCCTTTTAGGCAAGTACCGGGGTGATTCTTCCCATAATTATCACATAATGGAAAATCCTTATTTCCCTTTTTCCCTTTATCAATCTCTTGTTCCACTGTTCTCTTATTCTCTTGCTTTACTTTGTTGTCATAAGACTTAGAGAATTCATTTTTCATCTTGATAGCACATGAGAAAATATCTTCATACGACGAGAAGGTTTGTGATACTAATGCTCGACGGAGAAATGGTTTTAACCCATCAATGAAACGATCAATCTTACCTGTTGGGTTACGTATATAATCTGCGGCATTCCTTGCTAACCTTGTAAAGTTAGCCTCATACTTTGCGAACTTCTCATCCTCCTTTTGTCTCAGACTCAGAAATTGCCTTTCCATATCTGCTCGATGTTAATGTGGAAAGTATTTCTATAAGAAAAGATCTTTGAACTCTCTCCATTCCATACTTGATACTTCTTCATCTTCCTTTGTATTTTGAATCAATGACCACCATTGATCGGCATCTCCAGTGAGGCGGTAAACTGCCATGATAACCTTGTCCCTTTCGCTACTCCCCAAGGCGTGGAATATTTTCTCTAAGGAGTTTATCCATTGCTCAGCTACTAATTGATTTGTACCCCCATTAAATGTTGGCGGTTGTTGCCTCAGGAAGCAGTCTAACATTGATCCGCCACGTTGCGGATCAGGGTGCTCCATACGAGTAAGGTTATTATTCATAACCTGAGTGAGTTGTCCCAGTATTGTAATAAGTTATTCAGCACTAGTTGTATCTCCAGCTCAAAAATAATTATATTGAGTAGGAGGGCAATCCCTACACGGAGTGCATGCATTGATACGGTTTCCATTCCTTCCACTAGGCGCCATTTCTAAATAATGGCATAAACTAGATTAGTTTACGAATCAAAATACATAATTCCATACTTGTAAAATACTTAACATAAATTGAACTATTTATGGATATAATCCATAATCATAAAAAAAGTTTTCTTTGAGTAAGTATATACTCATAACCCTTCATAGTGGTTTGTAAAGAAAATGAGAACTATCCTAAGCATATCCCCTGGGAGTGTCGTAACCAAGAGTGCAGCAATGCCCGTTTTCGTGCACCAGTTCCTGTTCGAGTCTAGCTCAAAGGAGTGTTTTCGGGTTTTACACCTAGGTACATCTGTGCAGAGCCACCTCTACCTACTCGTATCCAGATAGGGATGTATTTCTCGGAAAACTCACAAAATCTCTATAATACCAAAATTCTAGGATGTTCTTCTATACAAATCCTTAAAGTCTATCTTCGGGCTAGGTGCTCTAATCAGAGTTTATCTAAATCTAGCTTCCAAGGTTAGTACTAAACTGTCTCTGATACCAACTGTAACGCCCCGGCCCCAGCTACCCAGAGTCGGTGCATTACTTCGTAACATAGTCATGATCACAAAAGATCAAGTCTCGAAAGACCGATTAGTTTAGTAGCCTTAGAAACACTAGATACATTCATAAGTCTTACATTACATCACAAATTAAAACAAAACTACAACATCTTCTCTTCATATCCCCTTATATTATCCCTGCAGATCATTCATAATATACTTATTCACATCCTGGAAAAATTAAAACATTGAAAGGGGTGAGCTCAGATGCTCAGTAAGGATAACAATATAGTGGAAGCTTTCATAAAAAAACATTAACATTTAAGGCAATGTATAACAAAAACAAAAGCCTTTTAAACTTGAACTTTAGAATAATATGGAAAAAGTAAAATGAAATAATGCTATTTACTTACTCACATGGATATTCTACTGGTCGAATAATCACATGAAATATCAATAACCAGTTTCATAATAATGGAATGCATAATGCCCGACTATCATAACCACGTAGCCAAGGCCTCGTGCCAAGACTACAAATAATATTTTGTCAAGGCCTCATACCAAGCCAGTAGTTTGTCTCATGATACCTACCGATGCATCGAGGAGCTATAGCGGGCTCCACCCGTCACTTATTAAGTCCAATGCATTCCTCATATGAACAGGGTTAAACATATCATAAACCATAACATAATCACATAAAATATGCATAAAGGAAACATAACATTTCCACATTTCAATCACAAGATATCAATACAACACATTGATATAATAAAAACACTTTCAAAACCATTTTCAATACCAAAATAAAAGAAAATTAAAGCTTGATATTTATTTTTCATTTTTAAAAAATGGTAAGGCTTGTAGAGGAAGCCGAAACCCAAATAATGGCCTTGGCGGCAAAGAAGTCGTTGCCGCCGCATACGTACGACAAGAAAAACAGTCCTTTTTGTCATTTAGTAAAACACTTCATATAAAAAGATTCCTTTTGAATAAATGTAAAAGTCAATGGGGTTTATACACCATATAAAAGAAATTTGTGTATAAAACAAAATATGCCTCAATGAAAGGAGATTGAGACGAAGTCCTTAAAAAGATCATTTTTAAAATAAAATAGACCTATTATGTGTATTCACTATATGTACACATAAAGAAATTACAAATACAATATAGGACATAATAATATCATGACATAATTTGAAAGTAGAAGATTAACCCAAATAATAGAAATTGGGTTAAGAAGTTCCCTTACCTTGCGTCCTGTCTTGACTCGACCATTCATTAACCTCCTGAATAATAAACTAGAGTTAATTTATAGTTTCTTAAGAAGATTTCAAGTTTCTTATTCCTTTAATATCACTTATTACCATGTTATGAACATTATGTAATTATTTAAGTTAATAACGGTCGTTTTGTCGATCGTTGGTACTTGAGTCAAAAATAAACTTCTTATAATTACAATTTGTTCATGTGGTGAAATATCCATTATATCCAGAATTATATTCATGATATAGATATCATATATCTAATATATATCCAGTATATACATGCATTTATAATATTCCATAACGTTTAGATGTAAGAAATGAAATGCACCGATCATGGAGACGGTAAGCCGTACGTACACATGAACGCTACTTTCATTTATATTTCGTATTTAATGAAATCATAATGATATAAAGGTATATTATAATTACAGTATAATATCATATATAATATCATTTACTCCATCCTTTATACATCCCACATGTGGCATTAACGATTCAAATCACTTTGAGGGGGCGGTAGTCCGCACTTCCTAAAATAAAAATATCGCGTTTACCCATAATGGAAACAATAAAGGTATTCCATAAATGAAAAATACCGAACCTCAAGTAAAACTTAAACATATTATATATCATATATAAATAGAGTTACATCTTAATGGCCACCTTTGAAGGTGTTATATGTGTGTTGAACAATCATCGTTTCGTGAGGCAGAAATTCGCCATCCACAGAAATAGTAAGTTCTTTAACCATTAGATGTAGGTGTGTGTAAGTGTAGATCGAATACTTCTTATAAAAACATAATAGTATATTTATGATAATGGTGTTGTTACAAAATAAATTAATAAAAAGAGTTTAGGGGGTTGGATAAGAAAAATAAAACAAAATAACATAAGCAAAGACATTACCATAAAATCGGGTAACTCTTTTGATTTGAGCTGAAGGCTTCCTTGGGAAGAATTATGCGCAAAGTGAGCCTTCTAGGAGTAAGGGAGAGAAGTTGGGAGAGTATTTGGGCAGAGAAGGGCCGAGAAAAATGGATTGAATGTGTGAATAAGGTGGTAGAGGTAGGTGCCTTTTATAAGAGGAGAGGAGGGGCACTCTTGGAATGTCATGAAATGTTACTTTATTAAGAAATGCTTTTCGGATTATAAAGGTCCCACAATGATATATTTCTAGGATAAGGTGATAATGGTTCTAAATATCCTTATCCAATAGGTCTTTGACAAGTGTAGGCCTTAGATTTTACATTATCCGTTCATTTTATTTAAATCGTTAATTAATGAGGTAATCGCGGCATCATAATGGTGTCATAAATAATTTAATTTATTTAATGTCTAAAAATTATAAAACAATTATCATGATTTAGGAAATCTTTTTATCTTTCTAATGAATATTTATAGTCAAAAATATGACTTGTATAACCCCATTTAAAAATTTCTTTAGTAAAACAACTTATGTATGTGAAATTTTTATTTTAACTTTAAATAAAAGTTATTTATGTCATTTTCCTAACCAAGTGGCTCCATGGGGTCCCCAAGTTGACCCATATATTGTCTTGGTCGGACATGACTCATCCAATAGGTTTAGGACAAGTGTCAAGGTCATTTCATATTTTTATAATATCATTTTTACCTTAAATTTCACTAATTACCTTTAATCACGATTAATTAATCTTAAAAGTTACTATTCAAAAAAATATTATTTTAATCCCATTGAACCACATTTTACTTACTAATGACAACCATGTATGTCGGTTTTTTGAATTTCAAATCACAGAAGTGGTAATATTTCATTTAAATGAAAAAATCAGTTATTTAACAACAACTTAGTGGTTTCACTATTCATCAAAAATTGAAGTTTTTCAGAACAATGTCAAAATTTCACACTAAGCTATAATTGATATTCCAAATTCAAAAATGATGTCTTTTTTACAAAATTCCAAAAATATAAGTTGAATTAAGTAATTTTATAATTAATTCCTGTTGTCACAACAAATAGCGTGTTTTTAAGAAACAATATATATCAAAAGATTGACAATTGTTTATGTCCAATTTAAATGTTAAATTAATTCTAATGAACACCATTGGATAAAATAGTAAAAATATATTCTAATTATACTTTAAAACCACTCAATAGTATAGGTTATCACTATAAATTATTTTGATTAAAAAAGTTGTTTTTAAGTATTTTTCACTATTCATAAAAAATTGGAAGTTCTCAGAAAAATACAAAAAATTCAACATAGGCTAATTTCGATATTAAGAATCCAAAAATGAAGTCCATTTTGAAATGTAAAATATATATAATTTCAAAAAGTGGTTATTACTATTCATAACTGCAACTTTTATTGGCCGCAGTGTGTTAGAACTCGATGTTGCGTACAACACACGTTGCTCTATTATTCAAAGAGGAGCGTACCATGGAAGCTTGGGGTGTTACATTCTCCCCTCCTTCAATAAATTGCGTCCTCGAAATTTGTAATTTTTCTTTGAAAATAAAAGGTTAAAAATAGAAAATACCATTGTGGAAAACCCACATCAGAAATAAGGTTAATAAAAATATAACTTTAAAAGAATGATAGATAAGTAAAAAGGTCACCCGAGATATCCCATAACAGGATTCTATGAAAATATGGATATGGAAGAAAAAAACCATCAAGGTCTAATGGAGAGTTGTAGGAAACTGGATTAGGAGAAAGTTAACCATATGAAAATCACAAACTTGTGATTGGTTAAACGGTCATTGAATCCCCAGTTGGAAAAGTTAACCAGAAACGTTTTTGTTTTAAGTTACCTTTTATAAAGTTGAGGAATTTATTTAGGAGATTTACTAAGAACATAAGGGAATATACATACTTTTCATGTATACTTTCATTCTTTAATAAATTTTTACCACAAACCCATCTTTCACTCTATAAGGTAATAGAACTCAAAAATATTCTATTTATCCTAATTGTATAAGGTTCCAAATATTAACACATACCATTTGGATTAGTAAAACTATTTTGTAATAACTAGGGACTTCATGTAGGTTAGTGGTAGGTAATAAAGGCCTGTCACACTATGGTTGTGGGTTCGATTCCTGCAGCTTTGTCCGACGCGACGGGTTATGCCCCACCCTGCAGGTTGTCCTTTTCCTAAAACTGTAGTATTATAATATTCCAAAAATAATCTTCATAAATGTTTTAACCTTAAACAATACTATCCAAGGTTCAACTTAATCCATTCCAACCTATATAGTTATCCTAAATACCTTTATCCATACTTTTTCTAAAAGGTCTCTAAATTCCAAAATCAATTGTAACATCAGATTCCACAAACAAATTAAAGTTTTTCTTATTGTCACATACTTAAAATATGATTACCTTCATCATATTAAAACCTTAATGAAAAAACAAGTACTGTAGTACAATCCTTATATATATCACATTATTCTTATAACCGGAATATAATCCTTGTTTCCAAAATCACCAATACATTAATTATTCCACTTCAATTGTAGTAATAACATAAGATTGTCCTTGATCCCTTGGCTTTTTCTGAGGTATGTTTCCCTGACGCTTAGGACATTCATTTGCATAATGCCCCATCTCCCTACAATTGTAGCATTCAACATTGATAGCCTCTTTCATTCCCTTGCAATCACGAGCCTGGTGACCTTTTTCTCCACATTTATAACAAACTCCCATTCCTTTTAGGCAAGCACCGGGGTGATTCTTCCCATAATTATCACATAATGGAAAATCCTTCTTTCCCTTTTTCCCTTTATCCATCTCTTGTTCTATCGTTCTTTTCTTCTCTTGCTTTACTTTGTTTTCATAAGACTTAGAGAATTCCTTTTTAATCTTGATAGCACATGAGACAATATCTTCATATGACGAGAAGGTTTGTGAGACTAATGCTCGACGGAGAAATGGTTTTAACCCATCAAAGAAACGATCAATCTTACTTGTTGGGTTACGTATATAATCTGTGGCATGCCTCGCTAACCTTGTAAAGTTAGCCTCATACTTTCCGACATTCTCATCCTCCTTTTGTCTCAGACTCAGAAATTGCCTTTCCATATCTGCTCGATGGTCATGTGGAAAGTATTTTTCTAAGAAAAGATCATTGAACTCTCTCCATTCCATACTTGATACTTCTTCATCTTCCTTTGTAGTTTGAATCAATGACCACCATTGATCGACATCTCCAGTGAGGCGGTAAACTGCCATGATAACCTTCTCCTTTTTGCTACTCCCCAAGGAGTGGAATATTTTCTCTAAGGAGTTTATCCATTTCTCAGATACTAATGGATTTTTACCCTCATTAAATGTTGGCAGTTGTTACCTCATGAAGCGGTCTAACATTGATCCTCCACGTTGCGGATCATGGTGCTCCATATGAGTAAGGTTATTATTCATAACCTGAGTGAGTTGTCCCAGTATTGTAATAAGTTGTTCAGCACTAGTTATATCTCCAGCTCCACAATAATTATATTGAGCAGGAGGGAAATCCCTACACGGAGTGCGTGCATTGATACGGTTTCCATTCCTTCCACTAGGCGCCATTTCTAAATAATGGCATAAACTAGATTAGTTTACGAATCAAAATACATAATTCCATACTTGTAAAATACTTAACATAAATTGAACTATTTATGGATATAATCCATAATCATAAAAAACGTTTTCTTTGAGGAATTATATACTCATAACCCTTCATAGTGGTTTGTAAAGAAAATGAGAATTATCCCAAGTATATCCCTCGGGAGTGTCGTAACCAAGAGTGCAGCAAGGCCCATTGTCGTGCACCAGTTCCCGTTCGAGTCTAGCTCAAAGCGGTGTTTTTGGGTTTTACCCCTAGGTACATCTGTTCCAGAGCCGCCTCTACCTGCTCGTATCCAGACAGGGATGTATTTCTCAGAAAACTCTCAAAATCTCTATAATACCAAAATTCTAGGAAGTTCTTCTATACTAATCCTTAAAGTCTATCTTCGGGCTATGTGCTCTAATCAGAGTTTATCTAAATCTATCTTCCAAGGTTAGTACTAAACTGCCTCTGATACCAACTGTAACACCCCGACCCCAGCTACCCAGAGTCAGTGCATTACTTCGTAACATAGGCATGATCACAAAAGATCATGTCTCGAAAGACCGATTAGTTTAGTATCCTTGGAAACACTAGATACATTAATAAGTCTTACATTACATCATTAAGTAAAACAAAACTACAACATCTTCTCTTCATATCCCCTTATATTATCCCTGCAGATCATTCATAATGTACTTCTTCACATCCTGGAAAAATTAAAACATTGAAAGGGGTGAGCTCAGATGCTCAGTAAGGATAACAATATAGCGGAAGCTTTCATAAAAAAACATTAACATTTAAGGCAATGTATAACTAAAACAAAAGCCATTTAAACTTGAACTTTAGCATAATATGGAAAAAGTAGAATGAAATAATGCCATTTACTTACTCACATGGATATTCTACTGGTCGAATAATCAGATGAAATATCAATAACCACTTTCATAATGATGGAATGAATAATTCCAGACTATCATAACCACGTAGCCAAGGCCTCGTGCCAAGACTACAAATAATATTTTGTCAAGGCCTCGTGCCAAGACACTAGTTTGTCTCATGATACCTACCAATGCATCAAGGAGCTATAGCGGGCTCCACCCGTCACTTATTAAGTCCAATGCATTCCTCATATGAACAGGTTTAAACATATCATAAACCATAACATAATCACATAAAATATGAATAAAGGAAACATAACATTTCCACATTTCAATCACAAGATATCAATACAACACATTGGTATAATAAAAACACTTTCAAAACCATTTTCAATACCAAAATAAAAGAAAACTAAAACTTGATATTTATTTTTCATTTCTAAAAAATGGTAAGGCTTGTAGAGGAAGCTGAAACCCAAATAATGGCCTTGGCGGAGGAGAAGTCGTTGTCGCCGCATACGTACGACAAGAAACACAGTCCTTTTTGTCATTTAGTAAAACACTTCTTATAAAAAGATTTCTTTTGAATAAACGTAAAAGTCAAAGGGGTTTATACACCGTATAAAAGAAATTTGTGTATAAAACAAAATATGCCTCAATGAAAAGAGATTGAGACGAAGTCCTTACAAAGATCATTTTTAAAATAAAATAGATCTATTATGTGTATTCACTATATGTACACATAAATAAAGTACAAATACAATATAGGACATAATAATATCATGACATAATTTGAAAGTAGAATATTAACCCAAAGAATAGAAATTGGGTTAAGAAGTTCCCTTACCTTGCGTCCTGTCTTGACTTACCCGTTCTTTAACCTCCTGAATAATAAACTAGAGTTAATTCATAGTTCCTTAAGAACATTTTCAAGTTTTTTATTCCTTTAATATCACTTATTACCATGTTATGAACATTATGTAATTATTTAAGTTAATAACGGTCGTTTTGTCGATCGTTGGTACTTGAGTCAAAAATAAACTTCTTATAATTACAAGTTGTTCATGTGGTGAAATATCCATTATATCCAGAATTATATTCATGATATAGATATCATATATCTCATATATATCCAGTAAATGCGTGCATTTATAATATTCCATAATGTTTAGAGGTAAGAAATGAAATGCATCGTTCATGGAGACGGTAAGCCGTACGTTCGCATGAACGCTACTTTCATTTCTATTTCATATTTAATGAAATTATAATGATATAAAGTTATATTATAATTCTAGTATAATATAATATATAATATCATTTACTCCATCCTTTATACATCCCACATATGGCATTAACGATTCAAATCACTTTGAGGGGGAAGTAGTGCGCACTTCCTAAAATGAAAATATCACGTTTACCGATAATGGAAACAATAAAGGTATGCCATAAATGAAAAATACAGAACCTTAATTAAAACATAAAAATATTATATATCATATATAAATTTAGTTACATATTAATGTCCACATTTGAACGTGTTATATGAGTGTTGAACAATCATCGTTTCGTGAGGCAGAAATTCGCCATCCACAGAAACAGTATGTTCTTTAACCATTAGATGTAGGTGAGTGTAAGTGTAGCTAGAATACTTCTTATAAAAACATCCTACTATATTGAGGATACTGGTGTTGTTACAAAATACATTAATAAAAAGATTTTAGGGGGTTGGATAAGCAAAATAAAACAAAATAACATAAGCGAAGACATTACCTTAAAATCGGGTAACTCTTTTGATTTGAGCCAAAGGCTTCCTTGGGATAAATTCTGCCCAAAGTGAGGCTTATAGGAGTAAGGGAGGGAAGTTGGAAGAGTGTTTGGGCAGATTTTGGCCGAGGCAAATGCCTTGAAAGTGTGGATATGGTGGTAGAGGTGGGGGCCATTTATAAGGGGAGAGGAGGGGCACTCTTGGAATGTCATGAAATGTTACTTTATTAAGAAATGCTTTTCGGATTATAAAGGTACCACAATGATATATTTCGAGGCTAAGGTGATAGGGGTTCGAAATCGCCTCATCCAATAGGTTTTTGACATGTGTAGGCCTTAGCTTTTACATTATCCTTTCATTTTATTTAAATCGTTAATTAATGAGGTAATCGCAGCATCATCATGGTGTCATAAGTAATTTAATTTATTTAATGTCTAAAAATTATAAACAAATTATCATGATGTAGGAAATATTTTTAGCATTACAATGAATACTTATAGTCAAAAATATGAATTTTATAACCCCATTTAATTTTTTTTAGTAAAACAACTTATGTTTGTGACATTTTTATTTTGACTTTAAATAAAAGTTATTTATGTCATTTTCCTACCCAAGTGGCTCTTTGGGGTCCCCAAGTTGATCCATGTATTGTATTGGTTGGCCGTGACTTATACAATAGGTTTAGGATAAGTGTCAAGGTCATTTCATATTTTTATAATATCATTTTTACCTTAAATTTCACTAATTACATTTAATCGTGATTAATTAATCTTAAAAGTTACTATTCAAAAAAAAAATATTTTAATCCCATTGAGCCACATTTTAATTCCTAATGACAACCATGTATGTTGGATTTTTGAAATTCAAATCACAGAAGTGGTAATATTTCATTTAAATGAAAAAATCAGTTATTTAACTACCACTTAGTGGTTTCACTATTCATCAAAAATTGAAGTTTTTCAGAACAATGCCAAAATTTCACCCTAAGCAATAATTGATATTCCAAATTCAAAAGTGATGTCTATTTTACAATATTTCAAACATATAAGTTGCATTAATTAATTTTATAATTAATTTCCGCTGTCACAACAAATAGCGTGTATTTAAGAAACAATATATATCAAAATATTGACAATTGTTTATGTTCAATTTCAAAGTTAAATTAATTATAATGACCACCATTGGATAAAATAGTAAAAATATACTCTAATTATACTTTAAAACCACTCAATAGTATAATTTATCACTATAAATTATTTTGATAAAGAAAGTTGTTTTTAAGTATTTTTCACTATTCATAAAAAATTGGAAGTTCTCAGAAAAATACCAAAACTTCAACATAGGCTAATTTCGATATTACGAATCCAAAAATGAAGTCCATTTTGAAATGTAAAATATATATAATTTCAAAAAGTGATTATTACTATTCATAAATGCTACTTTTATTGGTTGCGGTGTGTTAGAACTCGATGTTGCGTACAACACACGCTGCTCTATTATTCAAAGAGAAGTGTACCATGGAAGCTTGGGGTGTTACACTTACCACATGTCATAATGTTCTCTTCACTTGAACTTAAATTCATGAATAATAAAATTATGTTAATTTAAAAAATTATTAACAACCCTATAAATCTAAATTTATTTTTATTATATCTTTTTATCATCATATATCACCAATTTGTTATATCATTTTTTATTATGTGAGTTACTTAATGTTCTTCGGTCAATTTCCTGAAAACATTAATGGTATGTTAACCAAGATCAAGGTTCTTGTAAAATAGTTTCATAATATCGATAATTTTATATTATTTTTTTATTATTCCTTTAGAACATAATTTACACAATTAAATAGGAATTCCATGAATTCTCTCAAATTAAAAAATGTACTTTGATATATCCTTTATTTTGGTTAAATTTACTATAAATGTTCATGATTAATCAAAATTTTGGATTGTATAATATTACCATTATATTATTTTAATGGTTTAATAAATAAAATTTTTATACATTATATACAAGTGTTTTCACCTAATTTAGTAATTATGGAAAATGAAAGAAAAACATCATCACAAAGAGGTGGTAGCCGTTACATAGGCTTGATGTTGTTTTCATTTTTTAAAATGTTTTTGAAGAAGGTATAAAATTTATGTTACATTAGTATAAAAAACCAGAATATTAATAATAATAGTGTTACAATACTAACATGTATAGTATAGGTTTAGGGTGGTATAAGTATATTAGAATTAAGAGGGTGTTGTGGAAAATATTACCTCTCACTATGAATGTTATCCTTTGTTCACCAACTTAAAGAAACTTAAACTAGTATTTTGGAATGATAAAATAATATAGTATGCGGGGAGAGTTTTAATGAGAGAATAAAGATAATATTGAGTTAAAACTATGTATATTTGGTAGTGTGAATAGGTGGAGGGGTAGTGGTTCCTTTTATAATTGTGGAGAAAGGAGTTTTTGGTACCTATAATTCATTAATATATAGTGATTGCAATTTTCCCATGGAATGTGAAGATAATGTGGTTTATAATAGATCATGGAAAGAGTTACGGTCTATAAAGACTCAACAAAAATTATCAACACTTATTGTAAACATTTTTTTTATTTCAATTACTAATATATTTTTACTTTTACCAATTTGGGTTTTTAGCAAGGTAACTAATTTTTACCTCTGTAATTTATTTTAAATTTATAATAATAAAATGAGACTTGTAAAATATTTTGAACCTAGTAATTATAAATAGTAAATAAAATTTATCCAATAATGTTTCTATGTGTGAGTAAAATAAATTTTAATATTTGCGCAAGTAACCTACAAAAACCCATTTTTATAAAAAAAGAGTTTTTTTAAGAATAAGTATTATGTTCAAAATAAAATTATCAATTTTATTGATTCTATTGAATTTTTTTTATTCAAATTAAATTTAGTTAAAATTAATATAATATGAAAATAGAATTCCACCATGTGAAAAATTTATTAATAAAAATAGACAAAAACAATATTTTGTAAAAATAATACCTTAATGTTCAAAAATATTAAGCATGTGGTTTATATATCAACATAGAAATTTAAAAAAAATTAATTTAAATTTATAAAATATATTTTCTACAGTATAAACTATTTACAAAAAAATTCATGTCATTATTGTATTTTATGTAATAAAAGTGGCAATATTAGTAAAATTAGTATTTTTCACTATTAACCTTAAAATCAATTATTTTTGAGAGATCACAAAATTTAATCATAATTTCATATTTACATGATAAATAATTTATTTTTCAAATTAAAATTTTAAATGTATTATAAATATAAGAATTCAAAAATGTAGTTATTACTATATATTCACACTTTATTTATCAACTATAGTGGTCATTTTGAATAATTAAATTTTAATTAAAATTTTAGATTTTTTAATTTAGTAAATTATTTAATGTATCCAAATATACTAAAAAATATTTAATATGGGTAAATAATACCTATTATATTGGGGTTTTACAATTACAATCAAGATGATGTGGTTAAAGAAAAATAAAAATTTCTTAAGGTGGAAGAGTTGAGGAAATAGTTTCATAGGATAATAGTTATGGATATGTGAGTGTTGGTAAGATTATTAATAATTAAATATTGAAATAATGTTTTTTAAGAAATGTATGATGTTTTATTTTAATATTTTATTATTAATTCTGAATTTTATCATAATTGTAAAATTTAATTTTTGAGGAATTAATATTATTGATTTTATTTTTATGTTCTTAGTGTGGTTGTAACAATTGAATTTTTTTAGAAATAAAGCATTTAAGGCAAGGTGGATATAGATGATATGAAATAATTTCTTAAGGTTTCAGTGTGGTTTGTTCTACCATGTTATGACATTGATGTTTGCAAAAAACTACTGATTAAGTGAATATAAAAAACAAAAATTTCTATGTTTAATGTTTAATAATTTAGGTGATCATTACCTCATTTTAAAATTTAGTGTATAATGATTATGTCTATATAGATAATATGATCATAATTAAATTTTTATTGATTTATTATTATATGAATATGGGTTTTACCTTAAGGGGTTAATTTTATAAGAATATGAGGTTATTTAATATTTGGGTTAATTTGATATTTATGGAAAATAATTATTAATTTATTTATTTCATTAACTAAAATCTCTCTATATTATATTTGAAATATATATTATCATTAATGGTGGCCAAATTAATGATTATAATATTTTGGATAAAGGATAATAAATGTGATCTATTCATTTTAAATTAAATTTTCTAGGTTTTGATTATATTTACATGTCATTTATGTATGAAAATTAATGTTGAAGTTGGATTTTAAAGTGTAAAAAAGTTTTTTGGGGCTTTATAGCTTTTAGGTAAACATTTTCTCATTACATTTTACATTAGTGGTTTAGTTTTTTATTATTTTAGACAATAGTGAAGGATTTAGTAAAAGAATAGGGACCTACAAAATATATATAAGAGGTAGGTGACTCTAAATCACTATCATGTTAAACATTATGATTAAATAACAATTCTTTAAAGATAAAATTTAATTAATAATAAAGGTATAAAGAATTTATTTTCAGAGGAATGCAATATTGTTAAATATTGTATTTTTAGGTTCATCATTCTTTAATAACAAAAAATTAATAATAATGGTTTAAATAATTAAAAATTATATAATGTAAGATATTAATAATATTTTAATTTTAAAGATTCTATTTATTTCAAGGTAGACCATCATAGTCATGTTCCATTATGACATAGTGGTGTAAATAGGAAAAAACACACAAACTAGTGGATTATAATTAATTTTTGAAAATAAATATATAAATTAAATATCAACACATTAGCATTCGGTGAGACACATTGGAATTACAACTATACATTTTTTTAACACGTTTATTTAATATAGTTATTAATTTAATGTTCGCAGTGTCCTCTATGATTGTTATTTCATCATGGAATGGGTGTCTTACATTTATAAGTCATAATGAATTATTACATTATAGAGACTCTTGAGATTCATGCCAAACTAGCATGGGTGTAATTCCAAAATATCACAAGTTTCATGTCATATAAAATCTTCCTTCATTTTCTAAAACTTTAAACATGTGGTTATTATAGTCTAGTAAAAGTGGAATTTATTACATTTTAGTATGTTAAGGGATAGTTAAATGGATTAAATTTACATTAATGTTATTTGGTAAACATTTTATTTGATGTTTTTTATATAATTTTGATTATTGATATACATGGAGAAACAATATGGTGGGAATGACGATGATTAGTAAAATTTATGATGTTTTAATGGAAACTATTTAATTAGGAAATTATATAATTTCATCAATAATTAATGATGATGTAAACTCATTATGGTTGAAAAGATTAAAGAATTATAATTTAAATTTAAAAATATTAAGATAATAGTGTAGAAGTGAATGAAATAGATAGTATTTTTTCGATTATTTTGTTATAGCATGAGTTTCATCACCTCGACTCATGCATCAGTTGTGAAAATTATGTTTTCTGGGAAAAAATGATTGTAGTAGAAAGTTAAACACTGGTGGGTATTTAATATTAGGGACCATGAGAGGTAGTGGGTTTTTCATGAACATTTGGGGTTTTGTGGTGGTGTATTTAAATTCCTTTTATGGTCATATTACTTCTATTCTTACTGAGGAAAATGACCTTATTATAATCATTTTGATTTTAAGACTTTAGAACATCGGTATTCAAGAGGTTGAGTTGGATTCAAATTTAGTTTACATATCCCTCATAGGTTCGGTTGTTTATCATTGGTCTATTATTCACTATATTAGACTAGGTAAGAATTTATTGAATAATTGGGTGAGGGAAATAGAGCTACAAAAATTCTTCCATCTCGAGGGGTCTCAAGAGGTAACTATTATTATTTATTTTAGTATTGTGTCACTTCCTAATGATTGTCCATTATAATAGAGGATTCCTTGGGGCTCAATCCATTTATTCCACCATGATCCATGGTGTTGTATTGTTCTTTATAAAATTTATATATTATGTGTGTGAGAATCATTATTGGAAATAATTTTAGATTTTATCCAGAGTAATAAGAGTAAAAATGGTTCAAATAATTATAGTTATTATGTAAAGTATTAAGAGTAATAAATGTTTATATAATTCTAGTTATTCATAAAAGTATAAAGTGTAATGATAGTTTTGAATAATTCTTTATAATCAAGGAAATAATGATTGTAATGATGATGCTAAATAATTATCTTTATTCATAAGATTCTAGACAGTAATGAAGATGTTTATATATGTTTCCATTATAGTATAATCAGCTTCATATGTAATACTTACTATGAGAGTATCAAAAATATTTTTTAGATGGTAAGTATGATGATGGATCAATTATGGAATGACATTATTAATTACAAATAGAAGATAATAAAAACATGATTGGAAATTTGATGTCCAATGATAGAATCAATGTTCTCTATATTGTGAATGTTTGGATAGGAATCTCATTCTTTTAGTTATGTGTGTGTTATATACTTATTATATATATATATATTGGTTGGTTAGTTTGGTGTTATCGGGGAATACCAATTATCTTTTAAAACTTCTCTTAATTTTGTTATTACATTCATAGATGCATTCCCAGGCTCTAATCATATTGGAAATTGAGGGTTTTGGATGTGGATCATAGTTAGTATGTACAAACTCATAATAATTTCTATATTTATTTTTAAATTTGATTTATTAATATGTTCTTGGAGTGAATTGGTGGTCAAGTTGGTTAACATTGTATGGTTTTTTCATTAACTAGTATAGATCTGACACAACTCCAATTGGAGGTATTGATAATTTTATTATGGAGTTAATGTCTTTATTTATTTTTCACCTTTTCAATGTATTTATTATAGTTAATGTATTTACATAGTCATTATAAAGATTATTTTAATGTTTTATTTACTAATATGTAAATCTATATTTCATATTATTAGATCATGGGGTTTTATGTTATATGTTTAGGTAAACACTTCTCATTGATAAAATTTATACTCTTTATTCTAGTCTTTAAACCCTAAATTGTTAGACTAAAGAATTTTGAAATATTAAGTAAAAAAATAAACCATTAAATATAAAAACACCCTTGTTATATCGACATTATATGCATGTTACACTTAAGAATATTAAGACTCCCTATTAATATTTATCATGCACAAGTGTTTCTTTAGTGAGACATCAGAGATACTATCTAGGGAAATTATTTATCATGATAGATATTTTGAAGGACACCTTACAACATTGGGATGAATCCCATGAAGAAACACTATGATCTACGAATCAATAACTCTTTAAATTTTAATGGTGTTTAAAGAAGAATATTACATTTGTAATGACACTCTTCTACCTCTCACATGGTTATTCCATAAATTTTTAAAGTATTAAATTCATATAAATAAAAACATGTCCAATAAGGTGTTATAACCACGAAGTTACACTATGTAGGATTTTATAGAGGTATTATTCCAATCCATGTGGGTGAAAATAATCATCTATATCTTTAAATATATATATATATATACACCATTATTTCATCATAAACCTATCAAAACATTGAAATCATCCTTATATTAAATACAAATAAAAAATAACAAAGGATATTATCAATATCACATTTATCAAGGAATTCAATCCATTAACACTAGTATAATCATACCTAAAATTTATCATGACTTAACTACATATTACGAAATATAAATTAATGTTAGAGTCTAAACTAATAATTAGGTAAATATTTAGAATCACACACCATAACCACCTAAATGGACCATTGATCTCCATTAATTATCCTTTAGTCAACATATTTATCACACCTTTTAAAGATAAAAAGAACCACTAATGGAGGAGATGTGGGAAAATGAATTAGGGAAGTAAATAGAGAACCAAAACCATATTTTACTAAAAAATAAACCTATAAATATTTCAATGAGAATGTTATGTATTGTATTTTTTGAAAAAAAGTATTATATTTTTTGAGTGTGATTAATAGTTCTATACATGGTCTTGATGATATGATAAATCTAAAATTCTATAAGATGAGTAACTGGAAGTTACAAAATTTATGATGTTTTATAATAATAACAAGTAGTAGAAGTTAGGAAGTAGATTCTATGAAATAATAGAAGTTTTCTTACTGTCAAAGTTCATAAGTAGTTGTTATTGAAGTGTGTGTATATAATTGGATGTATTTTAAGTTAAGATGTTTTTGAATAATATACTAGACGTTGTAATGAATATTTATAATTTTAGAAGATGGTTGGAAATGGATTGAGACGAATTATATTATAAAGGTTTCATAAGTTATAGTAAGAAACAAAACTACCAGGCCCACACAACCCTACATGGGGCAGTTAGCTGAGTGGTCATGCATTGGTGGAGGTTTGACATAATGATATAATCGCTGGGGAGGGACGTTTCATCTAGTCTTTATCTAGGTTGTCTTTCATTTTACTGGTTTTTATTGGGTGAAGTTGTCAGGGTTCACACATAGCCTTTAAAAGTGTCATTCAAAAATACAAAAAAATGGATTCTGGTGGTGGTGATAAAGTGACACGCTTACCACTATGGGGAATGATGAGGCTGGCCATATATACACGAGTAAGGGACATTTCTAGTACCTAAAAATATATAGTTGGGAAAATTAGATATTTTACTAAATATATATTCTGATTTTAGAGTTGATATTAATGTTCGTGAAAAGTATTAAGGCTATGGAGTATTATCTAATATTGTTGATAAGTTATATAGAATCTTTGAGCTAGTGTGGAGATTTAAGTGTTATAACTATACTAATAAATCTAGATGATGTGTCGAGAATCAATCCTTTAGTGAGTAAGAATGATGAATACTAATTATTTTGTTTTATATCTCTTAAATGATGATTTAAGAAGGCTAAAATGAAGAGACAATTGAGAAGGTATATGATTTCTTAGAAATACACATGTTATGTATTTAAATATGCTACAACACATTGGAACATGTTTTATTGATATTGGAATTATTTTAATAGTTCCTATAAATATTTGGAGTAGTTGTGGTGTTATTTGAGATGATCGAGAATTGCAAGATACGATTTGAAAAGGCCTAGAGTTGAATTTAAGAAAATATGAATTTAATACTCCTCTATTTGAGATTTGTGAAATGAAAAAAAATTTATACAGAATCTCCCTATAAGAGAATTCATCTATGTTATAGACCAAATAAGATAACTCATCTACATAGATGTGAATTTGTGCCACTATATAAGTAAATTGCATTACTCAAATAATGATTGGCTAGTGTGTATGAAAATTGATCCAGAAAAGTTTAAAAAATGGAAAATTTATTTTATGTACCCTAAAGAAAATTTTGTTATGAGAGACAGTGTGTCAGTAATTAATCAATTATTTTAAAAATTAGTAAAGTGATTTCAAACTGCATAAGATATTTGATTCGCATATAAGTATATTATTTTATGAAGAAGATAAGTGTCTTCCATAATAAAAACATCTTATTGGAATTTCAATATTTCTATAGATTGAAAAATGAAATATTCTTGAATTCAATAATCCAGATGAAAGTAAAAGAAAACAAATGATGCGAAATATAATCATTCGTGTCTAAAATATCATGAAGCATTATAAAGACAATATCAGATTCATAGAAACTAATATTCTAACCAAGGGAGAAGAAGATCCAAATTTTAAAAAAAATCTAAGAGATTAAACACAATGAAATGAATTTATCAGGTTTTCAAGAAAAATAAATAAGAGGTTCAGTCAATACATAAGTATTTCATAAAATAGTTTTGTGAGAATGATGATGAGTTGAGTTATTGATTATTATTTATAGATTATATTTTATCTTGATTGAGTTTATTAAAGAACACAAGATAAAAATTAATTCAAGAAAGACATATAGGAAATTATATGTGATTTATTATACAGATGTGATAAATGTAAAATGTAGATTTTGGGGAAGATATTTTTGGAAGAATAAACTGAGCTGATTGAATAACAAAAGAAAGATTTAATCATTTATATGAGGAGAATTATGGGAGGGTATTTTTGTGATACCATTTTAGTTGAAAATCTTGTTTAAATAGTGGGTTCCCTAGACCCAACTATTTAGTACTATTGATTAACATATCATTTATACAGTTAGATATGCATGATGTATTCTTACCATTATAGTGTAGATATTTCTGCATCAATTATTTAATGGTAATGTCAATAGATTAATTTCTATGTCAAATGGTTATAGCAGATCCCAGGCTATAATGAGAACCTCGAGATACTATGAAATTAATATTAATCGAAGGACCTATGGTCTATATACATCTTACTGACTGTAAACAGTAGATGTTTGACTATTAGGTATTGGGGGATCTTAATCATTGAGATTTCTTCTCATGAAGTAAACTCTTGGTGATATATAATAGTGAGATCCTAAGGACAAACCCACTAATTGGAACACTATATGTTTTCGGTGACATTGATTGTTCCTATATACTATCATGTGTAATGGTATCCTGACTTGATATCATAACCAATGTAATTCATTTGATCATGGACATTTACACAAGACAAAAACCATGTCGTTGAGATCATGGTGAGGTTGTTTTTGTTGGTTGTGTCGTTGGTTTCATGACATTGGTTCAATGGTCAAGAAATTATTTTTCTCTTCTGGGTTCAGGAAGTTATATATCTATGGCCATGTTGATCAGGATGGTAGTACCATCATAATACCATGGCCACAACAGTCGTGGGTAAGTCTGTCTAGTTAGATCAACAAATTATAATGCATGAAAACGGCAATGAAATAGTTGTGCATCCCTCTTTATGAGATATTTAAATACATAGATATTAAATTACAAACTATGTTTTTGTAGGATGGTTGTTGCGGCTATGACAATCCTTATCTCTTCAGGGGCCTTGATGGGTTTCTAGATCCCACTCTTGGTTTATGAATACTATTCACTATTATCCACATAAGGGCCTAGAGGGTCACACATAATAGCATATTCATGTATCTTCTCTATTCATTTGAATAAGAGTTTTGGACATAGTGGGACCCAAAAATCGGGTCCGGTATTTTTCCAACGTTAAAAGATACTAATGAAATAAATAAATTCACATTATTCAATTAAATAATAATGGGAACTAAATTTATTTATTAAATGAATTTAATTTTTTTTAATTAAATACATGAAAAATATTACTTTAATGAATATTAATATATTTGAGGGTTAATTTATTTTTGTGGGAATGATGAGTTGAGTTAATGACTCATTTATTATCACGTGTTATATTTAATATATTACAGAAATGTGATAATAATATTTATGACTCAGATTTGTAGCCATAACTTGTCATTTATAGTGCGTTAATTATTTTAGGGATGGAGAGGCAATACCGTGTATTTTAATTACACATAATATATAGAAGAGGGGAGCCTCTCAACATAGACTATTCATGGGATTTCTATCCCACATTCTCACTCCCATGATCTAGAGAGAGAATCGTTGGATCTAGGAGCATGGTTCGATCTCCCTCTCATGCATCGTAAGCAAGGCAATGTAGTGATCGTCATAGCATCGAAGACATCGTCAGAACTCCACGCTAGCACTCATATTTCGAATAATGATGCTCCCATGGATTCTTGAAGCATGTGTGGACGATCTAAGAGAATTTTACATCATATTCTTTGACGAATTATCTCCAACAATGAGTAGTCCTCGTGAACAGCTTCAGATCTAATCCATGTATTTTATGATTTTAATTCTGTGCATAAAACTCTTCATACGATATCCTTGTCTTAAACCTGGTAGCGATTCACTGAGGTTGGAAAGTTCATGTTGAACATTGGTGAAAAAATTTAAAACTCCACTTTTGGGGATTCCACTACATTCTTGATACCTACAATTGGTATCATAGGTCTATTGAATGTTTTTAATCCAAAACAAATTAAATGTTTGATAATTTTAAAAGGTGTCATCGTTGTAGTCCCAATGTCATTGAAAGTTTTTCAATCTGACAATGAATGTACAATCAGCGGCCATCTAAAGTTTAGTATTCAGGTTGAAAATTCTTGCATGGGTTGTAATTATTGAATAGAAAAAATATTTGATATGCTATTTTTACCTGAACCTGATCTCTGGTGGGATTCATGTTTCCAAAATAGGGTTTTCTGGAACAAGTTGTTTTATTATATTAGTATTAATATTAATATGATATTAATATTATTAAAATAGTAATATTATTTTTATATTCCCAATATATAGGATTTAAATTTTTTTAAAGTGTGGTCGGACTCTTAGATAAAAACACAAAATGTGGGGTTAAACCTTTTATTTCATAGATCAAAAAAATTATGGGGATTCCTTATCATATAAGCCAAAAAAAGGAAAAAAGGGACATGGCCGAAATAAGGGGGGCCGAGCAAGGTTGTCGAAATCATGATTCAACTCATGAAATCGTACGTGTCTACAGGTTACTCTCCTCCTCCGATTCCACTCACAGTAAGAATATTTTTTTGAGAAAAATCATCCAATTATGGGTAGACTCACAACAAAAGCACTCAATCATACAGAATCATGGAGTTGAATGAGTTCCATCCATCCGCCCCCTTTTTAAATCTAAAAATTCTCACCGTATACCTCGATTGCATTGCACTGCCTAGGGTTTATATTTTCTGATCTCTATTTCTCCATGGATGCATCTCATAAACGACCCACCCCTGTTCTACCGACATTGCTGCTTCTCATGATATCCACATATGGTTTGATACTCCAAAGCTACGTCGCACAACACAACCCACTACTACCCCTCTCTCTCGACCTTGAATCACACATTGGATACAACATGATTATGGACCGCTCATGCGGGCATCTAGACCATGTATTTTCTTCATCTCTTGACACTGGGGATGCCTAACACAAGATACACCTTTCATCTGTAAGTACCTCCATCTTTCATTGTGCGCCTGTTTTTAGGGATTTGATAGATTATATTTAATGTGAACTTGTGCATGAATTTAATATTTACTGTTGACGATTTTAATGTGAGTTTTTATTCTTTGGTGAATTGATGTAAATTGTTAAACTGAATACTGATTTGAATTATTTATTTGAATTGTTGTTTGTCTGATGTTGTGAATTTTGATGTGTATTGATGATCTGAATAACAATTTGAATTTTTTGATTTGAATTTTTGTTCATCTAATGTTGTGAATTTTGATTTGAATTGGTGATATTTAGCTAGTGGTTGGGTTCAAAGGTTGTATCATATGGGGTATATAGTGGATGTGAAATTAGTTATGTTAGCTTCAATTGGAATGTTTTTAGGGATCTAAAAGGGTCTTCAACTACTTGTTAGATGGAGTTTTAAAAATTGGATCAACTATGGAGTATATACCCTACTCCTTTTTTTTATCTAGCGTATTTTTATTATTGAAGTAGACTCTTATGAATCTACGAGTCGAGTCTACGAATTGAGTTTTATAGGCTCAGATGATTCTAAGTTGACTCTCGAGTTTGACTACCTTGGGGCCAAGCGACCCCCTACCTACTTGCAATGGCCGACAACCACTGGCGGCCGGCTCTTCCGGATGCTTCACCTACCTTGTTTGGCATGCTGTCACCTTGACTCCATCACCCCAGAATCTGCATGACCGGTTCCTTGCTACAGGTCGGACCCCCCTTTTCCCGACCATCTTTGACAGCATGCCCTACCAGAACACCTTTTTTGGCCATCACCATGACAATCTTCGCCCTCCCACTAAGGTCGACTCTCCCATGATTCACAGTACCCTTTTTAATCCTGGATGATGGTATCACTCATCTATCCCGCTTTCCTAGGACACAACCACAGACAATAATTATACCTTTCCTCTTTCAGAGCTGGACCATCTTGTAGACTGCCACCCTTCTTATTACCTCACTACTAACCCCCTACTAACCTCATCTATTCATGGCGACCCAGGCTCCCTCAGAAACTCACCCAACTAGCCCTAGTGTCGGTGGCCACATGCACCAGTTTTGGCCCAGTTTCTGGTTTATTCAACTCCTTTCGTAAGAGGCATCCCAGAGAAAACAAGTATCCCTTTCTATGGTTTGAACCATCCCAGAACAGGTGTGGACGAGGTTTGCCAACCTGGAATGGGTGTGGGTGGACCCACCTCACACAGAACACCCCGACATGTGATTGATATAGCCCGAGATGGGCCAGCGAGAGTTCTGCCTGACCCACACAGGCCCTTCCTAGGTTTTTGGGCCCTGAGTATTTTATTTTAATTAAAAATTAATTAATATAATTAATATAATTTCTACAGATAATTAAATTAATTAAATATTAATTTTTGGTTTAATAACTGATGCGGGGAAAATTAATTATTTTATATAATTTTTCGTTTTAAAATTAATTGAATTAATCGTGACCGAACGATGTTATAATTGAAAGAAAAATATTACTGAGTTTTTAATTCAATTATAATTCCATTGAGTTTATTTTAATGCAATTTTAATTTACTTTTGTATTCATTTAAAAATACGCGAGTTAATGTGTATTGACTGGTCTTGAGCCATGGACCAACCGATGCATGTTTGGTGTGTTTTTTAGTTTTTTGATTATTTAATGGTTTTGTAATTAGTAGTTAAATAAAAGGCGACCTGCGTGTCTTCTCAGGTGTCATTATATGTAAAAGGGAATGCGTTTTCACCTTAGAGTTGTATTTTATACTCCCTAGTTACCCTCACATGTGTGTGAGTTTATTTATAATAACCAGAAAAAAAGTGACCAACTTCACTCTGAGTGATGGCTATGCACCAAACAGGATTTGGATACATTGGATGTACATATGCAACATTTCGAGTCGTATGAAATGCGACTGAAGGTATATCCCCTAGGGTATAGGTTGTTCCATTTTTCACTCAATAGATCAACCATTATAAGAAAATCATGATCAAGACATCATTTTATTTTTTTCATGGTTTATTATTTTTGTGTTTGTGTAGTTTATGATCGAATATATCAAATAATAATAAACAATCATGCAAGATAAAATGAACATTTGACACGATAAATTTTTATATTTCATGCATGATCACTTGTGAGTGTGATCACATAGTAAGTGACAATAAATTATAAAAATATTTCTCTCTTCATATTAAAATATATATCCCTCAAAGATATATTAAGTCATTACTGCCTTCCATTATTAAAATTTGGACAAAACCGGGTGTTTGGCGGTGCTCTTCATGCCAAAGCTGAGGGTTCCCATGACTACCGGGGATATATTATGAGAGTGGTGGGTTTACATAACTAACAATGGAGCAAAGAAATAGCCAAACCTAGTTTGTTGTAATTTTAGTGGCAAGATTTAAGTAAATCATGTAGTGATTTGAGAAGCTGATACTTCACTCAACAGATCAAGGAACCACGAGTTAATGCGGTTTTCCAACCAAACACCTACCTTGAACCCTCTCAGTAGTTGTATTTCCAAATCTTATAGACTATAAGGGGAGGTTCATAGATACTTTCCCCTTGATTACACAAGATAAATAGTATTCCAATTCTATCATAGAGGGTTTCTAGAATTCAATTAAATAGTGGGAGACATTTAATTAATTAATTAATTAATCAAAATATCTAAATCGATAATCCAGATAAAATGTACTAATCTGCTAAAATTTACTTTTGTAAAAAAATGGGATGTTTTACCACAATAAATAAACTAAAATAAATAATGGACAAAGTCATTGTCCTCACTATAATGAGTATACAAGAATAGTACAGGTGCTTACACACAATACTATTGGAAACTCCAGGTGATAGTGTCCCTATACCTATTAAACTACCACAGGATGCGAGGTGAAAATGATTATAGGAGACTAATGTACAAATCATATAATAGTTATTTCATTATGACTTCATCAACATCCACTATTAGTTTTGGTCTCTACATTAGGACATGGATGATATAACATGAAGTCTCATCACCTAGTGGTTTGCAAAGTGAAAGAGAAGCAATGTTATGAATAGTTAAAGGTCACAATGAATCTGTGTAAATTGAAATAAATGTTATGATCTTTCAAGACATCCTATTCTAATATCATTTCTCCCGTTAAATCAAGTTTTGTTTTAAGTTACAAAGAGAACACGTATTGAGTAAATGCTTCATTATTGATTTAGGTAAGGTTCTCCATGTGAATAAGAATAAAAAGATAGATTCACCTTTAAATCATATGGAAAAAAATTGAAGGACAATTTGAAAACGTCATTGACATGTAATTACAAGGGAATATTTTCAATTTCCATCAATAAAAGAAGTATTAATAGAGATTATTTTTCTTTCATATCATACAATAAAAAATGGATGTTTAAATGCAATTAATTGAGTTAATGAAGAAAGTTACTACTTCTTCTTCAAATATATTCATCAAAGTAAAATGTAATGTCTCAGTTTAACTTATTGGGTAAGTAAAACTGTCACATATATGTATTGTAAAATAGATACCAAGTAATAATAGAAACATTATTTGAGGTGAGGAGTATTCTCTAAGTGTATAAGAATGGGTGATACCTAGGCATGTGGTCATATGTGCACAACTTCTTTATTACTAAGTGAAAGATTCTTGAAGAACTATTATTGAGTATAACCATAAAAATTCATCTAACAGTTCCTTTTGGACATAAAGAGACACTATTCCATTTTTAGGAATGAATGTTGTTTGTGGTGTATCATACTCAACAAATAGTTCAGTGATACATGAATCACAGTCAATAAGTGATGAATATAAAAAATAAAAGACTTATTACCAATTGTGGCAAGATAATTCTTTGTCAAGAAACACTGAAAATGGACATCAAGTTTATACCTAATATGGTATTTAGGCTTGGTACAACTAAACACCTATGACATTATTAATGTCTTTAGTTTGGGCAAAGAAACCTTTAGATGAATGTCACAATGCTTTTGGAATTAGATCTACTAAAGAGCATGATTTTTTTCAAGGGTAAGCTAGATGAATATATAAACCTCGTAAGATTTTTTATGTTATTAAGGAATAATAATGTGAAGTATGATATATGCATGGTAAGAAGATATGAGTTGCTTAAGGTTGGTATACCGAAGAATATTTTGGACAAGTATTACTTGGTCATGATAATTTAGTGTGGAGTAGTTCCTAGATGAACATTACCTTATATACATTACAACATTGATGTTAATGAGGAGGATCGATGATGAAGTATTATATTTCAACATTGATAAAAAATGCAGTGTGGGCTAATTCCTAAACGAACATTTTATACATCAAGGTAATGATGTTAGGAGTATCAATGTTGAAACCTACAGAAACATCCATTATATATCATGAAAATATTTACAAATAATGGTAATATCCCATAACCTCATGCTAACTATAATGAAAAATGAACATCTTATGAGTCATTGTATGGTAGAAATCCATTATTTTATAAAGAAATGTTTTTGTATTTAAAGAGTTTGTTGAGATATAAACAAACTTGCGTGAGGGACAAACAAAATGTGCATCTATTGTAATCATCATGATGGATTCTTATAATGTTATTACTTAAATACCTAAGATAGAAAAGTTGCAATCATTTTATAAACTACAATTCTATTTAAGTCTTCACATCCCTTTTGAGATAATGGGAGTCAGATTGACTTGAACTTAGTCAATGCAAAAGATGAAAAAATATTTGGAATAGGAACTAGTTCGACAAGTGAATGTGGAATATAGTATTTTGCAGATACACATACTGTGTAGGAAGGATAAAACCATGGGGATGGTTTTTTTATTCACCACAACCGGTGATCTATTATTCAATGTGAATAATAATTCATACATATGAGCAGTATATGGAAATTAGTTAATATTGATAAGATCAATTAAAAATCAATAATGGATTCAATGTATCACAACTCAAAGTGGCCTATAATTTTTAAAACTTTAGTAGGTATTCATGTGAGAATATACATGGATAGTACAGGTGTTGTACCTATAATGCTTGATTGGTAATACAAAGTCAAGATGACTAAATCTGTTAGAATTTTATTTATCATAAATAATATCTATGATCATATTATTATGCATTGTAATGAAAGTTTTCCATGTGTCTATTAGAGGTAAGTTGTAACACCAAGGTTTTAAAATTAAAATTTGTTTGACATCATATGGAAAATGCCTTTTGGTCTTCAACTTGGTTAAGAAAAGGATGAAACTTATTCTCCAGTGAATGACTTAAAGTGGAAACCTATGTTCTAGGGAATACGATATACTAAGGTGGATCTAAAAGTTTCTTGTATCTAGTTAATGGTATATATAGTGACATGGTATTGAAAAATACAATTTGTAACAATTCAATAGAAGAATATTTTTTGGTGTCACATGGAATTATCTCTCCAGGTTTACGTGTTTGAGACATGGGGGGAGATAAATGTGGCGAGTTAAAAATAAATATTCTTTAGCAATGGATTAATAACGTATGCCTAGATATGTACAAGAATTGATATTTCTAGTATAAATATTATAATAGGAATATATCAGTCAGAACTGTCTAATTATACTTCATAAAGTACAAAAGATATGTTCTAGGTAAGCAGAGAAGAAAAAATACTAGTTTTTAGGGGATACAAACTAGTCTTCCTTAGATAAATAAGATCTAATATCATAGTTAGGCTAAGGTAATGAGAAATAAAATCCCATAAAATCCAGTGGTAGCCTTACCTAAAATGACAGAGTATATTTCAGCTTTTGAGGTAGCTAAGAAGTAGCTATACAGACCTAGTTGTTCCAATTATTGCAATTGCACTAGGTTAAAAAAGTATAATTATAATGTAAATTATGATAGTATTACTAGACAAAATGTCATGTTATGATAGTGTAAAAAAGAGATATACTAATTGATACCATCTCCTGATAAGTTTTACTCAAATAGGTGAGATCGTAATATCAGAATAGCCACATGGAGGAATCGTGGTAGACCCAGTAGAAAAAGACATTACTCATCAAAAACATGATCTTTATCATGTAAGTATCTAACAAGTTTGTTTATCATGTTGTCTCTAGTTAAAGTTGGAGTGTTTAAGTAGAGCGTTTAGTACTTTTGATTACCATATTGTGTATGCAGTTAGATATACATGATGTATTCATACTATTATAGTGTTTATATTTCTACATCCACTGTTTAATTTTAATGTCCAAAGATTAATTTTCATATTGAAATGTTATAGCAGATCCCATGCTATAATGAGAACCATAAGATACTATGAAATTAATCTTAAAGAAAGATTATATGGTCTAGATACATCGTACTAACTATACATAGTAGATGTTTGACTATTAGGTGTTGGTGGCTCATAATCATTGGGTCTTCTTCTCATGATGTTCACACATGGTGATCTCTAGTAGTGAGATCAGAAGGACATACACACTAATAAGAACACAACATTTTTTTAGTGTCATTGGATGTTCTTATCACTATCATGTGTAATGGTCGCCCAACTTGAGATCATTACCAATTTATTTCATTTAATCATGTACTTTGATGCCAGACAAAAACCATAATGTTAACATCGCAGTGAGGTAGTTTTTATTGGGTGTGTTGTTCAAGGCATGAAATTTGCTGAATGGTGAAGAAATGATCTGTCACTTATGGGTTTAGGAAGATATATATATAAATCCATTTTGATTAGGATGGTTGTACCTTCATAATACCATGGGAATGGAAGTTGAGGGTAATTCCATCCAGCAAAATCAAAAAATAATAAATAATGAAATGGGGGATGACACAGGTAGGAATCCTACTTTATGAGATATTTAAAGACAAAGAAATTATATTACATAGTATCTGTTCGTAGGTTGGTTATCATTGTTGTGACAATCCTTTTCTCTTTAGGATCTATGATGGGTTTCTTGATCCCACTCTTAGTATGTGAATACTATTCACTACTTTCGAGATAAGGGCCTAGAGGGGCACACACAATTGTGTATTCGAGAATCTTCTCAATTTAGCTGAATATGAGTTTTGGACATGGTGGGCCTCACCACATTGGTCCGAGATTTGTCCAAGGTTAAATGATCACCAATGAAATAAATAAATTCATATTATTCATGTTATGAATAGTGTGGATTGAATTAGTTTGTTAAATGTATTTACATGTTTTTAAGTAAATACATGAAAAATATTAATTGAATGAATATTAATATATTAAATGTTAAATTAATTTTTGTGGGAATTATGAGTTGAGTAAATGACTCATTCATTATCATCTAATATATTTAATATATTACAGAAAAGTGATAATAAAATTTATGTCGCAGATTAGTATTCATAAGATTTCATTTATAGTGCGTTAAGTTTTTAGGGGCTGGATAGGCAATACTGGGTATTTTAATTACACACTATATATATAAGAGGAGATCCTCCCACTAGGGACAATTCATGAGATTTATCTCTCATATTCTCTCTCACATGATCTAGAGAGTTATTCTCTTGATCCAGGTTCTTGGATCAAGTTCTCTATCAGGCATTGTAATCTAGGTAATGTAGTGATCATCAAAGCGTCAAAGGTGTCGTCGGAACTCCGTTATAGCACCTGGATTTCAACGAATAGTTCTCCCATAGTTTCTTGAAGCCCATGTGGATGATATAAGGGAATTTGAATTTATATGATTCATGTAGCAATAACTAATTATGAGTTGACATCAATCATGTCTTCATATCTAAAACATGTATTTTACGGTTTTAATTTTGTGCTAAAAACTCTTGATATAAGATCCTCTGCTTAAACCAGGAAGCGATTCACCGAGGTCAACAAGTTTATGTCGAACGTCCCTGAAAAAATTTTAAACCCAACTTTTGGGGATTCTATTGCATGCCCAGTACCTACAAATGTGTCCATGAAATGTCATGGGAAAAGTGCTAATTTAATAATACTATTTTTAATTTGGAAAAACCAAAACTCAAATTATATAAAATTTATGGGTATTCAATATGAAAGATGAATTTAATGAAACTATGCACACATGTGGGATTGAATCAGAAAAAATAATGTATATCTACTATAGTAGAATTTTAGAATGTGTAAACTTTGTGGAAGATGAGAGAACCTAGAAAATCATTCAAAGAATGAGAGGAAGATACAGTAATTGGTAGTAATGAATAAGAATATGATGATACTAAATAATAAAATAAAGATCATATGTTTGTTGATGAAAAATGAGAAAAAATATTTTGATTTGAGTAAGAATTTTTTTGATAACATATCTGAATTTGAGATGGGAACATATTCCAAGTCACAATTGAAGATGTTGAAAACAATTAGATATTTGAAGTTAATTTATGTTTGGGTAAAGATATCAAATTGTGAGTGACGAATCATCCCCAGATAGAACTATTGATCTACTTTAAAATTAAGAGATGAAACATAATAATATAGCTAGTGGGATTCTAGTTTGAATATGTGTTGTGGTATGTTTCATTGATCACATTCATAGTATAGTGATCTAACACCTAATTAATTTGGTGTTCTAGGTTTCAAGATGAAACCTTGACAAATCCACTTGTATTGAAAATATTATTTTAATGGAGAATACAAGACTTGGATATCGCAAGCATGAAAATGAGTATGATTCCTAGGAGATGAAAAAGATTGATAACATAAATATTCCTATTTATTTATTTATTCATATTTCAAAGGGTGTTTAAAGGCATAAAGAATAAATTTAAAATTTTACAAAATCTAACCACACTTGATTCACCCCACTCAGGTGTTTTTACATAGTCTATTGGCTCCAAACATTTGCATTAGAAAAAGGTTCCATCTAATTTTAAAACTAATTCTATTGTTGAGTTATTTTTATAAGAATATAGAAGTGTAGATTAGTTATGCTTGAAGAAGACCCTTAGAAGAAAGAATCTATCCCAAATCCTATTACAAATAAAATGGAGGCTTTTTCCAATAGTTTGATAAATAATAAAAGGAAAGAATATAATAAGATAAGGAATAATAAAAAATATAATGAGGAACAATCACTATTTAAATGTAATTAGAGTAATATTTTTATTAGTAAATCTATTTAATTTTTTGCCTTATGAATCTTGGTTAATATGTGATAGTGGATAAAATTAATCTGTTAAAGAAAACTATCTCTAGGTTATGTATGATTTTAAAAATTTATCTTTTCATGTTATGACATATATGTTGGCATATATCAAGGGACTGATTTATGATAAGTCACAAATAGAAGAAGATTCTAATTACAAGGAAGAATCATTAGAAGAGAAGACGAGTTACAATAAAACTCTCACAAATCATGTGAATGTCAATGAAGAAACTGTTTGACTTTGAAATGTGAGAGTTTCCTTTACTGTTAAATAATTACAAATATATTTATGTTTGAATTGTTTTTTTAAATGTTTCAAGAGAGGTATTCTTTGCATGCGAAAATATTCAGTTTGTTTTATGGATTTTAAATGTGTCTAGATATAAAAGAGATGAAAAAATTTCTTGGTGATATAGAGAAAATACATGAGGATAAAATTCAAAAGACAAGGAAGGGTTGAGAAGGAATATTAAGATCAGTTGAGAAAGAAAACTATTTTTTAAATATGACATGTCATAAATTGGAGGTGAGATTAAAAAATATGTAAGAGTAAAAATATATTACTTTATAATGATATGAGAGAAGAAGTATTTCCATATAAATTCAATATGAGGGTTTTATATCATATAATTCTCCTAATGGAAGAACAAAAATATTAAGATCATGTGGATAATCCTCCACCTTAATCATCTAAAAATGGTAACACACAGTTTTTTTTGAATTTGAATGAGATAAATTTTATTTGATAAAAGTGTGTAAAAAATCATAAATTGTAACAACAGAGAATTTTTAAATGCAAATTGCTTCCTAAATAAATATCTATTATATTATATTATATAGTTTTATACACATACAACACATAAAGAATCCAAAAACACATTATATCATTAATGTAAATAATTGCATTAGTCAATGATTAAACCCATTAAAATTCCAAATATTTCAAGGGGACAAAAAAATCGAAAATTTAAATACTACAATGGGAAAATTTGGATCACCCCGATCAACTAGAATCATGACTCCCCAAACAACACTATAGAAAATAATAAAATATTTGTAAACCAATCGATATTTTTTAAATTAATAATATAGAACCTTGAGATAAATTATAGTGAATATTGAATTAAATAATTAAGATTTATTTATAGGAGGTAATATGACCATTTTAATAGTTATGTGACTATTGGAATAGTAACCCATCCATTGAGAATATTAACCCGACCATTTGGAATAGTAACCAGACCCTTGGAATAGAAATTTCACCTAAAAATAATAAAATATAATATAAATAATAATTATCATGAGTAATTTAGTATAATATAAATTTTATAATTTCTTAAAATAAACATCAAATATTAAAAACTCAAATAAAATATAAGAATATTTTTTATAAAGTGTATTTTAATGCATTTACTAAAAATCATAAATTGTATCTTAAAAACTAAAATAACCTATGTTAATTTTTTTGAGAAAATCAATGTCATTTTTTAAATCATGACATTCAAATTATCCATGGGATATTTTTTTGGAAATTTTCTGAAATACATAAATTTTTTGGTGAATGGTAAAAATACAGTTTGTTTTCATAACCAGTGTATCTTAAATTTCTCCATTCATGATGTAAAAATTACAAAATAATTTATAGAACATTATTCTCAAAAAAAAATATTTAATTGGATAAATTATCTATTAGATTACAATAAACATGTTTTCCAAACCTTAAAATTACATTCCATATTCTAAATCCAAATATATTCCTTTAATTATTTTTTCAATTTACCACTTATCTTTTTAATAAACTAGTGATGTTGAATTATAATGTTTTTAAAGTCCTAAGACTATTATATTATATTTTTATATGATTAATTATTTCAAAATAATCTCTATTACAAATTTTAACTTTTATATAGTATTTTATTCAATATTTTAACTCAAAAATACACCTTTCCTCAAGTATAAATAACCCTCCTAAATTTCCTCATAAATCCATTTAATTTCCTCTTTATAAAGACAATTAAATTACCAAATCCTCTCTCTTAAGACTCTGAGCATCCTTATGGACGTTTGTTATCCATCCAACTCCAATCATCAAAGGGGTTAATGGCCATAGAGAAGAAGCAACCCTAAGAAGAGGGTAAGCTCTCATCATTTCTCCCACTAATTCTCCTCTCCACTTTCTATTTTCCTTCACCCATTTAAAAAAATATATAATATGGATAATAAAGAATTATTTTCAAATTATATTAATTATATTAACCTACTATAAATAATATATTAACAAAAAATATAATATTCATAATTATAATCCCTCTCTTATGATAATGTCTCGTTAACAGCTAGTTAACTACCAATGATAAGATTAACAATTATTTTGTTATCACCAACCATATAGATGGTTATAATTTTTTTTTTCTGTATATAAATTCATAAACATATATATGTTAATATTCAATAATTAATTCTACTTATGTATAAATGATCTTAAACAAAATAGATAAATACAAATAAAATGATATATTTTTAAAGAAAAGATGATATCAAAATTTTTCAACATCAACAAAGAAAATTAATAAATGTAATAAAACTGTTATAATTAATAAAAAGTGATATAAATTATCATAATTCACTTTTGTTACAACATTTTTATAAACATATTTTTATTATATAGGCTGCGGAAAGGCAAATAAATAAATCATGATTTGAGGAAAGTGAATTATCGAACCCAACTCCTTTTCATTGGGTTATCCCTCTATAATTTAATTTTTAGTATGGATATTTCTATAATATTTCCTAAATAGACGTTCATTATTATAATTTTTTTTAGCGATATACATCTTTCCACCTTGATTATTAATCCAATTACAATGATTTTCTAGAAAGTATTTTCTTTCCAAAACACATATTTGACTCCTTTGAGTTATTTATTCTTCTCTCAAGAATGATGGTGTTTATGACAAATATATTTTACCTTATTCATTTAATAACCCCAATGAATAATCATGAAATTATTATTTATTAAATCCTAATGAAACCCATTCCATTCCATGGGTTATTTCTTGAAATTGATTGTTATATGTTCTATGTCGCATGCTTGATTATGAGCATTTATGATGTGATGGGTGGGACCAAAAATATAAATCCCTCAAATTAATTGGGTAATGTGAATAATATCACAATATTACACATATTATTCATTATAAATATTCTGTATTTGTTCCCAATGATAATATTTTGATTTATGCACATATGTGATTCGTGGACATGTTGTTTGATTTTTTCACAACAATGTTTGAAATTTGATAACTATGACTTGATGTTTCATTTTTATGAATATTAAACATTCCATAACTTTATAAAATGTTTCCTACATTCTTATGATGATTATACCATTCTTATGACATGATTATGATGACTATTATCACTAATGTACTATTGAATTAGGTCTCTTATTCCTTCTATGTTATTCTTCCCCTTATTGAGCTTTTCGCTCACTCCTTTCATTGATGTATATCCTCATATGAATACACGTACTAGGGAGAAAATTAGATATTTTAGGTCGATAATGATGAATTATTATAATAATGTATATGTTGTATTTTTCATATGTGATGCTTGATCCTAATTTTCCAAAGACACTAAACATATTGATCCTTAAATGTATAACTGTTATGTTTATTTGTCTTTAAAATTATATAATAGTCATGTAAGAAAAATTAGGTTAGCTATTGTTGGTATCTATGGTAAGGTTTATTTAATTTACGAATCAGGATTAGTAAATCTTAGTGAAAACCCTAAGTTTAAGTCTAATCAAAGATAAACATCCTAGAAACATCATTTTAGAAGAAGGATAAATAAATGGATCCAATAAGATATAAATTTAGACTCAATTTTACATAATAATAAATTATTTATTCATACATCATGGACTTATGTTCTCTTAAAACAAATTTCATCTTAGAAAATAGTGGGAACTAGGAATAACCCGACCAACAACCCTTTTGAGGGACAATGCAATGATTTTCCGTATGATATTCCCAATTTGATGTGAGATGGAGTTCAATTGTTTTTGAAATTAATACCCAAAAATATCAATCAATTATTAATAACATGAAAAACATAAAATAACCACCTTCACCCAAGAATGAACCACTATCCATTGATTCTTTTATGCTGTTATAGACTCTAATGTTACTGGATATTTCGAACCAATTGTCCTGGAACAATGGGTTGACTTAATGCATACAATCTTTTATGTTCTCTACTACCATAAGAAATAGAGGGTGACTCTGGACATTTATCATTTAAATATAGAGGCCAATAAATGGTGAAAATTGATAAAGAACACCTACCCAAGGGTTTTAGTGGAAAATATGGAGGTGAAATAATTTTAAAAAATATTTATTAACAATTATATCCATTGAACTCTTCAAATGAATACAAAGAGATTATTATTAGAGATGAAGAAAAAGGAAGGTGATTTTTCATGACTTATCTAGAAAAGATTATAAAGAATACAAGATATGCCTTGGAATTTTTAATCCACAATGATAGAAAAATTGATATATTCTTTACCTTTTTAAAACCAAAACATTGAAAGGATATAGATATCCCAGACATCGGGAGTTATGAATAATTCATTCAGTGTTCTCTCAAAGAAGAGATAGTGTTTTGATATTGGTTCTATGGACATGGATATAAGAATGGTACAATGGAGTTTTAAGCCGGTGCATCAATTGAAAAAGGAGGAATGAGTATTCAACCACCCACATGTCAAATAATGTGGGAAAAAGCATCATGAGAATCATTTTAATGGGATGGAGAAATTCTTCAATTGTGGGAGACAAGACCTCCAAGCCTATGTATTTTTAAGAGATATGAAGAAGTTGACCAACATGATGGATAAAAGGAGGGCACATCCTAATGAACCACTAATGGTTTATTGTTTCAACTGTAGGGATCAATGTAACTATAAAATATAGAGAACTAAACCATGAGCCATTGAGTGTAACCTATTCCAGTAACCACTAAAGACAAATGAGAAATAGAAATCTTATTCCATCACCACATTTGAAGTGGATCATGAAAAGTAAGTCATACAAGGTACTATTCATATTCACTCAAGAATGAAATATTTTTTATTTGATTATGGTTCCGTATATTCCATTACATAGTAATAGTTTTCTATAACTATTAAATCAAATCCTTAATAACTTGGAGTTGAGATATTTGTTGAAACATCTAGTGGGGTGATCTTTTCGACCCAAGTGTTAAAATATTATATAGTTAGTGACTTTTGGAATATTCTTCGATAAAATGTCGTAATACTTCACTAGGTGAAATTTTAGGCTATATTGGGTATGGGATAACTCCCTTTATATAGAGAACACAACAAATTTTTGGAAAAAGGAAATCTTTTTCTATATTCAAAACCATCCAATTATCTTATTAAAATTCACAGATGATCATGAATCTCCTTTTTAAAATCCACCAATGGAGTTGGCATTGATTCACTATGATTTAAAATAACCTACCTTAATGGTTGAGTCAAAGAAAAGTATCAAACATGATGAATTTAACATTGTGAAGGAATTCGGTGATTCATTTCTTGAATAGTTAGTCAAAAATCCACCCGATCACGAGGTGGAGTTATCAAAAGAGATTATACGTGAAGCCACTCCCATCTCCAAATTCCCCTATAGGATGGTCCCAAAAAAACTGGTGGTGTTAAAGAAGAAGCTATAAGTTAATTTGGATAAAGTGTTCATATAACTGATTTCATAGACCTGGGCTATTCCAATTCTACATTTCATGAAAATGGATGGATCAATGTGGATATGTATAGATTAATGATAGATTAACAAGATCACTACAAAGAACAAGTATCCCATACCAATGATTGATGCCTTTTTTGATAAACTATGAGGATTCCAGTACTTCTAAAAGGTGGATATTTAATCTAGATATCATCATATAAAGGTGAAGAAGGAAGATATTTATAAGACAACCATCTATAAAAGGTATGGGCATAATAAGTTCATATTGATTCCCTCCATACTTACTAAATCTCGAACAATTTTCATGGATTTGAGGAATATAGTCTTTAGGGACTACATCGACATATTTATGGTAGTCTTTATTGATGATATTATCATTTAATCTATGTAAAACAAGGAAAATTGTAACTCCCTGACCCCAGTTACCCAGAGTCAGTGTATTATTACATAACATTGGCATGACACAAGGAATCATATCCCGAAAGTCCAATCAGTTTAGTAGCCTTGGATGTACTAGATTCATTCATAAGTTTAACATTACATCATGAAATAAAAACATCAACAACATTTTTCCCCTTTTTTACACAATTATATTATTATTCTATCCCTACGGATCAACCATAAAATACTTCTTCACATACTGGGAAAAATAAAACATAGAAATGGGTGATCTCAGATGCTTAGTAAGGATAACAATATATCGTAAACCTTCATAAATAAGCATAGACATTTAAGGCAATGTATAAAACTAAAACAAAATCCTTTTCAATAAAAACATCATCATAATATTGAAAATATAAATCAATATTTGTCCATTTACATAGTCACATGGATATTCTTCTAGTTGAATAATCACATTCAATATCAATAGCCACTTTCATAATGATGGAATGCATAATGCCAGACTTCATAACCACATAGTCAAGGCCTTGTGCCAAGACAACAAATAAGAATTTTTCAAGGCCTTGTACCAAGACACTAGTTTGTCTCATGAGTCCTACTGATGCATTGAGGAGCTATAGCGGGCTCCACCCATCACTTAATAAGTCCAATGCATTCCTCACACGAAAATTTTTAAACATAACATAAAGATTCATATTAAAACTAGAATAAGAAATGCCTATACTTTATCCATAAACCATGAATGGTATAAGAATAACACATCCACAGTCAAACATATCACAACACCTTCAATATAATATGGATGATTTGTATCATAATAAATCAACTTCAAATATGCTTCCAATCCATCAAAGGATGTTGACATAGATGAAATCAAAAATGTTTTAGAGAAATATATCTTTCCATTTTTAAATAATTTAAAAGTCATATGATTATAAAAGAAAATATTTATTTTGAAAATATTCTTATAATAATTTATGGTAAGTTACGACAATGTTATGACGGAGGAAAATAGACACACACGCCATATAAGTTAAAAAAAAGACATTGTTGCCTTAATTTTGTCAAAAAGGTCATAAAGTACCTTGTCTGGAAAATGACAGAAACATTCCTTTCAAAACATATAAGCTAAAATAAGGGTATAAATTACTTTAACCCATAGTTTAGTAAATAGTAAAAATGTTTTCAAATACATTTTTTATAAAACACGGATGTGGATGATAAAGAGGTCCCAGTAGATACTCATGTAAAAACAACCTTGGATAATAAAGAGATTATGATATTAACCCTTAGATTGTACTTTTACTTAGTTTATGGTATGATAAAATCCTGTATAATAGTTAAAAAATTGTTATTAAATTATAAAATAACTAAATACGTAAATATGATATCATATATGATCTTATAATATTGCTTTGTTAATAATATTTTAGTAGTATCATTGTTTCGGGTGTTAAATGATTCATTTTCCTTTATATGATTGGTTATGAAAGCTATGTTTGTTATGGATAGGATGTATTTGATTCATATACAAAATGATACTATTTTCATAAATATTATTTTTAACATAAAATGAAAATTATTCACGAATGATTACGATGGGGAATGAATCTCATCGCGTTTGTGGAGATGGTAATCCGTACGTACGCACGAGGGAAAGTATCATTATATTGATGGAAAAATCATATGTAATTGGATGGTATATCATACATACAGAATAATTAACATGTTATATTTATTATTTACATAAGGTATACTCATTATTATATCCATCCAAATAATGAAGTGTTTGAATAACAAACTACACCACGACGTGGAGACGGTAATCCATACGTACGCGCGTATGGTGACTTTTTCATATATAGGATGAATAAAATAATGAATATGGTTGTACCGTTTTTATAATAACATCCCAATATATAGAAGATATTGTAATATTGATTTTAAAATGGAAACAACAAAGAAAGAGGATGTGGAAGAAGAAAAGAACTTGAAAGAGGTGATGAAATATTTAACTCTTCTTCGTGTTCTTCCTTTTGATTAGATCAAAAGGGCTCCATAAGTTGTCTTTATGACCAAAGGAAGGCCTCTAGGATTATGGGAGGAAAGTTGGGAGGATATTTGGGTAGGTTTTGGACGAGCCAAAAGGCTTTGGATGTGAGAAATTAAGAGAAGGGGAAGTGCCCTTTTATAAGAGAGGTGAGGGTCACTTTAGGAAAAGATTGAAATATTATTTTATAATAAAATCATTTTCTATTAATAATGGCTCAAAAAAGAATTATTTTTAGTATCAGGTTGGGATGGGTATAATATCTCTCAACAAATAGGTTTTATATAGGTTTAGGTCATCCTATTAATCTTATCTTTTAGATTTAACTCTTAGTTAAATATTTTTGACATTTACCATGTCTCTTTGTATTTTTATATTATATGGTTAATAAACTTACTATAACAAGCCAAGAGAACCCCATGTGGTTAATTATTAATATATATAACTCTATCTAAGTCCTCTGGCCGAACCTTATAGTTTTAGGAATATTATATCAATTAATAATAAAATATTTGTTTCAAAAACTCAATTATGTCAATTTTGACACTATTTAGAATTTGATTTTTTGGAAAGGCATAAAAACTTTATCACTTAGAATAAAATTTATTTAACCAACTATATAATGTCATATTTACCTATAAAATTAGTTTAATTCATCAAAAGTCCTAATTTACATTTATTTGGTTATTTATAATATCAATTATTTTAATATATCATTAATAAGGTAACAATTGCATCATCATTTTGTCATAAATAAATTAACTTATATAATGTCTAAAAATTATAAATAAAATACCATTATGTATTATATCATATTATATTTCTAATTAATATTTATAGTCGAATATATATTGTGTGTATCCCAATATTAAAAATGGTTTAGTTATTACACTTTGAATTTAACTGTTTTAACTTTACTTTATATAGAATAATAATAAATGTCCTAATGTAATCCAAGTGGACCAAAAAGGATTATATTTTATTCCTAACATTGTTTTTTTTCGAATTATACTTATCCAATAGAATTAGGTCATATGTTAGGGTAATTATGATATCATATTTACCCTTAATTACCCTATTTACTTTTAATCGTGGTAAATAAAAGTCAAAAGTTACTATTCACCAAAATTTATGTTCTTCTAATTAAACCAAATTTTACTTACTGATATTAACTGTGGCTCTCACATTTTTTACATTCAACTCACAGAAGTGGTAAAATTATGTTTTATGCAAATTTTCAAATTCTTCTAAGAGGTGGGTAAAAGACGGTAAAAAGCTCGATAATATTTCATATATATAAACTGACATCAATGAATTACGTTGAACATATATAAGTATTTTGTATCTATTTTGACCTAAAATACATTAAAATAAAATAACTAATTATTTAAATAAAAATTCTGTTTTAATCAATAACGCAGTGTTTTTTCACTATTCATCAAAAAATAAAAGGTTTTATAAAAATACCAAAAATTCACCCTAAGCTAATTTCGATATTCCAAATCCAAAAATGAAGTCCATTTTGAATGAAAAAATTTATAAAATTTTAAAAAGTGGGTATTATTGTAACACCCCAGGTAAATAAAGAATATGACATTTTCATATTTATCCATATTTGTGAATAAATTATTAATATGTCTTTAAAGGGGACGCTATGCTCGATGGCGTACCCAACACGCAACAACGAGTTTCTTGGAAATCTTAGTTTGCACTCTAATAATAAAATAATATTATTTTAAATGGCAGTTAGCATGTAGCTGTTGTATTGGCGGGAATGGATAGAAATAAGTAAAATATGAATATATATGTTTTTAAATGTTTTTACATTTATCCAATAAAAGATAAAGGCTTAAAATATGGAAAGAATTCAATTTTAGGCGTATATTCCCTAGTTTTCACTAAAGGCTCACTTATCGTCTTTTGATAGAGAACCATCATTAAATATAGTTTTGTTCACTCTTATAAATTCTATTGGACCAAATAAAACCCTTCTTAAGAATCGGGACATCAAAATTTACTTTGTGTAAATTTTTGGTATCTTTCCGATAAAGTTCATTTTTTAAAATGAATAGTGTAAAATGTTGTATTTTAATACAAAACCTCTTTTTAATCTAATTTATTTTTATAATTATATTATCTTTTGAATTGGTTTTAAAGTGAAATTAGAATATATTTTTTCTATTAAATCCAATAGTGGTCGTTGGAATTAATTTCACTTTGAAATCAGACTTAAACCAGTGTCAATCTTTTGAAACTTATTGTTTCATAAAAACACGCTATTTGATTTGACAGCGGGAAAAAATTATTAAATTAATTAATGTGACTTATATGTTTTTAATTTTGTAAAATAGACTTCATTTTTGAATTCGGAATATCAAATATAGCTTAGGGTGAATTTTTGGGATTTTTCTGAAAAACTTCAATTTTGGATGAATAGTGAAACCACTAAGTGGTACTTATAAAAACTGATTTTTTCCGTTTAAATGAAAATTTTCCATCTTTGTGTTTTGAATTTCAAAAATCCGACATACATGGTTGTCATTAAGAAGTTAAATGTGGTTCAATGGGATAAAAATAATTTTTTGGTGAATAGTAACTTATTAAGTTTTTAATCACGATTAGAGGTAATTAGTGTAGTTTAAGGTAAAAATAATGTTTTAAGAATATGAAATGAACTTGACACATGTCCTAACCTCATTTGATGTGTCATGGACGACCAAGACAACCCATGGGTCAACTTGAGGACCCCATTAAGCCACTTTGGTTGGAAAATGACATTAATATCTTTTTATTTAAAGTTAAAGTAAAAAATGAGACAAATATGCAATGTTTTACTAAAAAAAATTTTACATGGGGTTATACAAATCATATTTTTGACTATAAATATTCATTGGAAAGATAAAAATATTTCTTACATCATAGTAATTTTTTTTATAATATTTAGACATTATATAAATTAAATTATTTATGACATCATAATGATGCAGCGATGACCTCATTATTTAACGATTTAAATAAAATGGAAAGATAATGTAATATCTAAGACCTAAAAAAGTCCAAAACCTATTGGATGAGTGGATTTAGAACCCTTATCATCTTATCCTCGAAACACATCAATGTGGGACCTCTTAAATCCGAATACCATTTTAAAATAAAGTGAATTTTCTTTACCTTCCAAGAGTGCCCCTCCTCTCCTCTTATAAAAGGCCCCCACCTCTACCTCCTTACCCACACTCCCAAAGCCTTTGGCTCGGACAACCTCTGCCCATTTTGTCTCTCCACTTCTCTCTATTACTCCTTGAAGCCTCACTTTGGGAAGAAGTTTTCCCAAGGAAGCCTTTGAGCTCAAACCAAAGGGAGTTACCCGATTTTAAGGTAATGTCTTCACTTGAGTCCTTTTGTTTTATTTTGCTTCTCGAACCCCCTAAACTCTTCTTATTAATTTCTTTTGTAACAACTCCAGTATCATCAATATACTGGGATGTTTTTATAATAAGGATTAGAGCTACACTTTCACACACCTACATCTAAAGGTTAAAGAACATACTGTTTCCGTGGATGGTGAATTTCTGCCTCCTGAAACGATGATTGTTCAACATTCTTCTAACAACTTAAAAGGTGGCCATTAAGATGACACTATATTTATATATGATATCTAATATTTTTATGTTTTACTTAAGCTTCTGTATTTTTCATTTATGGCATACCTTTATGGTTTCCAGTATGGGTAAACGCGATATCTTCATTTAAGGAAGTGCGGACTACCGCCCCCTCAAAGTGATTTGATTCGTTAATACCATATGTGGTACATATAAAGGATATTTTTAATGATATTATATATGATAACATACTGTAATTAAAATACTATTATGTATCATTATGTTTTAATTCCTTTAAATATGAAATAGAAATGGAAGTAGCGTTCATGCGTACGTACGACTTACCATCTCCATGAACGGTACATTTCATTTCTTATCTCAAAATGATATGTAATATTATAAGTACATTTATATAATGGATATATATGTAATATATTACATCTAAATTATGGATATAAATCTGGAATTATAACATACATATATCTCTCTCATTTTGTTTTAATTCCATTAATATGACAAAAATGAAAGTAGCGTTCATGCGTACGTACGACCTACCGTCTCCATGAACAGTGCTTTTCATTTTTTATCTCCAAATGATATGGAATAGTATGAAATGAATATTTAATGGATATATATGATATTTTAATCATTAATACTATTCTGTAAATTAGTTACTTATAACTACATGGGCAACCTTTTTTCAAACAAGTTCATTTTTGACTCATGTACCAAACAACGACAAAAACGTCTGATATGAACTAACATTATTAAACAATTATTATAAAATTATAATATGTGATATGAACTGAATAATAATATCTAAAGGAGGTACTTTGGTAATTATTAATTTACAAAAGTTTATTATTCAGGAATATAAAGAAACGAACAAGACAAGTTGGACTTGAGGTAAGGGATCTTACTCCTCTCTTTCTTTTTAAGTACACTCTTTTATGTCATTCCCTATAAAGCTCATATTTCTTGTTATTGGGATGTTATTTTATATTACAATTACTTTAATTTTTATGTTCATGTGATGAGGGACCCTATTCTCTCTCATCAATCCATTTTGGAAGTTTTGAGTGGCGCCGTTAGGCTGCCAAATTTTCGTAAGAGATCTAACCTCTCTCTTTATTTTTAAGTACTCTCCTTTATGTCACTTATTTTAAGCTCCTATTTGTTATGTTGGGGGATGTTCTTTTATATTCCTCTTTCTATAAGCTTTATGTTAATATGATGAGATACACTATTTGATCTCATCAATCCATTTTTATAAGTTTTATGTGGCGATGTTAGGCTGCCGAGTTTTCGTAAGGGATTTTTCATCTCACTTTTATTCCCGTGAGATTTATGCTACATTTGCCACAATTTCCTTTGAGTGGTGTATGTACTGCCCAATATTCTACTCTTTGTGTAATATAATTTCGTTTATGAGTATTTACATCAATGATTTATTGTCCTTCTTTCATGTGGTGTATGTTTTGAAAGATACCCAAGTCGGTAAGGGAACCTTTCACCCTCCTCTTTTTTAAAAGACTTCTTTTGTTGGGTCTTTTAATTTACATATTGTTTTGTTGGGATATGTTCTCATATATCCTTATTGATGTAAATTTTATGTACAGGTGATGAGATACACTTTTTATCTCTCATCAACTCATTTTGATGTGACGTCGTTAGGCTGTCAAGGGAACTTCTTAACCCAATTTCGATTTCTTTGGGTTCAACATGTAGTTATTGAATATTTCATCCTTTGAATATGTGTGAATGACCTTTGATTATTTTACACTTAATATCCACTTATATTTGGTGTATTCGATTGTCACACATAATTATGTAATTGATTTATCCTTAAACCAAGGATACCGTCTTTGTAAGGGACTTTGTCTCAATCTCCTTTCATTGAGGCATATTTTATTTTATACACAACTTTCTTCTATAGGGTGTATAAACCCCTTTGACTATTACATTTATCCAAAAGGAATCTTTTTTATATGAAGTGTTTTACAAAGTGACAAAAGGGAATGTTTTTGTCGTAAGTATGCGGCGACAATGACTTCTCCGCCGCCGTGACCATTATTTGAGTTTCAGCTTACTCTACAAACCATACCTTATTTTTAAAAGAAAAATAAATACCATGTTTTACTTTTCTTTTATTTTGGTATTGAAAATGGTTTTCATAATGTTTTTATATCAAGGTGTTGTATTGATATCTTGTGATTGAAAGGTGGAAATGTTATGTTTCCTTTATGCATGTTTTATGTGATACGATTATGTTGAGGTTCTTGGGCATTATTATGAAGATGGGTGGTTCCGTGATAAACTAAGGGCGGGTGAGCCCGATATAGATCTCCAATGCATTGGGTAACGCGAAGGAGTGAAACGTTAAGATTTCTCCGAAGAGATTTAGGGAATATACTATGATGGGTATTCGAAACGTAACCAAGAGGGTTACTCACTACGTAAGAATGTTATGAATGCCTCAAGTTACCTTTATGTCTTATGTTTTCTATGATTTATTCATGGTTTGATGAGGTATGTTAAAGTGCCTATGTTTTATGGGTAAAGTATGATTTCATTCTTATGCATATATGAACTCATGTTTCCTTTCCATATTTTTATAACCCTTACTGAGCTTTTTATGCTCATCCCAAGTTTTTGAAATGTTTTTCACAGGTCAAGGGAAAGGTACATGATGTGATGATAGTGTCAAGGATGTGTCAAGAAAGAATCTGTGTTTTATTTTAAATATGTTTCCGTTGATGGGAAGAATGAATATTGTCTTTTATGTAACCACTTTGTTTAAATGTGGAATGTAATGCAAGTTTCATGATCTAATTCTCTAAAAATCTAAACCTGAAAAGATCCTCAATGTGTAATCTTGTAATAACTCAAGATTAAGTAAGGTTTAAGGCTGGGGCCTTATAGTTGGTATCAAAGGCCTGTTTAGATAACTTTAGAGGTTAGGGTATTCTTTAAGCATAAGTGACATTTCCATAATGGTTAGGATTTCAGAAAGAGTCCTAGTTTTAGATAAAGTGAATGAGTAAGTGTATCTTAGTGTTTACCTTCCTCATTAGTACATGATGGTTTTTTTGATATACTCACACTGACATTTCTGTTTTTAGTGAATGGATGGATCTAGCAGGCACCAAAGAGACAACAGGTTTGAAGGAAACTGTGGTGGTTCTATGATTAAGACACTAGATAAAATGTGGGATTCAATGAGGAAACTCGTGGTTGTTATAAACCAACTATCAAGGAGTCATGATCAATCACTTGACCCTTGGTATGATCTTTAATTAATCATGTACGAGATGACCAATCCATGTGGAAGTTCATGTAATAATTATTAAGGTAACCATTAGAGTTTATATGATCCTTACTTTTGAGGTAATTATGGGTTATTATATGATATGATGGAAAATGAAAGGCATGAGATAAACTTGAGGTTAAAATATGTTATGATCATTTTTGATGATTTTATCTCTTTTTGGGGAATGAATTAAGAATTATATAGTTTTGGAAAAGGACAACACACAGACCGTGTTACAACCCGTCGCATCGGACAAAGCTGCAGGAATCGAACCCACAACCAAAGTGCGACTGGTATTTATCGCCTACCACTGGACTACGTGAAGTCCCTGGTTAGTTTGACCGATTCTTTTCAGTTAGATGATTTTATGAATTAAGAGTAAGTTGATTTTGGGTTATTTATGAAAATGATTAACCTATCATGGAGGATATGTGATTAGGTTAATTACTTTTCAATACGAGACTTTAGGAGCAACTGATATTGTTTGGAGATAAATGTTACGATTTAACTTGGAAGACTATGTGACTAAATCCTTCAAATATTTGGGTTTCAATCTTATATTGGTTTACTTTGAATAATTTTATGGACAAATTGTTTATCGGATGGTCCTCATTGAACTTTGGGTGTTGTTGGACAAATTTTGAGATTAAGAATAGATTTTCTTTTTATAAAGGGTTATCCTTTTTTGGATTATCTGACCTTGTACTAACCTTTCTAGTTTTGGTTTTGGTTAAAGCCTAAAGACATGGGATGTATATAGTTCTCTTTTGTGGATTAGGTGATTCTCTAGAAGTTGATTATAGTACTCTTAATGCGAACAAGTCTCCCTAAATACTCGTCTTTTGGAAAAAATATGAGTTTGATTTAGGAATCTAGTAAAAGTTGAAATTCAACATGATAAGTGATTATGTTTCCTTATGAATAAATTCCTCAATAAAAAGTAACTTAAAACAAAAATGTTGTCTATTAACTTTTCCTACTGGGGAACCCAACACCGTTTAACCCATCACAAGTTTGTGATTTTCTTATTGTTAACTTTCTCCTAAACATGTTTTCTATAACTCTCCATCAGAACATGACCCTATGTTTTCTCCTACATGTCCATGTTTTCCTACATGGAGTCCTAGTATGGGTTAACTCGGGTGACCTTTCTACTTATCTTTCTTTATTTTAAAGTGATTGTTTTACCGACTCTTGTTCCGATGTGGGACTTTCAAGGATGTTTCCAAGCTCAATTTAAAAAATTGCGAGGAAGCAATTCCCAAAAGGGGGGAAGGATGTAACACCCCAGGTAAATAAAGAATATGACATTTTCATATTTATCCATATTTGTGAATAAAATATTAATATTCCTTTAAAGGGGATGCTATGCTCGATGGCGTACCCAACACACAACAACGAGTTTCTTGGGAATCTTACGTTGCACTCTAATAATAAAATAATATTATTTTAAATGGTAGTTAACATGTAGCCGTTGTATTGGTGGGAATGGATAGAAATAAGTAAAATATGATTATATATGTTTTTAAATGTTTTTACATTTATCCAATAAAAGATAAAGGCTTAAAATACGGAAAGAATTCGATTTTAGGCGTATATGCCCTAGTTTTCACTAAAGGTTCACTTATCGCCTTTTGATGAAGAACCGTCATTAAATATAGTTTTGTTCACTCTTATAAATTCTATTTGACCAAATAAAACCCTTCTTAAGAATCGGGACATCAAAATTTACTTTGTGTAAATTTTTGGTATCTTTCTGATAAAGTTCATTTTTTTAAAATGAATAGTGTAAAATGTTGTATTTTAATTCAAAACCTCTTTTTAATCTAATTGATTTATATGATTAGATTATCTTTTTAATTGGTTTTAAAGTGAAATTAGAATATATTTTTACCATTAAATCCAATAGTGGTCATTGGAATTAATTTCACTCTGAAATCAGACTTAAACCAGTGTCAATCTTTTGAAACTTATTGTTTCATAAAAACACGCTATTTGATCAGACAGTGGGAATTAATTATTAAATTAATTAATGTGACTTATATGTTTTTAATTTTGTAAAATAGACTTCATTTTTGAATTCGGAATATCAAATATAGCTTAGGGTGAATTTTTGGGATTTTTCTGAAAAACTTCAATTTTTGATGAATAGTGAAACCACTAAGTGGTACTTATAAAAACTGATTTTTCCGTTTAAATGACATTTTGCCATCTTTGTAGTTTGAATTTCAAAAATCCGACATACATGGTTGTCATTAATAAGTAAAATGCGGTTCAATGGGATAAAAATAATTTTTTGGTGAATAGTAACTTGTTAAGTTTTTAATCGCGATTAGAGGTAATTAGTGTAGTTTAAGGTAAAAATAATGTTTTAAGAATATGAAATGAACTTGACACATGACCTAAACTCATTGGATGTGTCATGGCAGACCATGAAAACCTATGGGTCAACTTGAGGACCCCATGAATCCACTTTGGTTGGAAAATGACATTAATATCTTTTTATTTAAAGTTAAAGTAAAAATGAGACAAACATGAAATGTTTTACTAAAACAGTTTTTACATGGGGTTATAAAAATAATATTTTTGACTATAAATATTCATTAGAAATCTAAAAAGATTTCCTACATCATAGCATTCGTTTTATAATTTTTAGACATTGAATAAATTAAATTATTTATGACATCATAATGATGCAGCGATGACCTCATTATTTAACGATTTAAATAAAATGGAATGATAATGTAATATCTAAGACCTACACATGTCCAAAACCTATTGGATGAGTAGATTTAGAACCCTTATAATCTTATCCTAGAAACACATCAATGTGGGACCTCTTAAATCCGAATACCATTTTAAAATAAAGTGACTTTGCTTTACCTTCCATGAGTGCCCCTCCTCTCCTCTTATAAAAGGCCCCCACCTCTACCTCCTTACCCACACTCCCAAAGCCTTTGGATCGGCCAACCTCTGCCAATTTTGTCTCTCCACTTCCCTCTATTACTCCTTGAAGCCTCACTTTGGGCAGAAGTCTTCTCAAGGAAGCCTTTGAGCTCAAACCAAAGGGAGTTACCTGATTTTAAGGTAATGTCTTCACTTGAGTCCTTTTGTTTTATTTTGCTTCTCCAACCCCCTAAACTCTTCGTATTCATTTATTTTGTAACAAATCCAGTATAATAAATATACTAGGATGTTTTTATAATAAGGATTCAAGCTACACTTTCACACACCTACATCTAATGGTTAAAGAACATGCTGTTTCTGTGGATGGCAAATTTCTGCCTCCTGAAACGATGATTCAACATTATTCTAACACCTTAAAAGGTGGCCATTAAGATTACACTATATTTATATATGATATCTAATATATTTATGTTTTACTTAAGCTTCTGGATTTTTCATTTATGGCATTCCTTTATGGTTTCCATTATGGGTAAACACGATATCTTCATTTAAGGAAGTGCAGACTACCGCCCCCTCAAAGTGATTTGATTCGTTAATACCATATGTGGTACGTATAAAGGATATTTTTAATGATATTATATATGATACCATACTGTAATTAAAATACTATTATGTATCATTATGTTTTAATTCCATTAAATATGAAATAGAAATGAAAGTAGCATTCATGCGTACGTACGGCTTACCGTCTCCATGAACGGTACATTTCATTTCATATCTCAAAATGATATGTAATATTATAAGTACGTATATATAATGGATACATATGTAATATATTACATCTAAATTATGGATATAAATCTGGAATTATAACATATATATATCTCTCATTTTGTTTTAATTCCATTAATATGACAAAAAATGAAAGTAGCGTTCATGCGTACGTACGGCCTACTGTATCCATGAACAGTGCTTTTCGTTTTTTATCTCCAAATGATATGGAATAGTATGAAATGAATATTTACTGGATATATATGATATTTTAATCATTAATACTATTCTTTAAATTAGTTACTTATAACTACATGGGCAACCTTTTTTCAAACAAGTTCATTTTTGACTCATGTACCAAACATCGGCAAAAACGTCTGATATGAACTAACATTATTAAAGAATTATTATAACATTATAATATGTGATATGAACTGAATAATAATATCTAAAGGAGGTAGTTAGGCAATTATTAATTGAACAAAGTTTATTATTCAGGAATATAAAGAAACGAACAAGACAAGTTGGACTTGAGGTAAGGGATCTTACTCCTCTCTTTCTTTTTAAGTACACTCTTTTATGTCATTCCCTCTAAAGCTCATCTTTCTTGATAATGGGATGTTATTTTATATTACACTTACTGCAATTTTTATGTTCATGTGATTAGAGACCCTATTCTCTCTCATCAATCCATTTTGGAAGTTTTGAGTGGCGCCGTTAGGCTGCTGAATTTTCATAAGAGATCTAACCTCTCTCTTTCTTTTTAAGTACTCTCCTTTATGTCACTTCTTTTAAGCTCCTATTTGTTCTGTTGGGGGATGTTCTTTTATATTCCTCTTTCTATAAGCTTTAAGTTAATATGATGAGATACCCTATTTGATCTTATCAATCCATTTTTGTAAGTTTTATGTGGCGCCATTAGGCTGCCGAGTTTTCGTAAGGGATTTTTCATCTCACTTTTATTCCCGTGAGATTTATGCTACATTTGCCACAATTTCCTTTGAGTGGTGTATGTACTGACCATTATTCTACTATTTGTGTAATATACTTTCGTTTATGAGTATTTACATCAATGATTTATTGTCCTTCTTTCATGGGGTGTATGTTTTGAAAGATACCCAAGTCGGTAAGGGAACCTTTCACCCTCCTCTTTTTTAAAAGACTTCTTTTGTTGGGTCTTTTAATTTACATATTGTTATGTTGTGATATGTTCTCATATATCATTATAGATGTAAATTGTATGTCCAGGTGATGAGATACACTTTTTATCTCTCATCAACTCATTTTGATGTGACGCTGTTAGGCTGTCAAGGGAACTTCTTAACCCAATTTCGATTTCTTTGGGTTCAACATGTAGTTATTGAATATGTCATCCTATGAATATGTGTGAATGAACTTTGATTATTTTACACTTAATATCCACTTATATTTGGTCTATTCGTTTGTCACACATAATTATGTAATTGATTTATCCTTAAACCAAGGATACCGTCTTTGTATGGGACTTCGTCTCAATCTCCTTTCATTGAGGCATATTTTATTTTATACACAACTTTCTTTTATACGGTGTATAAACCCCTTTGACTTTTACATTTATCCAAAAGGAATACTTTTTATACGAAGCGTTTTACAAAACGACAAAAGGGAATGTTTTTGTCGTACATATGCGGTGACAACGACTTCTCCACCGCCGGGACCATTATTTGTGTTTCGGCTTCCTCTACAAGCCATACATTATTTTTAAAAGAAAAATAAATACCATGTTTTACTTTTCTTTTATTTTGGTATTGAAAATGGTTTTCTTAATGTTTTTATATCAATGTGTTGTATTGATATCATGTGATTGAAAGGTGGAAATGTTATGTTTCCTTTATGAATGTTTTATGTGATACGATTATGTTGAGGTTCTTGGGCATTATTATGAAGACGGGTGGTTCCGTGATAAACTATGGGCGGGTGAGCCCGATATAGCTCTCCAATGCATTGGGTAACGCGAAGGAGTGAAATGTTAAGGTTTCTCTGAAAATATTTAGGGAATATACTGTGATGGGTATTCCAAACATAACCAAGAGGGTTACTCCCTACGTAAGAATGTTATGAATGCCTCAAGTTACCTTTATGTCTTATGTTTTCTATGATTTATTCATGGTTTGATGAGGTATGTTAAAGTGCCTATGTTTTATGGGTTAAGTATGATTTCATTCTTATGCATATATGAACTCATGTTTCCTTTCCATATTTTTATAACCATTACTGAGCTTTTTATGCTCATCCCTAGTTTTTGAAATGTTTTTCACAGGTCAAGGGAAAGGTACATGATGTGATGATAGTGTCAAGGATGTGTCAAGAAAGAATCCGTGTTTTATTTTAAATATGTTTCTGTTGATGGGAAGAATGAATATTGTCTTTTATGTAACCACTTTGTTTAAATGTGGAATGTAATGCAAGTTTCATGATCTAATTCTCTAAAACTCTAAACCTGAAAAGATCCTCAATGTGTAATCTTGTAATAACTCAAGATTAAGTAAGGTTTAAGGCTGGGGCCTTATAATTACTATTCATAATGGCTAGTTTGATTGGTCGCGGTGTGTTAGAATCTTGAAGTTGCGTAAAATGAAAGATATTTTATTATTCTAAGGGAAAGGTACCGTGGAAGCTTGAGGTGTTATATTCTTCCCACCTTCAAATAATATCATCCTTGAAATTTCTATAATACTACCACACAAAAAGAATTGGGTGGTTCTTCATCATATGTTCTTCTAGTTCCCACGTTGCCTCTTCCATATTATGGTATCTCCATAGAACTTTTACCAGATGAGTCGTCTGGTTTCGCAGGCCTTGTTCTCTTGTGTCAAGAATTTTTACAGGCTCTTCACAATAGGACAGATCAGGTTCCAATTTAATTTCCTCATAGGTGATTACATGCGTTGGGTCAGACATGTATTTTCTCAACAGTGATACGTGTAACACATCATGAACTTAGGAGCGACTTGGAGGAATTGCCAAAGGATAAGCTACGAATCCAATTCGTTCTAGAATTTCGAATGGTCCGATGTACCTGGGACTCAAAATACCCTTCTTACCAAAATGTATAACACCCTTACATAGAGATACCTTCAGGAAAACATGATCTCCTACATGAAATTCCAAATCCTTCCTTCGGTTATCAGTATAGCTCATTTGACTACTTTGAACTAATTTGATGTGGGTTTGGATAACCTTCAACTTTTCCATTGTTTCCTCAACAAGTTCTGGGCCTGCGATTTTTATTTCACCAACATCATCCCAACAAGTTGGTGGGAAACATCTCTCCCAATATAATGTTTCATATGGTGTCGTCTGAATACTTGATGGAAGCTATTATTATTAGAAAATTATACCAGAGGAAAATATTGACCCCACATACCTTTAAAGACAAGTGAGAAAGATCTCAACAGGTATTCTAAGGTTTGAATAGTCCATTATGATTATCCATCAGTTTGAGGGTGGTAGGCAGTGCTCAAATGAAGTTTAGTATCTATGGCGTTCTGAAGACTATTCCAGAATCTTGATTTACAACGGGGATCACAATTAGAAACAATCAATAGGGATACTCCATGAAGTCTTAAAACATCATTAATATATAGACATGACATACATTCAAGTAGTAAATCTTCACTTATAGCAAGAAAATGTGATAACTTTGTAAGAAGATCAACAATGACCCATATTGCATCATTCCTTCTAGGAATCTTTTGTATCGCCATGAAAAATTCCATCCTAATATGATCCCATTTCAACTCAGTTATGGGAAGAGGTTGCATGACTCCTCTGAGTTGTTGCCTTCCATATTTCACTTGTTGACAAACTATACATCTCGACACAAAATCAGAAATCTCTCTGTTCATGTTGTCCCACAGAAAATGTTCTTTCAAATATCTATAAATCTTAGTGCTACCTGGGTGTATAAAGAAATTGGAGCTATGAGCATCATCCAACAATTCCCTTTTTAGATCAGGTATATCAGGAACACAAATTCTCTTCCCAAATTTCCAAATTCCATATTTATATACGAAGTTGAACAATCTCCTATCACTCACCGCTTTAATTTTCTTTTGAAATTCCTCATCATCAGTTTGAGAACTTTTTATCCTTTCTAGAAAAGATAGTTTTGCAACCATTAGAAAAAGTATTGATGTTTTACCTTCCATGGTTATTCCCATATCCATATTTACTAGATCCATGAAAATAGGATCCCTTCCAACTCTCATCTGGTTCAAAACTCCATGACCCTTTCCAATCAAAGCATCTGCCACCTTATTTGCCTTCCCCGAGTGGTAGTGTATAGTGAAATAATAAACATTGAGTAGTTCAAGCCATCTCCTTTTCCTCATGTTGAGTTATTTTTGTGAGAAAATATACTTCAAATTCTTGTGATCAGTTTTTCACCATAGAGATAGTGTCTCCATATCTTCAAAGCAATGATTAGAGCTGCTAACTCAAGATCATGAGTGGGATTTTTTTTCTCATGAATTTTTAGCTTTAATGATGCATATGAAATAACTCTATCATTCTGTATAAGGAAACAACCAAGTACGTTCTTTTAAGCATTACTGTAAATAACAAACCCATTGTTCCCAGATGGTAGCGTCAAGATAGGAGCATTGAATAATATTCTATTATGTTCTTCAAAAAATTCTTCACAATCATTTTTACAAACAAATTTAACCACTTTACGAGTTAGATTGGTTAATGGGTTATCCAATTCATGAAAATTATGGACAAAACACCGATAATAACCTACTAAAACAATAAAATAGCGAACCTTAGTTATACTCGTCAGTACTGGAAATTATTTGACTTTCAGGGTCTTTGTAGGATCTATAGATATTCCATCCTTAGAGACAATATGACCAAGAATGAAATATCCTAAAACCAGAATTCACCCTTGCTAAAATTCCCATATAATTCATTTCTTCTAAGAGTATTTAGGATAATGCGCAAGTGATTTTCATGATCTTTGTAGATTTTTGAGTATACCAAGATATCATCAATAAATAACACTAAAAATTCATTAAGATATTCCTTGAAAACCCTATTCATTAGATCCATGAAAATAGAGGGTGCATTAGTCAACCCAAAATGCATTTATATAAACTCGTAATGCTCGTACCTGGTTCAAAATGCTGTTTTTGGATTTTCTTTCTTCTTCACACATAACTGATGATATTCAGATCGAATGTCAATCATTGAAAAATATTGATCATCATGAAGTTGGTCAAATAAATCATCAATGTGAGGTAGGGTATACTTGTTCTTTATTGTTATAGCATTGATCTCCCTGTAGTCAATGCAAAACCTCATAGATCCGTATTTCTTCTTAACAAAAAGGACACGGTCTCCCCATGGAGAAACACTAGGGATAATAAATCCTTTATTACCCAGTTCCTCTATTTTTTATTTATTTCTACTAATTCCACAGTGGTCATTCTATAAGGGGTCTTCGATATGGGCCTTGAATCAGGAATTAAATCAATGGAAAACTCAATTTCTCATTCTAGAGGATGTCCAGGTAAATCCTCTGGAAACACATCAACATATTCTTACGCAATAGGTACATCCTCTATTAAAAAATTCTTTTTGTTGGAAAAAATTACTCAAGGAATCATTGAAACATTTTTGAGGTGATTGTGTTTGTTGACAAAGTGGACAACTGTGCTGTGATTGTTGAAAAAGAAAAACAATGACATTTAAATTTGTTGAAAAAGGGGATTTCATGGTCGAATGTTGAGTTCAAGAGTTGTGGTCAATGATCCATGTTTGATTCAAGAATGTCGACAAAGGAATGGATGATCTGGAGGCAGTAAAAAAAGAACAGATAAAGGGTTGCATTGTTTTCTAGTGTTTGCCAAATGTTTGGGCCTGAAAATCGACAATTGAAGACAAGTGGATTTTGGCAAAAGGACTGGCACCCCGTTGACTTGAAGTAGAATAAACTTGTGCGCCATATGTTTTTAAAGATCAGAGCATCAAAATATGGAAATGGAAAGAGGGTCGTGTAAGTATTGGTGTGGTCGTGCAGGTGACCTACGCACCATGAAGAGACTTCCGCATAGATGCCTTGGATGCTTGAGAACCTGCATGCCTGTTGTTTTTCAAGATAAGAAGATCAAAATATGGAAAAGGAAAGAGGTTCGCAGAGGTTTTGGTTTGGTCACACAAGTGACTTTCAGGAGAAGAGACCTGCATTACGAGACTTGTGCGATGAGGGTAAACTTGTGCGCCGTCGATCAGGGTGTTCAAAATACCTCTAAATATAGGAACAACCCTCCTCATTTTCAACGGAGTTCAACACTTAGAAAAATCCGAGCTCCCGTCGCGCTGGTGTGGTGGTCACGCAGGTGGTGTGTGATCACGCAGGTGGACTTGTGTTCCAGTGTATGAAGTTGCACACCGGTTGGTAGTTGCATGCCAATATTGGCTTGGGCATAAAAGGGATTGAGTCGCGCAGGTTTAGAGTTGTAGAATATTATGCCACATAGGTGGTAGAGGTAGACCTACACGCTAGTTGTGACTTGCGCGCCGATACTTGCGCACCGAGTTTGACCTATGCGCCAAGTAAGGTTGATTCCCTGGAAGCGTTTTTGGGCTGTGGGGAAGCTGTAAGTTTGCCCGATACCTTCGGTGCAAAGAGAAATTCATCTACGGGTGAAAGTTGTATTTCAACAGAGCATCCACAAACAACATAGGATGTATTCATTAGAGATAATGAAGAGACCTACATGTCTATAAACTATGAGTGTATCCTTTCCAGAGTAGTGAGAAAAGGAAGAGGAAGAAGGTGATCCTCTCCCCCGGTAGTGAGCCAGAGAGAGAGAAACAAGGAGTTCCCATTGGGAAAGTAGTGATCTGACCCTAAACATTGTAAAGGCAGTGAGACTGGGAATAGAAGTGATCTATCCCGAACCTTGTAAATAGCAGTGCACTTTTAGTGGATTTGGTACATCAACATATTGCCAGTGTATACTTCTTGGACGTAGCCTAGTGAGGGTGAACCACGTAAAAATTGCTTTGTCCTGTGCATGCTTTAATTTCTATTTATATTGTGCAACGAGAAAGAGAGAGAAGAGTGTTTTTCTTAACAGTGAAACAATATCAGAAAAGGAGTTAATTTTAAATTAGTCATACCCTGATTCACCCCCCTATCAGGGTATTCAGCCTTATGGACCTAACAAATTTCCTCACCCACAATTATTTCATTATCATCCTCCCTAATAATTTAATTTAGTAGAGCTACTGAGGGTGCATATAGATAAGAATATGATGGTGATGTTTCTGCTCTAAAGATGAGGTACTCATTAACATCCTCGAAAATTGTAACCTCCTTATTCTTACAATAAATTTTCACATCATGGTCTGAAATCCAATCAAATCCAAGGATTATATAAAATTCAATCATAGGTACGCCACCATGTATTTCGGTGCTTCAACCTCAGTAGTAGTGATCGCATAAGCTTGGACTTGATCCATTTTCCTTTTCTAAGGTAAGTTACCTTGTCACTTAGAACATTAATTTGCAGAATTCCCATTTTCTCTACAATTGTATCATTCAACAGCCTCTTTTTTCCACTTACAATCACGAGCCAGGTGGCCTTTTTCAACACACTTTTAACGGAATCCCATTACTTTCTGGAAAGTACAAGGGTTTTTCTTCCCACATTTACTCCAGGATGGATATTAAAAATTTCCCTTCTTCCTCTTATTCACATTTGCATAGTGTTCAACAGATCTCTTCTTCTCCTGCTTTGCTTTGAAGTCTAAGACTAAGATAATTATTTTTGTCTCTTGATAGCACATGAGACAATATATTTGTATGATAAGATGGATTTTGAGACTAATGCTCACTGGAGAAATGGTTTTAACCCATCAATGAATCGATCAATATTACTCCTTGGGTTACGTATATAATCTATAGCATTCCTTGATAACCTTTTAATGTTAGCATCATATTTTGAAACATTCTCATGCTCCTTTTTCCTCAGACTCAGAAATTTACTTTCTATATCTGCTAAATGGTCATAAAGATAGTATTTTTCTAAGAAAATCTCTTTAAACTCCCTCCATTCCATACTTGATACTTCTTCATCTCCCTTTGTGTTTTGAATTAATGACCACCATTGATCTTCATCTCCCATGAGGTGATAAAATACCATGAAAACTTTTCCCCTTTCGCTACTCCCCAAAGCATAAAGTATTTTCTCTAAGGAATTTATCCATTTCTCAGATACAAATGGATTTGTACTCCCATTTAATGTTGGTGGTTGGTTCTTCATGAAGCAGGCTAACATTGATCCCCCACGTTGGGGATCAGGGTGCTCCATACTGGTATGTTTATTATTCATAACCTGAGTGAGTTGTTCCAATATGGTGATAAGTAGATCAGCACCAGTTGTTTCACCAGCTCCACTATAATTATCTTGAGTAGGAGGGAAATCCCAACATGGATTACCTACATTGATATATCTTCCATTTTTTCCACTTGGCACCATTTCTAACCAATGACATACACTAGATTAGTTTATGAATCACAATAAATAATTCCATACTTATAAAACACATAACCTAAATTGAATAGTTTATAGATATAATCCATAATCATAAAAATGTTTTCATTGAAGAAGTATATACTCATAAACCCTTCATAATGTTTTTTAAATAAAATGATAATTATCCTAATCATATCCCCCTAGGAGTGTCGTAACCAAGAGTGCAACAAGGCTCGTTGTCATGTACAAGTTCCTGTTCGAGTCTAGCTCAAAGTATTGTTTTCTAGTTTTACCCCTAGGTACATCTATGCCAGAGCCACCTCTACCTACTCGTATCCAGACATGGATGTATTTCTTAGAAAACTCACAAAATATCTACATTACCAAATTTCTAGAAAGTTCTTCTATACTAATCCTCAAAGTCTATCCTAGGGTAATGTTTTCTAATCACAGTTTTTCTAAATCTTGTTTCCAAGGATTTTACTAAACTTTCTCTGATACCAACTGTAACGCCCCGATCCTAGTTACCCAGAGTCAGTGAATTATTACATAACATAGCCATGATACAAGGAATCATTTCCGGAAAGACCGATTAGTTTAGTATCCTTGGAAGTACTAGATACATTCATACGTTTTATATTACAAAATGAAATAAAAACATCAACAACCTTTTTCCCCTTTTTAACACACATATATCATTATCCTATCCTTGTATGTCAACCATAAAATACTTCTTCACATCCTGGGAAAAATAAAACATAGAATGGGGTGATCTCAGATGCTCAGTAAGGATAACAATATAGAAGAAACTTTCATAAATAAGAATAAACATTTAAGGTAATTTATTAGACTAATACAAAATACTTTTAAACATAAACTTCAGCATAATATGGAAATGATAAAATCAAATAATTTCATTTACTTATTCACAAGGATATTCTACTAGTTGAATAATCACATGAAATATCAATAGCCACTTTCATAATGATGGAATGCATAATGCCAGACTTCATAACCAAAAAGTCAAGGAACTGTAACAAGACTACAAAAAAGATTTCTTCAAGACCTTGTGTCAAGAAACTAGTTTTTCACATGATACCTACCGATGTATCTAGGAGCTATAGCAAGCTCCACCTATCACTTACTTTGTCCAATTCATTCCTTATATGAAAAGGTTTAAACATAACATAAACTTTAGTATTAAAAATACCATACGAAATGTCAATAATTTATCCATAAACCATGAATGATATAAGAATAACACATCCATATTCAAACATATCACAAAAACTTCAATACAATATGGAATATTTGTATCATAATAAATCAACTTAAAACAAACTTAAAATCCATCAAAGGATATTGACATAGATGAAATCAATTTTTTTTAGAGAAATATATCATTCTATTTTGAAATATTTTAAAAGTAATATAATTATAAAATAAAAAATTATTTTGAAAATATTCATATAAGCTTGTAAGGGAAGCTTCGACGATGTTATAATGGCAGAAAATAGCCACACCCGCTGTATAAGTTAAAAAAAGACATTATTTCGTTAATTTTGTCGAAAAGGTCATAAAGTACCTTTTTTGGAAAACGATGGAAATATTACATTCAAAACATATAAGGTAAAATAAGGGTATAAATGAATTTAATCCATTGTTTATTAAATAGTAAAAATGTTTTGAAATACATTTTTAAGAAAACACAGATGTGGATGATAAAGAGGTCACAGAAGATACTCACGTAAAAACAACCTCGGATAATAAAGAGATTGTGAAATTAACCATTACATTGTAATTTTCCTTAGTTGATGGTATGTTAAACTCCTGTATAATAGTTAAAATATTTTTATTAAATTATACATGAACTATATACGTAAATATGATATCATATATGATCTTATAATATTGCTTTGTTAATAATATTTTAGTAGTATCATCGTTTCAGGTGTTAACTAATTCATTTTCCTTTATATGCTTGGTTATGTAAGCCATGTTTTTTTGGATAGGATGTATTTGATTCATATAAAAAATTATATTATGTTAATAAAATTTATTTTTAATCATAAAATGAAAATTATACTTGAATGATTACGATGAGTAATGAATCTCAACGTGTACATGGAGACGTAATCCGTATGTACACACGAGCAAAAATATCATTATATTGATGGATAAATTATATGTAATTGGATGGTATATCATATATACAGAATTATTAAAATGTTATATTCATTATTTATATCAGTTATACTCATTATTATACCCATCCAAATAATGAAGTGTTTGAAAAACAAACTACACCACGATGTGGAGACGGTAATCCCTACGTATGAACGTATGGTGAACATTCATATATAGGATGGATAGAATAATGAATATGGTTGTACCATTTTTATAATAACCTAACAGTATATATAAGATACTTGAGGTATTATTTTAAAATGGAAACAATAAAGAAATAGTAAGTGGAAGAAGAAAAGAACATGAAAGAGGTGATGAAATATTTACCTCTTCTTCTTTCTCTTCATTTTTATTTGATCAAAAGGGGTCCTTATGTTGGATTTATGACCAAAGTAATGCCTCTAGGATGAATGTAGGAATGTTTGGAGGATAGTTTGGTAGGTTTGGCCTAGCCAAAAGGCTTTGGATGTGTGTAATTAAGATAAGGGGAAGTTCCCTTTTATAAGAGAGGTGATGGTCACTTTAGAAAAAGTTTGAAATATTATTTTATAATAAACTCATTTTCGGTTTCAAATGGCTCCAAAATGAATTATTTAATGGATAACGTGGGTATGGGTCTAAAAATACTCAACCAATATGTTTTAGATAGGCTTAGGTCATCATATTAACCTTATCCTTTAGATTTAACTCTTAATTAAATAGTTGGACATTTACCATGTCTCTTTGTATTTTTATATTATATTGTTAATAAAATTACTATAACAAGTGAAGAGAAAACCATGTGGTTAATTATTAATATATATAAACTTATATATTTCCTTTTTCTGAACATTAGGTTTTTAGGAATATTATATCAATTAATAATATAATATTTGTTTTAAAAACTAATTTATGTCAATTTTGACACTATTAAGTATTTGATTTTTTTGAAAGCCATACAAACTTTATCACTTAGAATAAAATTTATTTAACCAACCCTAACATGTCATATTAACCTATCAAAATTAGTTTAATTAATCAGAAGTCTCAATTTACATTAATTTGGATATTTAAAATATCAATTATTTTAATATTTCATTAATAAGGTAATTATCGTATCGTCGTTGGGTCATAAATAAATTAACTTATATAATGTATAAAAATAATAAATAAAATATAATTTTGTAGGAAATATTTTTAGCTTTATATGGAATATTTATATTATAATTTAAATTGTGTGTAACCCTATATTAAAAATAGTTTAGTTATTAAATTTTGAATTTAACTCTTTTGACTCTTCTTTAAATAAAATAATAATATATGTCCAAATCTAATCCAAGTGGACCAAATAGGATCATATTTTATTCCTAAGTTTTTATGGTCGAATTATACTTATCTAATAGAATTAAGATAGGTGTTATGGTAATTATTAAACCATGTTTACCCTTAATTACCCTATTTACTTTTAACCATGGTAAATAAATGTCAAAAGTTACTAATCGCCAAAAATTAGTTCGTTTTTATTAAACAACATTTTACTTACTGATATTAACCATGTCTTTAAAAATATTTAAATTCAACTCATAGAAGTGGTAAAATAATGTTTTATACAAATTTTCAAATGCACCAAAGAGGTGGGTAAAAGACGGTACAAAGTTCGATAAAATTTTATATATCTAAACTTATTATAAAATGAATCCTACGAATTACATTGAAAATATATAGGTATTATGTATCTATTTTGACCTAAAATAAATAAAAATAAAATATCTAATTTTTTTAAATAAAAAGTCGGTTTTAACCAATAACGCAGTTTTTTTGAATATTCATCAAAAATGAAAAGGTTTAAGAAAAATACCAAAAAATCACCCTAAGCTAATTTGAATATTCCGAATCGAAATATGATGTCCATTTTGAAAGATAAAGTTTATAAAATTTAAAAAAGTGTGTATTACTATCTATAACGGCTTTTTTGATTGGTCGCGGTGTGTTAGAATCTCGAAGTTGCATTAAAATGAAAGTTATTGCATTATTCCAAGGGAAACATACCGTGCAAGCTTGGGGTGTTAAAAACATGATGAGAATATAAGGATTATTCTAGTGATATTAAGAAATGATAAAATATACACTAAGTTCATAAAATATGACTTTTGGGTGAAATCAGTCACATTCTTGGTGAACATGATCGCAAGTGAGGGAATTGAAATTGTCCATTAAAAGATAGAATCAATTGATAAATTTCCCAGACCCACAATTGTCAAAGAAATCCGTATTTATATTAGCATAGTAAGGAACTTCCATAATTTTATGATAAATTTCTCAGGATTATCGAGCCTACTAACTAAGATAACATGGAAAATGGGTAAAGTATTTCTGGAAAGAATAATTTGAGGAAAGATTTAAGAATCTCAATAAGAGGCTAGTCATTACACCTATACTGAAAATAAAAACTAGTGGATAAGATTTTATGATATAAAATAATTCTTGAAAGAAAGGATCAGGTTGTAAACTCATGGAGAATCGTAAATTAATATTCTATTCCTTATGAATGTTGACAATCCAATATTAGAATCATGTGATGCATGATTTGTAGGTTCCATCTATGATATTTTCCTTGATGATTAGGCGACAATACATATATGGTGAGAAGTGAGACATATATTGTAGAGACCCAAAGATTGACGTACAAGGACATTACATTACTTTTTCGGAATACTTAATACATGTCAAAAACATATGCCCAATGACCGTATTAGTTGAGTGTCTTTGAAAACTCAGAACGAAATCTTCTAATCATGGTGAAAGATATTCAACATCTCCCATAAAGATCTTCCCCTTTTGGTTTTCTTACCTAAAACCTTTATTTATATCCTGGGGAAAAGAAAACATAAAAAGGGTGAGCTCAAATGCTCCGTAAGGGTAAACATAGAGAACATAAAACAATCCATAAACATTTGAATGCAAAAACTTGAACATAAAATCTAAACATCAAAATCTTGAGTAAAGACATAAATCTTGGATGTACACAAGGAACATATCATAAAGGAACAAAAATCATGAAAAAATAGCATGGGAATAAAACATTTAATAATGTAAACCATTAATCACATGATATGATTTCCATAGTAGCCAAGGCATTGCTGCCAAGACCATCTTAGTGGACAAAGTCCCTTTTTGAATCGAGTTTACTCCTCGTTCCAGTCCTGTAACACTGAACTAGATTATCTTACCATTCCAGAAATGTCTATCTCATGAGATATAAATATTTACCCAATTCATTGGGGGATATATAGGTCCCACCCATATCATAATGAAACCATTCTTATGTGTTCCACAAAATCATAAATCATACATCATAACATAACCCATGTAATAAAAAAGGGGATTCTTAAACATCATGCTGTCATATCATAATCCATATAAGATAATAGGACATCATAAAATTAATTCCATCATAACATAATCAACTCAATGTAAAAATAGGGATAGAAATATAACCCTATATTATCTTAGATGGAAAATAATTTTGATAAAACACTTGAACTTCATTCTTGAGGAAAATATCTTCTCTACTTCAAAAACATTTTTCCTTTCTTAACATGTCATACAATTTTAAACTAAAATAAGTTGATTAAAAATAAACATGAAAATATTTAAAGGAATATTCATGGAAATATTGTTTTATGAAATCATAAATATCCATTGATGCCGTGTAAGTTAAAAAAACATTCTTCTCGTACTTTGGCCGAAAAAGTCAAAAAGTACATCGTACTAAAAACGACAAAAGATTCCTTTCATATATTTTAGTAAAAACTCAAAAAGGGTAAAATTGGATTTAAACAATTGTAGGAGGATATAAATAATATTAAATATCAAGGAAACATGGATGTGGATGATAAATATTCCCCAGTAAATTCTAAAGTACAAACAAGCTCGGATAAAAATGTGATTGCGAGATTTTCCCTTACATTATGTCTGATATGATTCATATGTATCTGAACCTCCTGTATAATGATTTATATAATGTCATTGACTTATTAAAGAATCATATTCATTGTTATTATATCATATATGGTTCACTTATTACTTTATATTACCCATTCTTTTGTAAATTCCATGTTAAAGCAGCGTTTTGGGTAAAATCGTTTCATTTATCGTACGTGTTTCGACTTGTTGTTCTTGATATTTTTACTTATATCCTTATTTACTTAATTAAATAATTTAAAACATTATTTATATATAATATATATTCAGAATATACATATATATATGATAGATCAATAAATGGAATGAAATACATCGTTCATAAAGACGGTAGGTCGTACATACGCATGGACGCTGTTCTCGTTTCCTAATTGAATTAAATGGAATTAAGTAGATGATATATATATATATATACATAAATAAAATATAATTATTATTTCATATATTTAATTATTTTTCATTATATATACTTTATAATCATTCATGAATGGTTAACATGGAGAATGAATCTCATCGCGTCGTGGAGACGGTAGTCCGTACGTACGCACGAGCGATGATATCATTCCCATGATCGGGGAATTTTATTGAAGAGTATGTATAATATTTCAGAATAAATATAACTTTACAATAATCATATATAGTTATTTATTTACACCATTATACCCATCCAAGTAAGGTGGTGGTTGAAAACAGATTACACCACGGCGTGGAGACGGTATTTCGTATGTACGCACGCGCGGCGATTTCGTTTTCCATAGGATGGATAAAATGTGAAATAAGGTTGTTTCATATTTATAATAACTTATAAGTATATAATTAAAACCGACGTTATTACATTATAATGAAACAACTAAATAAGAGGAAGTAGAAGAAGAAAGAAACTGGAAAGAGTCGGTAGAAGAGATTACCTCTTCCTCGACGCACCACCTTTAAACTTCTTCTTAGGGCACTAGAGTTGGTCTTTTGAGAAGATCAGAACTTATATGATGTAACTAGAGAGGCTGGGAAAAAGATTTGGCAGGTTGTTTCTGAGATTCAAGGCTCAAAAAGGTCTGAAGAGAAGAGGGAAGGGGTGCCCTTTTTATAAGGGAGGAGAGGGGCACCTTTGAAAAAACTTAAAATATTATTTTATAATAAAGTCATATTCGTTTTTTAATAGCTACAAACTGATTTATTTATAATATAAGGTGTTGAAGGGTCTCAATCCTCTCAACCAATAGGTTTTACACAATTTTAGGTTACTATTGTAACCTTATCTTTTAGATTGAACTCTAAGTTAAATAATTTAAATTTTACTGTGTCTTTTTGTTTTCTTACAATATATTGTTCATAAACATAATATAACAAGCCAAAATAACCCCAAGTGGTTAATTATTAATATATATAACCTTATATAAGTCATTTGGCCGAACCTTATATTTTTAGGAATATTATAACAATTAATAATCTAATATTTGTTTTAAAAACTATTTTATTTCAATTTTGACACTATTTGGTAATTGATTTTTGTAAAAATCATAACATCATGATTAGTTTGAAAAAAGATAATTAAATAAATAATAACATCTCATATTAACCTATAAAATTAGTGTAATTCCGAAAAGTCTCAAATTACATTTATTTGTATATTTATAATATCAATTATTTTAATATTTCATAATATAGGTAATTGATGCATCACCATTGTGTCATAAATAAATTAACTTATTTGATGTCTAAAAATTATAAATAAAATACCATTAGGTAGGAAATATCTCTATCTTTCTAATGAATATTTATAGTCGAATTTATCTTATGTATAACCTTATATTAAAAATGTTTTAGTTATTAAACATTGATTTTAACTGTTTTAACTCTTTTTTAAATAAAATAATAACAAATTACCTAATCTAATACAGGTGGACCTAAATGATAATATTATATTAATAAGGTTGTTTTTGGTCGAATTATAATTATCCAATAGAATTAGAACATGTGTTAGGGTAATAATAATATAATTTTCACCCTTAATTACCCTATTTACTTTTGACAGTGGTAAATAAATGTAAAAAGTTACTAATCATCAAAACTTATTTTTATCATATTGAACCACATTTTACTCCTTGATATTTATCGTGTCTCTTGGATTTTTAAAATTCCACTCATAGATGCGGTAAAATTATGTTTTATGTAAATTTTCAAACTCTCCTAGGAGGTGGGTAAAAGACGGTGAAAACTTCAATAAACTTTTTATATCTCTAAAATTATTATAAAATGACTCCAATGAATTACATTGAACTTATATAGGTATTATGTATCAATTTTGACCAAAAATAAATTTAAATAAAATAAATGATTATTTAAATAAAAACTCAGTTTTTAAATAGTAACCCAGTGTTTTCACTATTCATCAAAAATTGAAAGTTTTCAGAAAAATTCCAAAAATTCACCCTAGGATAATTTCAATATTCCGAATTCAAAAATGAAGTCCATTTTGAAAGATAAAATTTATAAAATTTCAAAAAGTGGGTATTACTATTCATAACGGCAAGTTCGTTATAATATTATAATAATATCTCGTTTAGTGAGACTTGGTATTGCATACTACACATGCTATCGAAGAAGGTCTTGATTGCGTGTAATGCAAGCCAAGTGAGGGATGTGTGTAGTGAATGCTTTGTTTGGTGTTGCATGTAACATAATCAAAACTTATTTCATGTATACATTAAACAAAATCTATACTTAATGTTGCGTAGAATAATTTCCACAAAACAAACTTGAATTTGTGTGTAACACGAGCCAAAAATATTGTTGCGTATACTGCATGCTAATACGGTGTTGGCTATAGTACAAGATAATCTTGGTGTAGTGTATAATAGAATAAATCAATGAAATTAAATATAATATATCTCATAAAATGTCGGGGTGTTACATTCTACCGCCCTTAAAATGAATTTCACCCTCGAAATTCGATGGGGTTATAAATGGTTTACTACTTGAATGTTTCTTTCATAGAAACCCACATCGTAAAAAGGAATACTAAAACATAATTTTAAAAAGGAAAGTTAGAAACATAATGGATAACCAAAGTAACTCATCATTGGGTTTCCACATAGGAGAATATAGGTGAAAATATAGATATGGAAGAGAAATCTAACCATCATGTTCTGATGGATAGTGGTAGAGAACATGGATATGAAAAATCCAACAATCACAAAGCCATAAATTTGTGATGATTTAAGGTACCATCTAATTTATCAGATATAAGGACACTAGGACAATATTTTTTATTTTCAAGATCATTTCCCTAAAGTTGAAGAACTGTTGAATTAAAAGAAATACTTACTTGATTTTGGTACAATCTTACTGTTGCTCATGCCTTGAACAATTTCCACTTCATCTCTTAAAGAAATGAAGTTGAATTTGACTTCCGTGAATTGTTAGCAGATCATGCGGTAAAATGATAGGTCATTCCATCTGTCTCAAACATAAGGTTAGCAAAAGTTAGGTACATAAGTCCATCTATGGTGAGATTAATCGTATATGGTTCCATAAATGGACTTATACTTCATCTATCATACCGCTTAATAAAATAAAAATAGTTTATACTAACCATGGGCTTCCTGTAGGACAGTGGTAGGTGATGAAGGCCTGTCGCAATTAAGTTGTGGGTTCAATTCCCACATCCTTGTCCAATGCGACCGGTTGTCGCCCGTCCTACAGGTTGTCCTTTTTCTAAAACTATACTACTACAACATTTTAAAAATAATATAAAAAAGTTCTATCCTTAAACAATAATATCTGATGTCTAACTTAATCTACTCCAATATTTAGACTTACCCAAACTCACAGAATAAGGAAAAAGATTGACAGAGAGGTCATCTACCAAGCATGTAAATACCGTCATTTATGCCCATATATCATAAGATGTGTTTTATTGGTCGTATTACAAACATTCTAATGCCTTAATCATGTATTCTCTTGAAAAATGAGTACCCATTGAACCTTAGTGAAAACATGAATGCAGTTAAAAGTTAACACTTTTCACATTCCAAAATCCCAAAAATTCTATATACTCAAACAATGATATCACTTAGTCCTTATAACAATAATGATCTCATGAATACTATCAAACTTATTATTTTCTCCTTATCCTTTCATTATGCGCATATCATCTACTTTCCAAAATATTTGAATCACTTTTCATGGTTACCGATACCATATAATTATTGAAAACCAATACATAGATATTCCAAAATACCACGATTCCATAAATGATATTCCATGATACTGTTTTTAAATCCCATTACATAAACACTTGATCATTACACAACATCATTGTCATACTCAACATCACAAATAGTGATTGCATTTGACTTCCCTTTATCCTTATCCTTAAGAGGTTTCTCACGTTGATCATAATTAACCCTTGGATTTGGGCATTGATTAGCATAATGCCCTATTTCCTTACACTTGAAGCATTGAAGTGTTGGTGGTGCGTTCTCTGCATTCTTTTCTTTTTTCGCATCATTATCAACCCTTTTTCCATTACTTTGACACTCATCGTCTCGATGACCTTCTTTTCCACACTTAAACCATTTTCTAGTCCCCTTAATACAATCTCCACCATGCTTCCTTCTACACTTTGATCATAAATAAACATTCATCTTCTTTTCAGCATTATTCTGAGATTTCCCCTTGAAATCCTTCTTTCATTTCTTGTCAAAACCATGAGATGGATATGTAACACCAACTTCCATTTCTACCTTGATATCACAACGCACAATTTCTTCATAGCTACTGAAGTCTCTTATAGCCAATGCCCTTCGAACACTTGGTTTTATGCCACTGAATAATCGATCAACTTTACTTTCAGGTTGGATGATAAAGCCAGATGTATACCATGCAAGCCTTGTAAAATTCGCTTCATATATACCAATAGATTCATCATCCTTTTTTCTTAAGCTCAAGTAAATCCTTTTCCATCCATTACTGGAAATGCTATTTTTCCCAACGGGTTGCTAAAACCGTTGGGCTTGAAGGATTAAGAAAGCCTTTCCCAACGGTTCACTGAAACCGTTGGGAAAAGCCACCCCTTTGCCAACAGTTTCTTCAAACCGTTGGTAAAGGGGTGTGTTAATCACCCTTTCCCAACGGTTCTTTGAACCGTTGGGAAAGGGTCACCCCTTTGCCAGTGGTTTCCTCAAACCGTTGGTAAAGGGGTCCTTAGCATCTCTTTCCCAACGGTTCTTAAAAACCGTTGGGAATTATTTCCCCCAAATCCAGCTGCGGGGCTGCTCTCCCCCATTCGCACAGAAACCTAATTTCATCCGCTCCACCGCTCTCCTCTCGCGAAATCCCCTATCCGAAGAGGTGAAAACCATCTGAAATCAGGTATCTTTTCATTTATACACATATAATTCCTTATTTTTATTTTTATTGCTTTAGTATTTTAGTTTTAAGTTATCAATCCACCTCCAACTCTCTGCTACTCTCCAAATCCCCCATCCGAATAGGTGAAAACCCATTTGAATCATCTCAAATCAAGTAATTTTTTGTTTATACACATATGGTCCCTTGTCTTTATTATTTTTATTATTATTGCTCTACTATTTTAGTTTTAAGTTATCAATCCAGCTGCACTCTCTGCTACTCTCGAACTCCCCCATAGGAATAGGTGAAAACCCATCTGAATCATCTCAAATCAGGTAATTTTATCTTTATACACATATGGTACCTTGTTTTTATTGTTATTGATATAATATATTAGTTTTAAGTTTGGATTTTGATGTGATTTAACCGTGTAAAATAGGGAAATGAATAAATATTTTGTTAATTAATTAGTTTCCCCTGGAATATCAGTTGTGTTATAATGTCCATGCTAAATAAAGGGGTAATGTAATAAAAGACCTTGAATAAATAAATTTTGGAAGTTGGGGTATGTTGCCTCTATGAGAGGTTTTTTGTTGTGTTTCATTGTATGTTGTAGGCTGTTTTATGGGGATTGAGGTGACCAGTTGGGCTTTGTGATATGTGGGGTTGTAATGTGATGGTTAGTGGGCATGGATGTGTCATGTGAAGTTGTATGATAGTGATGATGTGTGGTGGTGTTGTGTTGTGTGGAGGTGTTGTGTGATGAAGTTGTGGTGTATAATGTGGTGAGGTGGTTTTGGTTGTGTGGTGGTTTGTGATGTGCAATATTTTTATTGTGATATGTGGTTGTTTTGGTGAGATGGTTGGTCGATGTAACATGGTGTCAATGGTTATTGTGAGATGGTGAGTTGTTGTGTGGTGGTTTTATTAGTTTCCTGGTTATCTATGGAATAAATTATGCTGTTAAAACAAAATAACAAGATATTAAATAAATGAGATGGAATAGAAATGGATGTGTGGTAAATGGATTTAATTAATTTAACATTAAATGAATGGACAATGTAAGTGTGAATGAAGTGGCTTATAAATGAATGTGAGAAATTCTATGCGTCTTGTGTGGTGGTGGGGTGGTTTATGTGTTTTATGGTAGTAGTGAAGTGTGTGATTATGTAGTTAATGTGAACCCATAGGTTGAGTATTTTGTGCTATCTATATATCATGTATTTTTATGTTATTTCTACACATTCCAGGGGTGGTATGTCTAGGTGGTGGTGGTGGGGTTGTAGGGGAGGGGGGTGTGGACTGTTTGGGAGGGTGGGCGGGGCTATCCAGGGGGGGTACGGGGTGTCCAAGGGGGTATGGGGGTGGGCGGGCTGTTCGCAAGGGTGGACGGGCTGTCAAGGAGGGGTGGGCGGGCTGTCCAGGGGGGGGGGGTGGGTGGGTTGGCCACGGGGGGTAGGGGTGTCCAGGGGGGTGGGTGGGCTATCCAAGGGGGTTGGGCGCTGTCCATAGGGAGAAGGGGTGTCGAGGGGGGTGGGTGGGCTATCCACGGGGGTGGTTGGGCTGTCTAGGGGGTAGGGGGTGTCCACGGGGGTGGGTGGGTTGTCCACGGGGGTGGGCGGGGCTATCCACGGGGGTGGGAAAGGCTGTCTACGGGGGTGGGCGGGGCTGTCCAGGGGGTGTGGGCTGTCCTGGGGGTCTGGGTGGGGTGTCCTGGTGGGGGAGGGGTGTGTGGGGTGTCCAGGGGGGTGGTATGTCTAGGTGGTGGTGGTGGGGTTGCAGGGGAGGGGGGGTGTAGGCTGTTTAGGAGGGTGGGCGGGGCTATCCCGGGGGGGGGGGGGGGGGTACGGGGTGTCCAGGGGGGTACGGTGGATTGTCTGATGTATCTCTAATGATCATGGATGGAATGTTTGGAGGACATCACAAGTCCTGACTGGTTGATCCTAGAAGCAATTTCATGATCATGGATGTAATGCCTATAGGGAATCTCTTGATTTTGGTGATCTTCTCCATTTTCATCAAAATACATGTTTGACACACTGGGAGGGAAACTCTAGAGTCAGTGTGACATGTCTTGAAGGGTGATTTATGTCCATAGTGACATGATTTGAGGACATCACATGACCTAGTTGGTGTGCCTGGATGGTGTTAAGGGAGCCATCTAACATTCCTGACATTTAATATGAGACTGAGATAATATTTATTGATTCCCCTATATAGAAGGAGATACATATTTATTGGAAAACATGTAGTCTGTATGGTGAGAATTAAAGCCTTTTCATTACAAGGGTGGCATATTCATGGGTGCCATCTGATTTTATTTGACATGTCAAGGGGACATCAAATGATCAAAATAGGTTTCCAATGGAATATATTGTGAACATGATGAAATTTCCTAGTGAAATAAAATTTCATAGGCGATGCATGTTATGAACATTAGGGTCAACATATATTTCCTTCACCTTAGTCTCCCATATTTTAGTATTTCATCCATCATTTTATCCCAAATTCCATAGATTTATACATTATTTTATTATATTATGTCTCAAATTATCTAAAATATGTGTTTGATGTTCTTCATGTGACCTATCATAATTCCTTCTCATAATCTATAGTGATCATGGGAAGATCACATGCATGATTCATGATCACTCAAATTATTCTGCAGATCATACATAATGGAAGCCTTACAGGATGTGAGATGATTATATCTATGAAATCTACTCAGGTACCTGGTGAGGAAGTGCATATTAATTCAAAAAGGTAAATCGCATATGAGGATACCCTACTAATATGGTTATGGTATGAGTCATGCTCTGATGTGATAACACATTAAGTTGTTGTTGGTTTTACATTTTTTAAATAACACATTACTATGTTTTTTTCACATGTGTAGTTGATACCATGATTATTTTCTTCCTTTATCATTTACTTAAATGTATTTTCTATTAAAGTTCAATCCTATTGAATTGTTTATGACAAAATGACTTATATGAATTCTTTTTACAGAATGGACAGAAGTTGGATGTATGAAACTGATCGTATCTCAAGCGATTTTCAAAACAATTTGGAGAGCTTTATAGATTTTGCATTTCACAATGCTTCAGATAGTGGTCGCATACACTTCCCATGTTCCAATTGTGTTGGTAGACCTTGGTTGAGTCGTGAAGAAGTCAGCTACCACATAACCAAAAATGGTTTTCAAGCAAAATACTTTGTGTGGTATCACAATGGGGAGAAAATGAAATCTCAAATTGGTGATGATCGAAATGAAAGGACTGGAATGGAGAATTTGTTAGATGATCGGTTTCCATTTATTCTTCATCATGAAAAATAAAGGATTTCGACTCAAGAAGACGTCCATATGAGGACAACTGATGCATCTAGTGAAAATGATGATATTGATAGGGTGAAAAAATTGAATGATGCTGCCACAACTCCAGTATATCGACAATGCAATAAAATGAAAAAGCTGGAATTTTTAATCCGATTGTTTCATGGAAAAACTATGTATGGGATTTCTAATACAGAAATCGATTACATTCTTACCCTCTTGAAGGATTTACTTCCAGATGATGCAGATATTCCCTCAAACCACTATATGGCATGGAAGTTAGTTGAAGAACTTGGATTTTCCAGAAACAAAATTCATGCTTGCCCGAAAGATTGCAGTTTATTCTGGGAAGAAACCGCTGAACGAAATGAATGTATAAAATGTGGCACATCCCGCTGGAAGTCAAAATCTGATGGAACACCATCCCGCGTTCCACAGAAAGTAATGTGTCACTTTTCATTGATCCCCAGACTCCAGAATATTTTTATGTCTGATGACATATCAATAAAAATGAGATGGCATGATACTGAGAGAAAGAAGACTAATTATGAGTTGGTTCATCCTGCAGATGGATTTTCATGGCAGAGATTTGATGCTCGACATCCTGATTTTGCAGCTGACGTGCGTAATGTGAGGCTGGGTCTTTCATGCGACTGTTTTAATCCGTTTGGGCAGATGCTTACTTCGCACAACACATGGCTAGTTTTTATACACATTTATAATCTCCCCCCATGGTTGTGTAGGAAAAAATCATTCACTTTCATGAGTATACTCATATCTGGTCCTTCTGATCCCGGCATTGATATTGATGTATACATGCAACCTTTAATAAAAGAGTTGAAACTTCTTTGGGATGTGGGTGTGCGCACATACGATGCATGTTCGAAAGACATATTTCAGATGCGTTCTGCGCTTATGTGGACGATCAATGATTTTTCGGCTTATGCTATGATGTCTGGATGGAGCACGAAGGGAAAACTGTCATGTCCAGTTTGTATGAAGAATACACGATCCAGAAGACTGAAGCTTCATTGTAGTTTCAGTTTTATGGGACATCGACGATTTTTGCCAAAGGATCATCCATATAGAATGAATCGTCGAAGATTTGATAATACTATAGAGACTGATGATCCACCTCAGCGTATGTCTGGAACTGATGTGCTTAATGAATTGAAAGATTTCAGTTTTTCGTTCGGGAAGGGTCAAATGAAATCTGGAAAGAGAAAGAATGTTTCCACAGAAACCTGTTACAATTGGAGGAAGAGGAGTATCTTTTTTGATTTTCCTTATTGGTCAACCAATTTTTTACGTCATTGCTTAGACGTAATGCATATTGAAAAGAATATATGTGAAATGTTGCTTTCAGTTCTTCTAAATGTCAAGGGGAAGACAAAAGATGATTTACGATCTCGACGTGACTTGGTGGATTGGGGCATCAGACCAGAATTGCATCCTGTGCGTATCAGTGAAAATAAATGGAAACATACATGTGATTCTTATGTGATGACACCTATTGAAAAAAACAATTTTTGGAAGTATTAGAGACTATTAGAGTTCCTGATGGATATTCAAGAAACATATCTAAATGGGTCAACATAAGAGAGTTGAAGCTAAAATCTTTGAAGACTCATGATTATCACGTTCTACTGCATGAGTTGCTTCGAATAGCAATCCGTCATCTTTTGTCCAATAATGTAAGGGTGGGTGTTATTCGGTTGTGCCATTTTTTTAGAGATCTTTGTGCTAAGAAGTTGTCCATGTCTTTCTTGCAAAAAATGTTGACAGATGCCCCATTAATTTTTTGTGAGTTGGAGAAAATATTTCCCCCATCATTTTTCACATGCATGCTACATCTGACTGTCCATATTCCAACTGAAATACTTCTCGGAGGACCTGTTTCTTTTCGTTGGATGTATCCAACTGAATGAAATATGTTCACATTAAAGTCTTATGTTCAAAACAAGAATCATCCCGAAGGTTCTATCGTGAACAGTTACTTAGCTCAAGAATGTATGGATTTCTGTTCAATGTATTTGTCTGATCTTACTACAAGAATGAACAGACCAATGAGAAATGAAGAAGAACAATATGAGCAAATTGAACCCAGTTTTCCATCACTTACTCAAACAGGAGGAATTCCGGGATCATATACATTGAAGACATTAAGCCATGAAAGGCGGGAGATGGCACATCGCACATTTTTGTTCAACTGTGATTTGTTTGATGACTATATCAAGTAACAAAATTGAATATGTATATCTTACATATATATCTATTAAACTATTCATATTTTTTTATCTACAGGGAACATAAAACAATGATAAATAGGAAGCATCGTTCTTTATCTTTGAGAAGGAGAGAGACTTTTCATAGCAAAGAGTTTTCTGCTTGGTTAAAATTGAAGGTAAAAATATTACTGTTTAATTTAATTATTTCAATATTTACTTATGTTTAACTATCATTTATATTGCAGGTATTGAGTTTGTCTGCTAACTCTGTCTCTGAGGAAATAAGAGCTTTGGCTTTTGGTCATAATACCGTGGTTCGTGACTGTAAATCAATTGTTATCAATGGGTACAGATTTATTGTCACTGAACAAGCCAAAAACATGAGAACACAACATGATGGTATTATGGTTACTGCCACAACAGATTGTTATGCCATTGCATCAGATAGTAGACCGCGACTTGAAAATGTGGGTTATTATGGAGTTTTTGAGAAAATAATAATATTGGATTATTACTCTCATGGACGAGTCACAATGATGAAATTCCATTGGTTTGATTCGATGACGAGACATGGCACATTTATTGATGATTGTGGATTTCGAGTAATTAATATGACCCGCACTCTTGCTACCGAAGAACCATATGTGTTGGCATCAATGGCTAAACAAGTTTTTTATGTCAAAGATCAACTTCAACCTGAATTTGGTGTCATAGTTGAAGTAATTCCAAGACATATTTTTGATGATGTTGATGATGGAATTGACACTGTCCCTATTACCATTGGAACCAATCCATTTATTTCTTTTGTTGACTCCAATAGCTCAATTTTCAGAGTTGATTGTGAACCTGAAGTTGTGGTTGGAAATATATAGAATCATTCATCCATGTTCTCAATTATTTTAGTTTACCTTGAGTTGGGTTGTTAAGGTTGGTAATATTCATATTTATTTAGTATTGATCACAAATATGTTTTAGCTAACTTGACCGTTATGTGAATTTTCAATGTTTATTGGTTGTTGTTTTATTTGAATTGCATTTTCTAATTTGGAATTGAATTCTATTCAAACCAAATCAAACAATATTTATAACTTGGTGAACATTACAACTTGTATGTTTTATTAAATTCATTCAAGCTCTTCTAAAACAATTGATAGCAAAATTACCAATGAATCCCCTCATTCCCTCATATATTTATTTTTTTGGTTTACACATTAATTTTCTTTTTCTAATTAATTACATATTTGTTTTCAAATGCAGGAAATGCAGCCAATTAAAGAGAGACGAAGAAAAAAATGGCGGAGAACAATCGTCGGATGGAGGAGATGGGCATTCCACCATTAGTGCCTACAGTGAGTACTTTATTTCAAATATATATATATATATATATATATTTACAGAATATATATTTTCATGTGATTAATTTTTTTTGTAAACTTTTTTGTAGGATCCACCATTACGTCGACAGTTATTCGACGAGGAGCCTAGTACTTGTCCTAGTACTCAGGCCGGTGGTACAAGGAGGGTTCGTACTAGAGGTGGACGTAGAGCTGCGCGTGCCCGACTAGACCCTGACCCTCCCACTGACATTTCAGCCTTCCCACATTCTGATCCCGGTGTGTCGTTAGGGATACACGGGGTATTTAGGCCTCCCATGTTTTCGCTACCTTCTGCATCTTCTGCCCCATCATTTTCACATCCCATGATGATTCCCACTCCCCAGTCAGCATCAGGTCATACAGCTGTTCCATTTTCTTTTCCTTCTACTTCTGTCTCTCCGAGCTTTTATATTCCATCGTATTCGACTGCTGTTCCACCAGAGGGTGTTCCATCAGGTTCTGTGGATCCGGCGCCACTCATTGATCAGACAAGCGCAGGTATATTTATAAAACCCTAACAAATTTTTATAGCAACATTTATTTTCATTATAACATGTTTTGATAAAATATTTGTTTTTCTTTCATGACATATACATCTACTGATAGGAGGCGGGGGCGGGCCGTACATGCATGCGTTCGGTGTGGAACCGTCGCACATAGGTTATGGTGGAATATAATGAAGACAATCAGATAGTTGAGAAAACAGGGCAGCAATGTCGGAGTTTTCTGGCGACGCTTTTCAAATACTCTGACATCATTCCCGTCAGCCCGCTGTCGTGGAGACATTTGCCACATGAGGTCAAAGATAGAACTTGGGCAGAGATATGGGTAAAAAAATCTGTTGTATTTAATGCCATGAATTATTTTTGTATTTATATGAATTAATATTTTGATTTCAGCTTCGATTTAATTTTCCTGATGGTGAGGGTGCACGACTGGAACGTCTAAAGGATTTAGGCGAGCTTTGGAGAGCCTACAATCATGATCTATATATTGGCTGGCGTGCTAGAGTTGGCACTGAGTTAGAGGCGGTACCAGTCGTGGATGATTGTCCTATAGAGCAGTATCGTCAGATGATTACTCATTGGACGAGTACCCAGTTTAAGGTATGAATTACATTTGAGGTATTTAAATAATAACTTTCAAGTTTTGCATTAATATTATCCTTTGCATTATTGAATTTTATTTAGGAATCATCTGGAAAAAATAAAAAAAACATTGATGCAAAAAAATACCTCCATACACTAGGACGCACGACGATGCCGAATCATGAGAGGCAGCAGGTATGACAATTGTTTATAAGTTTTCTTTACGACGTACATTTTCTTTTGTTTCCTCAATTATTTAATCATTTGCTAAAGTTTTTATATAACTTTTGTTTTCAATGTCATTGTAGAGGCATGTACAAAATATTGAAGGATGTGTGCCTCGAGCAAAACTGTTTTGCTCGAGTAGACGAAAAAAGGATGGAAGTGCTGTCAACGAAGCGACTCAGCAGCAGATTGTAAGTTTTAATCTATTGATTTTATATTTTAATATCTATTTCGTAACTTAATAATATATTTATATTTGTAACAGGATGCTTTAGAGGCCCTCGATGCCCAAGAAGCAGACAATTTTGGGCCATCTGATCACTTACATCAGGTGTTGGGAGAGGATCATTCTGGCAGAGTACACTGCCGACCTAGGATAGCCCCGACGAGGTATTGGCCTGCCTCAGGTACGAGTTGTAGTGCCACCGAGCTGCAGCAAGTTAGGGCACAGGCAGAACAGGCTGAGAAAAGGGCCACAGAGACGACAGAACAGTCTGCTAGGGCAAACAATGCATTTATGAAATTTATTGAAGTTCTACGTCCAACACTTCCAGCAGAGGCTAGCCCAGCGATTGATGAATACATGTCGTCGATACATTCTATATATGGTGCACCATGTGGCAGTTCCAGTGGTGGTCAGGCCGAAGTCCGATTGACATTCCATCTGCTCGACCACATCATAAATCACTCACCCGTATTTGTCGTCTGATTTCAGGTCATTCTGACTTCGTTCGGCCCATTTGGACCCCCCTCACGCGCGTTTACGAAGCGCGTGCATCACTTAAAATAAGAATATTGAGCCGTACCACACAAACCGCACGTCCGATTGAAGTTCCGTCTGTACGTACACGTCACGAATAATAATTAGAATGTTGCACGGTGGTTTCATCTAAATTTGAGGTCGTCCGCTATGAATTTGACCGTTGGACGCCCGTTTTGGCCGTTTATGACACCAGAACTGCGTTGTCGGTCACCGCGGGCACATGGAACGTCCAATTGACGTTCCGTCTACTCAACCACTTCAGAAATCACTCACCCGTATTTTTCGTCTGATTTCAGGTCATTCCGACTTCGTTCGGCCCGTTTGGACCCCCCTCACGCGCGTTTACAAAGCGAGTGCATCACTTAAAATACGAATATTGAGCCATACCGTGCAAACCGCACGTCCTATTGACATGCCGTCTGCACGTACACGTCAAAAATAATAATTAGAATGTTTCACGGTGCTTTCAGATCAATCTGAGGTCGTCCGCTATGAATTTGACCGTTGGACGCCCGTTTTGCCCGTTTATGACACCAGAACTGCGTTGTCGGTCACCGCGGGCACACGGCACGTCCGATTGATATGCCGTCTGCTTGACCACTTCAGAAATCACTGTCCTGTATTTTTCATCTGATTTCAGGCCATTCCGACTTCGTTCGGCCCGTTTGGACCCCCCTCATGCGCGTTTACGAAGCGCACACATCACTTAAAACACGAATATTGAGCCGTACCGCGCAAACCGCACGTCCGATTGGCATGACGTTTGCGCGTACACGTCACGAATAATAATTAGAATGTTTCACGGTGGTTTCAGGTCAATCCGAGGTAGTCCGCTATGAATTTGACCGTTTGACGCCCGTTTTGGCCGTTTATGACACCAGAACTGCGTTGTCGGTCACCGCGGGCACACGGCACGTCCGATTGACGTGCCGTCTGCTCAACCACTTCATAAGTCACTCACCAGTATTTGTCGTCTGATTTCAGGCCATTCCGAAATCGTTCGGCCCATTTGGACCACCCTCACGCGCGTTTACGAAGCGCGTGCATCACTTAAAACACGAATATTGAGCCGTACCGCGCAAACCGCATGTTCGATTGACGTGTCGTCTGCGCGTACACGTCACGAATAATAATTAGAATGTTGAACGGTGGTTTCAGTTCAATCCGAGGTCGTCCGCTATGAATTTGACCGTTGGACGCCCGTTTTGGCCGTTTATGACACCAGAACTGCATTTTCGGTCACTGCGGGCACACGGCACGTCCAATTGACGTGACGTCTGCTCGAACACTTCGTAAATCACTCTCCGGTATTTTTCGTCTGATTTCAGGCCATTCCGACTTCGTTCGGCCCGTTTGGACCCCCCACACGCGCGTTTACGAAGCGCGCACAGCACTTAAAACACGAATATTGAGCCGTACCGCGCAAACCGCACGTCTGATTGACGTGTTGTCTGCGCGTACATGTCATGAATAATAATTAGAATGTTGCACGGCGGTTTCAGGTCAATCCGAGGTCGTCCGCTATGAATTTGACCGTTGGACGCCCGTTTTGGCCGTTTTTGACACCAGAACTGCGTTGTCGGTCACCGCGGGCACACGGCATGTCCGATTGACGTGCCGTCTGCTCGAACACTTTATAAATCACTCACCCGTATTTGTCATCTAATTTCAGGCCATTCCGAAATCGTTCGGCCCGTTTGGACCACCCTCACGCGCGTTTACGAAGCGCGCGCATCACTTAAAACACGAATATTGAGCCGTACCGCGCAAACCGGATGTCCGATTGACGTTCTGTCTACGCGTACATGTCAAGAATAATAATTAGAATGTTTCACGGTGGTTTCAGCTCAATCTGAGGTCGTCCGCTATGAATTTGACCGTTTGACCCCCGTTTTGGCCGTTTTTGACACCAGAACTGCGTTGTCGGTCACCGCGGGCACATGGCACGTCCAATTGATGTGCCTTCTGCTCAACCACTTCAGAAATCACCCACCCGTATTTGTCCTCTAATTTCAGGCCACTCCGACTTCGTTCGGCCTGTTTGGACCCCACTCACGCGCGTTTACGAAGCGCGCGCATCACTTAAAATACGAATATTGAGCCGTACCGCGCAAAACACACGTCCGATTGATGTGTCGTCTGCGCATACACGTCACTAATAATAATTAGAATGTTGCACGGTGGTTTCAGGTCAATCCGAGGTCGTCCTCTATGAATTTGACCGTTGGACGCCCGTTTTGGCCGTTTATGACACCACAACTGCGTTGTCGGTCACCGCGGGCACACGACATGTCCGATTGACGTGCCGTCTACTCGACCACTTCATAAATCACTCTCCCATATTTGTCGTCTGATTTCAGGCCATTACGACTTCGTTTGGCCCGTTTGGACCCCCCTCACGCGCGTTTACGAAGCGCGCGCATCACTTAAAACACGAATATTGAGCCGTACCGCGCAAACCGCACGTCCGATTGACGTGCCGACTTGAGCGTACATGTCACGAATAATAATTATAATGTTGTACGGTGGTTTCAGGTCAATCCGAGGTCTTCCGCTATTAATTTGACCGTTGGACGCCCGTTTTGGCCGTTTATGACACCAGAACTGCGTTGTCGGTCACCGCGGGCACACGACATGTCCGATTGACGTGTCGTCTACTCGACCACTTCATAAATCACTCTCCCGTATTTTTCTTCTAATTTCAGGCCATAATGACTTCGTTCGGCCAGTTTGGACCCCCCTCACGCGCTTTTACGAAGCGCGCGCATCACTTAAAACACAAATATTGATCCGTACCGCGCAAACCGCACGTCCGATTGACATGCCGTCTACGCGTACATGTCATAAATAATAATTAGAATGTTGCACGGTGGTTTCAGGTCAATCCGAGGTCATCCGCTATGAATTTGACCGTTGGACACCCGTTTTGGCCGTTTATGACACCAGAACTGCGTTGTCGGTCACCGCGGGCACACGGAACGTCCGATTGACATGTCGTCTGCTCGACCACTTCATAAATCACTCACCCGTATTTGTCGTCTGATTTCAGTCCATTCCGAAATCGTTCGGCCCGTTTGGACCACCCTCACGCGCGTTTACGAAGCGCGCGCATCACTTAAAACACGAATATTGATTCGTACCGCGCAAATCGCACGCCCGATTGACGTGCCGTCTACGCGTACATGTCACGAATAACAATTATAATGTTTCACGGTGGTTTCAGCTCAATCTGAGGTCGTCCGCTATGAATTTGACCGTTTGACGCCTGTTTTGGCCGTTTTTGACACCAGAACTGCGTTGTCGGTCACCGCGGGCACATGGCACGTCCAATTGACGTTCCGTCTACTCGACCACTTCAGAAATCACTCACCCATATTTGTCGTCTGATTTCAGGACATTCCGACTTCGTTCAGCCCGTTTGGACCCCCCTCACGCGCGTTTACGAAGCGCGCACATCACTTAAAATTCGAATATTGAGCCATACCGCGCAAACCACACGTCCGAATGACGTGCTGTCTGCGCGTACACGTCACAAATAATAATTAGAATGTTTCACGGTGGTTTCAGCTCAATCTGACATCTTCTACTATGAATTTGACCATTGGACGCCTGTTTTGGTCGTTTATGACACCAGAACTGCGTTGTCGGTCACCGCGGGCACACGACACGTCCGATTGACGTGCCGTCTGCTCGACCACTTCATAAATCACTCTCTCGTATTTGTCGTCTGATTTGAGGCCATTCCGACTTCGTTACGCCCGTTTGGACCCCCCTCACGTGCGTTTAGGAAGCGCGTGCATCACATAAAACATGAATATTGAGTCGTACCGCGCAAACCGCACATCCTATTGATGTACCGTCTGTGCGTACACGTCACGAATAATAATTAGAATGTTGAATGGTGGTTTCAGCTCAATCCGGAGACGTGGTGTGGCCGACACCACTCAAAGTGTCCGTATTTTGTTTCAAAAGGATGTCATTTTAAGTGAAAAGTATCAACTGACATACGGAAAACCGACCAAATGCATTCCGAATCTGTTGATAATTTATCCCAACAATCCATGGGTCATATTTGACGTGTACGAGCCAATCCGGGATGAATCCGAGTCGCGGTGTGGCCAGGATAAGTCTATGTGAATCTCTTTTGTTTAAAATGGACACCATTTTAAGTACATACAAAAAAACGACCAAATGGATTCGGTTTCCATTGAAACATTAGGAGAACGATCCATGGGTCATATGTGATGTGTACGAATCATCCCCGTCTCAATCCGACATGTGGTGCGGCTGACACCACTCAAAGTGTCCGTCTTTTGTTTCAAAAGGACGTCATTTTAAGTGATAGGCATCAACTGACATACGGAAGAACGACCAAACGCATTCGGATTCTATCTATACTTTAGCAAAACGATCCATGAGTCATATGTGACGTGTACAAGTCAACTCCGTCTTAATCCGAGACGCAGTGTGGCCGACACCGCTCTAACTCTGTCTCTTTTGTTTAAAATGGACATGATTATAAATGAAAAGAACAACTGGCATACGCAAAACCGACCAAACGCATTCATAATCTTTTGATAATTTATCACAACGATCCATGGGTCATATGTGACATGTAAGAGCCAACCCGGGATGAATATGAGTCGCGGTGTGGTCAGGATTAGTCTAAGTGTCACCCTTTTGTTTAAAATGGACAACATTTTAAGTACATATGGAAAATCGACCAAACGCATTCGGTTTCCATTTAAACTTTAGGATAACGATCCATGGGTCATATGTGACGTGTACGATTCAACCCCGCCTCAATTGGAGACGCGGTGTGGTCGGCAGCACTCAAAGTGTCCGTCTTTTGTTTCAAAAGGACGTCATTTTAAGTGAAAAACATCCACTGGCATACGGAAAACCGACCAAACGCATTCGGATTGTGTCGATACTTCATCACAACGATCCATGGGTCAAATGTGATGTGTAAGAGTCAACCCCGCCTCAATCTGAGGTGCGGTGTGGCCGGTATCACTTCAGGTGTATGTATTTTTTTTTAAAATGGACATCATTTGAGGTAAAAATATATGGTATAGAAAAAACCAATCAAATTATGAATTGAATTTCGGATTCCACATATAATTGTCATCTAAATTTTAAATTTAATTCTATATGAATTATGTACGTTTATAATTACGTTATGAATTCTAATTTAATTGTCATCTAAGTGTGGTCGGGACCACTCTAAGTGACTTTATGTTGTTTAAAATGGACAACATTTTAAGTACATACAGAAAACTGACCAAACACATTCAGTTTCCATTGAAACTTTAGGAGAACGATCCATGAGTTATATGTGATGTGTACGAGTCAACTCCACCTCAATATGAGGCGTGGTGTGGACGGCACAACTCAAAGTGTGTGTCTTTTGTTTCAAAAGGACATCATTTTAAGTGAAAAACATCAACTGACATACGGAAAACTGGACAAACACATTCGGATTGTGTTGATACTTTAGGAAAATGATCCATGGGTCATTTGAGACGTGTAATAGTCAACCCCGTCTAAATCCGAGATGCGGTGTGGCCGGTACCACTCTGACTGTGTCTCTTTTGTTTAAAATGAACAAGATTATAAGTGAAATAAATAACTGACATATGAAAAACTGACCAAATGCATTCGGAATCTGTTGAAAATTGAGGACAACGATTAATGGGTCATATGTTACGTGTACGAGTCAACCACGCCTCAATCCAAGTCGCGATTTGGCCGAGACCACTCTAAGTGTATCTCTTTTCTTTAAAATGGACTACATTTTAAATTCATACGGAAAACGAACCAAACGCATTCTGATTGTGTTTATATTTTAGCACAACAATCCATGGGTAATTTGTGATGTGTACGAGTTAACCCCGCCTCAATACGAGGCGCAGTGTGGCCGACACCATTCAAAGTGTCTCTCTTTTATTTAAAAAACACTTCATTTTAAGTGAAAACAACAACTGACATACGGAAAACCGACCAAACGATTTCGGAATATGTTGATACTTTAGGACAACGATCAATGAGTCATTTGTGACGTGTACGAGTTAACCTTGCCTAAATCTGAGGCACGGTGTGACCGGTATCAATCCAGATGTATGTATTTTGTTTTAAATGGATATCATTTCTATTAAAAATATATGGTATATGAAAAACCAATCAAATTATGAATTGAATTCCGGATTCCAGATATGATTGTCATCTAAATTTTAAAATGAATTCTAAATGAATTATGTATGTTTATAATTATGTTATGAATTATACTTTAATTATGGATGTGTATATTTTCAGGATGCATTATATGTGTTGGTTGGTTGGTTTGCATTATTTGTATGTGTTGGTTTGTTCTCTATATGTATGCATTATATGTGTTACAGGTACAATAATTGGATTGAAAAATGAATTGAAAACGAGGGCATAATTGGATTGAAAATTGAATTGAAACCGAGGGTGAATGCCCAAAAACCAGACCTGCTGTGAAAATTGTAGGCTGCTGTGCAATTTGCACAGCAAAGCCTATGCCAACAGTTTGAAAACCGTTGGCATAGGCTCTATGTAGCTGTTTTTACCAACGGTTCAAGGAACCGTTGGTAAAAACACCCTATCCCAACAGTTTGAAACCGTTGGGATATCCTGTTGAATGGTTGTTTTTACCAACAGTTTGTAAACTGTTGGGAAAGAAAATTCTCTGTTGATTTCCCAACGGGCCAAACCGTTGGGAAAGGCCTTTCCCAATGGTTTGGCAGAACTGTTGGGATATGTTTATTTTTTCTAACCTATCCCAACGGTTCTCTGTAAACCGTTGGGAAAAGCCTTTCCCAACGGCTTACTTCCCCACGGTTTGCAGAACCGTTGGTATAACATATACCAACGGTTCTGCAGCCTTTCCCAACGGTTCTAAACCATTGGGAAATGCTGGATTTCCAGTAGTGATATTTGTTCGAAGAATATGAGGGATGTACTTATTAAAAAATAAGTTATTGAAATCATCACATTACATGGATTCAATTTCATCTCGGGGCCTCATATTCTTAATTAGATTCCACCATTGATTTGCTTCACCTTCTAAACGATAAATAGCCAGAATTCCTTTTTCATGTTCCAAACATCGAAGTATGGAAAATATCTTTTCAATGGTACTGATCTATTGTTCAGCAACAAGTGGATCAGAACACCCGCTGAAAAAAGGTGGACGTTGCCTCCTGAAGGACTCAATAGAATATTCTTCCCTTCTGTGCTCATTTTGATGTCCATAATGATTCATATCTTGTGTAAGTATAGCAATAATATTTTTCACTCCATCTCCCATAACATTGGTTTGTTCAGGAGGACAATCATTTCATTTTCCATTACATTGATCAATACAGTTCCTTCGGGTTCCATCCATCGTCTAAAACCCAAAAAGAATAGTGTGAGAGGAAGAAATCATTCTAGGAAAAAAAATAATAAAGGGGGACTACCATTAATATCTAACATCTTAGGTTATATTCTAAGATCATTACCGTAATTCTAAGACTATAAACTATATGTATACTTATCCTTAGGGACATCCCTAGACATACCTTAGATATATCTCTAGGGATTTCACTAAGGTTTTCACATCCTAGTTTCCAAAGGTTAACTAAACCTTTTCTTTGATACCAACTGTAGAGACCCAAAGCATGACGTGCGTGGAAATTAAATTACTTTTGTGGAATACATAATACATGAAAAAAATAGATTCCCAAAGACCGTATTAGTTTAGTGTGTTTGGAAACTCGGAACGAAATCTTCTAATCATGGTGAAAGATCTTCAACATCTCCCATAAAGATATTACCCTTTTGGTTTTCTTACCTAGAACTTTTATTTATATCTTGGGGAAAAGAAAACATAAAAAGGGCGAGCTCAAATGCTCAGTAAGGGTAAACATAGGGAACATAAAACAATCCATAAACATTTGAATGCAAAAAAACTTGAACATAAAATCTAAACATCAAAATCTTGAGTAAAGACATAAATCTTGGAAGTTCGTAAGGCACATATCATAAAGGAACATCAATCATGATAAAATAGCATGGGAATAAAACATGAAATTGTGGAAACCATTAAGCACATGATATTATTTCCATAGAAGCCAAGTAATTTCTGCCAAAACCATCTTAGTGGACAAAGTCCCTTTCTGAATCGAGTTAACTCCTCGTTCTAGTCCTGTAACACTGAACCGGATTAACTTACCATTCCAACCATGTCTATCTCATGAGATATAAATATTTACCCATTGCATTGGAGGGAGATATAGGTCCCACCCATCTCATAATGAAACCATTCTTATGTGTTCCACAAAATCATAAACCATACATCATAACATAACCCATGTAATAAAAAATGGGACTCTTAAACATCATGCCATCATATCATACTCCATATAAGATAAAAGGAAATAATCAAATTAATTACATCATAACATAATCAAATCAATGTAAAAATACGTATAGAAACAGAACCCTATATTATCTTAGATGGAAAATAATTTTGATAAAACACTTAAACTTTATTCTTGACGAAAATATCCTTTCTACTTCAAAAACATTTTTCCTTTCTTAACATGTCATACAATTTTAAACTAAAATAAGTTGATTAAAAATAAACTTGAAAACTTGTAAAGGAATATTCATGGAAATATTGTTTTATAAAATCATAAATATCCATTCATGCCGTATAAGTTAAAAAAACATTCTTCTCGTACTTTGGCCGGAAAAGTCAAAAAGTACCTCATACTAAAAATGACAAAAGATTCCTTTCATATCTTTGTTTAAAAACTCACCAAAGGGTAAAATTGGATTTATAAAATTGTAGGAGGATAGAAATAATATTACATATTGAATAAACATGGATGTGGATGATAAATATTCCCCAGTAAATTCTGAAGTATAAACAATCTCAGATAAAAATGAGATTGCGAGATTTTCCCTTACCTTATGTATGATATGCATCGTATGTATCCGAAACTCCTGTATAATGATTTAAATAATTTCATTGACTTATTAAAGAATCATATTAATTGTTATTATATCATATATGGTTCACTTATGACTTTATATTACCTGTTCTTTTGTAAATTTCTGGTTAAAGCAGCGTTTTGGGTAAAAGCGTTTCATTTATCGTACGTGTTTCGACTTGTTGTTCTTGATATTATTACTTATATCCTGATTTACTTAATTACAGAATGTAAAACATGATTTATATATAATATATATTCAGAATATACATATATATATGATATATCGATAAATGGAATGAAATACACCGTTCATGGAGACGGTAGGCCGTACGTACGACTGAACGCTGTTCTCGTTTCCTTATTGAATTGAATGGAATTAAGTAGATGATATACATATATATATACATAAATCCATTATCATTATTATTTCATATATTTAATTATTATTCATTATATATACTATATAATCATTCATGAATGGTTGACATGGAGAATGAATCTCATCGCGTCATGGAGACGGTAGTCCGTACGTACGCACGAGCGATGATATCATTCCCATGATCGTGGAATTGTATTGAAGTTTATGTATAATGTTTCAGAATCAATATTACTTTAAATAATCATTTATAGTTTTTTATTTACACCATTATACCCATCCACGTAATTTGGTGGTCGAAAACAGATTACACCGCGACATGGAGACGGTATTCCGTACGTACCCACACGTGGTGATTTCGTTTTCCGTAGGATGGATTGAAGGTGAAATAGGGTTGTTTCATATTTTTAATAAAATATCAGTATATATGTAATACTTAAGTCATTAATTTATAATGAAACAACTAAAGAAGAGGAATTAGAAGAAGAAAGAAACTTGAAATAGTCGGTAGAAGAGATTACCTCTTCCTCGACGCATCTCCTTTAAACTTCTTCTTAGGGAACTAGAGTTGGTCTTTTGAGAAGACCAGAACCTCTATGATGTAACTAGAGAGGTTTAGAAGAGTAATTTTCAGGTTTTGGCCAAGCTTAAAGGCTCAAAAGGGTGTGAAGAGAATATGGAAGGGGTGCCCTTTTTATGAGGAGAGGGGCACCTTTGGAAAAACTTAAAATATTATTTTATAATAAAGTCGTATTCGTCTTTTAATATCTCCAAACTGATTTATTTCTAAGATAAGGTGGGTAAGGGTAGAAATACTCTCAAACAATAGGTTTTAAACAAGTTTAGGTTAATATTTTAACCTTATCATTTAGATTTAACTCTAAGTTAAATAATTTAACTTTTACTATGTCTTCTTTTTTTTCTTGCACTATATGGTTAATAAACTTACTATAACAAGAAAAAAGATCCCCAAGTGGTTAATTATTAAAATATATAACCTTATATAAGTCATTTGGACGAACCATAGATATTTATTAATTTTAAAACAATTAATAATATAATATTTGTTTTAAAAACTATTTTATGTCAATTTTGACACTATTTGGTAATTGATTTTTGTGAAAATCATAACAGCATGATTAGTTCTCAAAAAGTTAATTAAATAAATAATAACATGTCATATTAACCAATAAAATTATTTTAGTTCATAAAATGTTTCAAATTACATTTATATGTGTATTTATAATATCAATTATTTTAATATTTCATTATTTAGGTAATTACTGCATCACCATTGTGTCATAAATAAATTAAATTATTTAATGTCTAAAAAATATAAATAAAATACCATCAGGTAGGAAATATTTTTATATTTGTAATTAATATTTATATTATAATTTATCTTATGTATAACCCTATATTCAAAATGTTTTAGTTACTAAACTTTTATTTTAACTATTTAAACTCTTTTTAAAATAAAATAATAATTAATGTCCTAATCTAATCCAAGTGGACCTAAATGATAATATTATATTCTTGAGGTTGTTTTTGGTCGAATTATACTTATCCAATAGAATTAGAACATGTTTTAGGGTAATAATAATATCATATTTACCTTTAATTACCCTATTTACTTTTAACCGTGGTTAATAAAAGAAAAAAGTTACTATTCACCAAAAATTATTTTTATCTTATTGAACCAGATTTTACCCCTTGATATTAACCATGTCTATTGGGTTTTCAAAATTCCACTCACAGAAGTGGTAAAATTACGTTTTATGTAAATTTTTAAACTCTCCTAGGAGGTGGGTAAAAGACTATGAAAAGTTCAATAAAATTTTTTTATATATAAAATTATTATAAAATGACTCCAATGAATTACATTGAACTTATATAGGTATTATATATCAATTTTTACCTAAAATAAATTTAAATAAAATAAAAAATTATTTAAATAAAAAGTCGGATTTTAAATAGTAATTTAGTGTTTTCACTATTCATCGAAAATTGAAAGTTTTCAGAAAAATACCAAACATTCACCCTAGGCTAATTTCGATATTCCGAATCCAAAAATGAAGTCCATTTTGAATGATAAAATTTATAAAATTTCAAAAGTGGGTATTACTATTCATAATGGCTAGTTCACAACAATATTATAATAATATCTCATTTAGTGAAACTTGGTATTGCGTACTACACACGCTATCGAAGAAGGTCTTGATTGCGTGTAATGCAAGCCAAGTGAGGGTTCTGTGTAGTGAAAGATCTGTTTGGTATTGAGTATAAAATAATCAAAACTTATTTCATTTATACATTAAACAAAATCTATACTAAATGTTGCGTAGAATAATTTCCACAAAACGAACTTGAATTTGTGTGTAAAACCAGCCAAGAATAGTCTTGCGTATACTACAAGCTAATACAGTGTTGTGTATAGTACAATCTAATCTTGGTGTAGTGTATAATAGAAGAAATCAAAGAAATTAAATATAATATATCTCATAAAATCTCAGGGTGTTACATATATATAGATCACCAGATTATAAGGTATATATTCACATAAAAGGAGCTCAACTTGCGTCAAAATAGATGGTTAGAAATAATAAATGAATATTATTTCTCAATTCACTATGATCGAGGAAGGGTGAATAGGGTAGTTGAAACTATTAGAATAAAAGAACATGATACTCTATCCATGACGTAGATAGTGAAAGTCCCTTTCTTCATGGATATGCAAGGAACAGATACAAAAATCACAATTTCATATAATATGTCCTACCTTTCCTAAATTATTCCCCAACCATATATAAAAGATAAGATCAAGGAGGCACAAATGAATGATCTGAATCATCATAATAATGTTAATGTAATAAATGAAGGGAAGCTTCAACAATTCCATATCGATGTTGATGGTGTAATTATATTTGAAACTAGACATTGTGTTCTTACATCACAAGATATAAAGAATTATCTATTGGATAATTCACACAACTCATCTATATTTATCCATCCTAGAAGTACTAATATGTACCATGATATTTGATAGAAGTTATTGTGGGAAAATATGAAGAATAAAATTGTTGAATATATCTGAAGTTACTTGTTATGTCAACAAGTTAAAGAATATGACATAAGTACAAGGAGATGATGCAAGCATTTACTATACCCATATATAAATGGTATAACGTCATCCAAGACTTTTTCACTGGTTTCCAATGAAATCCAAGGGAAGAATTACGATATGGGCTATAACGGATTGAATCACCAAGACTTACTACATCATTGATATTTGGGTGGATTTTTCACATGAAAAACTAGTTAAGATATACATAAAGGAAGTGGTGAGGCTAAATTGGGAAATAATATCTATCATCTCTGATCATGATCCACGGAACACTTCAAAATTTAATATAATTCATCAATGTGATATAAATACTAAATTGGATTTCAAAATGGACTATCACCCCAAATTGATGGACAATCTAAAAGGAATATTTAGACACTTAATTACATATTGAGGGACTAGTAAATGGAATTTAACGTTATATGGGATCAATATCTTCCATTATTTGAGTTCATATACAAAAATTTCCTCCACTTGAGTATTACAATGGCTCCATATGAATATTTGTTTGGCAAGCAGTGTAGAATTCCTACTTATTTGGATAAATTAGGTGAAAGGAAGCTACATGGACCTAATATTATGCAAGAGATGAGAAAAAATGTTTATTCCATCAAACATAATATAAAAGATACATAGATTCAATAGAAGTGGTGTGATGACAACCATCAAAGGGATTTGGAGTTTGAAGTTGGAGATAAATTTCCCTCCTAACATCACTATGGAAGTGATTCGTGCAAATTTGAAAGAATGAGAAGATTATACATATGTACATTGGGCCCTTTAAGATCCATGATTGCATATCTATAGTTGAATTTTGGTTCTAACTTCCACTAAACATGGTCTAAGTTCTTGATGTATTCTACACATTACTCTTGAGGAAGAACATACTCGATCCCTCACATTTACTGAATTTGAAGGTGGTATAATTGGAGAATGATCTCTCATATTTCAGAAATTTGAGGAAAATATGGGACTCAAGATAAAGTTCAATGCAACACGAAAACTCACCTTATAAATTTGTTACAGAAGAACCATTAATATGAAGAGGAAATGTGGGAAATATAAGAAATGATGAAAATTTTACCCTCACATATTGTCAACTGAGAATATGAGTTGAAATTTTGGTGATGAAATTTATAGAGGAGAAGAATGTAATGGCACAAACTTTTTTAAATGAAAAATTTTACTTTAATAAATGTGTGTTCTTTTATATTATATAGTATTACACACATTCAACACATAATGAAACCATAAAAATTATATATAATTAATGAAAATTGTTATATTATTCCATGGGTAAACCAATTAAAATCCCAATTTTTTTATGAGGGAAAAAATTATAAAATATAAATAGTAAAATGTTAAAATTTGGATTACCCCAATTGGCTAGAATCATCTCTCCTATGAAAAACACCACATAAAAGAAGAAATATATTATTAAACCAATTGAAATTTTAGAAAATGAAAATATGGAACATTGAGATAAATTTTAATTACATTTTAATGAAATAATTAAGTGTTATTTATAGGAGGTAATATGAATTTTTCAATAGTAATGTAAACATTGGAATTGTACCCTGACCATTAAGAATTGTAACATTCCTGTTGGAATAGAAATTTGACCTAAAAATAATAAAATATAATTTAATTTTTTTTATCATTTGTTATTTTAGAAAATATAAATATTATAATTTCATGAAATAAATATAAAATATTAAAAACTCAAATAAAATATAGGCATATTTTTTAATAAATTGTATTTATTCTATTTTATAAAAATGATAATTTTTATATCAAATATTAAAAAAACATTTTTATGAAAATTATTTTTATAAAACTAATTTTATTTTTAAAATAAACACATTTATATTCTCCAAGGGTTATTTTTTAAAAAAATTTCCGAAATACATTTTTTCAGGTGAAAAGTTAAAATACAGTTTGTTTCCTTACCTGTGTATCTTAAATTACACCATTCAAGATATAAAAACGAATAAATAATTTATAGAAAATTTGGAACAACCAAAAAATATTTAATTTGAGAAATTATTCTTTAAAATACCATAAACACTTTTTCCATTCATAAAAATTACTTTCTATTGGTCTAAAAAACAATTTTTTTCATTTTTTCACATTACTTTTAAATAATCATCTAAATTAGAACTATAAAGTGATTCAAAGTCCAAAATATTTCTTATTATATTGATATATGATTCATAATTTCAAAACTATCACTATTACAAGGTTTACATTGGGTATATTTTTTTATTAAATATTTTAACCTAAAAATACCCCTATCCTCAAGTATAAATAACCCCTCTATCTTCCCATGAAAAAACAATTAATTTATAATTTAAAAATAAAAATATATACCCAAATACCATCTATTAAGACTAATAGAATTCTTAGGTACATTATGGATCCATCCAACTATAAAAATCAAAGGGTTTTAGAGCCATAGAGAAGAAGCAACATTGAGAAGAGGGTATGCTCTCATCAATTCTCCATACCATTATACTCTCCTATATCTCATCCCTCCACCAATTTCAAAAAAATAATGTATTGATAATTATTATTTATATTAAAATTATACTGATTATGTTAACATATATGAATTATTATATTTAATACGTATTAAATTTTCATACTTCCCATTCATCCACTTTTAGTGATGTCCCATTAACAGTCAATTAACTGCAAAAAGGATGTTTCCTAATAGTTTCTTATAATTAAACCTATGGCTAGTATAATAAATTATTTATGTTATATAAATGTATAAATATATTTATTTAAATTAGTTTTAATTTACTTTAATTATGTATAAATGGCCTTAATCAAAATAGATAAATCAAAGGAAAACATGAAATCCATAAGGAAAACATTATATCAAAATTATTTAAAATCAATAAAAGAAATTTAAAAATATAATAAAATTATTTTAATTTATAAATATTAAAATTAATTAACATAATCAAATTTTGGAAAAATGTTTCAATGAACCTATGTTTATTATCAAGTAGGTGGAAAAACGATGGAATAAATAGGTATTTAATGTTTGGTTCTTCTCAAACCAAACAGCTTTTCTTTTGTATATCCCCCTTTCTCATATTTTTGGTATGGATATTCCTATAATCTTACATAAATATCCTTTCAATATTATTACCTATTATTTTCTAGGATACACATGTTTTCAATTTAATTTCTAATACACATTCAAATATTTTCCAAATAGTTTTCATTCCAAAACACATATTTGACTCATATTAATTGTGTTTCTTCATCACCCAAGAATGATGATTTTTATGAAAAAAATGTTTTCAATTATTAATTTTGGAATCCCAATGTTTATTCCTGAAATTATTATTTATGTAATCTTTATGAAACCCATTCCTTTTCATGGGATATTTCAAGGCTACAGTTGTTATACTTTCTATGTGGCATGCCAGATTATTAGAATTTATGGTGTGACCAGTGGGATCAGAATTATATATCCATAAAATTGTTAGGGTAATGGGATTAATATCCCAATATTATGGGTGAACATGATGCTATATTTTTTCACAATGATTATGTTCAGATTTATGAAAATAAGTTATCTGTGAACATGATGCAATATTTTTGATAACTATTTGTGGAATTTGACCAATATTATATGATGATTCATTTTTATGTCAATGACACATTACATTCCTTTATCAACTCTTTCCCTCATAACTATAATGGTGAACCCATTCTTAGTACATGATTATAATGATTACTGTCACCCATGTACTGTTGATTCATGAATCTTATTCTTTCTATGTTATCCTTCACCTTAATCATTTTTAGCTAACCCCTTTCCTTGATGTATATCTTTATGTGACTACATGTAATAAGGATAACATGAGAGATTTTATGTGGGTAAAGTTGAAGGATATTATTAATGTTTATGTTATATGTTTTTTATCTTTAAAATGATGTAATAGTCATATAAGAAAAAGTATATCACTATATAAAAATTGTACAAAAGTTGAAGAGTAAAAATAATGAAACATCCAACAATAATTCAAGGTTGGATTTAAGAGATTCCATGTGGAGTTTTTCGATAAAAGGATTCCAAAATATCAGGATTCCAATCGATACAAAACAAGTGAAAAATCTTAATGGATTGTACTCATAAGAAAAAAAGATTGATTGTGAGGTATTGGTGTAGGAGGGGGTTTAGGGATATGGTCCTGGATTGCTGGAATAAAAAAATAACATTCAAAAGTTATAAAAGTCTTGCTAAAGGGACAAAAAAACTAAATAATAGAGGAAACCAAATATAGATAGGATGACTTTATCATATGAAATAAATATATCAATGAAGAACATATATGAATCACTTATAAATTTATATGATTTTTGAAATATTAGTGGTCAATGTTTTGATTAATTTTGATAAAACACTACAAGGTATTATTCGTGGATTGGATATAATAGAGAACCAACAAAAAATTTAAAACAGGTGAAACAAGAGAGGTTTTGTTTATTGGGAAAGAAATTAGTGAAGAATATTATTTATAAAAAAACACCAAAGTAGTATACATCTCTATGGATTATGAATAAAAGGTCATACCACAGATTAATTCCATGACTGGATGTGGCTTATTTTTTCTTATGATGGTGTAAGTATATACATTGTTGTATTAGTTTTCATATGATCTGTAGATAACCATAATAATTTTATATCAATAAGTCCACACCATGTTAATAAATTTTACAGTATAATATAAGTTATAAGATATATTTTTCATTCAAAAACAATGTAAATTTGTTTTGATATTCTAAATAACCCAATTATTTTCAAATAGATATGTAATTTTATGGAATTTTACTGTATTTGTTATTATTACTACATAATAGAGTGTGTGTTGGAAATTTTATTATAATTATTATATCTCATGATGAGATAGGGAGATATATTTATCCCCTTATATAAATATTTGACTATATAATAATTTTTATGTCTATGTTTCATGATCATGGAGGCTGTAAACAATATGGATAGATCCTAGTCATTGATCATATCAACAATGACCTAAAATTTCACTAATTATTTTCCTTAAATAAATATTACTTTTATTGATTGTTCTAATTGAAACCCTAAACTAAAAGGATCCATGACATATTAGATAATAAAATTATTACAAGAATAAAACCGATGATAGATAAAACAATTCTAATCAATTAAAAATGCATATAAAATGGATTAAGATTATTTAATGTTTTAAAAGGGAAATTTTTAATAAAATGAGTTTTCTCATGTATATTTTTATTTTTATTTAAAAGATAAATTTCCAAATTTTATAATTTTAATTTGATAAAATTTAATTCTATTTTAGAATAATCATCTAAATATTATCTTAGGAAATTTTCTTAGATTTTAATAAAATAATTTCACTGATGTGAATAGTGAAAACTATTGATTTTTCTAAAACCATTATATTAATGAAATTATCTTAATAAAATAATGAATTAAATATTTATCTATATTTTTTCATATTTATAAGTAACTATGTCATTCAAAATTACTATATTGTATTTATAAAATCCATGTTTAGGGTTTTTGAAACATAAGTATTTATTTACACAAAAAGATATTTTTATTTGATTATGTTAAAAACTTTTTTTCATAACTCAAAAATATTAAATTTTAAAAATGGATTTAATTTTTTAGATCTTCATTTTTATAATATGTAATAATTTTATTTTCATTTTTGGTGTAAAATAATTATTGCAAGGATTAATGTTAAGGACTATGATAATAGTGAAACAATTTTTTTCAAAGAATAATTTTATTAATACTGTAATATTATTATCTAAAAACATAAATTAATCTCTTATAAAAAATTAATTTGACATTATTTTAATTTTTTTTTCTAAATATCATATTATTCATCAAAAAGGTATTCAATACTAATAAGATTATGAAAACTTAATGGGGAATTTATTTTCTATAAAATAATGTTTCTATATATTAATATTTTAATTTAATATTTTATTTTATATTATTTATAAATTGAATTATATTAAATGGTGATTAAATTTTAGTTCATGAAAAAAAATTTGGTAACTGGGGTTATTTCAAATTTTTAGTAAAACATAAGTTACATGGGTGAAAACTTGTTACCATAGTCAAAAATTGTAAAACTAAAAAATGTGTAAATTACCTCAAGCATATTTAAAAAATGTGTAGAAATACTTGGTTGAGGCTTTCTTGAACCAATATCATCCCAAAATCCATTATGTATAACTTTTGAATCCATTGACCCATTAATAGTGTCATTATATTATAGAAAAATAATGGGTGTTTACGAAATTTAATTTTTTTTAACTTATAAAAATAGATAACTTACACCCTTTAAATACTCTACTTTCCCTTATAAATATCCTTGAAATACTATGAATTATTTCTATCCTATATGTCCCTTGCCTTTCATAAATCCCCTGGTCAATACAAGTTAGCCCAAGTCCTTCAATTGTAAGGACTTCATTAAGTGGATGTTTAAGGTCTCGATGTATGTATTACTTATTGATTACCTTTTCTTATTAATCAATATATTACAAACATACCGTAACCATAGTAATATAATGGTCTGATTTGTAATTTTTTCAACTTTTATGGTACATTTTTATTTAAATTACGATACATATTGCTTTTTTTTCTCCCTTAGAGTCTGTCAATGGGTAAAAGGGTCTTAGAGTTAGTATTTTAGAGGATGAATATAAAAAACCTTATCTATATTACACAATAATTCCTGATTTATTACATAATATTTGACTTCATACAACCTAGAAGATTGAGAAGTCTACTGTCTTGGGGAAATAAGAACATTACATACAACTTAAAATTGTAAATACATCATATTTATTAAAAATTTCCATAAAATGTGCATACTTAAAACTTTATGGGATAACATGGGGAAATTAATAAGAAAGGGGTGGGATATAAATACCAGTAATGTAATAAAAGTGGAATAACATTATTAATGTAATAAATATTTTAATATATGTATATTAAAGGGGAATAAAAGGAGTGAGAATCATAAACATGAACAATAAGGCATGATGTAGCATGATAACATAAGGTAAACATGGGAAATGTGGTAACAAAAAAATATTTCATCATAAATATAGGTTAAGGATAGTAACCAATAAATAACAATTGAAAAATTTCTATAAAGGAATCAGGTTCACTCCGTGTCCCAACATGAAATCTTAAGAGACTAAACATTACCAATGCATTGGAGAACCATATAATTTCGGGCACAAATTGTTGTTATGTATTGTCTCAACAATACTCTATATTTTTTGATGATTTTAATGTTAAAAAAGACCCCTATTTTTTCTAATATTGTTTTCTTAAGTGAATTTTATAGGAATTTATATTCCATTTAAGGAAAGTTGGCATTACATGAATGATTTTGGAAACACAGTTTTCATCCCTACGTTATGCTACAAATCAAATGTTTGTATATGGTATTAACCCTATGACACACTAAAGAGTTTTTGTTTGGATTTTCATCCTTATGTTCGAAAAACTGAAAAAAATATGGATCAATAAACCTACATTGGAATCTGGATCTACTGTTTGCAACCCTATGTTCAGAAAATGTGAATGTATGGTTAATCGATGCTTTGTTGAGGATTTTATGATGATAAAGATAAATGCATAAATAATCAACCCTACGCTACCTAAAGTAACCCTACTCTATGAAATAACCCCTACGGTATAAAAAGTAACCCTACTCTTAGCAAAGGAACACACCGCTATGAAAAGGAACCCAAAACTATGTAAAGGAACCCTATGTTACGTAGCTCAACCATACCTTGTGTTATAAACGGTGAAGCTCTTCAAACCCTGATTTCAATCTGAGATTACTACAATAGTCAAGTCAGAATTGAAGTTTGATTTAATGATAATTTTTACTATTTCAAAGAACCATGTTCATTAGAGAAAATCTATATTATTCTTACGGGAAGTTACGACTCTCCTAGTCAATTGAATTTTTAATTTTTGCAATCAATCAGTTTATTCTTTTGGATCTAGAATACTGAAGAATGTTTTACATTTCTATATATTCCTTCATAATATCTCTCCATATGTGTGAAATAAGTGATTCAAATATAATACTTTTTTATTGGAATTTTTATATACAATGATAAAGAAAATGAACAACTCTATTAAAGGACTACACTTTGGCGACATTCATGTTTTATATTGTTCTACTATATGTTTGTGACAGCTCTGTTTTTTTCTACTTTTAAATTGAATATCTATGTGAAACCTAGATCACATTAGAGTCATTATCTCCTGATGAATATTAATTTTGAAGAATAAGATCCATCGGTTATCAATCGTGTTCCACTGTAATTATTAAGTTCAACTAGTTTCAACAAATCACTCCCTTTTAACATATTTGAGTTTCAATTTCTCATACTCAGTTTTGGGGGAGTATCAACTTCTCAATATAAGATATGGATAATATGTTCTCAATTAACGAACCATAAGGATTTTTAATTATTCTTGTAAAGGTTTCAACATTCTACACTATGTTATGGATTCTTGGTCTTGTGATAAGAGGAATATTATAGTCGAATTTACCAATCTAATAGAGAGAGTGATTGGTAAATTGGAATAGGGGTTCTTGGACCCCCAATATACAAAAAAATCAGTGTTCTATATTTCTTTCTATCTGCTACAAGTTTTCATACAGAATAATAACACTGAATATTCACATAAATTACAAAGGGTGTCAAAATCCAGAATTGTGGAAGATTTTTTGAAAGGACATAATTCAATCCCTCTTGTGTATTAATTTGTATATTCTAACCTAACAATCAATGTCATAAGTGAGATTTTAAATAAAGATATAGAATGATAAAAATTATAAGGTCTACACAAAGATGATAATGGATGATCTTAGAGAAGGAATGTTAAGGGTTATAGTTCCATACTTAAATGGTGAAAATTATGGGTGTTTAAAATCAATGATGATTATCTATCTTAAAAATCATGGATTCAAAGTTTACTCAAATATCATTACCCATATAAGACTCCTAATAAACCTAAATCATGGGAAGCTACAACATAAGATGAATATAACATGAATTTAAAAGATATGAATTCTATTATTTTCAGTCTTGGACGAGATGAGTTTATTAATCTATCACAATGTCCAACTACATATGAGATGTGGAAAACTATTGTAGTTTCCTATAAAGGAAAATATAATTTATGTCAGATGAGGTATGAAACATCAAATCTAATATTTGAAACCTTTATAATGTTTGTGGGATAAAGAATTTCAAAGATCAATGGAATGATCATAGAAATTATCAATAATATTATAACCCTAGGGGAACCCTTGAAACAATCTAATCATACTTTGAAAGTACTGAGAGTACTAACATAAAAATTGAATGGAATATCTACTTCAATTTGGAAATCATCACTTTCCAAATATTTGACAATGAAAGAACTAATAGGGACATTGATGATGTAAGAAGCTTAAATTAAGGATGAAGCTAAAGATCATAAGATTATAGTGAAGAAAGAAAATACATCTTTAAAGGTGACATCTATGAAGAACAATAGAAAAGTAAATCAAAAAATCAAAGAAGAGAAGAATTTTGATTCATCTTATTCTGAAATAGAACTGGTTCAGCAATCTAGTAGGTTCATTATATTTCATAAGAAGAAAATAAGATTCAGAAAATCCTTTATGGAGGATGAGAAATACTGTAGAGAATTCATAATTTTTAAATGCAAGAAATTAGGTCTTATTATACCTAATTTTCCTTAATTGAATGATGAAAGGAAAAGGCTAGAAATGAGATATCACAAGAATAATGATTTTGAGAAAAAGGAAAAAAACGAAATGAAATCCACATGGACCGTCTCGGATGACTCCAAAAGTGCTTGAATGTATGATTTAGAGAAGGAGAAATCAAATCCAAATGACAACATGTGATTTAAGGACAATGAAGAAGAAAAAAATCTAATAGGGAAAAAGAAAAAAAATTATATATTCTTTATGGATAGTAACTTTTCTCAGAATATAAGTGATGATCTGTCAAATTTTCACACGCAGACATAAATATATGGAGGCTTTTTCACATTTAGTGATAATGCCAAAGGAATAATAGCTGGAATTAGGAATTTTGGAGCTCCAAAGACAATCTCAATCAATATAATACTATATGTGAAAGGATTAAAGAAACATTTGATAAGTATTTTTCAACTTTGTGATGATTGTTTTAATATTGATATTTATTACAATTAATGCTTTGTTTTCAAAAACATGTTACTTAAGATTAGATAACCATGAACTGATAATGTTTATTGTTTAGATTTAAATTCCTTATGTAAACAGAAAGTAAATTTTTTAACTACTAAGGAAAATGAATCATGGATTTTTCATAGAAGAAATGGAAACTACAATTTTTAAGTTTTACATAAATTGAATAAGAAATATTTAGTTTCTTATTTTTCTGGTCTTAAGTTTGACAATGACAAATTCTGTGACAGTTTCCAAATTGGTAAGTTGTACAAATCCTCTTTCAAATCTATTAACAAAATTGCTATATCAAAACATTTAGAACATATACATATGGATTTGTTTGGATCATTAAGGATAGAAATTCTTGGCTAGTAAATTGGATGAAAATGTTTTAGATGATTATTATTCTAGATTTATATGGGTTTAATTTCTAAAACTCAAAAGTGATTTTTTGCCTGTTTTTAATGTTTTCTGTAAAATTGTTCAATATAAAGAAGGCTTTAAAATAATTTCATTAAGAAGTTATCATGGTGGAGAATTTTATAATTAATAATTTATTTATTTTTTCTAAAATCGAGGTATTAAACACACATTATCTTCACCAAGAACACCTCATGAAAATAGAATTGTTGAATGGATAAATAGGACTATTAGAGAAATGGATAGGAATATGCTGAATGAATACAGTCTTTGTACCTATCTTTGGGAAGAATCTATAAGAAAAAACTCATATATCATGAATAGAGTCTTAATTAGGCATATTTTTTAAAATAATCTTTATAAACATTATATTAATAGAAAACCAAAAGTAAATTATTTTAATGTTTTTAGATGCATTGTATATATCTTTAATACCTAGAAAAACCCTTGTAATTTTGATCCAAAATATGATAAAGGAATATTTTTTGGATATTATACTACCTCTAATGTTGATAGAGTGTTCAATAAAAATTCAAGGATTGCTGAAGAATCAATTCATGTGAAGGTTAACGAAAAGTCCCCTTTCATTAAAGTGAAAGATCAAACTGATGAAGGAATTAACTCTTTTTATAACATTAAACTTAAAACCATTAAAAATGATTTTAATAAATCTTAGTCTCATTCAAAATAACATGATACTAGAGAACCTAAAATTTTATTTCCTAGAAAGTCTAGAAACCTAAATCACCATCCTTTAGAAATAGTGATAGGAGATCTACACACAAGAGTCTGAACAAGAAGAAATTCATGAAACCTAGCTTAATTTTAATCCTTTTTATATCAATTAGAATCTAGTACTATGGATGAATCCTTATAATATAAGAGTTGGTTATCATCCATGCAAGAAGAGCTAAACCAGTTTAGAATGAATGGAGTTTGGGAAGTTTTATAAAGACCAAACAATTATCCTGTTATAGAAACTAAGTGGGTATTTAGAAATAAATAGGATAGTCCAGGGATAATTACCAAGAATAAATCAATATTAGTAGATAAAGGATATAATTAGGAAGATGGAGTAGATTATGATGAAACGTTTTCCCCTTTATCTAGATTAAAATCCATTAAAATCATTTTAGCTTATGAATATCATATGAATTTTAAATTATATTATATGGATGTTACATTTACCTTTTTAAATGGTTATTTAATAGAGTAGGTTTATGTTGAACAACCCTTAGTTTTTAAAAAATTATAAAACCAAATTTTGTTTTAAACTTACTAAAGCTATCTATGACCTTAAACTTGAACCTAGTGCTTAGTATGGAATATTAAGTTCTTTTATTTTATAAAATGGATTTACTATTGGATTGGAAGATCCAATACTTTTAAAGAAACTATTTTGTTCTAATATTTTATTAGTTCAAATTTATGTTGATAATGTTATTTTTGGCTCAACTAAAAAAAATCATGATTTTTCTAATTTAATGCAACAAAATTGAAATGAGTATGATGGGGGAAAAATTTATTTTAGGATTTCAGAGTTTCAAAATGTTTATAGAAATATTTTAAAAAAATATAAATATATTATATATTTATTGAAAAATTTAAGACTTGAAAATAGAAAGACATATACAACTCCTATGCGTACCAATATAAAACATGATTTCGATAAATATGGAAAACTAGTTGAAAAAAAGTTATATAGTGGTATTATTGATAGTGTGTTATATATTAAAACTAGTATACTAGACATTATGTTTTCTTTATAGCTTTGTGCTATATTTCAATCAAATCCAAAATCCTCCCATCTTAATACTCTCAAAAAAATTTAGATATTTAAAATGAAGTATTTTTTAATCTCTTATTTACCCCAAATATTCTGATTTTAATTTAATTTAAAATTAATATTCTTATACTGGAGGTTATATATTTGATAGAAAAATTAATCTAGGAACCAGTAATTTTTTAGAAAAATCTGTAGATTCATGTTCTAGTAAGAAATAAAACTCAGTTTCCCTATGAACTGCGGAGGCAGAATATATGTTTCCTAGTAGTTTCTGTCCATAAGTATTATGGATGAAAAATACTCTAATGGACATTAGACTAAAATTTCATAGTATTCTTATTTAATATGATAATATTATTTCAATTAATATTTCCGAAAATCTTATATGTCATTCTAGGACTATGAACATTGATATAAGCCATCCTTTTCTAAGATATCATCTTCTTAAAAGGATATATCATTAGATTTTTTTAATATGGAATATTAGTTATCTAATATTTTTACTTAACCACTTCCCAATTCTTGTTTTGATTTTATTATGTGGGGATTTAGGAATATTTTAGATTAATTAATTAATTATTAATGTAATTACAATTCTTTGCTTTTATTTTAGTAATATTTATTTAATATTTTTATTCTATTTCATTTAATTTATTTTAAAAAGAATTTCAATTTGATTTGATTTTATTTGTATTTTAAAAATTAAAAACATAATGAGTACATCCTAGATCAGTGCGAGAAAAACATTTTCCTTCTCCTTCTCTCTCACTCAAATCCTATACATCTATCCAGCTTACATGGCACCAATCTATCTCTTTCGATTCTAATCTAACAAAAACCTTAAACCATCAATCCTTTATTTCATGAAACCTTCTAAGATAGAAACCTCATGAAGATATGTAGATGCTGAGTTGGATAACAATGTCTATGCTTCAGGGAAAGCTCTCAAGGTGTTGTTGGCAAAGGTAATATATTTTTGTCATTTAAATTCAACAAATCTGTCGATCACGGAAGCAATGATTTTTCCAGGTTTGGTTTATGAATTCAGTGAAGATAACATGCCAATGGTTTTCAACATAGAAGTTAAGGAATTATGTAAAAATTCTTCTTTTATTCTTGGTTTTTAATAATACACTATTATATATTAAATTGATACAATGAAATTTTTATTATCCTCTATGGAAAAGGAAGAAATGCTTCAATTCCCCATGAGGGGGAGTTTCAATCCGATTTAAGACATATTAGTAATGGAATACATATGTATAAGGACATTATGTTTTCCTTTTTGGAAAATGAACTGTCAAGAATGTTTTTATAGATTAACTCTCACCTGAAATTTTTTTGACAATAAAGTATATTCAATCATGCATTTTTCTTAGGACTGATGATCTTGAGAAGGTTCTATATAAAGACATGTACACCATGATTCTTCATTTGAAAAATAGTATGTTTAATTTCAATCAGTTTATGCTTAGATATATAAACCATTACTCTCATGAGGATGAAAAAATTAGATATTATTCATATTGTAGGATTGTTTCTTTATTTTTGTGAACAAAATGAAATATTTTGAATATGTTTTTTTTTGGGAAAAACTATCAAAACAACAATACAATGAACACTAAATGAGTTAAGAAACATTGTTTTGTTTGGAAAAAATCATGCAACAGTTTGCTTCCAGTTAGAGTGGAGCAACAAAAAAAGTTTTTAATAAATGCTCAGTGGGAGAAAAGAGTAATCGCATCAGTTGGCTCAGTTTTTCAAAGGCCTGGTGATGAAGACACATTGAGGATAGAGGAATATCTTAGTCAAAAAAGAAGAAGAGTTTCATTTATTGTTCTAGATGTTATTGTTGAATCTTCTATTGGAGGTTTTGATGACAATCCACTTGGTGAGAAAAGAGAAGATGGGGGTGAGGCTCAAGTGAATGATAAAGTTGAGTAGGTGGATCAAATTCAATAACTTCACAGGGAAGATATCCCTGACCCTAGAAATAAAATTGTTCTTGATCATGGTGTTTTGGGATGTTTTTATATGGGAAACATAATAGAAAGAGATGGTGATCCAATCCTGGATTTAATTGAAGATGATCAAGTAGGAGTTGATTCTCCTGGATCTTCATATTCAGAGGAAAATTCCCAATCCATAAAAATATGGTTTTTGGTGGCTTATAATTTTTTTTAAGATAAAATTTAGAAGCTGAGAAGTAAAAGTTTAAAGAGTACAATGTTGTTTCTGTACCGAGATCAGAATTTGAAACTCAAAATCTTCATTTAATAGAATTCAAAGAAAATATCATTTTATTTAGATATATTAAGTAGATTATGGCCATGATTTCACGAGAATTTTGTTCATTAAAGGATGAGTCTTTCAAGAGGAAAAAATTTGATGAACTTTAGTTGATGATAGAGAGATAGTTCCAATTTCTCAGAGAAATATATAAATCTTCTACTTATTCTCAACAGAAACCACTAGAATTTCTTAGGATGTTTGAAGAAATTACCTATGTGGTGAATATATTTGATGATATACTACACCCTATTTATTGCGATAGAATAACTTTTAATGTTTTTTTGTAAAATAAAAAACATCTAGTGAGTCAACTAACATAGAATTAATTCTAGTTGGGACTACTAATTAATCAAATTAAAGACAATTTGGTCTCTTTCATTCAGTCAGAAGAAGCTGTGAATGACTTTATAATGGTCAATTTGGTTGAAAGTTTGAATGTTGGAAATGATTTGAAGAAGATACTTCAGCACTAAAAAAAGTGTTTGACAACCATTTTCGGAGCCTGTTTCAAAAGATGATTCATCTTAGCTGTGCTGTTCATTCCATTAATAATCTAGAAGAACCCTTTATCCCTACTGAAACTGAACTTTAATTATTCATTTTGAAGACCCTTGTTTATTTTGTATTGTACTATATAATTTCAAAACATTTGAATGTGTTTTTAAATTTAGTTTTTCAGTATTTTGATTTGTATATTTTTATTTCAGTTCAATAGTTCTCTTCCAATCATAGATTTTTTTCCTTATGCCATATTTCATAACAATTAATTTATAGTTTTTTACTATACTAATTGTCATTTATTTACTTTATTCTTTCACAACTATATTTCTTATATCAAAAAAGGGGGAGAATATTTTAGTTTATGGACTACGAACTATCTCTAGGGTAGATTGGAAGAATATTTTCGACCACAAAATTTTATTTTGAAAATTTGTCTTCATCAAAATAATTATGTGAAATCGAAAATTTGGAAAATTTTGTAGATGCAATTTTGTGTTGTATGAATCCTATATTTTATTTAATTTTGTTATTGATTATGTTATGGGTTTTGTGATCATCAAAAGGGGGGATATTGTTGGGATTGTATTGTCTCCACAATTATCTATATTTTATGATGATTTTGATGTGCACAAAGACCCCTGTTTTTTTCTAATAAATTATTTTTATGTGATTTTTACAGGAATTTATATTCAATTTAATGAAATTTGGATTTACATGAATGATTATGGAAACATTGTTTTCATACCTACGTTATGTTAAAAAGCTAGAGTTTTGCGTATGGTATCAACCCTATATTATGCTAAAGAGTTGTTGTTTTTATTTACATCCTTGTGTATAGAAAACTGACACATGTACATATTATCCACCCAAAGTTGGAGCCTTGATGTACTATTTGCGACCCTATGTTTGAAAAAGTGGAACGTACAGTTAATCAATGCTATGTTAAAGATTTTATACTGACATGGATAATTGTATGGATAATCAACTCTACACTATGAAAAGGAACCCTACACATTGAAAAGGCACCTACGTTACTAAAAGGAACCCTACACTACACAAAAGAAAGATAAACTACCTAAAGGAACCCTATGCGAGGAAAAGAAACCCTACACTACACAAAGGAACCATATGATACACAAAGGAACCCTGCTCTAGACAAAGGAAACCTATACTATCCAAATGAACCCTATTCTACGCAGCTTGACCCTACATTGTGTTATCAACAATGATGTTCTTCAAACCACATTTTTTATATGAGATTACTGCAACGGTCAACTAAAAATTGAAGAACGATTTAATGATCATTTTGATTGTTTCAAAGAACTATGATCATTGGAGAAAATCTATCCTTTTCTTAAGGGAAGTTACAAATCTCCTAGTGAATTGAAATTCTAATTTCCACAATCAATCAGTCTATTATTTTGGATCTATAAAACCAAAGAATGTTTTTATATTCTATATATTTCTTCAGAATATCTATTAATTTATAAATCCCCAGCCTTAAACATTACATAATCTTGAATTATGTTAACAATTCTCATTGAGGGTATTTTTAGGTTTAGAGCTTTAGAGAATTAGGACATAACATATATATAACAATTTGAAATATTAAATGTAGACACTTCTACTCAGTATACATTTTTTCCATAAAATAAAAACTCTTGAAAAAAAAGAGACATGACTAGTGCCTTATTTTATATAGCATGACTTTTCATTGATCTCATCCTTGACCCTATTCATCTTTAAGTCCTATGAAAAACATTTCAATAAAACTTGGAATGAGCATAAAAAGATCATAAGGGGATAAATAATGTTGGAAAACTGTTAGTTTTTCAAAACTACAAGTTAACCATGAATAAATTATCATAAGTAGAACTTTTTCACCTTTATGAATTTGTAAATACTTTTCACTGAATAAAAGCTCATTTCTTATCCTTTTGTAACCAAAATATTACCATAAATCCCATAGAAAGAACACATAACATATAAACGTAACTTGGGACATAAACAAACTTAAATGGAATAGCCATACCGTCAACTTCCAAACATATCACTAAATAGAATATCTATACAACCGAATTCCATACCCAATGCATTGTAGGTTATAATGTAACCACCCATCTTGGTTTATCATGACACCACCCATCATTTTGTTTATCATGTAACCACCCACCAAATGTCGAAGTACCATTATAAAACCATAACAAATAAAATATTTCATTTCACTAATAAAATTTCATTTGCAATCACATGAAATTATTTCAAGATATGGAAAAAACAATCTATTTCAAAAACCATTTTCAATACCAAAACACCCAAAAAGGAAATAATGGATTTGTTTCCTTTTAAAAACATTACGACTTATAGAGATATCCAAATAACGATTACGGTGGCAGAGAGGTCATTGTTGCCACAAATGTTAAAAACATTCCATCTGTAATTTAGTAAAACGCTTCATAGAAAAACTATTTCCATTGAATGAAATAAAAATTCAAGGGGTTTATTATATAACATATAAAATAAATAGTTTTATATTATAAAAACATGCCTCAATGAAAGCAGATTGAGACGAAGTCCCATACCTCATGTCCGACTTAACCCGTTCTTTCTTTAATTTCCGGATTAATAAACTTTCATTAATTTATACTTGATTAAGAAACTTTTTCAAGTTTATTATTCCTTTTATATCACTTATAACCATGCTATAACAATTATTTAATTATTTCAGTTCATATCAGACATTTTGTTGATGTTTGGAACTTGAGTTAAAAATGAACTTCTTATAATTATAAATTGTTCATGTGCTCTAAATTCCATTAACTATAGAATGATATTAATGATTTATATATCATATATTTCATATATATCTAGTATATATGTGTTTATAATAGTCCATATCATTTGGATATATGAAAATGAAATGCACTGTTTATGGAGACGGTGAGCCATACGTATGCATGAACGCTACTTCCATTTCATTTTTTTCATTTTCAAATGAATTAAAACCAAATGATACATATGTATATTATTATTCTAGTATAATATAATATTTTATCTATGTTATGTTGTTTCATTAAAACCATCCTTTATACCTTCCTTGTATAGTATGAACGAGTCATATCACTTGGAGGGGGTAGTAGTCTGTACTTCCTCAAATGAAATTATCATATATATACAACATGAAAAGAATTAAAGTTATGTTATAAAAGTGAATTAAAGAAGAATAGAGATAAAAAAATATCATATATATATTTAAACTTCTTTCATAATGGCCACTATAAGAGTTGGTAAGAGATGATTGAACAATCATCATTTTGTGAGGCAGCAGTTCACCATCCACATAAACATTATGTTCTATACCATTAGATGGAGGCGTGTGTAAGTGTAGTTTGAATCCTTCTCACACCATAAAACTATTATATTGAGGATACTGGTTTTTTTATGTAAAAAAATAATTAAAAGAGAATAGGGAGTGATGAACTTAAATAAAAGAAGAGAACTTGAGGGAATACATTACATTTAAATCGGATAACTTCCTTTGGTTTGAACCAAAAGGCATTATTGAAGTGACTTCTAACTAATGTATGGATTCTAGATGGAATATAGGTATCTTGGGAGCTTATTTGTGCAGAGGTTGGATGAGACAAGGGGCTTGAGAGGTGTGATTAATGGGTTAGAGGCGATGACCTTTTATAAGGGAGAGAAGGGGCTCTTTAGGAATGTTTGAAAATATTATTTTATATTAAACTGATTTTCGGTTACAAAAGGTAGAAAACTTATTTAATTTAAATATAAGGTTCATATAAGTTTTTTATAAAATAATATAATAATAATTGGATAGGTTTTGGATATTTTCTAATCCTTATCTTTTTTATTTAACCATTTGATAACTTATTTAACTTTTACCATGTTCTCTTATATATCATACTATATGGTTAATATAGTTACCATAAAATGATAATCAAACCACAAGTGATTAATTAATTAAATTATAAACCTTTTATAAGTAATTTGGACAGTTCTTATATTTTTTCGATTAATATATCATTTAATAAAATATGGTTAATTTAAAAAATAATTTTTGTCAATTTAAATACTATTCATATCAAGACTTTTAAAAAAAATTATAAAAACTTGATTATTTCAAAAAACCTAAATTAATTAAAATATAACAAGTCATAATCATCCCTAAAATTCGTGGATGGCATAAAAAGTTTCAAAATAAATTTATTTTAACATTTATAATCTCATTTATTTAAAATATTCATTAATGAGGTAATCATTACATCATCATTGTGCCACAAATAAATTTATTTATTTGATATCTATAAATTATGATTAAAATATCATGATGTAAGAAATAGTATAGATTTATAATGAATATTTATAGTCATATATAGAAATTATATAATCCACATTAAATTTGTTTTAGCAAAACAATACAAGTTTATGATATTTTTATTTTTACTTTAATTAAAAAGTTATTAATGTAATTATCATACCCAAGTGGCTTTCAAAGGCCAAAAGTTTCACCCAAATATTTTATTAGTTGGCCATGACTTATATAATAAAGTTAAGAAAAGTTATAAAATGATTTTATATTATTATAATATTTTTTTCCTTGAATTACCCTCTTTACCTTTAACAGCGGTAAATAAAAATCCAGAGTTACTATTCACCAAAAATATTTTCATCCCATTGAACCACATTTTACTTACTGATAAAAACCATGTATATAGGATTTTTGAAATTAAATTCATAGAAGTGGTAAAATATCATTTAATTGAAAAAGTAGGGTTTTAACTACTAAGCAGTATTTTTCACTATTCATCAAAAATTGAAGGTTTTCAGAAACATACCAAAAATTCAACCTAAGCTAAAATTGATATTCTGAATCAAAAAATGATATCTATTTTTTCAAATTCAAATCGAAGATATTTCATTAATTAATTGAATATTAATTCTTGTTGTCAAAACCATAACGCATGTTTTTAATAAATAATAACTATCAAAAGATTGACATTTGTTAATGTCCAATTTTAAAGTTAAATTACATCCAATGACCAACATTAGATTAAATGTAAAAAATATAATATAATTAAACATTAAAACCAATTAAAAAGATAATCTATCCATAAAAATAAATTAGATTAAAAGGACCTTTTGAATTAAAATGTAGTATTTTTAACAATTCCTTAAAAAATAAACTTTATCAGAAAAATAAAAATATTTTACCCAATGTAATTTTTTATGTCCCTATTCTAAATAAGAATTTTATTTTTACAAATAGAACATATAAAAGTGACAATAAATATATTTGGAAAGGGTTCTCCATCAAAAGTCAGTAAATCGACATTTTAATGAATATTAGAGTATTTATGGTTAAAATTGGATTCATTCACATTTAAAGCCTCTAACATTTATTGGATAAAGGTAAATGAATTTAAAAAACATGTATAATCATATTATGTAGTTATTTATGTTCATTACCTCCAATATAATGGCTATGCGTTAACTAATATTTAAAATAATAATATTATCTTTTTATTTTTCAGTATCAATCAACATTGTGTACAACGTAAGATTTCAAAGAAAATTGTTGCTGCGTATTGGGTACGCCATCGAACAAAAAATCCCCTTTAAATTAATATTTATATTTAATTCACAAATATTAATAAATATGAAAATTTCCTACACTTTATTTACCTGGGATTTTACATCCTTCCACCCTTTCAGAAATTGTGTCCTCACAATTTTATTCACTTATCAAATAAATGGGGGTATTTATCCCTCATATCATTTTCAGATTCCCATATTGCCTCTTAAACCATATAGTGTTTCCATAAAACCTTTACCTTATGAATTACTTTATTCCGCAATACATTCTCTCTTCGGTCAAGAATATATACTGGTTGTTGCTAATAAGAATGATTTTATCCCAACTGAACTACCTATGGACTCAAAACATGATATGGATCTGGTATATACTTTCACAACATTGAAACATGAAAAACATTGTGTACCTGAGATAAAAATGGAGTTAAAGCCACTCTGTAGGCAACTGATCCAACTTTCTCTAGGATTTCAGAGGGTCAAATGAACCTTGGACTAAACTATCCCTTCTTTCCAAAATGCATCACACTTTTCTAGGGAGAAACTTTGAGAAAGACATGATCACCTACCTCAAAGGGAAGATCCTTCCTCTAGTTATCCACATAAATTTTCTGCCTACTCTAAGCTGTTCTCATGTGCTTCTGAATCAACTGAATTTTTTTTTTCTATCTCTTCATCTAATTATGGTCCCATTAACTTCCTTTCACCTACTTAAACCCAAAAAGCATAAGTTCAACCCCACTTTCTATGTAATGCCTCAAATAGAAACATTTGTATACAGGAATGAAAACTTTTATTATAAGAATATTAAACAAAAGAAAGATTTTGGTCCCAACTTCCCTCGTAATCCATTGAAGAAGCACATAGCATATCTTCCAATGTCTAAATTTTTCGTTCTAACTACCCATCTGATTGTGGATGAAAAACAATACTAAAATTTAATTGATTACCCAACAACTTTTGATGGGCTTTCCAAATGATATATATAAACTTTTGATCAAGATATGATACAATGGAGTGGGGAAATTTATGTAACCTGACTATCTATTTAACATATAACCGAGAAATTTGATCTAGAGACAATGTGTCTGGAATAAGAAGAAAATGAGAAGTTTTAGTCAATCGACCAATAATAACCCAGATTGCATTGTTACCTAAAGATTTCTTTCGTAATCCCACAACGAATTCCATGGATATATTTTACCATTTCCACTCTGGCACTGGTAAAGGCTGAATCATTCCTTTCGGTAACTATCTCACTACTTTAACCAATTTAAAAGTCAAACACTTCACAGTAAAGTCATCAATATATCTTGTCATTCCATCCCACCAGTAATACCCCATTAGATCATTGTACATCTTAGTACTAGATGAATGAACTGAAAACAGAAAACTATGAGCTTCTCATAACAAATATTTCTTTAACTGTAAATCATAAGGCACACATAATCTCTTTCCAAACCTTAAAAAACAGTCTCTATCAATATTGAACTCAGGTAAATTACCCTTCTTAACCAATTCTACCTATTTTTGCAACCCACTACTATCTTTCTGCACTTTCTTTATTCTATCTTCTTGAGATGATTATACTGAATCCTGAAACAAAAAATAGAAAATTCCTACACCAATGATTTCCAATCCAAAAGTAATCATATCAAAAATCAAATGATCTCATTCCAAATGTAGCATGGTTAAGGTAGCATTACTCTTTCGACTCAAAGTGTCAACAACATTATTTCCTTTTCCCGGATGGTAATGGAACATGCAATAATAATCCTTGATTAATCCCAACCATCACCTCCATCACATATTTGATTAATTCTGAGTGAATATATACTTCAAACTTTTGTGATCAGTATATATTTTAAACTTTATTCCATACAAATGAGGCCTCCAAATTTTTAAAGAAAAATCAACAGCAGTTAATTCAAAATCATGTGTAGGGTAATTTAACACATGAGGTTTCTACTGAATTGGAGCATAAGAAATTACCTGATCATTTTTCATAAGGACACAACCATGTCCTTTCAAAAAATCATAATTATAGATATCAAACTCCCCATTTCTGGATGGTAGTGCCAAAACTGGAGCATTCACCAATCTTCTTTTAAATTCCAGATAAAAATTATCACATTATTGTTTCCAAATGAACTTAATACCTTTTGGAATTAACTTAGTTTGTGGGCTAGATAACAATGAAAAAATTTCAACAAACCTAGGTAATAACCCGCCAAACCAAGAAAATTATGATTCTCTTTGATATTGTTTGGTATTGGCCATTTTTCAACAATTTTGGTTTTTGTAGGATCCACAGTAATGCCATTTTTGGAAACAATGTGACCAAGTAATGAAATATTTTGTAACCAAAACTCACACTTTCTAAATTTCCCATATATTTTATTTTCTTTTAAGGTTTTCAAGACAACCGTAGAATGACTTTCAATATCCTCTTTACTTGTACAATATAAAAAAATATCATCAATAAACACAACCACTATTTATCACAAGAGTCAACTGATCCATCACTGTAAGAAATTGTTCAATTATAATTATTACCATCTCAGGATACTGATTTGGAAGTTCAATTCCCTATGTATTCCTTCCCCGCATAGCTGCCCCGTTTCCTCTACGGAAAAGCATTCTGAACACAGAAATATCTTAGGAGAAGCAGCATGGTAGTCTATAAATGCTATATCATTTAAATCCTAACATAAATTAATTTATGGATATTAATTTGACAATACTATAACTCTTAATGTTTTCTAAACTGACCTCTGATACAAACTATAAATCCCTAGCCTTAAACATTACATAATCTTGAATTATGTTAACAATTTATGTTTAGGATATTTTCAGGTTTATAGATTTATAGATTTATGACATAACATATACAAAACAATTCAAAATATTACATGTAGACACTACTACTCAGTTTCCATTTTTTTATAAAATAACAATTCTTGAAAAAAGGAGTCATTTATAGTTCCTTATTTTAGAAAGCATGAATTTTCCACAATCCCATCCTTGACCCTATTTATCTTTATGTATTATTAAAAACATTTAATAAAACTTGTTATGAGCATAAAAAGCTCAGTAAGGGATACACAATGTAGGAAAATGTTTAGTTTTTCAAAACTATAAGTAAACCATGAATACTTTATCATAAGTAGCACTTTTCACCTTTAAGTATTATATAATATTAACTGAATAAAAGCTCATTGCATACCCATTTGTAAGAAAAAAAATACCATAAAACCCATATAAATAGCACATAACATATAAAAGTAATTTTTGACATAAACATACTCAAATAGAATAACCATACGGTTGACTTCTACACATATCACTAAATAGAATAGCCATATGGCCGACTTCCATACCCAATGCATTGGAGGTTATAACATAACCACCCATCCTAGTTTATCATGACACCACCTGTTATTTTTTTATCATGTAACCACCCATCAAATCTCCACATACCATTATAAAATCATAACACATAAAATATTGTATTTCACTAAGAACATTTCATTCACAATCAAAACAAATAATTTCAAGATATTGAAAAGAATCAACCTATTTAAAAAATAATTTTCAATACCAAAACACCCAAAAAGGGAATAGGTATTTCTTTTCCTTTTAAAAACTTTAAGGCTTATATAGGAAGCCAAATAATGATTACAGCGGTGGAGAGGTCATTGTCACCACAAATGTTAAAAAAATCCCTTTTTTCATTTAGTAAAACACTTCTTAGAAAAAATATTCCCTTTGAATGAAATTAAATGTCAAAGGGGTTTATTATATACCATATAAAAGGAGGATGTGTATATTATCAAAACATTCCTCAATGAAAGGAGATTGAGACGAAGTCCCTTACATCATGTCTGACATGACCCATTCATTATTTAATTTATTGAATAATAAAATTAAGTAAATTTATACTAAAATAGGAACCTTTTTCATGTTTTTTATTCCTTTTATATCAATTATTACCTTTCTATAATTATTAGTTAATTATTTTAGTTCATATCGAACATTTTGTCGATGTTCGAAACTTGAGTAAAAATGAACTTGTTATAATAATAAATTGTCCATGTGGTCAAAATTACATTATCTCTAGAATGATATTCATGATTTATATATCATATATATATTATATATCTAGTATATATGTATTTAGAATATTCCATATCATTTTGATATATGAAAATGAAATGCATCATTCATAGAGATGGTAAGCCGTACTTACGCATGAACGCTACTTCCATTTCATATTTTTATTTCAAATGGAATGAAAACCAAAAGATACCTAGGTATATAATTATTATAGAATAATAGAATATTTTATATATGTTAAGTAAGTTTATTAACACTATCCTTTATAAGTTCCATGTATGGTATGAACGTGTTATATCACTTTGAGGGGGCGGTAGTCCACACTTCCTCAAATTAAATTATTGTATATATACAACATGAAAATCATAAAGGTATATTATAAAATTTAATTAAAGAAATCATAGAGATAAAATAAGTATCATAAATATCATATATAATTAAAGTTCCATCATAATGGCCACTATAAGAGGTTGTAGGAGAAGATTGAAAAATCATCGTTTCGTGAGAAATAGTTTATTGTTTAGAGAAAGGTTATGTTCTATACCGATTAGATGGAGGTGTGTGTAAGTGTATTTCGAATCCTTATCACAACATCAACCTAGTATATTTAGGATACTGGTGTTGTTATGAAAACGAATAATTAAAAGAGAATAGGGAGTGAAGAATTAAAAAATATATATAACTTGAGGGAAGAAATTACCTTTAAGTCAGGTAACTCCCTTTTGTTTTAACCAACAGTCTTTACTGAAGTGCCTTATACCTAAGGTAAGAAATATAGGTGGAATAGAGGGATCTTGGAAGCTTATTTGGGAAGAGTGCGGATTAGAAAAGTGGTTAGAGAGGTGTGATTAATGGGTTAGAGGTGATGACCCTTCATAAGGGGGAGGAGGGGCTTTTTAGTAATATTTGGAAATGTTATTTTATTATAAAATGTTTTTCAATTTGAAAGGGCCTAAATCTTATTTAATTAGAAGATAAAGTGAATATAAGTTGAAATAAAATCATCCAATAAGAATTTGCAGGTTTCGTATAATTTTTAATCCTTATCTTTTTTATTTAACTCTTTGTTAACTTATTTAACTTTTATCATGTTCTCTTATATATTCATACTATATGATTAATATATTACCATAAAATGACAATAGAAACACAAGTTGTTGATTAATGACATTATCAAACATATCTATATAATTTGGCTGAATCTTAAATTTTTAGGATTATTATATCATTTAATAAAATATTGATTGATTTAAAACTCATTTATGTCAATTTAAATACTATACATATCAATAATTTTTAAAAAATCAATAATAACTTGACTCTTTCGAAAAACCTACAATAATTAAAATATATAAAGTCATAACCATCCCTAAAATTCGTCGATGGCATAAAAAGTTTCAAAATAAATTTATTTTAACATTTATAATCTCATTTATTTAAAACAGTCATTAATGAGGTAACCATTACATCATCATTGTGTCATAAATAAATTTATTTATTTTATATCTAAAAATTATGAATAAAATACCACGACGTAGGAAATATTTTTATATTTCTAATGAATATGTATAATCTAATATATATATATATTATATAACCCCTCATTAAAATTGTTTTTGAAAAACAATACAAGTTTATGATATCTTTATTTTTACATTAAATAAAAGGTTATTAATGTAATTATCTTACCTAAGTGGCTTTCAAAGGCCAAACATTTCACCCAAAGATTTTATTGGCAGACCATGACTCATCCAATAAGGTCAGGAAATGTGTTAAGATAATTATATATTATTATAATATTTTTAACCTTGAATTAACGTATTTACCATTAACCGCGGTAAATAAAAATCAAAAGTTACTATTCACCAAAAAAATATTTTCATCTTATTAAACAAAAATTTACTTAATAATGACAACCATATATGTTGGATTTTTTAAATTCAATTCACAGAAGTGATAAAATGTTTTTAAAATGAAAAAGAATGTATTTAACTACTAAGCAGTATTTTTCACTATTCATAAAAAATTGAAGGTTTTTAGAAAAATACCAAATATTCACCCTATGATAAATTTGATTTTAAAAATCCAAAAATGATGTATATTTTTCCAAATTAAAGACATATAATTTTCATTAATTAATTTAAAATTAATTTCGGTTTTCAAAACCATAAAGCATGTTTTTAATAAATAATAACTATCAAAATATTGACATTTGTTAATGTCCAATTTCAATGTGAAATTAATTCCAATGACCAAAATTAGATTAAATTTTGAAAATATAATCTAATTTAACATTAATACCAATTAAAAAGGATAATTTAACCATATAAATTAATTAGATTATAAGGGAGTTTTGAATTAAAATGCAGTATTTTTCACTATTCATTTAAAAAGAACTTTATCAGAAAAATACCAAAATTTCACCCAAAGTGAATATTTATGTCCCGCTTCTAAAAAAGATGTTTATTTTATCAAATAGAACATAAAAAAGTGAAAAAAATAAGATTTAAAAAGGTTTCTCCATCAAAATGATGTAAATCGACCTTTTAAAGAATATTAGAGTATTTATGCTTAACATTATATTCGTTCACAATTTAAGCCTCTAAATTTTACTGGATAAAGGTCAATACATTTAACAGAAATGTATAATTATATTATAGTTAGTTCTATTCATTTATTCGAATACAACTACAATGCGTTAACTACCATTTAAAATAATAATATTATATTATTATTTTTCGGTATAACTCAACATTGTGTGCAACGTAAGATTTCGAAGAAACCCTTTGTTACGTATCGGGTACGCCATCGAACATAGAATCCTATTTAAAGTAAAATTAATATTTAATTAATAAATATTAATAAATATCAAAATGTATCACTCTTTATTTATATAGGATGTTACATCCTTCCCTCTTTTGGAAATTGTGTCCTCACGATTTTATTCACTTATCAAATAAATGGGGGTATTTATCCCTAATAGCATTTTCAAATTCCCATGTTGCCTCTTCAACCATATGGTTTTTCCATAAAACCTTAACCTGATGAATTACCTTTTCTGTAACACTTTCTCTCTTCGGTCCAGAACATGGACTGGTAGTACCTCATAAGAAATAATTTCTTCTAACTAAACTACCTCTTGACTCGAAACATGAGATGGATTCGGTATATACTTATCAACATTGAATCATGAAAAACATTGTGTACCTGGGTTAAACATGGAGGTAAGGACACTCTATAGGCAACTGATCCATCTTTCTCTAGGATTTCATAGTGTCCGATGAACCTCAGACACAACTTCCCCTTCTTGCCAAAACACATCACACTTTTCCATGGAGAAACATTGGGAAATACATAATCACTTACCTCAAAAGAAAGATCCTTCCTCCAGTTATCCAAATAACTTTTATACCTACTCTGAACTATTCTCATGTGCTTCTGAATCAACTGTATTTTTTCTCCCATCTCTTCTACCAATTCTGGTCCCATCAGGTTCATTTCACTAATTTCATCCCAAAAAGCTGGAGTTCAACACCACTTTCAATATAATTCCCCAAATGGATCCATCGATATACTAAAATTAAAACTATTATTATAAGAAAAAAGCAACCAAAGAAAGATCTTGGTCCCAACTTCCCCAGTAATCCATTGAAGAAGCACGTAACATGTCTTCCAAAGTCTAAATTGTTCATCATGACTGCCCATATAATTGTGGATGTAAAGCTGTACTAAAATTTAATTCAGTACCCAAAGAATTTTGAAGGCCTTTCAAAAATTTAGAAGTAAACCCTAGATCACAATTAGATACAATGAAGAGGGGAACTCCATGTAACCTTAATATCTCTTTAACATACAACCAAGAAAGTTTATCTAGATAAAATGTATCTTGAGTAGGAATAAAATTAGTAGTTTTTGTCAATCGACCAACAATAACCCAGATTTCATTGTTAAATCGAGATGTCTTTGGTAATACCACAACAAAGTCAATGGACATATTTTCCCATTTCCACTCTAGAACTGGAAAAGGATGAAGTATTCCTTTTGGTAACTATCACACTACTTTAACCTTTTGACAAGTCAAACACTTCATAGTAAAGTCAACAATATCTCTTTTCATTCCATCCCACCAGTAATACTCTCGAAGATCTCTATAAATCTTAGTAATACCTGGATGAATTGAAAATGGAGAACTATGAGGTTCACATAAGAACTCTTTCTTCAACTACGAATCAAATGGCACACATGATCTCTTTCCAAACCACAAAACATAGTATATATCAATATTAAACTCAGTTAACTTACCCTTTTGAACCAATTTTATATTTTTCTACAACCCTCAGTCATCTTTCTGCGCTTTCTTTATTCTACCTGCTAGAGACGATTGTACTGAAACCTAAAACAAAACAGGGGAATTTTCTTCACCAACCACTTCCAATCTAAAATTCATCAAATCAAAAACCAAAATATATCGTTCCAAACGTAGTATGGTTTAGGTATAATTACACTTTCGACTCAAATCATCAGCCACTTTATTTTCCTTTCCTGGATGGTAATGTATCATGCAATCACAATCCCTGATTAATTCTAACTGTCTACTCTATGTCATGATTAATTCATTCTAAGTGAATATATACTTCAAACTTTTATGATCAGAATATATTTAACACTTTATTCCATACAAATTATGGCTCTAAATTTTTAAATCAAAAACAACATCAACTAATTCAAAATCACGTGTAGGGTAATTTAACTCATTAGGATTCAACTGACGTGAGTCATAAGCAATTACATGATAATTTTTCATAAGGACACAACCAAGTCCTTTCAACAAAGTGTTACTCTAGATAAGAAACTCAGCATTTCTAGATGGCAGTTCCAAAACAGGATCATTCACCAACCTTTTTTTCAATTCTTGAAAACAATCATCACATTATTTTGTACAAATTAACTTAACACCTTTTCGAGTTAACTTAGTCTATGGGCTAGATAACCATGAGAAATTATCAACAAACCTATGATAATAACCTGCCAAACCAAGAAAACTACAAATCTCTATGATATTGGTAGGTATTGAGCATTCTTCAATAACTTTTCTTTTAGTATGTTCAATAGTTATACCATTTTTTGAAACAATGTGACCAAGTAATGAATTTTTTTGTTACCAAAACTCACACATTATGAATTTCCCACATAGCTTCTTTTCTGATAAGGTTCTCAATACAACCCTCAATTGACTTTCATGCTCCTCGTTACATGTACAATATACCAAAATATCATCAATAAACACAACAACCATTTATCACCTTAGCCAACTGAGCCATCACTGCCAGAAATTGGTCAATTCTATTTCTAACCATATCAGGATGCTGATTTGAAAGATCATTTCCTTATGTATTACTTCCCAACATAGCTACTCTGTTTCCTATGCGGAAAACCATTCTGAACATAGAAATATCTTAGGCGAAGCAACATGGTAATCTATAAATTCTATATCATTACAATCTTTACATTATTTAATTTATGGATATTAATTTAACAATACCCTAACTCCTAAATTTGTCTAAATCGACCTCTGATACCAACTATAAAGCCCCAGCCTTAAACATTAAATAATTTTGAATTATGTTTAAAATTCAAATTGTGAATATTTTCAAGTATATAGCTTTAGAGAATTAGGACATAAAATATACATAACAATTTGAAATATTACATGTAGACAATTCTAATTAGAATACATTTTTTTATAAAATAAATACTCTTGAAAAAAAGATTCGTGTCTTGTTAGTTATTTTAGACAGCAAGAATTTTCATTGATCCCATCATTGACCCTATTAATCTTTAATTCCTGTGAAGAACATTTCAAAAAAAACATCTGATGAGCATAAAAATATTAGTAAGGGATACACAGAGTAGGAAAAATATTTGTTTTTCAAAATACAAGAAAACGATGAATACAATATCATAAGTAATAGTTTTTACCTTTATGAAGTAGTAAATAATATTCCTTAAATAAAATATCATTTCTTACCCTTTTTATCCAAAATATTACCATAAAACCCATAGAAAGAACACATAACATATAAAGGTAACTTGGGATATAAACATACTTAAATAGAATAACCATACATTCGACTTCCAAAAATATCATTAAATGGAATAGCCATACGACTAGTTTCAATACCCAATGCATTGGAGGTTATATTGTAACCACCCGTCTTGGTTTATCAGAACACCACTCATCATTTGGTTTTCATATAACCACCCGTTAAATGTCCATGTACCATTATAAAATCATAACACCTAAAATATTTCATTTCCCTAATTTCATTTCATTTTCAATGACAAGAAGGTATTTCAAGATATTGAAAAAAATTATCCATTTGAAAAACCATTTTCAATACCAAAACACCCAAAAATGGAATTATGGGTTTCATCTCCTTTTAAAAACAATAAGTCTTATAGAGGAATCCAAATAACGATTACAACGACAGAGAGGTCGTTGTCGCCACAAACGTTAAAAACATTCCTTTTGACGTTTAGTAAAATGTTTCATAGAAAACAAATTCCCTTGGAATAAAATTACAAGTGAAAGGAGTTTATATTATACTGTATAAAAGTAGGTGTATATTATCAAAACATGCCTCAATGAAAGGATATTGAGAAAAAGACCCTTACCTCATGTCTAACTTGACATGTTCGTTATTTAATTTCATGAAAAATAAACTTAAGTTAATTTTTAATTTCATAAGAACATTTATCAATATTATTATAACTTTTATATCACTTATTACCTTTCTATAACCATTTGTTAATTAGTTGATTTCATATCGATCAATTGTTGGATGTTCGGAACATCAGTAAAAAATGAACTTGTTATAATATTAAATTGTTCATGTGGTCGAAATTCCATTATATTTAGATTGATATACATGATTTATATATCATATATATTATATACATCCAATATATATGTATTTAAAAATGTACATATCATTTGGATATATGAAAATGAAATGCACCGTTCATGGAGACGGTATGTCGTACGTACGCATGAACACTACACCCATTTCATTTTTTTTATTTTAAAAGGAATAAAAACCAAATGATATATAGGTATATTATAATTACAGTATAATTTAATCTTTTATATATGTTACGTAAGTTCATTAACACCATCCTTTATAAGTTTCATTTATGGTATAAACAAGTCATATCACGTGGAGGGGGCAGTAGTCCGCACTTCCTCAAATGAAATTATCGTATATATACAACATGAAAAGCATAAAGGTATGTTATAAAATAGAATTAAAGTATAATATATATAGAATAAATATCATAAATATCATATATAATTAAATTTACATCATAATTGCCACCTTAATAGGTGGTAGGAGAATATTGAACAATCATTGTTTCGTGAGGCAGTTGTTCGCCGTCCACAGAAACTTTATGTTCTATACACATTAGATGAATGTGTTTTTAAGTGTAGTTATAATTAATCACATAAAAACAACATATTATATTGAGGATACTGGTGTTTTTACGTAAAAAAAGAATAAAAAGAGCATAGGGGGTGAAGAATAAAAATAAAAGAAGAGAACTTGAGGGATGACGTTACCTTTAAATCGGGTAACTCCATTTGGTTTGAACCAAATGGATTTATTGAAGTGCCTTCTACCTAAGGTAAGGATTCTAGGTGGGAGAGAAGGATCTTGAGAGATTATTTGGGTAGACGTTGTATGATCCAAGGGTCTTGAGAGGTGTGAGTAATGGGTTAGAGGTGATAGCCTTTTATAGGGGGGATGGTCTATTTAGGAATGTTTGAAAATATTATGTTATTATAAACTGATTTTCGGTTTCAAGAGGTCCAAAAATTATTTAATTCAAAGATAAGTTGCATATAAGTAGAAATAAAATCATCCAATAAGAATTGGATAGGTTTTGATATTTTTTAATCCTTATCCTTTTTATTTAACCCACTGTTAACTTATTTAACTTTTACCATGTTCTCTTATATATTCATACTATATGTTTAATATAATTACCATAAAATGTCAATCGAACCACAATTCGTTCATTAATGAAACTATCCAAATTATTTATGTAATTTTTCTGATTATTATATTTTTAGGATTATTATATAATTTAATAAAATATTGATTGATTTAAAAACTCATTTATGTCAATTTAAATACTATTCCTATCAAGAATTTTAAAAAACTCTATAACATGACTATTTCAAACAACCTACAATAATTCAAAGATAATGATCCATAATAACTCCAAAAATTATTTTATGGCATAAAAAGTTTCAAAATAAATTTATTTTAACAATTATATTCTTTTTTTTAAAACATTCATTAATAAGGTAATCATTACATCATCATTGCGTCATAAAAAAATTTATTTATATGATGACTAAAAATTATAAAAAAACACCATGATGTAGGAAATATTTTTATATTTAAAATTAATATTTATAGTTGAATATATAAATTATATAACCCCACATTAAATTTATTTAGCAAATCAATACATGTTTAGGATATTTTTATTTTTACTTTAAATAAAAAGTTATTAATGTAATTATCTTACCTAAGTGGCTTTAAAAAGCCAAAAGTTTCACCCAAAGATTTTATTGGTAGGCCATGACTCATCCAATAATGTTAGATAAAGTTTTAAAGTAAATTTATATTATTATAATAGTATTTTTACCTTGATTTACCCGATTTACTTTTAACCGTGGTAAATGAAAATCAAAATGCAGTATTCACCAAAAATTATTTTAATCCAATTGAACAAAATTTTAATTACTTATGATAACCAAATATATTGGATTTTTTAAATTCAATTCAAAAAATGGTAAAATTTCATTTAAATGAAAATGTCAGTTTTTAACTACTACGCAGTATTTTTCACTATTCATAAAAAATTGAAGGATTTCATAAAAATATCAAAAATTCTCCCTAAGATAAATTTGATATTCCAAATAAAAAATGATATCTATTTTTTAAAATTCAAAACATAGAAGTTTCATTAATTGAATTAAAATTAATTCTCATTGTCAATACCAGAAAGAGTGTTTTTAATAAATAATAACCATCAAAAGATTGGTATTTGTTTATGTCCAATTTCAAGGTGAAATTACTTCCAATGACCAAAACTGGATTAAATTTTAAAAATATAATCTAATTACCCTTCAAAAACAATTAAAAAGTTAATATAACCATATAAATAAATTATATTAAAAGGAAGTTTTGAATTAAAATGTAGTTTTTATAACTATTCATTAAAAATTAACTTTATCAGAAATATGCCAAAATTTCACCCAAAGTAAATTTTTATGCCCCGCTTCTAAAGAAGAAGTTTATTTTTTCAAATAAAACATATAAAAGTAACAAAAACTATATTTAAAAATTGTTCTCTATCAAAAAGCAATAAATCGACCTTTTAAAGAATATTAGAGTATTTATGCAAACAATTGGATTCATTCAAATTTTAAGCCACTAAATTTCAATATAAAAATGTAAAGACATTTAAAAAACATATTTAATCATATTATTGTTAGTTCTGTTCATTACCACCAATACAACGTCTATGCGTTAACTACCAATTAATATAATAATATTATATTATTATTTTTCAGTATAACTCAACATTGTGTGGAACGTAAGATTTCGTGAAACCTATTGTTTTGTAATGGGTATTCCATCGAGAATATCATAAAATTTAAAGTAAAATTAATATTTAATTCAAAAATATTAATAAATAATAAAATGTCTTACTCTTTATTTACCTGGGATGTTACATCATATGTTTGGGATAAGTAATTCACATATATAAATTAATTATTGAAAATCATGTTAGTGATATAGAAAATGAACCACACTATTAAGGTACTACACATTGAAGAAATTCACGATCTATATTATTCTATTGTATGTTTGAAGATTCTTTGTTTTGTTGTTGCTTTTAAATTAATGATATATGGGAAAAGTGGATCGGTTTAGAAACATTCTCTCTTAAAGACTATTATTTATGAAGAAGAAGATCAATATAATATAAATTTAGTTCTTTTTTAGTTTTGAGGTTCAACTAGTTTCAATAAATCAATCAATTATGACTTATTTGAGTTTTAACTGCTCGTACTCAGTTGTGGTGGAGTATCACCTTCTCTATCTAAGTTGTGGATAATTGGTTCTATGTTATAGAACTATAAGGATTTTATTTAGTTTTGTTAAGGTGGTAACTACATTCAATCAATTGTGTATTCATGGTCTTGCGATAATAGGACTATTCTAGTGGAATTTACCAGCCTCATAGAGAGAGTGATTGGTAGAGTGGAAAAGGGGATATTTTTGCCCTGAACTACTATAAAAAGTTCTATTATTTATTTTTATTTATCAGATATATATTTTCACACAGAATAATATAACTATATATTCACATAAATTAAAGAGAGTATCAAAATCTAGAATTGTGTAAGATTTTTTAAAAATACACAATTCACCCCATCTTGTTTATTACTTGGTATATTCTGACATAACACACTATTCACATTTATATCATTCTCTTGCTAAAGTGAACCACATAGATAATATAACAAGATTCATTCATCACCATATTATATTCCGTAATAAAGGATTGTGTAATACATACATTTATGTCCCAAATCAATGAATTATATGTGTATAATGGTGAATACCCTTGATAGGAAGTGGGTATGGAATTTACTACCTAATTGTTTTGGCATGGAAAATCACGGTGAAATATCAGTAGTATAACAACATTACATAAAAATTAATAAAATGAGTTTATGAGATAAAAAGGCTACTCTAATAATTTGGATAAAAATGTATAGTAATAGGGACATTAAAAAGAACATATCCCAACAATAGTAATTCTAAATAGGAGGCATATATAGTGACGGAACATGAATAAAGAGGATAAAGAAAAGTTCTTTACCCTGATAGTGTGACTTTAAATGCTTTGAAGGGGATTGTTGACAATTTGGGAGAAACTTGGGAGTAATATAGAGAGGGTAGGGAAGAGTAAAGACATGTTTCAAGGATTTTTAGTGAAGATAAATTGGAGCGTAGGTGGGTTTATACTGGAAATGAGTGGGGAGTTCATTAATATTTCCCAAAATTAGTTATTGGAAATTATTTAATACAATAAAAAACCGATAATCCTTCACATGCGTTTTACCATGGTTTCTACAAAATTTTAGAGCATTTAATTGTTTTCGATGTACAAGGGATGATCATAGTAAAATAATACCCTTGGTGATGTGGAGGTGAGTCATACTCCGAACGAAATTATATTAAAAACAAAAAATATATTAATGGTTTTGGAGGTTTCCTAATGGATTTATAAAATAAATAAAATAAAAATAATATCAGATTATTTTATAGCTAAAACATTTAATTGGTCTTAAATACTATTTATATTATTTATTACATCACTTTTGGGTTACTATGTTGTCATAATACACATGATATATTTATACTTTATTTAATTTTAACCCAAAAATTTGACTGTCTTAGAAAATTATGAAATATTAAGAACTGGATAATAAAAAATATCTTATTCCAAAAATAGTTTTCATTTTATAAAAATATTTTTTAAAATAATTTTTTCGACTTGTAAATTAATATTCAACATTTATTGAGAAATGATAGGTTTTGTGGAAATATCAGTTTTCAAACCATTATAGAAAATTATATTTGAATTCATAAATTTTTCATTATCATTTATATTTAAAAACAATTATTTAATAATGATATTTTTTAAAATATCATTTATCCGAAAAATCCATTAATTGTTGAAAATAAAACACATAATTTAATTTGAAAATTACCCGAAAATACATTTTTTTATTGAATTAAAGTCGTAATAATTTATAATGTAAAAATAATTAAATAAAAATATATTAATTATTATATAAAACATAAATATTAATTTTATTTGGGTCTTGATACATACCCCTTTAATGAACTAAAAAATTCCCTAATGGTAAGGTGCATGACTATGAGACTTTCATGGGGTGATTTGACTAACATGGTTTGGGTCTTGATGTTGATGAACTTAAACGTCTCACCTAAATAGTATCAGTCATGTATAATTTACTGGATCTCAGATTGAGATCGGTAATGGTCAAAGTCTACTGATGTTATCTCTATCAGAAGACTCGACAAATGGTCTTCATAGGGTATGATCCTACTGGCTGAGGCCATCACTTCCTTTGATTGTGTGAATATGATTTTTTAAAACCATATATTTATTTTAGTCATGTGGTCACTGTTCAATGACTATATTATCATCGTTAATGTTGATTAATATTATTTTATGTCTGATAAGATATAATAAAACCAAATAAGTGCATGTATTTTCTATAACCATATTACATAATATGAAATTTAATTATATTTTAATGGGTATTTTATTTTTAAAAGGTCAGGTCATTATAATCGTCCCCATTTAGATATTTCACCCTCAAAATTTCCTTTTCACACACTAATACAAATGAGGGTAACTTTGTTTCATCACCTCCCCCGGTTCCCATGCCACTTCTTCAAATGTGTGCTTTCTCCCCAACACTTTGGCCAAGTGCATTGTATTATTTCTTAGAACTTTTTCCCTATGTTCTATGATCATATTCAACTTCTCTTCATAGGAAAGGTAATTCTCCAATGGTACCACCTTTGGATTGAATACATGTGAGGGGTATGGTATGTACTTCTTCAAGAGGTATACATGGATTGCATCATGTACTTGATATAAGTTAGTTTCATGTGATAGTCGGTAATCCACAATTCTGATGTGATTAAGGTTCTCAAAGGGACATATGTATCTTGGACTAAGCTTTTCCTTCTTCCAAAATCTCATTAATTTCATCCATGATGATATGATGAGGAATACCAGGTCTCTAAAGTCAAACTCTATCTGTCATAAAACATTGCCATCATATGTTATTTCTCAACTCTAAGAAGACCTAATGTGATTCTGAATGGTCTTAACATTTTCTAGCATTTCTCTGACCATTTCAGGACTCAATAGTTTTCATTCCCCAACTTCATCCCTACTTAGAGGTGTTCTACATCTCTTCCCATAAATGGATTCATAGGGATCCACTTGGATCATTTATTGGAAATTGTTATTTTATGAGAACTCGTTAAGAGGAAGATTTTGGTACCATCTTCATTTGATGTCAATTTGGAACACACTCAACATGTACTTGAGTGTTTGGATAGTCTGCTAGGACTAGCCATCAATTTGAGGGTGATAACTCATGATGAAGTTCAAATCAGTATTTAGAGCATGCTGGAGGCTCTTCCATAACGTAGATGTAAATCTTGGATCTCAATCGGATACAATCGATCATGGTTTTCCATGAAACCTCACCATTTCAGTAATGTATATCCGTTCATGTTTATTAGGTGTGAAGTCCAATCAAATCACAATAAAGTGTGTATTTATTTTAAGATGATCCACTATAACCCATATTTTAATATTCCGTCTGGATGTATTTGGAAGACTAGGGAAAAAGTTCATGGTGATGTTTTCCCATTTCTATGTAGGTACTGGTAATGGTTGCATCATTAACTTGGATTTCTTCCCTTCCACTTTAATGTTATAACATACATTAAATATTGATGTATATTCCCTGATACCCTTTTTCATACTCTCCCATAAATAATTCTATCGATGATCTCAATACATCTTTGTTCTTTAAATATGGATAGAGAAGGTATAACTATGTGAATCATCCAACAACTCATTATTTAAATAAATATCTGATGGTAAACATTGTTGTGACCCAAATCTTACAACTCTTCATCCATTAACATTGAACTCTGCGCATTTACATTTTCTTATAGTTTCCAATTTATTTCAAATTACCACATCATCTCTTTGTGCATCCATTATTTTCATTAGAAGGGAAGGTTAAGCAAAAATTTGTGAAAGGATTGGTGATGTTCCTTCATTTACAAGTCTTATTTTCATTCTGTCTAAATAGAAGAAGATTAGATCCCAATAAATTATCATCAATGATAGAATTGCTGGATCCTTTACACTTATAGAGTTTTCCACTTTATTGGCTATCCCTAGATGGTAGTGGATTGAGAATTCATAGTAATTGATCAGATCCAACCATCGTTGATGGCACATATTATGATATTTCTATGTGAATATATATTTAAGGATTTTTTCGATATGTATATATTTAACAATTCACCATAAGGAGATAATGTCGCCAAATTTTCAATTTGAATATCACTACATATAACTCTTGATCATGAATTTGGAGGTTCTGTTCATGAACTTTCCACTGCCTTAAAGTATAGGGTATCACATTGTCCTTCTTCATTTTCACATAACCCAAGCCCTTCTTTGAAACATCGCTGAATACCAAAAAATGATCTACACTTATGGGTAATGTGTGTATAGGTGCAGTGATAAGCCTCTTTTTTTAACTCCTTGAAGCACTCTTCACATTCATCATTCCAAGAAAACATGACTCCCTTCTTATTTCTCTTGGTTTGAGGGATTGATGATTATGAAAATTTTCTCACAAATGAACGATAGTGCCCAACTAATCCAAGGATACTATGGATATCTATCACAAATATAGGACTCAACCATACTTCGATTTCTTCTATAATTAACAGGTATACATATTACTCATTACATGGGATAATATTCCCCAATAATGATACTTCATTCAACCAGAACTCACATTTTTTGTACTTGGCATAAGGATTCTCTTTCATAAGGTCTTTATCATAGTGCATAGATGCTCCTCATACACCTCATTACTTTTAAAGTATAATAGAATATCATCTATAAAGACTAAAACAAATTTTTTAATGTAATCCCTAAAGACTATATTCATTGAGTCAATGAATATTGTTGGACAGTTAGTGTAACACCATGATATTTGTTTGAGATAGATTTTATTTATTTATTTATTTATTTATGTTTTTTTAATTCATTGTTGAATTGTGTTGTATGATACTCCTTGATAATCCTGTTCTACAAACAACACTGGATTAGCTTGTGATATATGCAACACTATGTCTATCTTTCGTTAAAAACAATTTCTAGTTCTATAGATAGAGTTTGTTACACACAAGATCGAGTTTAAGAGAAAAACTATTTATTATTATGTCACCATATAGTATAGGAATTATAATGGTGGTTATGAAAAATAATAAATTAATTATGAATTTTTTTACTCATGAATATATATTTATTTCAATCATGCTAAATTAATTATTAATGAAAATAAAAACCTTTTTAAATAAATAGAAATGAATTTTTGAAAGAATATTTTAATGAAAATAAAGGAGTTTATAAAATAAATAAATTCCTCTAGATGGATATCTTTAATGAAATAAATATCTGATATATATTCAATCTAATTTTTAAAATTCATCTTATATTTTTTCTAGACATGATATAAAAACAAATTCTATTTTTTGAATAAAAAAAGTATTTTCCAAAAAAATGTATTTTTCCTACCTTTTGATGGAACATAAATTTTAAATGATGTTCTTAACATGTTTTTATATTATATTTGAAAAAATAAACTTCATAATTGGAATAAGGGTATAAAAATATATTTGGGATGAAATTTTCATATTTTTCTGGTAAGTTTAAAAGTTATGATGAATAGTAATATATACTAAATTTTATTTGAAAACAAATATTCTCATACAAATTATTGATATGGTTAAGTTATATTATAGAAATTTAAAAGTATAAATAGATTATATTTTTATCAGTTAATATCATCTAGGTCATTGGCATTAATTTTACTTTGAACTCAGATGTAAAAACATTTCAATCTTTTCCAATGTTTTAAATTTTAAAAAACATTTTCTCATTTCGACAATAAGATTTATTTAAAAATAAATACTAAACATTTTATGTTTTTAATTTTTAAAATCTGATTACACATTTTTAATTAGTGGGTCTAAATTATGTAAATGGATTTGTTTTATTTCCGTGCATTATGAATAATAACTTCGGTAATTTTAATTATTACTATAAATGGGTAAATCCGGTAATTAAGGGTAAATAAAATATGATAAACTTACCCTAAAACTTTTAAAACTATCATTGGATGAGTTTTTTTCAAGCTAAATCATCCTTGGGTCGAAATGGTATCCTTGGGAAGCCACTTGGATGAAATTTAGACATTTATTTTATTTTATTTAAAGAAAAGTTAAATATGTATTACTCAAAGATTAATAACTATATCACTTTTAATATGAGGCTATAAAGAATTAAAATTCTATTATAAATAAAAATTTTAAATATGAATTTTTTTAATTATAAAGGTAATTTATTTTTAATTTTTAGTAAATAGATAATTTCATTAAAGTATTATACATTGATGATGTAAAAATTATTTAATTGATGAAAAATCAATAAAATATTATTTATTAAAAATATAATAACCATTAAAAGACTAAAACACTTGAATAAATCTTATTGGTCAATTATATCTTGACCATAATCATCCATGTGTAGAGTTATTGACCATTTTGAGCCATACTGAAAATATTATGACACTTATAATATTTTATTTAAAGTGAGGTTAAAGTTTTCACATTCATGTTTTAATACATATAACATTTTTAATGTTGCAATTTTTATAGTAAATATTAATATATAAGTATTATTATGAAATATAAATAACTAATATTCATTATGATAATTTATTTGTAAATTTTACCCAAAAATAAGTACATTAAATAATTACCCAAAACTGATGTTTTAATTATTTTATTAATAAAAATATCAAATTAGTGTTACTAAAAATAATACAATAAATATAATTTCAGACAATTAATATATCCAAATATGCTTATTAATGAACTAAACCCCTTAGGGATATAATAAAATATCTTTTTCAATGATAAAAAATATTCTTGATATTTTTAAAAATCAATAAATTAAAGAGTGTGAAAATTGACATGATTGATTGTTTATCAAAATAATGAATTATTAAATTATTTAAAATCATAAAACATTTTAAAGAATATTGAATAATTTTTATATGGTGGGTTTTGTTTTAAATTATTCAATTATGGTCTAATTAACATCGAATATGTTAATAGTGAACACTTTTAATTTTGAAATATTTGTTACCTTTGTTAAAAATTAAATAGAATAACATAGTGTTAATTAAAAGGAGAATATATAATTTTATGAAAAAAATGTCTAGTTCTTTTTAGTTGATGAGATTACAACCTTATATAATCTAATCATCCTGACTAATAATTTTTTTATTTTAATGGATGGATTTTTATGTTATTATAAATTTATATTTTTGGAGATTCAAAATGTGACCCTCACCTAATTATAAAAGGGCACATCCTCCCTCACAAATTCACTACCCTTTGAGAATTAAAGCTCATAAATCCCCTTTCCTTTTCCCTTATAAACTTCATTAGTTACATTCTATAGGTTCTGGTCTTCTCAAAAGAACAACTCTAGTGCCTTAAGAGTAGATCTAGAGTAATCTCATTGAAGAAGAGGTAATATGCTCTACCGATTATTTCAAAATTATTTCTTATTTTACTTCATCTTCATGAGTTTTATCCATTATAAAGTAATAAGTACAGTATAAAATATAATATGAGATGTTATTATGATTATTTAACAACCATATTAAACATTCTATCTATCATATGAATAATGAAATCACCATGTGCACGTACGCATGACTTATTGTCTCTATATCGTGGTGTAATATGTTTTTCACCACTACCTTACATGGATGGGTATAATAATGGAACTAATTACTATATATTATTATTATGAAAAGAGTTTGATTCTAGAACAATATATATTTATATATATACTATCCACTTACACACCATTCTATAAGTAAATGAATGCTATTATCGCACGAGCGTACATACGGCCTACCATCTCCATGATGTCATTCGATTCATTATATATGATATTCATTTAAGAATGATTATATAAATGTTTATAATGAATAAATATTATATATATTTTATTAATACATTTTTTAAATGATATAGTTATAACCTAATAATAGGAACATCAACTTATCTGATGAAACACGCGTAAGAAAATAAAGTAGTTAATACATGATGGATAAGTAATAATGTTATTTGCAAATGGGTAATAATATTATCACTTATGATATAATAAAAAAAGAAAATTATTATGTAACAAGTTAATTAAATTATTTAAACTAATATGTAAGAGTTTTGGACATGTATAAAGGAACCTAGACCTAAGGTAATGGATAATTTCAAAATCTCATTATTAACGGAGATTGTTTTTATATAATTATTTATTGGGGAATATTTATCATCCATTTAATTATTTCAAAATATATATTCCAACATATTATTTCTATTCCAATACAATTTTATAAATTCAATTCTACCCTTTTCTTAATTTTTATTAAATGGAATGAAAGGAAAGGTTTTTCATTTTCAATACAAGGTACTTTTGACTTAACTGATAAAATTACAATAAGAATGTTTTCTTCTAACTTATATGACATGAATAGATTTTTACATTTTCAGAAGGCCTAATTTCCATGAAGAATCTTTTAAATTATTTATTGGTTATATTTAAAGACATTATTTTATATTAAAATGGAATGTCATTTTAAGAAAATAATACATTTTCAAAGTAGAAAGGATATTTTCCGCAAGAATTATTTTAAAGTGTTCTATCAAAAATATTTTCCCTCTAATAAGGAATTATTTAATAGGTTTATATTTTATGTATTTTATCCCTATTATTGTTTGAATATGTTTATTATATTTATGAAATCCATTTGTTTTACATGGATTATATTATGATAGAATAATATTTAAGGAAACCCATTGTATTCATTGGGTTATGATGTGATGAATGATTTATGTTTTTGGAGAATATATAAGAATTATTTCATTACGAGATGGGTGAGACCTATATATACCACCAAATCATTGGTTAAAAATGGATAAATCCTGTGGTATATATTTTATAAGTGAACCTGATTTCATGTTCACAATTCTATGTGTGGCCATGACTTTCATGTCCACAATTTTAGGTATGGACCAACTTTTTCATGTCCATATGTTTAAGAAATGGTCTGATTTCATAACCTTATTTTAATGATTGAAACTATTAATATTTATACATGTTCTTGTAGTTACATGTTTATGTGTATTTCACAATTTCATGTATTATGTTAATGTTATGATATCATTTATTATGTTATTTGATTCTGTTATGATGCATGTCTTATAAAATATTGAAAAGTTTTTCCATGATTTGTAATATGTAGGATATAATCATCTATTTTAATGATCATGTTATTATACTCTTATTATCATGATATGCCTATATATTTCCTGTTTATACCCTTACTGAGCATATGAGAACACCTCTTTATATGTTTTATTTTCCATAGTTTATAAAAAAAGTATTTAGGTAGGGTACTAAAGGGGAATATATTTATGGGATATGTTGAAGATATTTTACCAAATTAGAAGAATTTGTTCCAAGTTTCCAATGTCACTAAACTAATATGTACTTTGGGAATATATTTTAATAATGTATTAATATTACTAAAATGTGATGTAATACTCATGTATGTCAATCTTGGGTCGTTAGAGTTAGTATCAGAGCGAAGATTTAGTTAACCTTTAGAAATTTGAATTCAAAACTATAGTGAGATACCTAGAGATTTTTAGAAGGATGTGTCTAGGGATGTCTTGAAGGATACGTCTATGTATAAACTACTATACTATAATTTATTGTTGATCATGGACCACTTATGATTAAACCTAATTTGTTTTCTTTGATTATGTGGTTTTCCAGTATGATTCATGTTGTTCAAACTATTATTTTTAGTTTTAGTCAATGGATGAAACCCAAAGGAACCATATTAATGAGGAATGAAATTGGAAATTAAATGATTGTACTTATGAACAACCAAATTTTATGTGAGATTCAATGAAAAATTATATCGATGTACTGAATGAATTTAAAAATCATTCCAGACATCCAAATGAGAATAGGAGGGAACAACTTTATATTGAGTCCTTCATGATGAAATGTCGTCATTAAATTACTGGGTCTTATGATCCACTAATTTCTAAATAATGGATCTGTACCACAGAAAATATATTTTCCATCCTTTAGTGTTATAAAGATGAAAGGTCATGTTGGTTGTTTATCGCCTGGAATGTCAACCTGATCAGTAGTAGTCTTTTATTAATAACATGAGGGATCAAGAATAAATTCAATATATGGAATCGAAATATTTTAAAGGAATATATTTTAGTATGTAATTCCCTCGTATTCTATGAACAAATAAAGGGAAGTAATTCCTTGAGATTTATAAAAATTAGAATGAATCTATTGGTATATATGAGGAAAATTTTATAATACATGCCGGGTACTATTCTTGGTTAATCATCAACCCTGAAAGAAAAACTAACTGATTCTTTGGGGTCATAAAATAGTGTCTCTAAAAGCTCTTATCCATAAAAGACTTCTCAAGCTATTAAGAAGTCATTCATTGTGAACTAAAAGTGTTAATGAAAGTTGGTATCTCTCAATGTTATAGATATAAGAAAAGGAAGATGGAACTTAATAAAAACTCTAGTGGTTTTCCATAAAGAGAGAAGGAGAAATCTCAATATTCCACTTGTGAAAAATGAATAAAAGATAACTCATAGTAATTCATGAAAGGAAAAAAAAGATTATTCAAGTGTGGGAAGCCTTTCCATTGAGAGAAAGAGTGTCCGAGTGATGTCAAGAGTTCATTAAATATAGTGAAATATCATGAAGATTCACCAGCCAAAGTTCAACACTACAAGTGATAGTAAATGTGAAATTTTTCTAAACAATTCGTTAACCCATTGGTTATTGATGATGATAGATGTTAGTTTACTCTTAAGGCCAACAAAAAAGTAAAATCACATTTGATCACTATTGGTGATGTAGATTACGACAAAAAAGTGGTAGAATGATTGAGTTTTTATTTAATGGGATTTCTGAATAATGTTTTAGAATCACTTTTATGGAATTATGGAATAATTGTTTCACTATGGTTTTTCCATATATATTTAAATGTATATGTGGAATAGTATTGATTACCATGAAAAGAGATTCAGATATTTTTTGAGAGCATGTGATTAATGGAAGGACAATCCTTTATATGTACATAATGATGGGATAAATAAATAAAGAGATTTTTTATTTTATTAACGAACTTGAGACTAATATGATGACATTATGGATTGAGTTAGAATTTTTGTATTTATGGTATATGGAAAGAAAACGAATGATTATGGAATTCAAATTTTTTTAATGTGAACAAAAAGTAATACAATATGAGATATGTGAGATAAATTTTAAGATGATTTAGTTCACGTATTTATATTGTTCTGGATTTTTAGTTTTTAGAAGGATGGTATGGTTGAGAATTTATGGAATGTTTAAGTTTATATTTTTATGATGTTTTTTAGAATAATGTTTTATCTCATTATAGGTGGACATATTAATATTTTACAACATGTGACAACATTTTGTTGTGACAACAACAGATGGAATGACCAGTCATACTATTTATGGATCTCAAGATTTGATAAATCTTAGGGAATGAAAAATTCTCCTTCATTTATTCAAATAAATAATGATGTGGAAATTGATCAAGGAATAATTAAAGGATGATATTATACTTAATCAAGTAAGTATTTAATCTCATTATTCTACTCTATGGATAGTATCTTGATACCAAAAATGTTATCCTAGTACCTTCATTACCAATGAATCAGATGGACCCTTATATTTTTGCAGATGTATAGATTTTGATTATTAACTTTCCCTTAATGATGTTATGTATCACTCTACAGAAGAACTTGATTGTTCGATTTCTCTTATATATCAATGTTTTCACTATCTTCCCTTATTCTTCTATGTGAAATCCCTATTATAAGTGACTTTGGGTAACCATTATGTTTCTCAATTTTTTTAAAAGGATGTTTTATTATTCATTTTTTCTGATGTAGGTTTCTATGAATGAAACTTTCAAGTATAAATCCTTTTATTACCTAAATGAATTTCGAGGGAGAAATTGATTTTAATGGGGGTCTAATGTAACACTCCAATATTGTTATGAGATAGATTTATTTTATTTATTTATTTATTTATTTATTTATTTAATTATTTATGTTATTTTAAACTCAATGATATCTTGTGTTGTACGCTATACCAAGATAACCTTGCACTACATGAAAAAACAACTTATATTTCATTATATGAAACACTATGCTTGTCTTGTGTTGCACACAATTTCAAATAATTTTGATAGATTTTATTTCATACAAGATCATGTTTAAGCGAACATCTAAATATTATTATGTTAACTTATAACCTAGCCCTTATAATGGGGCATATAAACAATATTAAGTGAATTATACAAATATTCTTTACAAATGATTATATAATTAATTCTTTGTGTAGAAATAAATTATAAATGAATATGAAACCATTTTTAAATAAATAGAAATGTTTTTTGAAAAAATATTTCAATTAAAATAATTGAGTTTATAAAATAATCAAATCCCTATTTATGGATTTTATTAATGAAATATATATTTAATAAATATTAAATATCATTTTTAAAATTAATATTATATGTTTTCTATACATTATATAAAAAAACAATTTTTTAAATAAAAGAAGTAATTTTAAAAAAAATGTAGTTTTTCCATCTTTTGGTAGAGAATCAATTTTAAATAAAGTTATTACCATTTTTTATATTATAATTGACAAAATGAAAAACATATTTGTAATAGGGGTATAAAAATTTAATTTGTATAAATGTTTGATATTTTTCAGATAAGTTTCATATTTTGATGAATTCTACAAATATACGAAATTTTAATTGAAAATAAATTTTCTCTTCGAAATAATTAATATGGATAAATTATATTATTTAATGGCTTTAAAGTACAAATAGATTATTTTTTTCATTTAATAACTTTCAGGTCATTATCATTAATTTTAAACTGAATTCAGATGCAAAAACATTTATATCTTCTGTAATGTTTTAACTTTTAAAACTAGTTTTCTCATTTCAACAATGAGATTTATTTAAAATTAATTACTGAAAAATATATGTTTTGAATTTTGAAAAATTTATTCCAAATTTTTAATCATTAGGTGAAATTTTTTTTAATATCGTTCTTTTATTTTTAAGCATTGTGAATAATAACTTCCGTAATTTTTATTAATACGAAAAAAGGGTAAATCAGGGAAATAAGTGTAAACATAATATGATAAAATTACCCTAACACTTGTCCTAATCTCATTGGATGATTTTTGTCGATCTATATAATCCTTGTGTCTAAATAGTTTCATTTGGAAGCCACTTGGATGTGTTAGGACATTTAATTTAATTTATTTAATGAAAAGTTAAATACGTCTTACTCAAATCTTAATAGATGTATAATTTTTATTGTAATGTTTCATTAAAGATAAATTCGACCATAAATACTCATTTTGATTCTATTTTTGTTTATTTATCATGTTAATTTATTTTTAATTTTTAGGTAATAAATAATTACTGTAAAGACTTATACATTCATGAAGAAAAAATTATTTAATTGATGAAAAATAAATATAATAATTTTTATTAAAATTATAATGACCATTAAAAGACTAAAACACTTGACCAAATCTTATTGGTAGAGTATATCTCGACTATAATAATCCATGAGTTGAGTTATGGACCATGTTGAGCCATATGGAAAAGATGATGATAGTTATAATATTTTATTTAAAGTGATGTTAAAGTTGACACATTCATGTTTTAGAACATGTAAATTTTTTATGTAAGATTTTTCAGAATACATATTCAAATATATGTTTTATTATGATATCTGGAATACTATTCTTTGTTATTGTATTTTATTTTTAATTCTTATCCTTGAAATAAATATATTAAATAATTACACAACACTGGTGTAGTAATTATTTTATTAATGAAAATTTAAAATGATAATATTAAAAATACTAAAATAAATATAACTTAGGAAAACTAATATACCAAATAATTTTATAGAATAACTTTATCCCTTAGGGGTATAATAAAATATTGGTTTCAAAGATAAAAACTTATCTTGATATTTTTTAAAATCAATAAATTGAATAGTGTAAAAATTGACACTATGGATTATTTACCAAAATAATGTATTATTAAATTATTTAAAAATCATTAATTTTTTAAAATATAATAATTATGATATAGTTAAAAGTTTATAAATTATTTATTTATGGTCTAATTTACATCGAATAAGTAAATAGTGCACCCATTTTATATTGAAAAATTTGTTACGTTAGTTAAAAATTAAATAGAATAACTAAGTGCTAATTAATAGGATAAGAAATAAATTGTTAGAAAAACTTTTCTAAAAATTATTGGTAGATTATATTACAACCTTATCTCATATCATCATAAAAAATAACAGATTTTGGAGGTTTTGGGATGAGTTTTTATTTTATTATAAATTAATATATTTGGATATTTCAAATGTGCCCCTTATCTCAATTATAAAAGGTAACATCCTCCCTAAACAATTCACTTCACTTTGAGATTTCAAGCTCTAAAATACCTTCATCATTTACATTAAAAAATTCCTTAGTAATATTCTAGAGGTTCTAATCTTCTCAAAAGACCTACTCTAATTCCTTTAAGAGGAGATCTAGAGGAAGCTCGTTGAAGAAGAGATAATATCCTCTAACGATTCATTCAAAAAATATTCTTCTTTTACATACTCTTCATGAGTTGTATCCATTCTAATAAAATAACTCCAGTATAACCTATATTTTTAGATATTATTAGTATTATTCATCAACCATATTACATATTTTATCGATCCTAATAAAAATTAAATCACCACACATGTGTATGTACAACTTATCATCTCCATAACATGGTGTAATATGTTTTCAACCCCTTACATGTATGGGTATAATGATAGAAATAATAACTATATATTATTATTATAAAATTATTTTTAATCTAGAAAAATATATATATACTATATAATTCGATACCATTCCATAATTAAGGGAATGATATTTTTTCTCGTGCGTATGTACGACCTACAATTTTAACCCTTGGGTTATGATGTGATTAATGATTTATGTTTTTGTGAAACATATAAGAATAATTTCATTATAAGATGGGTGCGGCCTATATCTTTCTCCAATGCATTATGTAAATATGGATAACTCATGAGGTATATATGTTATGCGTGAACCTGATTTCATGTTTATAATTCTATGTGTGGACCTAGATTTCATGTCCATAATTTTATGCATGGACCTGGTTTTTCATATCAATATATTTAAGAAAGGGCCTAATTTCATGTATTTAAATTAATTAGTGAAACTGTTACTATTTATACATGTTAAAAAAGCTACCATTTTTTGTTTATTCCACAATTTCAGTTCTTATGTTAATGTTATGATCTTATGTATTATGTTCTTTAATTCCCATCTGATTCATGACTTATGAACTCTAAAAAATTTATTCCATGATTTCTGATATGCAGGGTATAATATTTTGTCTTCACGATCATGTTCTCATACCCTTATTGCCATTATATTCCTATATATTTCCTTTTTATACCCTTGTTGAGAATCTGAGGTCACCTATTTATATGTTTTCTTTTTCTCAGCTTATAATGAATGGTTTTAGTAGGGGTTATAAAGGCGGAGATATTTATGGAAGATTTTGAAGATCTTTCACAAAATTTAATGAATACGTTCCATGTTTTTGAAGAAACTAAACTAATATGATCATCAGGAACTTATTTTTATTATGTATTAAGAATTATAAAAATTAATTTAAAATTAATGTACATCAATATTGGTTCGTTAGAATTAGTGAGTCTGAAAGGAATCACCATGAACTCATAGTGCTTATACACTTTATGAAAATAGTCTTGGGGAAATCCTCCTTCTTCACCCTGACATGGTAATACCTGAACTACATATCAACCTTGGAGAATTATTGTGTCAGACATAGCTAATCAAATAATTCATCAATCTATAGTATAAGATATGTTTTCTTTATTATGATCTTGTTGAGCTCATAATAATCAATGAAAAGTCACATTGACCCATAATTTTTCTTGGCGAGGATGACTAGTGCACCCCATGGGAAAGCACATGGGAATATGAACCCTTTATCCTGAATCTCTTATAGTAGTTTCTTTATCTTCTAAAGTTCCAAAAAAATACCATTATATACATTTCATTAACGGCTACATGTACTTAAGTATAAGATCTATTGAAAATTTAACCTCTTGGATTGGAGGAAGACCATAAAATGCTTCGAGGAACACATCAATATATTACATCACAATGGGAATGTATTTAAAAATGATTATTTCATTAGAATAAATCATTGGAGCTATATATAATTTCTCATAGGTAAGAAATATCTATGTTTGATATATTAGAAATAAATAATATTCATCCACCTTCTTGCACTTATATAGAATTGGATGATGATTAGCGATATGAAGATTGATTTCCTTCTCATGGAAATTTATGTTAGATCTAGATAGGGATAGCCAATACATACCCAAAATTGAATCGAATTCTACCAAAGGGTGTATGATATGGTTTTCTAGTAAATAAATCCCCCAAATTTTGATAGAGGAGGATTTATATACTTGGGATACTATAATTTCCACATTTACAATTTTCACTAAAGCTCTAATTCCATGATTTGTGGTAGTGTTTAAATAGTTCTACTGGGCTTCCATGGTATTATGGAATGAATAGAACTAGAATAAAAATTTATATTCACTATCCATGAATTAATTACTAGAATAACTTTCACCACATTGTTATTGGGATCCCCCTCAACATTCATGATGTAAAAAGCTCCCCTTTTTTCCTTGGAGGTTATTGGTTGTATCCAAAAACCCTTGGCTTAGTGCATTGGTTTTCAATGTTCCCTAGTTACTTGATGTTGAAGTAATTAACAACTCACAAATGGTTGTCTAGGTAATTCCTTTCCTCCTTCAAATTATTAGGTTCCCCCTTCCAAAACCATTATCTATGTGTTCTTCTTTCCCACACCTAAATCATTTCTCATCCTCTTAGGAAATTTCTTGGGTGATTCTTTCCGCACCTTTGACAAGTTGGATGTTGAAATTTCTAAGAACCACCATATATATCCATCGAAATTCTAGAATTGAACTTCACATTATTCTTCTTATCCCCATAAAACCCTTTAGATTCTTCAATCACAATTTTGATTGTGAGAGCATGTCAGAAAATTTCTTTATAGCTATCAAATTATTAGATCACCAGGGATTTTAATATACAAGGTTTTATCCCAACAGTGTAGCGTTAAAACTTGAATTTAGGGGTAACAAAAAATTCCGAGGTGTATCCCGTAGGACATGTTAAGATGAAATCATAATACACGATTTTTTTTCCATATATTTTCATGAGTGAAAGTAAATACCTTTGAATTTTATGTCAAATAGTGCAAGGAAAATATTTATCAAAATTTTTTTTTGGAATAACTTCCACCCCATCTATCTGAACTCTTCCTTAGTCTTCGTATTGTTGATCAATTTCCACCATTTATCCACTTATCCCTCCATATAATAAACAACCAGTATAACCTTCTCTTGTTAGAAACATTAAAGAATAGAGAAGATCATCTCACTGGAGTTTATCCATAGTTCCATGATTAAGGGATTTGATGATCCATTGAAAGTCAGAGGATTTTTTCATATAATGGTCACAATAGAAACATGTTCGCTCTTAAGGATATTTTGGTACTCTTACTATTCCATGTATCTATTCAGAACCTGATTCAACTGAGACTATATCTTCATAAAGTTCGTAATTCCCACTTTCATCAACTTGAGAATCTCATTGGGGAAGTCATCACATTTTCCATCACATTTGTTGTTTACCTAATTCCTAATTTTCGTAGCCATTTTATATAATAAAAGGAAATTTAGGTATGAGTTTTTTTAAACTATTAAACACATAAACGGGGAATCTAATGACCTTAAAGGGGTAACCTATAATTTAAATTTATTTCTTAATATATGAATTTCTAGGATTCAATCTATGTTATCAAAGATATATTTCCTCACACATACTATAATGGGAATTTCTGGTTCTTTTAATAATGGTTCCTAATTATATTATTAATTTAAAAAATCATACCCCCTAGAAGTGTCAAACTAGGTGTGCAACATGACCTGTTGTCATGCACCAGTTCCTGGTCAAGTCTATCTAAGCATGATGTTTTCGAGTTTTACCCCTACGTAGAACTATACCAGACCCACATCCACATATAGTATCTATACAAGGATATTTTTTGACAAACCACTTAATATGTACTTTAAAAAATCTAGGGATTTTTTCTTATAATTAGTCTTATCTAAATAGATTTCCCTATATTTTTCTAATCTCATTCCATAAAAATAAATAAAATGTTAAATTTAAACAAACTATAAAAACCCATCTCATTTTTGTACATTAATTCATGGTTTATTACATAATATCACACATAATACAACATGGATTATTGAGAATACTAGTTTCTTTAGGAAATAGGTACATTAAAAACAACTTAAAATAGGAAATACATCATCTTTATTGAAAACATCCCTAAAACGATCACACTTAAAAGTGAATGGGATAACTTGGGGACATACATGTGAATTAGATAAGATATAAATCATAGTAATGGAATAAAAATTAAATAAAATGAAAGGTATAGAACTGTAGATAATAAGAATATAAAAGTGTAATAAAAGGAGTGAGAATCATAGACCTAAACAATGAGGCATGATATAACATGATAACAAAATGGAATCATGGGAAATGTGGACACAACTTAAAACAGTGCATCATAAAAATAGGTCTCGGATAACATCCAAGACATCATGATGGAAAAAGTAACATAAATAAATTAGGTTCACTCTCCATCCCAACACGTTGTCTCATGATACTAAACATTACCCAATGCATTGGAGCTCTATATAATTATAGGTGTACACGTCACATTCATTTCATTCTAATGCCTACATGTGACATATAGATCATATAAAATAGATTCATTTAACATCATATTTTATTCCAAGTTTGAGGATTATAAAATACATACATGTAAGTCCCAAATAAAAAAATTACAAGTGTATAAAGGTGAAAACCCTTTATAGGAAACACGAATGGTATTCACTATAAAAATTATTTGGTATTGAAAATTGTGGTGAATTTTTGGTAGCATAAAGACATTATTAACAATTCAAAAAATTGGTTGATGTGATAGAAAAAGATCTATCATTATTTTTATAGAGAATGGATAGTAATATGGATAGTAAAAAACGTGCCCCAATAATATGAATTGGAAATATACTACATAAGATAGTAAAGAAATATGAAGAAAGTGGAGAACAAAAATATCTCTTACCATGAGAGTGTGACTCCAAATGCTCCGAAAGGGATTATTGAGAGCTTGGGGAACCATTGGAGTTCTATATATAGGTAATGGTAGAGAAAGGGCGTACTATAATGATTTTAAGTTGATAGAAATTTCATCTTGGTTAGGATTATATATGAAATGAGTGGGAATGTCTTTAATATTTCTCAAACTTATGTTTTGTACTCTACATAATAAAATAACCCAAAAAACCTTTACAGGGTTTTTCACATGTTTTAGGAAAAATAAGAGTGTTTTTAATTATAGTATAAGTTCAAGTTCCAAACTTAATAAAACAAAGTCCTTGGTGATGTGGAAGTAAGTCATACTCTTATAGAAATTATTTTAAAACCTTAAAATATATTAATGGTTTTGGAGGATTCATAAGGGATTTATAAAATTAATCAAATAAATATAAAATCATGTAATTTTAAAGATAAAAGTTATATTTGTTCTTGGATACCATTTATATTATTTATTAAATCACCTTTGGGTCATTATTATGGAATAATACACATAGTATATTTATACAGTATTTAATTTTTACCCCAAAATTTGACTATCTCAAAAAATTATAGAAAAATCACCATTTGATAATTTCAATGTTATGATTACCATTTGACCAAAATATGATTCTAAATACGTTTATATTTAATTTCAAAATAAGGATCAACAATTATTGAGAATTTTTGGGGTTGTTTTTGACAATAATAGTTTTCAAACCCCTAAAAAATTACATTAGTCTTCATAAAAATTATCTGACTATTTATATTTAATAAAAACTATTTAATAATAATAGTTTATTAAAATATTATTGTTTCTGATGCTTTCTCCGGGGCGTGTGTATCCATCCGTCAAGGAGGAAGAGGACACGCTGGATGTTACCCCACATTCCCACTTTCCAAAGGTGGGAAACATCTGTCACTTATTCAGTGATGTTTTCTCCTTGATCAAAACAGGATGATGGGATGTCAGTGCCTCCTTCCTTGGATTCCTCCCCAGAACTCATTACCTAGTTTGGGTATCCCTTATAGATTAAGACATTGTTCTTGAAACTCTTCCAAGTCTCATATCTTCAGGGACGCTGGTTAATTACACTACTTTTGTAGGGACATTCAAAGCGGTCCGGTCAGGGCTACAACCTTCAGTCAGGGGAGTAGTCACATTGGACATCACCTGGATGTCTAGATGCTGGAACACTAGATTTTCTGGGTTTCTTTCCCTTATTATAGGGCTTCTCAAGGGGATAGAAAGCCCAAGGAATCCCACATAGAATGTGGGGAATTATATTCCATAAGCATGTCTTTGAGTTTTTCCTCAACTTCCCATGTTTAACACATGGTATGTTGCATGTTTAATTTCTAGAGGAGATGTATTAGACTGATCGGAACACTGACTAGAGTGGATCAGATGGGTTTGACCCATAGGGGGAAAACTGATGTTGGGTTCTAACATGTGGTTAGTTACCCGGTTACCGCTAGGAGCAGTAAAGAGGTGAAATGACATGATCTCGCCGGGATGTGGCAGCCCAGGTAAGAATCGGGATGGATGATGGATAGTTAAGTGAAGTAGATGGAGAATGAAATGGAGTCAACTCGAGGGAGACAGTGATGTTGTTCATGAGTCTTGAAGAGACTTCCTATGTATCCCTATGGAAGGGAATCAATGTTTGTGTAGTTTTGTGAGGTGATGGGACACCTAAGGAGGAAAATCGTATGAGGGGGACCTCGAAGAATTGGAAGCTCCTTGTTGGGGGAATGACCTTCCCAAAACACATAGGCTCAAGGGAAAGACCAGGATTAGACATGGGTGATGGGATTGAACCTCAGGTAGGTTTCCTACGTATCCCCATGGAAGGGAATCAATGTCCACATAGTTCAAGATGGGGGTTTAGAATCAGAGTATGTATAGAGGATAGTGACCTGATGATATACTGAGGCTTACGCGTGGTTAGTGGTCCGAAGTTGGTCTAATGCCATTGGGATGGACCAGAGATATGGGTCCCAATGGAATGAACGACAACAGCTTATCACTGGGTTTGGGTTGACAATGTCTTACCGCTAAATGGGGATCACAATGGATTACCATTGGTTGAGGTTCACAACGGATTACCATTGGGTATGGGATCAAAACACATTACCGCTGCATGAGGTTCACAATGGCTTATCACAGGATGAAGTTTACAACGGCTTACCACTATATGGGGGAATACATTTTACCGCTATATGGGGGATGGTTTAGTGTCATTCGGGATAAAGGGAAATACAGTTAAACATCATGTAGGATGGGGGTGGACTGACATGGAGTGGTCGGGACCAACGGTTGTTGGGCTTGAACCTCAGGGAGGCCTCATACATACCTTTCCTTGGAAAGGATCAATGTCCATGTAGTTTGGAAAGGTTTGTGGTGAACCGACGTGAATATGGTTGGGACCAATAGGTGTTGGTCTTGAATCTTAGGGAGGCATACTACATACCTTGCCTTGGCAAGGATCAAAGTCCATGTAGTTCAGGATAGTGTTTGGTGAACTGGCGTGAAGGTGGTCAGGACCAATAGGTGTTCTAATTGAACCTTAGGGAGGCTTCCTACGTACCTTGCCTTGGCAAGGATCAAAGTCCACGGAGTTTGGAAAGGGTGTCTGGGGATTTCACTCTAGGATTCCCATAGAGGATTTCATGGTCGATGCTTACTCTAATCCCATGTCATTCATGCTCGGTGTGATAAACAAGAGTCAACAAAGACCTAATGATCATGTAATGAATGTTGTGTCCATGGGAAGTGGAGTGGGGCTGACACATAGTTAGCATCCCAAAATAAAAACAGGGGCTTATGTGTGGTTCACATCCCAAAGAGGAAAGAGGGGATTTTGTGTGGTTAGTAGCCCATGGAGATGGATATTGGGACTTACTCCAGGTTGGAGGCCCGGTGGTGACAAAGCCCGAAGGGAGATGGATTTTGCACCGAAGAAAGGAGGGCTCCAATGCCCATCCCCCCTCTCCGTTCTTTGTCCAGGAATAAGATAAGAGGAATAGGGATACTTCCTCCTACAATAAAGGCTAGGGGCTTACACCAATGTGGTTTTCTTCTCCCAATGGGCAAACGTTGCTTCAATAAAAGGGATCTCATTCCATGCGAAGAATTATTTCACTTTCTTGGAGACCAATGGGCATGCATAGAGTATAGGGTGGGGAGTACTGAGTACATCACATGAGGTGAGGTCACAGTTTAACATCATGAGTTGAGGATGATAGTACTTGGCAGTTTAACATCCTCTAGCTCAGACAAAGTGGGTTCTCTCTTCACACCTTGGACTTACATAACTGATACCGTCCACCCATGAGGAAGGGAAGGAATCAGCAATTCCATGGTGAGTGGGTGTTATGGAGTGATCCATTGAGGGATCCTCGTTGGCATAGCTATGTAAAGAAGTAATATTCGTTAGCGTGCATATGCGAAGAAGCATGAGGTGAAGCAACGCAATGTGAAGCACCTTCCAAGGGACTTTGAAATCGCTCCGTGCAAACCGGAATGGCCACACGATAATAGAGCATGTGACACAGGTCTGTTGTGAATAAGAGGGGCTTCGACATGATGAATTACGGTGAGGACAACACATGGAGCACACATGGGGGGGTTGTGTGCAAGAGGATAAGTTGAGTGAAAAATGGAAGGGTTGTGCGCAAGATGGACCAGATGCACGTAAAACATGTTTGATGTAGAGGAAACCTTCACCCAAAATAAAATTCGTCTTCAAAAATTACTTTGGGTAAATGGAAATGAATGAGGATAATTCCAATGAGGGCCCACCTAAAAGTAGGACCCTTGGGGGACCTGTCACACAAGATCCAATACCTGGTGGCCATGTTGTTTTTCTCGTGGTCACGGAAGTGGTGTCTTTCATGTAGCAGAGCATCATTTCATCTTCTGTTACCGTTCCCCAAGGGTGGAGGGTACGCTTCATTTTATATCCGAAGTCCTAGGAGGTTGTGCACAAAGGGGCACTGCAAGTAAAAGATCAGTTGACGTTGTTGGGAAAAAATCACTCAAGGTATCATTAAATTATTTTTGAGGTGATTGTGTCTGTTGAAAAAGTGGGCCTCCGTGTTTTGTTTGTTCACAAAGCAGTCAACGATGTATAATTTTCTAACAAAGGGGGTTTACATGGTAATTTTTTGGTATCAAGAGATTTTTTTGACTATCCATGTTTGACTGAAGAACCCCGACAAAGAAATGAACGATCTGGAGGTAGTACAAAAAGAGTAGATACAAGGTGGCGTCATTTTCTAGTGTTTTCCAAATTTTGGGGGATGAAAATCAGAAAAAGGAGAGAAATATTTTTGGCAATGGGAGGTGCATGGAAGATTAATGTGGTTTGCGAAAAAATAGTGTGGTGTGAAAAAAATATAGTGGTGTGCGAAATATTAGCGTCGTCTGCAAAAAATAATGTGCTGCATGAAAAATTAGTGCGGTGCGTGAAAAGTAATGTGGTGCGTGAAATAAAGCATTGGTGTTTTTCGCGCAGGAGGTATTTTGAGATAATAAGATTAAAATTTGGCAAAGGCATGAGGTGTGTGAAAAATTTGAGTCGAGTGCGAAAAATTATGTTGCACGAAAGATTTGTTTTTCGTGCTGAAAGATGATTACGTGCGGAAGACATGTTTTTTCACATGGGGGTCAATTTTACCTATAAATATGAAGTGAACCCCTTCATTAGCTTGAGGTCAAGATGTAGAGTGTATCTGAACTCTGGCATGCAAAATTTGAGAGCACAAGAGAGTTGCGTGAAAACAAGAAGTTTGTGCGTAAAAGAATTTTTTGCGCGAAAAGTAGAGGTTGCATGGAATAGAAGACTGTACCACAAATAAGTAGATTGCATGAAAAAAAGAAATTTAAATTCAAGGAAGTGTAGAGGCTACACGTAAATGATGGGAGTTCCACGTAAAAGCCACATTTTCACATAAATCAAAGGTTGCGTGTAAAAGCAACAACTGCGCGTAAAAGAATCCATTTGCATGTAAAAGTAATAGTTGCGCATAAAAAGAATTCAGTTTTGTGTAAAAGAGGTGTTGCAAGAAAAGTGGATTTTTCACAAGGGAAGGGAATTTTCGCGCATGTTGCAGTAAGGGATGCATGTAAAAATTGGGGTTTCCCAGTACACCCGGTGCGAAGAGAGATTCATCTGCAGGTGGAAGTTGGGCATCAACAGAGCATCTATCAATAGTTAAGGATACATAATTCATTAGAGATGATCAAGAGAAATACATGTCTATAAGTTGTTAGTGGATCTCTTGAAGAAGCAGTGAACTCACTTCAGTTGAGAGAGCAGTGAGTTCCCAAATTATGAGTGGTTGTAAACCAGGAGGGTTAGTGAGTCCGCTCTGAACTTGTAAACAGCAGTGTGCTGATAGTGAATTTGGTACATCAGCACATCGTCGGTGTATTCTCCTTGGATATATCCCAGTGAGGGTGAACCAAGTAAAATTTTGGTGTCATGTGAATGCTTTAAGATTCATTCATACACTACAATGGGAAGAAGATAGAGAATAGGGTTTATTCTAACAACAAAACTAGATCAAAAGGGGCACTTGTTTTAATTTTTCAAACCCTGATTCACCCCCTCTTAGGGTATCTAGCCTAGTTGACCTAAGATACATCACATTGGGCACGAAAAGTGGAGCTATGTGGAAACGATCTATTGACGTCACATTGGGCGCGCAAAGGGGAACTGTGTGTAACCAATCGGTTGACATCTCATTAGGCGCGCAAAGGGGCATTGCGCGCAACCAATCGGTTGACGTCACATTGTTCCCAATTTTTTTTCCAAGGACTACTGGTGATTAATCTGTGTGATTTTGTGAGTCGGTGCCTTCGGCGGTTTCAGAAGGGTTTCCATGGAATCTTTCCCTTGACGTCGCATTGGGCGCGCATGATTTTGCACGCCGGAGGGCTGCTTGCACGCATACCCGAAATCTTGCGTGCACCTACCTCTCGGGTCATTGAATCTTCTATTTACCTCCCAGATTCATTTGTTTTTATTTATCCTCTAGATGCAGGACTTCACTGAATTTTAGCGTCAACAAATTCCCCCCTCAGAATCAAAGCTGAAGGAGAACCCGAAGGTCAGATTCTAAGGGTATTCAGAATAGTAGGGAAACTTCTTTTGGTGCACGCAAAAACACATTTTGCACGTGAAAAACTCTTCCGCGCATGCGGAAGGCTCATCAATGCCGATAAATAAGATGAGGGTCTCCCACCTAATCCCCTACTCTGAATTTTTACATATGATAGGCACTTTTCTCTCGTGCACGAAAACGGTCCCGATCTGCGCATAAGTTTCTGCGGATGACTCCAGGTTTTGCACGCTGTCTCAACTTTTTTGCATAGGTCAACAGTCTTGAGCACCACTATATATTTTTCATTCCAAGCTTCATTATTTTTCAGCAATTCCTTAGGTTTTCCAAAATAGCTGCTCAAGAGATTGATGCCGAGATAGAGGTTGTCGCTGCTGCCAAAAGAACACAGATGATCACGAACCCTCAGATTCTTCATACGAGGACGGTTCTTTCTGATAACCAAATGATATTTGTAATGATTATGTAAGGTCAAAAATATTATGTCCTAAGCAATAGCCTAGAACTATGGAACTTCGTTATTCTAGAGGAGGTGCTAATGCCCGGTTTCAAGATGGACACACTGCGGTCGTGGGTGACGCACGAGGATAGTCTACAATAGTTTTTTATTACAAACAATGTCCATCCTACTTGGGAAATTCAGAACACAACCATATATGTTCGATATCCAAAGACCATGACAGTTGTGGGAAGAGATCCGGTAAATGAGGAATCTCCCGCTATTTATGCAATTACATTCAGAAGCAGCATTACTGACGATTCAAAGGGTTGGTAGGAATGGGATTTCAGATTCGGGGGAAACTTCACTAACAAATGGGCATGGGCATACCAGGTACATTAGACATGAAAGGAATTTGGGGCGAAGCTACAGTTTATCAGGCTTTTTGAGGCCGTCTGTGCATCCCAATTTCACTTCTATCGACTCAGGACTTGGTAGTATATCTATCCAGTTGCTTGTCCCCTGATAACAACACCTTCTACCTCCACCATGGGGAGGTGGGTATCAGTCTATAGGATGTCCACTGTATCAGGGGAATCCCCTTGGAGGGGTACCAGTACAACATGTTCTTCTCGATGGGGAATATATGGGGGGGATAGGACACACAACCCAACCCTATCATGGCACTTGTTGAAGATGGATAAAGAGGAGATAAAAATAAAATATATCCTAAAGTAAATATCTTATTCAGGGCAGTTTATCCTTTTCTTGTTGCAGGACACGACTGTGAAGATGCTAGGCCAAATGAAGCAATGCCCGAACACATCTCAGAGGGGAAACCAAGATTATACTGGAGAGTTTTGTAGACAAGAGAGTACGGGTCCTGGGGATTTTGAATTAATGAAATTTGAGACCCAAATGTGCTATATGCAGGGTTTCATGTTGCATTAATGAGCGGGTGGCTATTGATTGTGAGGGACATGAGGATTGGGGTCGACCCAGGGATGCTAGTGATGGCCAGGATTATGGAAGCAAAGAACAAGGTCATCATGGGGGTGCCGACATTGGCCAAGTTGTATAGTATCCTAGGGCATATGTCAAAAGGAAGTATGCCCAAGAGGATATGCAGACCCTTTCTGATTCTTCATGGATGGGTCATAGCTCACTGTGGTAGGTATGACTTCCTGAATTCCATTCACCCCACTGGTAATGGTATGCGACCATCCCACTTGAACATTGCTGGAATCTGTCCATTGACACTCATAGAAGAGGGGATCAAGCTTAATATTGATAGACAATCCCATTTCAAAAGTTGGTCGGTCAAATGGTAGATGACGGTTGGGGGCCATTATAGCAGAGGGAGTACCTGCAAACCTTTGGAGGTGGTGTAATAGTAGCCCGGATTGATGGAACAATATTTTTCGAATTGTACGTACCGACCAGGTTCACCATGAAGTTTGGGTGAATGTAACAGATGCCAAAGAAAGTATATATAGAGGTTCGTGAAGAATGGCATCCTTTTATTCTCCACCTAATGTGGCTTATGTTCACGATGGAATGCTTGTGAAAAATCATCACTCTTCCTCCCACTGACATTAATGCAGGCCTATCAATAGAGTATGTCAAACACTAGATGAAAACATATCCCGAGGAGATTCTTTGGAAATGCATCCAGAAAATCAAGTCAGCTAGTGCAGAGCCTGAAGAGGATGGAGGTAAACGACATGCCACTGGGGAAGAGAGGCATTGAACGGGTCAGGCGACGAGCAAGGCACAAGCCGATACTTCATCGGTAGGAGCATCACAAGCTGAGAACGTGCCTCACCCTTCCGAGGATGGGTGGTCTCGTATCCATCCTCATGGGGTAGTAAGGGAACATCTAGGAATGAAAATCAGGTACCTCTTAAAGGTGTCTGTTGATGCCATCTCCCCTTCTCTGTGGTCCACTAGGAGAATGATGCTATAGTCCATGTCCACCAAAGAGTTGTGGTGGAGGTTTGTACACATCGGGCTTGATCTTCCAGACGTAGGGCACATCCAAATGACGGATATGGTAAATTTTCCTCGCAAGAATGCATACCTGACATCCATAAATATGTACGCATGCCAGTGGGGGCGGTATGAAGAATACCATCCCCTAGTGAAAGTGATGCTTGGCCAGGAGCATGGCCCAAAGAAGCTTCCACCCAAGGATGAAAGAATAGAAGAGGAAGAAGAGGAAGAGGAAGAAGAGGATGAAGAGGAAGAAGAAGAGGATGGGGAAGAAGGTGGGGATGAAGAAGAGAAGAACCATGGGGTGGAAGGTCTTGGTTGTGAGGGTCCCTTAGAAGGTCCTGCTTGCCAGTGAAACTCTTGAGAGAGCAGCGAGATTGTAGGCTCAGACGCAGAACTGGCTGAGATGCTTGAAGTTAGTTTAGCTCTTAACTCCACTGAACATTATTTTTCACAATCCCAATCTATCAACCAAACTCTATCCTATTTAGGAACATATGGGTGAGGGTGCCCAAGAAGCCTTCCCCATAGGGGAAGAAGATGTGCCTATGGAGTCTAGGGAGCATTCTCAGGAGCTTGTCCTCGGGGCCGAGCATTGTTGGGTGTCGACTATGGCTAGAGTGGATGTTGATGAGCCAGAAGTAAGAGATGAGACGACGACCTCTGAGTCCCCCACTTTTCCCCCCATTCAAATGAATCCAACGCTGGTGATCGAGTTGACAAGTGCCGAAGGATCTTTGGTGACGGTGGCCCCCTCCATGACACATGCATTGGACACGCTGCACTTGGATCTTGTAAGTCAATCTTCATTGGATCTCATCTTTACTATATATTTCAGTTAATCAAGATGATGATTCTTGATGTAGTGTTCGCAAGGTTGAAAGCTCGACAGACCATCGAGTCCAGGACATCTACTGTAACGCCCTGACCCCAGTTACCCAGAGTTGGTGCATTATTACATGACATTTGCGTGATCACAAAAGATCAAGTCTCGAAAGACCGATTAGTTTAGTAGCCTCCGAATCACTAGATTAATTCATAATGTTTCCATTACATCATAAAATGAAAACTACAACAACATAGTCTCCTTAGTCTACACTCATATCCCATTAGACTATCCCTGCAGGTCAGTCATAAAATACTTCTTCACATCCTGGGAAAAAATAAAACATAGAAAGGGGTGAGCTCAGATTCCCAGTAAGGATAACAATATAGCAGAAACTTCCATAAATAAGCATAAACATTTAAGGTAATTTATAACTAAAACAAAAGCCTTTTAAACATGAACTTCAACATAATATGGAATAAATAAAATGAAATAATTCCATTTAATCATTCACATGGATATTTTACTAATCGAATAATCACATGCAATATAAATAACCACTTTCATAATGATGGAATGCATAATGCTAGACTATCATAACCACATAGTCAAGGCCTTGTGCAAAGACTACAGATAATATTTTTTCAAGGCCTTATGCCAAGACACTAGTTTGTCTCATGAGACCTACCGATGCATCGAGGAGATATAGCGGGCTCCACCCGTCACATATTAAGTCCAATGCATTCCTCATATGAACAGGTTTAAGCATAACATAAACATTCATATTAAAACTAGCATACAAAATGTCAATAATTTCTCCATAAACCATGAATGGTATAAAAATAACACATCCACAGTCAAACATATCACCAAACCTTCAATAAAATATCAAAGTTTTGTATCATAATAAATTGAGTTCAAATAAGCTTAAAATCCATCAAAGGATGTTGGAATAGAAGAAATCAAAACTATTTGAGAGAAATATTTCTTTTTTTGAAATCATTTAATAGTAAAATAATTATAAAATAAAACATTTACGTTGAAAATATTCTTATAAGATTGTAATGGAAGCTTCAAAGATTTTATAATGGAAGAAAATAGCCGCACCCGCCGTATATGTTAAAAAAGACATTCTTACCTTAATTCTGTCGAAAAGGTTAAAAAGGACCTTGTTTGGAAAAACACAGAATGATTCCTTTATAAACTTCTTATAAAAAGTCAAACCAGGGTATAAATGACTTTAACACATAGTCTGTAAAATCATAAGAATGATTTGAAAAACATTTTTAAGAAACATGGATGTGGATGATAAAGAGGTCCTAGTAGATAATTACGTATAAATAACCTTGGATAATGAAGAGATTGTGAAATAAACCCTTAACTTGTAATTTTCCTTGGTCGAGGGTAGGTTAACCTCCTGTATAATGGTGAAATAATTGTTATTAAATTATACTAGAATCATTTATATAAGTATGATTTCATATATAATCTTTTAATATTTCTTTGTTAATAATATTTTAGTATTATCGTTGTTTCAGGTGTTCAATTACTCATTTTCTTTTATATGTTTTGTTACATAAGCAGTGCTTGTTATCCATAAGTTGTATCTTATTCATATCCAGAATGATATCAAGTACTTAAACATTTTTTTTAATCATCAAATGAAAATTTTTTCTTGAATTGATACGATGGGGAATGAATCCCATCGCGTTCGTGGATACGGTAATCCGTACGTTTGCACGAACGACAATATCATTCTTTGGATATTAAAATAATATATAATTGGATGGTGTATCATACATACAGAATCATTATCATGTTATAAATATTATTTACATGAATTACACATCCTTATTATACCCATCCAAATAATAATGTATTGAATAACAATTACACCATGACATGGAGACGGTAAGCCGTACGTACGCACCTATGGTGACATATCATTCAAAGGATGGATAGAATATAGAATATGGTTGTGCCATATTTATAATAACATCACAGTATATAGATGATACTAGATTTATAATTTTAGAATGAAAATAACAAAGAAATAATAAGTGGAAGAAGAAAGGAACTTGAAAGAGGGTGGTGAAATCATTACCTCTTCTTTGGGTTCTTCCTTTTGATTTGATCAAAAGTACTCCTTCGGGAGGATTTATAACTAAATGAAGGAATTTAAAATGAATTGAGGTAAGTTGAGAGGATATTTGGGTAGGGATTGGCCGATCCAAAAGGCTTTGAAGGTATTAATTTGAGAGAAGGGGGAGTGCCCTTTTATAAGAGGGGTGAGGGGCATCTTAGGAAAAACGTAAAATATTATTTTATAATAAATTCAAATTCGGTTTATAATGGATCAAAGGTATCTTATTTCAAGGATAAGGTGGGGATGGGTCGAAATACTTTCAACCAATATATTTTAGACAGGTTTGGATCACAATATTCACCTTATCATTTATATTTAACTCTTGGTTAAATAGTTTTACATTTACCATGTCTCTTTGTATTTTTATACTATATGGTTAATAAACTTACTATAACAAGCCAAGCGAACCCCAAGTGGTTTATTATTAATATATATAACATTATTTAAGTCATTTTTCAAAACCTTATATTTCTAGTAATAGAATATCAATTAATTATATAATATTTGTTTTAAATACTCTTTGATGTTAATTTTGACCCTATTTTATAAATGATTTTTGTTAAAGTTATAACAACTTTATTAATTCGAAATAAATTCATTTAATCAATAATAACATGTCATATTAGCCTATAAAATTAGTGTAATTCATAAAATGTCTCAAATTACATTTATTTGGATATTTATAATATCAATTATTATAACATTTCATTAATTAGGTAATTACTGCATCACCATTGTATCATAAATAAATTAAATTATTTAATGTCTAAAAATTATAAAATACCATTATGTAAGAAATATTTTTAGATTTCTAATGAATATTTATAATCTAATTTATCTTTTTATAACCATATATTAAAAATGTTTTAGTTATTAAACTTCGATTTTAACTCTTTTAACTCTTCTTTGAATTAAATAATAATTAATGTACTAATCTAATCCAAGTGGACCAAATAGGTTCATATTTTATTCCTAAGGTTGTGTTTTGTCAAATTATACATATCCAATAGAATAAGGACATCTTTTAGGGTAATAATAATATCATTTTTACCCTTAATTACCCTATTCACATTCAACCGTGGTAAATAAAATTAAAAAGTTACTATTCACCAAAAATTATTTTTATCTTATTGAACAACATTTTACTCCCTGATATTAACCATTTCACTTGGATTTTTGAAATTCCTCTCACAAAAGCTGTAAAAGTATGTTTTATGTGAATTTGCAAATTCTTCTAGGAGATGGGTAAAAGACGGTGAAAAGTTCAATAACATTTTTATATATCTAAACTTATTATAAACTGACTCCAATGAATTACATTGAACTTATATAGGTATTATGTATCTATTTTTACCTAAAATAAATTTAAATAAAATAAATAATTATAAAAATTCGGTTATAAACTATAACTCAGTGTTTTTTCACTATTCATAAAAAAAATTTAATGTTTTTAGAAAAATACCAAAAATTCACCCTACCTTAATTTTGATATTCTGAATCCAAAAATGAAGTCCATTTTGAATGATAAAATTTATAAAATTTGAAAAAGTGGGTATTACTATTTATAACGGCTATTTTGATTGTTTGTGGTGTGTTAGAACTCGATATTGCATACAACACACGCTACTGTATTATTCAATGAGAAGAGTACCGTGGAAGCTTGGGGTGTTACATTCTCCCCTCCTTCAAATAAATTCGTCCTCAAAATTTCTAGAATATTACTGCATAAAAAGACTCGGGTGGTTCTTTATCATAAGTTCCTCAGGTTCCCACGTTTCCTCTTCCATCTTATGGTTTCTCCATATAACTTTTACCAGACGAATTGTCCAGTTTCTCAACATTTGTTCTCTGGTATCAAGAATCCTAACATGCTCTTCGCAATAATATAGATCGGGTTCCAGTTCTACTTCCTCATATGTGAGTAAATGAATTGGGTCATGCATTTATTTTCTCAATAGTGATATGTGAAACACATCATGAACTTGGGAGAGATTTGGCGGCATTGCCAAACGGTAAGTTAGAGCCCAATTTGTTCTAGAATTTCAAAAGTTTTGATGTACCTAGGACTCATTTTACCTTTCTTACCGAAATTTATAACTCCCTTCCATGGAGATACCTTCAATAAAACATGATCTCCTATATGAAATTCCAAATCCTTCCTTCAGTTATCGGCATAGCTCTTATGCCTACTTTGAGCTTCTTTGATGTGGTTTTGGATTACATTTACCTTTTCCAGTGTTTCCTCCACCAGTTCTGGGTCTACAAGTTTTCCTTCACCAATGTCATCCCAATAGGTTGGTGTGTGACATCTCTTTCCATATAACTCTTCATATGGTGCCATCTGAATACTTGAATGGAAGCTATTATGAACGAAAAATTCCACCAGAGGTAAATATTGATCCCACATACCCTGAAAGTCACGTGAGAATGATGTTAACATGTCTTCTAAGGTTGGAATAGTCTATTCTGATTGTCCATCAGATTGGGGGTGGTATGCAGTTCTCAAACGAAGTTCAGTATCCAGGGCTTTCTGAAGACTTTTCCTGAATCTTGAAGTAAAACGTTGATCATGATCAGAAACAATCGATAGTGGTACTCCATGACGTCTTAAAACTTAATTAATATATAGTCTTTCTAATCGTTCAAGTGGTAAATTATAATTCCCTGACCCTAGTTACCTATAGTCGGTGCATTATTACATCACATTGGCATGATTACAAGTAATCAAGTCCCGAAGGACCGATCGGTTTAGTAGTCTTGGAAAATAGATTACATAAATTAACATTAGATTACAATTTCAAACATAAAACGCAGTGTAAATAGTTCTTTGAGAACGCCATTATTACCTTTAGCTTAAACTGGCATATCAATCATAATACACTTCTTGGAATCCTGGTAAAAATAAAACATAGAAATGGGTGAGCTCAAATGCTCAGTAAGGGTAAGCAATGCAGCAGAAGATAACATAAATATTAAGCATGGAGGATAATTGAAACCACATGTATTTAAAAATAATTACCATGAATACATTTATGGAAATAATATGAGCTGAGTAAATAATGCCATAATAAAACATAATCATGGTTATTCTACTAGTTGAATGACCACATGAACCATTAATTTTATTTCCATAATGAGGGAATTTATAATTTTTGACATTCTGAAACATTTTGTCAAGGCCTCTGTAAAGACGTCTAAAAATGATTAAGGATTCATCCAAAACCATATATCAAATTAAGAAAGGGCCCCAGCTAATTCCACGTCGAGTTTTCTCATGAGACCTACCAATGCATTGAGGATCTATAGCGGGCTCCACCCGTCACTTACTAAGTCCAATATATTCCTCAAATGAAAAGGATTAAACATATCGTAAACAATCGTATAAGAACTAGGATACGAAATGACAATACATTAACCATTAACCATGAATGGTATAAAAATAACAAATCCACAGTCAAACATATCACAAAACCTTAAATACAATATAGATGTTTTGTATCATAATAAATCAACTTCAAATAAACTTAAAATCCATCAAAGGATGTTGACATAGATGAAATCAAAACCCTTTTTAGAGAAATATCACTTTCTATTTTGAAATCATTTAAGAGTCACATAATTTAAAAAAGAATATATTTAATGACATTTTTTAATCAAATTTTCCCATACCACTTTGGAACTTTTTAAAGGAATTAACATTTAAAAAAAATTCATTTCCATATAAATAAATCCTTAAATACCATTTTGAAGAGATGGACATTAATGAGAAAGATTTAGAAGAATAAATATTTAAAAAATTTGAAATGATGTTTTTGTAAAAAAGTACCTTACAAGAATCCCTTTTTAAACCCTTTCATGATACATGGACATGGATAATAAATATGTCCCATTAGATACTTAAGTAAAAACAACCTCGGATAATAAAGATATTGTGAAATTAACCATGACCAATTTGGTAACTTATGAAACATACACCCCAAGAAAGAGGTATCATAAAATGAATATTCAAATACACATAAATTAAAGTCTATTGCACAAAGATTACAATTATGGGCAGTACATACCCCACAAAAAAGGTAATAGTGGCAATATGGCACGAATCTCACGGGAATAAGGAGTGAGATGAAAACCCCTTACCTTGCACTTTCCTTTAGTCGGGGGTAAGTTTAACCTCATGTATGAAGAAAATAGTATGTTATTAAATTATACCAGAACAATAATAATATTTATGATATCATACATTATTCATTTATGACTTTATACTATGCATTTGATAATAATTTTCATGTTATATTAATATCTCGGGTAATAATCGCTTTCTTTATCGTGCGTGATTTAACTTGTTACTCTTGATTGTATCACATAGATCATGATTTAAATAAATACAAAATATAAAACATGATTTATATATCATATATATTTAGAATATAAATATGTATAACAGACATATATATGAAATGGAAAACACCATTTTTTGAGACGGTAGTCCGTACGCACGCATAAACGATGTTTCCATTTTCATATAGTATTGAACGGAAGTAAGTGAATAAGATATATGTATGTACATAAATACTTATATATATAAATATATATATATCTAGTATAATTATTATGTAATATACTACATACTTATTAGTGATATATATTTTTATAATCGTCGATGAATTGTGAACTTGGAAATGAATCTCATCACGTCATGGAGATGGTAATCCGTACGTACGCACGAGCGAAAATATCATTATTTTGATATTAAAATAATATAAAATTGGATGGTATATCATATATACAGAATACTTATAATGTAATATTTATTATTTACATCAAATACACATCATTATTATACCAATCCAAATAATACAGTATTGAATAACAATTACACCACGACGTGGAGATGGTAAGCCGTACGTATGCACGTATGGTGACATGTCATTCAAAGGGTGGATAGAATAATGAATTTGTTTGCACCATAATTATAATATCATCACAGTATACTGAAGATACTAGAGTTATTATTTTAGAATGGAAACAAAAATGAAAAAGGAAGTGGAATAATAAAGGAACATGAAAGAGGGTGGTGAAATCATTACCTCTTCTTTGGGTTCTTCCTTTTGATTTGATCAAAAGGGCACCATAGGATGGCTTTCTGATCAAAATAAGGCCTCTAGGTGAAAGGGATGATAGTTGGGAGGGTATTGGGGAAGGGTTTGGCCGATAAAAATGGCTTAGAAGGTGTGAATATTAGTGAAAGGGGAGTTCCTTTTTATAAGAGGGGTGGGGGGCACCTTTGGAAAAACTTAAAATATTATTTTATAATAAATTAATTTTCGGTTTATAATGGCTCCAAATTGATTTATTTCGAAGATAAGGTGGGGATGTGTCGAAAGATACTCAGGAAATCGGTTTTAGATAGGTTTGGGTCACTTTATTAACCTTATCTTTTAGTTTTAACTCTTAGTTAATTAGTTTGACATTTACCATGTCTCTTTGTATTTTTATATTATATGGTCAATAAACCTACAATAAACTTCCAATAGACCCCCAATTGGTCCATTAATTATACAAATATCATGATATATTTCCTTTGGACTAACCATTGATTTTTAGGAATAGAATATCAATTAATAATATAATATTTGTTTTAAAAACGCTTTTATGCCAATTTTGACAATATTGGGTATTTTGTTTTTGATAAATTCATAAAAGCATTATTAATTTGAATAAAATGCATATAACCAATATTAATATGTCATATTAACCTAAAAAAGTATTTTAATTCATAAAAAGTCTAAAATTACATTTATTTGGGTATTTATAATATCAATTTTCTGAATCGTTCTTTAATATGGTAATTACTGCATCATCATTGTGTCATAAATAAATTAAATTATGTAATTTATAAAAATTATAAATAAAATACCATTATATAGTAAAACGTTTTACCTTTCTAATGAATATTTATGATTGAGTTTATCCTATGTATAACCCTATATTAAAAATGTTTTAGTTATCAAACATTGATTTTAACTCTTTTAACTCTTCTTTGAATTAAATAATAATAAATGTTATAATCTAATCCAAGTGGACCTAAATGATAATATTTTATTCCTAAGGTTTTTTTAGGTAGAGATAAACTTTTCCAATAGAATTAGGACATGTGTTAGGGTAATATTAATATCATTTTTACCCTTAATTACCCTATTTACTTTTAACCGTGGTAAATAAAAGTAAAAAGTTACTATTCACCAAAAATTATTTTTATCTTATTGAACCACATTTTACTCCTTGATATTAACCGCGTCTCTCGGATTTTTTAAATTCCACTCACAGAAGTGGTAAATTTATGTTTTATGTGAATTTGAAAATTCTCCTAGGAGGTGGGTAAAAGACGGTGCAAAGTTCAATAAAATTTTTATATATCTAAAATTATTATAAACTGACTCCAATGAATTAAATTGAACTTATATAGGTATTATGTATCTATTTTGACCTACAATAAATATAAATAAAGTAAATAATTATTTAAACAAAAATTTGGTTTTAAACTATAACTCTGTTTTTTCACTATTAATTAAAAATTAAAAGTTTTCAGAAAAATACCAATAATTTACCATAAGATAATTTTGATATTCCGAATTCAATAATGAATTCTATTTTATAAAATTCAAAACATAGAAGTTTAATTTACTAATTTAAAATTAATTCTCGTTGTGATAACCAAAAGGCGTATTTTTAAGAAATAAAAACTATCAAAAGTTTGACACTTGTCTATGTCCAATTTCAAAGTGAAATTACTTACAATGGCCATAATTAGATTAAATGGTAAAAATATAATATATTTAAAATTACAAACCACTAAAATGTATAATTTAACACTATAAATTATTTTGATAAAAAAAGTTTTTTTCAGTTAAAATATAGTATTTTTCACTATTAACCCAAATATGAAAGTTATTAGAAAAACACCAAAACATTATTGAATCTAAATTCTTATGTCCCGATTCTAAATAAGAAGTTTATTTTGTCAAATTTAATATATAAAAGATTCAAATATTGTATTAAAAAATGCTTCACCATTAAAAGGCAGTAAACTTGCATTTTTTGAAAAATACTTCTTTTATCTGAAAAAATGAATTTGTTCCTAAATTATGTCTAAGAAACTCACAATATGAAATCTAAAATAATAAGGATTATATAAAGTTCAAAATTCAGTTAATACTATTCATAAACGCTTTTCAAGGACTAGTTTGGTAAGTCATGGTGTGCTAGAACTTGGTGTTGCGTGTAGTGAAAGTTATTGAATTACTTTGAAGAAATAATGTACTATGAAATCTTGGGGTGTTACATTCCTCCCTCCTTCAATAAATTTCATTATCTCAATTTAAAATAATTTTTCAAAAATAAAAGGTTGAAAATAGATAATACCTTTGGGAGAACCCACATTGAAAATTAGGTTAATAAAATTTATTCTTAATAAGAGGAAAAGGGAAATGAAAGGGTCGCCACCAAATTACGATCTCGATTATGAGAACATTGGTGGAAATTAGAGACATATAATTGGAGGAAAAACATAAATATTTATAGGTAGTGATTGACGTCATCAATCAAAAAAAAGTGTAAAATTGAGGGCCTTAAATTCATCAATATATGATGATTTAAAATACCATCGGTTCAACAAAACATATAGTATTAGGATAACACATTTTTGGTTTTAAGATCCCTTCACTAAAGTATAATAATCAATTTCTTCATAGAATAAGAGAAGAAGAAAAATATATACTTGACAAGTAGAGTCCCATCCTTTAACTAATTTCTACCGCAAAATTATCTTTCACTCTAATAGACAATAGAGCTTAAAAATAATATTCTATTTATCCTGTTCATATAGGGATAAAAAAAGAATTTAAATTCATCTACAATATTTTTTTTAAAAAGACTACATTATTCAATCTAGGACATCACGTGGGCCAGTGGTTGGTGATACACCCTTGTCGCCCTTCGGTTGCGGGTTCCAGTCTCGCGGCCTTTCCGGACGCGATGGGTTGTCGCCCAACCTCCGGGTTGTCCTTTTATGGCAATCCAAAAATAATCTCAAACTAGAATTTTCCAAAAAACTTTTGTCCAAACTGACAGTCCAAAATTTATAAGGAAGTAAAACACAATGAAGATCCTTTTTTCCACGTAATAACATGTGAACACCTTCATCATGTATTCTTTTAAAACACTGCGACATCCTGAATTATCATAAAAGCTTATTGATTACATTCATGATCCCTTATTCCTTATATAATACTGGATATAATCCTTCTATCCAAAAATGTTGTAAACTCCAACAATGATAGAATATAAAAATCATTAATCAGTTTCAACGTAGTCAAGAATATCCAATATATTTTATCCAAATCTATCATGTATTATTCCAAAATCACTACCTCGGTATCAGAACCATATTATGGTTTATCTTTCTCTCAACCATATATTTTCCAAAAATTTAACCTGTTATTGAGTCACTTTTCTTGGTTCCACACAATCTCAAGTCCTTAGTGAAATAATACTTCAATACAATCCTTATATACTCCATAATTATTAGAACCAGTACAATGTTGATTCAACACTCAATTGAAATAATTCTATAATAACAACATAAGAACTCTAATTATTCCTCCTCATCTGTGGTAGTATCATAACTTAATTATTATCTAATAGCATCATTTGGGGCATACTCTGATGATTTTGACATTGGTTCGTGTAGTGTCCCAACTCATTGCAGATGAAGCATTGTACATTTGAAACCTTTTTCTTACCCTTGCAGTCACGTACATGGCGTCTTTTTTCTCCACACTTATAACAAACTCCCATTCCCTTCAGGCAAGTTCCATGGTGTTTCTTCCCACAATTATCACATATGGGAAAATTATTATTTTCCCTTTTCCCTTTATCCATCTTTCTCTCTTCCATCCTTTTCTTCTCCTGCTTCCCTTCAAATCCAAAGGACTTGGATAATTCTTTGCTTATCTTATTTACACATGATACTATTTCTTCATATGTTGAGAATACACGGGAGACTATTTCCCTTCTAAATGTTGAATTAATATCGTGAAAGATATGATCCTTCTTACTCTTTGGATCATACCTATTACTGGAGTTCACATTCCTTCTATTGGGTGCCATTTCTATACAATAGCATAAACTAGGTCAGTTTGTGAATTTCAATGAATAATTCTAAACATGTAAAATACATAGCGTAAATTGAACGGTTTATGGATATAATCCATAATCATAAATATGTTTTCATTGAGGAAGTATATACTCATAAACCCTTTATAATTATTTCTATAGAAAATGATAATTATCCTATGCATATCCCCTGGGAGTGTCGTAACCAAAAGTGCAGTAAGGCCCGTTGTCATGCACCAGTTCCCATTCAAGTTTAGCTCAAAGCGGTGTTTTTGGGTTTTACCCCTAAGTACATCTGTGCCAGAGCCTCCTCTACCAGCTCGTATCCATACAGAGATGTATTTTCTTGGAAAACTCACAAAATCTCTACATTACAAAAATTCTAGGAATTTTTTCTATACTAATCCTCAAAGTCTATCTTAGGTCTATGTGCTCAAACCAGAGTTTATATAAATCTAGCTTCTAAGGATATTTCTAAACTTCCTCTGATACCAATTGTAACACCCCGACCCTAGTTACCCAAAGTTGGTGTATTATTACATAACATTGACATGATTACATGGAATCAAGTCCTGAAGGACCAATCGGTTTAGCAGTCTTGGAAAATAGATTACATTTATTAACATTACATTACAATTTCAAACATAAAACACATCATAAATAGTTCTTTGAGAATTCCATTATTCCCTTTTGCTTAACCCTGCATGTCAATCATAATACACTTCTTGGAATCCTGGAAAAAATAAAACAGGGTGAGCTCAAATTCTCAGTAAGGGTAACCAATACAGCGGAAGATAACATAAATATTAATCATGGAGAATAATTGGAACCACATGTCTTTACAAATAATAAACATGAATACTTTTATCGAAAGAATTGAGCTGAGTAAATATTGCCATAATAAAACATAATCATGGGTATTCTACTAGTCGAATGACCACATGAACCATCAATATTATTTCCATAATGAGGGAATGTATAATGCCATACATTCTGAAACATTTTGTCAAGGCCTCGGCCAAGACGTCTAAAAATGATTAAGGCCTCGTCCAAAACCATATATCAAATTGGGAAAGGGCCCCACCCAATTCTGCGTCTAGTTGTCTCATGAGACCCACCGATGCATCGAGGAGTTATAGCGGGCTCCACCCGTCACTTACTAAGTCCAATACATTCCTCATATGAAAAGGATTAAAAATATCATAAACAATCATATAAGAACTAGGATACAAAATGTCAATACTATAACAATTAACCATGAATGGTATCAAAATTACACATCCATAGTCAAACATATGACAAAACCATCAATACAATATAGAAGTTTTGTATCATAATAAATCAACTTAAAATAAACTTAAAATCCATTAATGGATGTTGACATAGATGAAATCAAAACCCTTTTTAGAAAAATATCTCTTTCTATTTTGATATCATTTAAGAGTCACATAATTTAAAAAGGAAGACACTTAAATACATTTTTGAATAAAATTGTCCCATACCACTTTGAAACTTTTGAAAGAAACTAACATTTTAAAAACATTCATTTCCATATAAATAAATCCTTAAAACCCATTTTTAAGACATGGACATTAATGAGAAAGATTTAGAAGAATAAATATTTAACACATTTGAAATGATTTTTTTGTAAAAAGGTGCCTTAAAAGAATCCCTTTGAAAATTCTTTCATGACACATGGAAATGGATAATAAATATGTCTCATTAGATACTTACGTAAAAACAACCTCAGTTAATAAAGATATTGTGAAATTAACCCATACCAATTTGGTAACTTACGAAACATACACCCCATGAAAGAGGTATCGTACAATGAACATGTAAATACACATAAATTAAAGTGTATTACATAAATAATACAATTTTGGGCACTACATACACCACAAAAAAGGTAATAGTGGCAATATGGCACGAATCTCACGTGAATAACGAGTGAGATGAAAACCCCTTACCTTGAACTTTCCTTTAGTCAATTGTACGTTTAACCTCTTGTATGAATACTATAGTCTGTTATTAAATTATACCAGAACCATATTAATATTTATGATATCATACATAATTCATTTATGACTTTATAGTACCCATTTAATAATAATTTCCATGTTATATTAATATCTCGGGTAATAATCGTTTCTTTATCCTACGTGTTTTAACTTGTTAATCTTGATTGTATCACATAGATCATGATTTAAATACTTACAGAATATAAAAAATGATTTATATATCATATATATTTAGAATATAAATATGTATAAAAGATATATATATGAAATGGAAAACACCGTTTATGGAGACGGTAGTCCGTACGTACGCATAAATGTTGTTTCCGTTTTCAAATAGTATTGAACAAAAGTAAGTGAATAAGATATATGTAAGTACATAAATACTTATACATATAAATATATATATATATATCCAGTAGAATTATTATGTCATATATTAAATACTTATTAGTAATATATATTTTTATAATCGTCGATGAATGGTGAACTTGGAAATGAATCTCATCGCGTCGTGGAGACGGTAATCTGTACGTACACACGAGCAAAAATATCAATTTTTTTATATTAAAATAATATATAATTGGATGTTATATCATATATACATAATCCTTATAATGTTATATTTATTATTTTCATCAAATACACGTCATTATTATACCCATCAAAATAATAATGTATAGAATTACAATTACACCACGACGTGGAGACTGTAAGTCGTACGTATGCACGTATGGTGAAATGTCATTCAAAGGGTGGATAGAATAATGAATTTGGTTGTAACATAATTATAATAACATCACATTATATATAATATACTATAGTTGTTATTTTTTAATGGAAACAACAAATAAAAAGGAAGTGGAAGAAGAAAGGAACTTGAAAGAGGGTGGTGAAATCATTATCTCTTCTTCGGGTTCTTCCTTTTGATTTGATCAAAAAAGCTCCGTAGGTTGGATTTCTGATCAAACTAAGGCCTCTACGTTTAAGGGAGGGTATTTGAGAGGGTATTTGGGTAGGGGTTGACGAGCCAAATGGCTTATATGGTGTTAATTAAAGTGAAGGGGGAGTTCCCTTTTATAAGAGGGGTGAGGGGCACCTTAGAAAAAACATAAAATATTATTTTATAATAAATCAATATTTGGTTTATAATGGCGCCAAATTTATTTAATTAGAAGATAAGGTGGATAGGGGTCTAAATACACTAAAAAATAGGTTTTAGACAGGTATAGGTCACTTTATTAACCTTATCTTTTAGTTTCAACTCTTAGTTAATTAGTTTGACATTTACCAGGTCTCTTTGTATTTTTATATTATATGGTTAATAAACTTACTATAAACTTATAATAGACCCCCACGTGGTCCATTAATGATAAACCTATCATGATATATGTCCTTTTTCCAAACCTTATATTTTGAAGAATAGAATATCAATTAATAATATAATATTTGTTTTAAAAACTCTTTTATGTCATTTTTGACACTATTTGGTATTTTGTTTTTGATAAATTCATAAGAGCATGATTACTTCCAAAAAAATCACATAACCAATAAAAATATGTTATATTAACCTAAAAAATTATTGTAATTAATAAAAAGGCTCAAAGTACATTTATTTGGGTTTTTATAATATCAATTATCTGAATCATTCATTAATACTGTATTTACTACATCATCATTGTGTCATAAATAAATTAAATCATATAATGTCTAAAAATAAAATAAAATACAATTATATAGGAAAACGTTTTACCTTTATAATTAATATTTATAACCAAACTTATCCTATGTATAACCCTATATTAAAAATGTTTTAGTTGATAAACTTTGATTTTAACTCTTTTAACTCTTCTTTGATTTAAAAAATAATAAATGTCCTAATCTAATCCAAGTGGACCTAAATGATAATATTTTATTACTAAGGTTTTTTTTGGTCGAGGTACACTTTTACAATAGAATTAGGACTTGTGTTAGGGTAATATTAATATCATTTTTACCCTTAATTACCCTATTTACTTTTAACCGTGGTAAATAAAAGTAAAAAGTTACTAGTCACCCAAAATTATTTTTATCTTATTGAACCACATTTTACTCTTTTATATTAACCATGTATCTCAGATTTTCGAAATTCCACTAACAGAGGCGGTAAAATTATGTTTTATGTGAATTTTCAAATTCTTCGAGGAGGTGGGTAAAAGACGGTGAAAAGTTCAATAAAATTTTTATATATCTAAAATTATTATAAACTGACTCCAATGAATTACATTTAACATATATAGGTATTATGTATCTATTTTGAACTAAAATAAATATAAATAAAATAAATAATTATTTAAATAAAAATTCTATTTTAAACTATAACTCACTGTTTTTAACTATTCATCAAAAATTAAAAGTTTTTAGAAAAATACCCAAAAATTACCATAAGATAATTTTTATATTCCCAATTCAATAATGCGGTCTATTTTACCTAATTCAAAACCAATAATTTTCATTTATTAATTTAAAATTAATTACCGTAGTAAAAACCAAAAGGCGTATTTTTACTAAATAATAACTATCAAATGTTTGACACTTGTTTGTGTCCGATCTCAAAGTGAAATTACTTACAACGACCATGATTGGATTAAATGGTAAAAATTTTATCTTTTTATACTTACAAACCATTAAAATGTATAATTTAACACTTTAAATTATTTTTATTAAAATAGTTGTTTTCAGTTAAAATATAGTATTTTTCACTATTCACCCAAATATGAAAGTTTTCAGAAAAACACCAAAATATTATTGAAACTAAATTCTTATGTCCTGATTCTAAAGAAGAAGTTTATTTTGTCAAATTGAATATATAAAAGTTTTAAATATTGGATTCAAAAAGGCTTCACCATTAAAAGGCGGTAAAATTGAATTTTTTGAAAAATAATTCTTTTGTCTGAAAAAATGTATTTGTTCTTACATTATGTCTAAGAAACTCATAATATGGATTATAAAATTATAATGATTATACCAAGTTCAAAAATCAGTTAATACTATTCATAACCGCTTTTGAACGGCTAGTTTGGTATGTCATGGTGCGCTAGAACTCGGTGTTGCATGTAGTGCAAGTTATTGAATTACTTTGATGAAATAACGTTCTATGAAATCTTGGGGTGTTACATAAATCGTCTCTTATAGTAAAAAAATGTGCTGACTTGGTAAGATGATCAATAATGACACATATTGCATTGTTCTTTCTAGGAGTCTTTGGTAGTCCCATGATAATGTCCATTTTAATATTATCCCATTTCCACTCAGGTATGGGAAGAGGTTGCATGACTCCTCCAGACTGTTGCCTTCTATCTTTCACTTGTTGACAAACCATACATCTTAACAAAAAATTATAAATATCTCTCTTCATGTTGTCCCACCAAAAATGTTCCTTCAAATCTCTATACATTTTGGTGCTCCCATGGTGTATAGAGAAATTGGAACTATGAGCATCATCTAATAAATCCCTTTTTAAATCAGGTATATCGGGAACACAAAGTCTCTTCCCAAATTTTAAAATTCCATCTTCATACACAATGTCACTCAATATCCCATCATTCATAGCTTTAATCTTCTTTTTAAACTCTTCATCATCGGTCTGAGAACTCTTTATCCTTTCTAGTAAAGATGGTTTGGAAACCATTTGAAAAAGTATTGATGTTTCACCTTCCATGGTGATTCCCATATCCATCTTTACTAGATCCATGTATATAGTATCCTTTTCAACTCTCATATTGTTCAAAATTCCATGTTCCTTTCTGTTCAAAGCATCTCCCCCCTTATTTTCCTTCCCCGGGTGGTAGTGTATCGTGAAATCATAATCCATGAGTTGTTCAAGCCATCTCCTTTGCCTCATGTTGAGTTATTTCTGTGAGAAAATATAATTCAAACTCTTGTGATCGGTATATATCTCACATTTTTCACCATAGAGATAATGTCTCCATATCATAAAAGAAAATATTATAGCAACTAACTCAAGATCATGAGTAGGATAGTTTTTCTCATGAATTTTCAGCTATCGTGATGCATAGGCAATGACTCTATCATTCTTCATAAGGACACAACCAAATCCTTTCTTTGATGCATCACTATAAATAACGAACCCATCATTCCCTAATGGTAGAGTCAATATAGGAGAATTGACTAATATTTTCTTTAGTTATTCAAAACATTCTTCACACTCTTTTTTCCAAACAAATTTAACCACTTTACGTGTGAGCTTCGTTAATGGGTTAGCCAATCGGGCAAAATTCTGGACAAAACTCCGATAATAACCTACTAAAACAATAAAAATGCGTACCTTAGTTATAATCATCGGTGCTTGCTATTCTTGGTTTTCCTTGGTCTTAGAAGGATCAACCGAGATTCGATCCATAGAGACAATATATCCAAGAAAAGAGATCTCCTGAAGCCAGAATTCACACTTTCTAAACTTCCCATATAATCCATGTCTTTTGAGAGTCTTCAGGATAATGCACAAGTGATTTTCATGATCTTCATAGATTTTGGAGTATACGATGATATCATCAATAAATACCACCACAAAATCATCGAGATATTCCTTGAAAACTCTATTCATTAGATCCATGAATACAGAGGGTGCATTAGTCAGCCCAAAAGGCATTACTGTAAACTCATAATGCTCGTACCTAGTTCGAAATGCTGTATTCAGAATGTCTTCTTTCTTCACACACAAGTGATAATATCCAAATCGAAGTTAAATCTTTTAAAACTATATATCTCCATATAGTTGGTCAAATAAATCATCAATGTGAGGTATATGATACTTGTTCTTTATTGTTATAGCATTGATTTCCCTGTAGTCGATACATAACCTCATAGATCCATCTTTCTTCTTAACAAAAACGACAGGGTCTCCCCATGGAGAAACACTAGGGTAAATAAATATTTTATTACTCAATTCCTCTAGTTGTTTATTTAGTTCAACTAATTCCACAGTGGCCATTCTATAAGGGGCCTTCGATATGGGCCTTGAACCAAGAATTAAATCAATGGAAAACTCAATTTCTCATTCTGGAGGATGTCCAGGTAAATCTTCTGAAAACACATATACATATTCTTTCAAAATAGGTACATCCCATATTTGAACATTCCTTTCCTCACCCACAGTTATTTCACTCTCTTCCTCCCTGATAATTGAATTTATTTGAGCTACTGGGGGTGGATCTAGATAAAAATTTTGTGGGGACGATTCTTCTCTAATGATAAGGTGTTATTTATCATCATCATCAAAAAAATTAACCTCATTCTTCTGACAATAAATCTTTTGATCATGGTCTGAAATCCAATCCATACTGAGGAATATATCAAATTCAATCATGGGTATGATGATGAGATCAGGAGATAAAAAAAATTTATATACACTAATGGGGACCGATTCACAAAAATTTGTTGCAATGATACTTCACTTAAGAGTTTTGGCTGATAACTCCCTTTTTAAATAAAATTGGAAATAACTATTTTTCTTAGAAAACTGGGAAGATATGAAACAATGCATTGATCCCGAATCAAATAAAGCATTTTCTAAACTTGAGGAAACCATGAAATTACCTTCCACCACGTCTTTTGGAGCTTCTACCCGAGCATTAGTGATAGCATAATCTTGGCCTTGATCACTTGTACTTTTTAAAAGTATGTTCCCTTTACTCTTAGAACATTCATTTGCATAATGTCCCATCTCCCTAAAATTATAGCATTGAACATCAGTAGCTTTTTTCTTCCCCTTGCAGTCACGAGCTTGGGGGCCTTTTTCACCACACTTATAACATAATCCCTTTCCCTTCAAGAAAGTACAAGGGTGTTTCTTCCCACATTTACTACAGTATGAATATTCAACTTTTCCCTTCTTCCCATTCTCTTCATTCCCAGAGTGATCAGAAGATCTCTTCTTCTCTTTCCTTGGTTTAATGTAATAAGACTTAGAGAATTCATTTTTTATCTTGACAGCACATGAGACAATATCTTTGTACGACGAAAAGTATTATGAGACTAATGCTCGATAGAGAAATGGTTTTAACCCATCAAAGAAATGATCGACCTTACTCCTTGGGTTACGTATATAATATGCTGCATGCCTTGCTAACCTTGTAAAGTTAGCATCATACTTTGCGACTTTCTCATCCTACTTTTATCTCAGACCTAGAAATTGCCTTTCCATATCTTCTCGATGGTCACGAGGAAAGTATTTTTCCATGAAAATCACTTTGAACTCCATCCATTTCATATTTGATACTTCATTATCCTCCTTTTGTTTTGCATCAATGACCACCATTGGTCAGCATCTTTAGTGAGGCGGTAAAATGCCATGATAACTTTTTCCCTTTCACTACTCCCCAAGGCATGGAATATGTTCTCTAAGGAATTTATCCATTGCTCAAGTACTAATCTATTTGTACTCCCATTGAATGTTGGTGGTTGTTTCCTCATGAAGCGATCTAACTTTGATCCTCCACACTCCAGATTTGGGTGCTCCATACGGGTAAGGTTATTATTCATAACCTGGGAGGGTTTTCCCAGTATGGAGATTAGCTGATCAGCACCAGTTTCATCACCAGCTCCACTATAATGATCTTGAGCAGGATGGAAATCTCTACATAGAGAGCATTCATTGATACAATTTCCATTTCTTCCACTAGGCGCCATTTCTAAACAATGGAATACACTGTATTTGTTTATGAATCACAATACATAAATCCAAACTTGTAAAACACTTTACATAAATTGAATAGTATATACATATAATCCATAATAAAAAAAAGTTTTATTTGAGAAAGTATATACTCATAAACCCTTCATAATGGTCTGTAAAGAAAATTAGAATTATCCTAAGCATATCCCCCAGGAGTGTCGTAACCAAGAGTGCATCAAGGCCCATTGTCGTGCACCAGTTCCAGTTCGAGTCTAGCTCAAAGAAGTGTTTTCCGATTTTACCCCTAGTTACATCTGTGCGAGAGCCGCCTCTACCTGCTCGTATCCAGACAAGGATGTATTGCTTAGAAAACTAACAAAATCTCTACAATTCCAAAATTATAGGATGTTATTCTATACTAATCCTCAAAGTCCCTCTTAGGTCTACGTGATTGTTGACGCTCATTTTTCATCACATTTTATAAAAGAATGGAAAGGAAAATGACTTAGCACAAATTGATTCATCCTTTGAAGAAAACATCAAAAATCGACAAGGCATGATCAAAGCTTCAAAGGCACAAGGGTCGCACAAGTTCCATCACTGTCGCGCAAGTCCACTTGCGCGTCACCTAATAGTCGTGCAGGTGACTTGCGCGCCCTAAAGGATAACTGTTCGGGGTCTTCTCCAGTCTATAAATAGACCCAATGGGCCCCCCCATTTAAAAAGAGGGGTTTTTCCAGAAACTCAGATTTGAGCTCCCGGCGCCCTAGTCTCTTCTCAAAGCTTCCAAAACACTTCTAAGGTAATTTCTTACCTAGAACAGAAGATCTAAAGAGGGGGAGGAAGGCCTAAGTGTTGAAACTCATCAACACTTGTGCGCCTGAGTGAACAGCCCTAAAGAGAAATGGAAACACTTGCACGTGGCCTACCTCCTTCAATAGAACTTCCGCGCCACTATTCTGGAAGAACCTCAAGATGATTCTAAAGGCTTTAACCAAGAGTCGCTCGAGTATTACCCTGCTGGTTAACCGTCGCACAAGTACCCATGTGTCGTGCAGGTATACCTGCGCAACCAGGACTTGCGCGCCCACGCAGTACCTACGTGTCTTCCAGGACTTGCGTGCCCCTGCCTTTTTTGGGTGCCCTTCTTGCCCATTTCACCCCTCTAAATCCATTCCACCTCTCCTATTCAGGATTCAGTCTTCAATACACTCTTCAAATCCATTTATGGCATGATTTCTTGATTTTACTTCCTTATCTGAAAGGAATTTTGTGGAATATCTCTCAAAACCTAGTGTTTTACACATATTTATGTCACTAAAGATTGAGATTTCATTCATTCAACCTCATCCTTTAATATGAGAGAACTCATTAATCTGGGCATCCTTTTCAGGAGTAAGCCCCAATCTTAAAAGTCTCAAATATGGGAATCCTCTTCAGGAGTAAGCCCCAGTCTCAAATATGGGCCTCCTTTTTAGGAATAAGCCCCAATCATAATTCTCGAATCTGGGCATCCTCCTTAAGAGTAAGCCCCAAGTCCTCATTAACCTGGGCCTCCTTTTCAGGAGTAAATCCCAGTCTTAATTCTCATTAATTTTGGGCATCCTCCTTAGGAGTAATCCCCAAGTCCCCAAATCTGGGCATCCTTTTCAAGAGTAATCCCCAATCTTAAAAATCCCAAATATGGGAATCCTCTTTAGGAGTAACCCCCAACCATAATTCTCTTAGCCTGGGCCTCCTTTTCAGGAAAAATTCCCAGTCATTAACATTAACATGGGCCTCCTATTCATGAGTAAACCCCAATCTCAAATATGGGCATCCTCTTCAAGAGTAAGCCCTATGTCCCTTAATTTTTCAAGTCTCATAACCTGGGCCTCAATTTCAGGAGTAAGCCCCAGTCTTATTTTCTCTTAACCAGCCCTGATTTACCTTTGATCTAGGATTCCTTCTCAGGAGTAAAACCCAATCATAATTCCTCTCCTAATTTGGGCCTCCTTTTTAGAAGTAAGCCCCAAGTTAGAGTATTAAAATCTCCATGAAGCACATATACCTTTATGGACCCTATTCTTGGATTTCTTCCATGAAGTAAATCCTAATCTTCATTTATCTGGGCAGTCATACATACATAAGTCCGACATTATTTCATATGATTGTATCTTTCATGGAACAATTGTCTGATTTTTAACAATACCTCTTGTTTCTCACACCGAGAATAACTCACGTGAGCTTAGAGTGTAAAAGTAATTATGACATCCTTCTTTGAGACATCAATCATAAACATCATAATCCCTTACTCGAACTACATGGGTTCTGATTCCATTTCTAAAAAAAGGATACGTAGGTAGCCCATATGCGGGTTCGATACCAACTCTGAAATAATCCATGTCCTTCTGAATGACAATAAACTTCAAGTGCCCCACTGAGTGGATTTAAAACCAGCATGGTCATCATAATGACCAAGAGACTTCTATATAAATGTCTCGAAGGATACCATTGACCATGAATCTCTATCAAATATAGATTATTCTCTATCGATGAAGAACCTAGAATACATATAAAAGATTCTCTAAATTTCCTACATATTTAATCATTGATTTTCAGATCTAAAGGAAAGCTCATTTTATACTTGGTAATATAATAAGGATTCACGGACAAAACTTAAATCTAGAAAGAGAGTCTCGGAGTAGACAATAATTCCCCTCAAAAAGGTGTGATGAGTCCGACCTCCCATCCTCTCGACCAATGAAAATTCCTAAGCCTCATTAGTCCACAAACTAATGAGTGCCTACCTTTGGAAAGTAGGTCCAAATGGATGTGTAATCATTGGATGTTTTCGGTTCAACCAAAAAACCCGTTAGAAGTTGGAATGTTTGAACCTCCCATAATGGAGGTCATCCCCCAATTCTAAGGTAAACAAAAAACGGTGAACCCGACGTGAATCCTTAACCAAGTTAAAATGATGTTTTACCTATTTGTTAGGTACATATTTAAAACTCAATGAGAGGGCCAACAAAAAAAATCATTGACATATGTGCTCATCCAAAAGATGTAGTGGATGCTCCTATCTTGATTATGTATGTTATATCAAACAGGCACTCTTTTCCAAGATCTTCTGTATTTCCAGAATGGCTGCTCTCAAGTTCACACCTGTGAATACCGCTGCTGCGAATGCCACTGCTGCTACTCCTGCTGAATCGTCGTCCGCTCTGAGGATGACATCACCTACTCAGCGTCTTCAACGTTGGGTATCAAATGAGCTGGTTAAGATGTTCCATCAACACGGTACCATCCTAACTCTGGAGGCTGCCCCAAAATCCCTCCAAGTGAACAAATCACACCGGTCGTCTGAACAACGATGACCAGTGATCAAGAAGCAGGCGGTGCTAACCAATGTATCCAACCGTTTCGGGTCGTTATCACCAGAAGTCAATCACCATTCACTCCCATATTCTGGGGAGGTGAATGAGAAGGTCCCTCAGGGCCTTAATTCAAAGAAGCAGGAGTCCTTCCTAAGGGATCCTATCAATAATCGCTGCCAGAATCATGCGGTAGTACGCCCTCAACATGATGAGGGTTCCGACTCTGGGCATTCGTCATAGGTTCCTCGAACCCGAGCAGGAAAGAAAAATCGCCAGAGGCAAAATCCAGTTAACAGTGAGCAGGTTCTCATCTCTGCCATCTCTGGAGAAGTCCACCAACCTAACTTGGTGAAAAGAAATGAGCAGGCACACACACCTGCCTGTTTTAATTCCACTGTCCAGCAGACTCGTCTGGCAGCATCACGCCAATCCCGCCAGGCAATTCCGGTGGAGTACTATAGGCAGGAACATACACCTGTTTATACATCATCATCTAGTCAGTAGGCCCATTTGTCTACATATGATGGATCTCATCAACCACGTTCGGTGAAGTGAAATCAGCAGGCACATACACCTGCTAGTCTTAATCAAGCCTACCAACAGTCTCGCTTGGTAGCATTTGGAGAAGTTAGTCAGAATGATCCAACAACAAATAGGAGGCAGACTCAACTCTCTTCCCCCACACTTGAGTTCTGTCAAGATTCACTGATAGGAAAAGGAGGACAGGAGAAGGTACATACACCTACTCCAGTCACGGAATGGACGTATATCCCCATTCCGGCAGTTGAAGTAACCAATCATATTCTATCAATGGTGAAAGGGAAGAAGCAAATTCCTGCTCATATCCTGGATGCCTATCCGGATATTATAACAGCTTCAGCGGCATCTCAGGGAAAGACACATAAATCTATCCCAACCAGGGGAGTGACACATCAACAGTTCACTCCGGAACAGACACACACATCAATTCCAGTCTAAGAGGGTTGTGGGGCATACTCCCTCATATCATACGGACAACCAAGTCAGGAACATACACCTAATTTCAGTGGAGATTGTCAGCCTAACCTGGCCATCTTTCCTGATAGTGCATATACACCTTCTCAGAGAAGCCACTCTCATCAACAAGTGGTTTCCAAAGCGAGTAAGAAGGCGTCTAAGAAAAAGACACACCCAACACAATCAAGAGATCCAGAGCCAATCTGTAACAAGGCCTTGCTCAATACTGGTGTTCTTGAAGCCCTCAGATAGTTATCTGTTGGAATTCAAGATTCTACTCCCTCATTTCTCAATAGTGGGAACATTAATTCTGAAGGTCTTCAACATACACTTCCTCATGAAGGCTTGTTTCATGAAAATATGGTTGATCTCGAAGTTTCATCTTCAGATGAGAGCCACAGGAACCCTCTGTGTGGTCATAAGACAAAGGAGCAAGATATCTCATCTTTTGCTGTAACCCATTATGGTGGCCCTCCCATGATGGTGAATTTCGCTGCGAAATTCCTCTCCGCAGTAGTGATGCACATTTCCAGGAAAATGCTCCAGTGGAAAATGTAGTTCCAAGAAAGCCCTCTTATCTTGATGCACTAGAAAATGTGAAACCAGTCATTTCTGATGTTTCATCACTGGTAGGTGAAATACTTTCTCAATCAGAAGATAGTCCAGAGTGTAGGTCATTCTCCAAACCACCCCTAAGTCATGGATCTTCTAGTTTAATCAGTGATTTCTCTACCAATCCTGTTGAATCCAATGAAGCAACAAGGAAGCACCAGCTCTGGTCAAAACAGGTAGAAGAATCTTCATCAAATGATGAAGAGGAAATGCTGAGCATGAGAAAACAAATGGCGAAAAGTGAAGTGCCAGTCAGGTTTTGGCCTCTGGCTGACTCTCGGTATGAAATTCCAGAAATGTTGACGGAAGATGGAATTCATGATATTCGTCTCAAAATATGGAAAACTCTTTGTCAGTTGAAGAAGAAAGTATTATCTTATGATGAATATGAAAATCATATTAAGATAATAGAAGGGTTACTACATCATATTGATTTGGAATCTCTATCAGTCTCTCGATATCTGAAGGCTACAAAGCAGCAGAGAGCCCTTCAGTGTTCATTCCATGGTTCACTAAGAAGATTGCGTCAGTTAATTTCTAATTCCCCATCTGGTATTCATGTCAGAGGATGAGTTTTTCATGGAGCACTACATTTCACTATGCTCTCCAGTCAGCAAAGCCTGCCTAAAATGGTCTCATGCAATGTTATTTCCCATGGACGTACATAGTCAATGGGCTTTGTTTGTAATCAAAAGCATGCCCAAGAACAGGCCTCAACTAGTTCCTCTCAAAATCAAGAATACAGAGAACAAGTTGTTGAATTACTCCTGCATCTAGAAAATGAGAATATTTAATAGGCCTCTCGTTTGGAGCAAGCACATCACCAAGTGACAGAAGTGTCGGAAATCATCCATCGGTCTTTTGAACCAGGTGATAAAAGTGGATACAGGTTAATGCATCCAGCTAATTTCTGGTCTAAGGTTCGCAAGATCAGGAGAGATTTTAAGAAAGTCTCAGACATAGCATGTCAAGATCTACCCCATCTTGCCAGACTGAGGACTCTTTTAAACCAACCCTCGGAATCAACAAATAGGATTTGAGGAGTTGAGCGGGAACAGAAGAAACAGCCCCAGTCCACCGGACTAGGACTTTTTCAAATCATCAATCCCCTCCTCAGAGAAAGTCGGTTTTTTCTTGATTGGGGAAGAAGACTCAAGAGGAACGAAGAGCCAAATTATCAGGAGATTCCCTCCAAATTACAGTTCGTCAAGAAGTTCTCGAGGGATCGAATCAACAAAAGGAAATTTCTAATCAAAGACATGGAAGAAGACAATATCACAGAAATGCTGATAGAAGGGATGTGATACGTTATGCATCAATCAATGTCATCAATGTCGTTGTTGTTGATCCACCAGATGAGGCTCACTCAGGGGACTCAGATGAAGAGGTTCCTGCTCATGAAGATATATTCACCAACACAAATGAAGAAGGTGTGCGTACACGAAATCAAAGGGTTACTCAGAACCTAGGTAATCCTTCAAGTAACCCACTTCCACCTCTCCGAAAAGGATCCAACAAAGGTAGGGGAAAGAATCAGGTTACATATCCTTCCTCTGGAGAAGGCCAATCACTCTCATTAGAGAAAAGTTTTGCAAATAGGAGGAGGAAATGAAAGAAGTAAGGAGGTTGAATGCAAAACTACATCCGGGTAGTCTTCTTTTTAAGCTTTCTGGAGTTAGTCAGCCAAGGTAATTTGTTGCAGCTACTGAGATGGATCAAGAATATCCTCCTCTATCAGTACACCCTCACAGGTCTAATCCTACGGGTCAAGTGCAATAACAGTTGGCAGTGCTACCATCAGTTGTAGCACAAACCACCACATCTGTCCAAGCTCCAGTCATTCCACCTACCCAAGTCCAAGTTCAACCAGATGTTTCTCAAAAGTTAATAACTACCATTGAGTCATTAACAACTTGGTTAGAAACTATGGAAGGGAAACGTGCGCAGGTTCAACCAGAAAAGAAATTTTACCCTGAATGGGTAGATTAAATCTCTCCTCCATCCAGTTTTGGAAACCATGTATTACCTATTTTCAATGGATCAGGCAACCCTGAACAGCATTTGACGCATTACGTGTCTTTTTGTGATCCTATGATGGGAACTCTGTAGTAGCAAGAAGCAGTAAAACTCAGATGCTTCGTATGGACTTTGCAAGAACCAGCCTTTTTCTGGTATACAAGCTTGCAATCTCGGTCAATTACTGGATGGGAAGATCTCCGTCAACAATTCCTTCTTCAGTTAAGCTCAACTTTTCCAAACACAATTGTTTTTGATCTTACAAAATGTATGCAATGGGAGAATGAAAGGGTCTCAGGTTTCATTGCTCGCTGGACGGGATTAACATATTCCCTAAGATTAGCACTCCCTCAAGAAGAATTGTTTCCAATCTGTCTGGAAGATTTGCGTGATGAGTTACACACGCCGTTGATCCCTATGAAATACACAAGAGGGTTTGGAGACCTTACTTCAATTGCTCAGCAGATTGAAGATTCCCTTATACAGGCTAAGGCTAAATCTCGTGTAGTTCCAGCAACTCCAGGAAGGAGAATGGGTAAAGAAAAGACTGCCATAGTTATGATTAAGCAATCACCTGTACCTGCTTCTATTTCGAAACCTTCATCTTCCCGAAGGGCTCCACCTCCTGAGCGCCAACAACCAAGGTCATTTCATCAAGATAATCAAAGAGATCAAAGACGAAAACAATTGGAGGATTTGAAAATTAAAGATTACTCTTTCCGAAATGAACAAGTTCCTGGATATTTCATTTCGGCTATGGAAAATAATTTGGTTCAATTGCCAATGCCCAAGAGGCCAAACAAGGAAGGAGATGAAGACCATCCCAATTATTGCCCTTTTCATCAAATGTTGGGGCATCCCATCCATAAGTGTTTTGTCTTCAACGACCTCCTAAAAAAGATGGTCGACTCGGGACAAGTCAAATTGAAAGGTTCTTCAGCTCAGGTAGCATGTATTACTACTACAGTTCCAGAGGATTAAGGTGAATGACAAGAAGTCAAAAGCAAAAATGCACAGAAGTATGATGATTGGATGGTCAGAAAGACAATCAACCAAACTCATGCTATTTTTTCAAACACAATTAAAGAAACTGATTGTGTCCTCTTCCATGAATGTTGTGGAAAAACCCTCTTCATCAGAGGTAAAGTCCTCAAAGAAACGACATGATTCAATGAAAGAAAAAGAATCAGAAGAAGATGAGTATATGTCAAAGCCTAAGTTGTCTTTGACTCTGGCAGACTTCATGCCATCTACTTCAAAGCCATGGGCATAGCCCCACCAAACAACACAGCCTAAACAGGTTAATCAGGAAAAGTCTTCATCAGACAAAGAGTTAATATTGTCTCTGTAAAGAAAAATAACGGACAAATTAGAGTTTGCATCGGCATTGACCTAAGGTTTATTTCCCAGTTCTGATTACAGAACTTTTAATTGATGCAATAGCTTGCTATGAAGAACTTTCCTTCATGGATGGATATTCTGGATATAATCAGATCCGAATGGCCCAAGAAGATGAGGAATCCACAACCTTCAGAGCCCCTTAGGGTGTGTTTTTCTACCGGGTAATGCCCTTTGGCTTAAAGAATGCAGGTGCAACATATCAGCATGCTATGCATCATATCTTCAAACCCTTCTTAGGGAAGTTTGTTGAATTCAATGTACACGATTTGGTGGTTAAATCCAAACAACGTTATAATCACATGGCTGATTTGGACGCCATATTCTACAAGCTTCAACAACATTATTTGAAGATGAACCCCTTAAAATGTTCTTTTAGGGTAACCTTAGGAAAATTTCTCGGCATTGTTGTACGCCATCGTGGTATTGAAGTTGATCCTGAGAAGACCAAGTCAATCCTTGGTATGTCACCTCCTCAAAATTTGAAATAATTATGAGGAATTCAAGGACACTTAGCCTATATTTGGCATTTCATCACCAATTTGGTAGGCCAAAGTTTACCCTTCACCAAATTGATGAACAAGGGAGTCACTTACCAGTGGACTGAATAATGTTAAGAAGCATTCGATATTCTCAAGAAATACCTCTTGAGTCCACCGGTACTCATGCCACCTGTTGAAGGAAGGCCACTTATCCTCTACGTGACAGCTCTAGAGAGATCATTGGGTGCCTTTCTTGCTCAAAAGAATGATGCTGGGAATGAAAAGAGCCTCTACTATCTTAGTCGGACTATGCTTGAAGCCGAAACCTGGTAATCATGTATTGAGAAGTGATGCATGGCATTAATCTTTGCAGTTCAGAAGTTGAGACACTACTTGTAACATCAAGAAGTCCAATTGGTATCTCACAATAACCCACTCAAATTCATCCTTAGTCGTCCAATGCTTACAGGACGTCTGGCAAGGTGGGCAGTTATTTTGCAGCAATTCGATATTCAATATGTGTCTCAAAAGGCGATAAAGGGCCAAGATCTATCTGATTTCCTGGATGCACACCCTTTAGTGGAAGACACATCTTCAGATATTTAACTCCCTAATGAAGAAGTCTTCTCTATTAAAGAATGTCCTCAATCATGGGAAATAAACTTTGATGGTGCTTCCAGAAGTCCAACAGGGAGCAAAATGGAAAATCATAAATTTAACAAAGTTGTCTTAGGAATTTTGCTCATTTCTCTAGAAAAGGAAGTGTTACCTTATTCCTTCTTATTGTGGGAAGTTGGTACCAATAATGAAGTAGAATACCAAACTCTCATCAAAGGCTTGGAATTAGCGCTTCAAGCACAAGTGAATCCCTTAAAGGTGAAAGGTGATTCAGACCTGGTAATCAAACAAGTCAACGGTATTATGCCATCATAAAAGAAGAACTAATCCCTTTGTATGATTATGTCAGAGAGTTAATAGAGGAAATCCCTTCGGAACTGACATTTTCTTATGTCCCATGATCACAAAATGATCAAGATGTTGCACCGGCTAATATAGCCACAGCTCTAGCAGATCCAAATCGGGACGGGACAACTATCAGTATTGCCCACCGTCATGCAATTTCACCTTATGTTCGAATTAGAACAGAGGAAATTAATGAAATTAGTCCCATTCCTGAACCGTATGGTCATACTATAGGATGGATGTCACCTATCAGGGAATACCTTCAAAATAGAACACTTCCTCCTGATAGAGCTGAGAAAGAACAAATCCGGCGACATGTGGTCAATTTTACTCTTTATGATAGCCCATATCACCTAAAGAAAATTCTCTACAAATGTGGTTTTGATGGAGTTCTATTCAGATGCATTGATGGTGAGGAGACAATGGCTATCATGAAATAAGTGCATGCAGGAGTCTGTGGTGCCCACCAATCTGGACATAGACGGTTTGATCAGATTCAAAGGCTTGGATACTTTTGGCCTTCAATGATACAAGATTGTGTTGATTTCACAAAGAAGTTTCATTTATGCCAAGTACATGACAACTTCATTCATCAACCTCCAGAGATGCTTCATACAACTAAATAATCATGGACATTTTCCACATTGGGAATGGATATGGTGGGACCTTACCCTTCAGCTACAACCAAGCAGTTTAAGTACATTCTTACTGCTAGTGACTTCTTTTCCAAATGGGCAGAGGAAATACCTCTCAAGGAAGTCAGTTCTAAATGCGTTGTTAGCTTCATTAAGTCTAACACTATTACCATATTTGGTGTCCCTCATACCATATTAACGGACAATGGCACCAAATTCTGTTTATCCGAGGTGAAGAAGTTGTATCAAGAATACAACATCAAATCCAACCATTCATCTCGGTATCATGCAGCGGCCAATGGCTAGATAGAAGCATTCAACAAGACTCTTTCAAATATACTGCAATATATGGTGGATAAAGATAAGAAGTCATGGCATGATAAACTCTTTCATGCATTATGGGCTTATCGGACTACCACCCGCACTGCAACACGGTCAACTCCATATTCATTGGTATATGGAATGGAAGCAGTCTTGCCAATTGAAGTTCAACTACCCATTCTCAGAGTTTCCATTTGTGATCAATCATCTACAGATGAACAATCTCAAAAGCGATTGAATGAATTAGAACGGTTAGATGAGAATAGATTGTGCACTTTGCACCACTTGGAAGTCTATCAGAATCAAATAGCACGAGCTTTTAACAAAAAAAGTACGTCTTTATTCATTCACTTAGGGATAATTGGTATTAGTTCTCAGAACTCCAATGATACCAGGAAAGAAACCTCCCAAACTTGATCCAAAATGGGAAAGACCTTACTCAGTACATATGGTCTACTCCAATGGAGCTTATTCATTAATCTCGATGGATGGAGAACTCATCACCACTCCGACCAATGCCATATTTTTGAAGAATTATTTTGTATAAACACAAAATATAACATTATAGGTCCATTATGACCTTAAACTACACCGTGGTCCTATATGACCTTAAACTACACCACCGTCTAGCAAGACGTTAAACTGCATAACCCTAGGTCCAGTATGACTTTAAACTGAACCGAGGTCCAGTATGACCTTAAACTGCACCGAGGTCCAGTATGACCTTAAACTGCACCGAGGTCCAGTATGACCTTAAACTGCACCGAGGTCGAGTATGAGCTTAAACTGCACCGAGGACCAGTATGACCGTAAACTCCACCGAGGTCCAGTATGACCTTAAACTACACTGAGGTCTAGTATGACCTTAAACTGCACCGAGGTCCAGTATGACCTTAAATTGCACCATCGTCCAGCCAGACGTTAAACTGTGGAAAAAGTTCCCTAAGTCATCCCACATGACGTTAAAATGTGATGTCCTAACTACATGATGTTAAACTGTACAGAAGTACCATACGTCCAGCAAGACAATAAACTGCATCATTGGTGGTCTGGTATGACCTTAAACTGCACCACCATCCTGCAAGATGTTAAATTGAATCATCAACTGTCCATGCATATGACCCTAAACTATTAGAAAATACGTCCATCATGACGTTAAACTGCGTCCCCATTCATCGTCCTTGCTATATGACGTTAAACTATATAAAAGATTCTTATGTCCAACATGACGTTATACTGTGGGAAATAAAGTCCCAATACGTCCAACATGACGTTAAATGGTGTACTCTTTTGTCCTCACTGCATGACATTAAACTGCATAATCCATTCATATGTCCTACATGAAATTAAACCGTGCATTGTTAGGATTGTTGCTACCTCTTGTTTCTCACACCAAGTATGACTCACGTGATCTTAGAGAAAACCTCAACCATAACACTCTCTTTGGGCCGCTAACCATGTGTAAGTCCCAACACCATTTTTTAGGTCGTTGTCCCCAAGAAAAACTTGATCACTAATTCATTCTTTAATTGAACTACGCAGACTTTGATCCTTGCTTTCCAGGCTGGGTATGTAGGCAACCTACAAAGGTTCAAGTCCAAAACCAATCTCTTCACATCGGTTCATCTACATCTCATATGATGTTGATTCATGAAACTGACCCTAGAATCAATATCTTTACATTGGTTCACTTTCGTCTTTGTTATACGACGTTAAACTATACAAAAATTTTGTCTAGTATGACAATAAACTACAAAATTCTTTGATACCTTCACCTGAGAGGGAACCATTATTTACATTGATTTTTCAATCATGTTACATTTCAAAGACTACATGCATAAATGGCAATGCGCAAACCTTTTATCTTGGGTTAAACCATCATTGCACTAAAGTCCCATTTCACCCTTCACATGTATGAACCAAATTTGTACATAGGGTATTTCAAGAACTACGTGGGCTTGATTCCCATCCTTATTGGATACTTAGGAATGTTCGAGTGTCCCTCGAATCTAGCCCCAAGTCTTTTTGTCCTAACCCCAAATTCCTCTTTCAGTCCCCTAGCTTAAATGTCCCGATGAAAACACACACTGTGTATTTCTTACAATGGTCTAAGCTCTATGACCCTAAACTAAGATCTCTAATCCTTTTGTCCCACACGATGTTAAACTGTAGTTTAAGAACTATGTATGGCTTGATTCATATCCTTATGGGATACGTAGTGAAGTCCAACATTTTAATTCAGGACTCAGCCACAACATGATTATGGTTAGAATTGATCTGTGTATCTTTGTATACATTGGACAATACCCGTCTTTATGTAACATAATCCTAACCTTAAATATTTTCAGATCTTAATAACCCTTTTCTTGACTTCTAGTCACAAAAATGTCAAACTTCTAAGAGTTCTTTTTCCTGACTATGTAGCACATGCCCTTAGGCGGCCTTGCATAAATAGTCTCTATAACAGATTTTTCAGCCAAAAGATACTATTATTTGACTATGCAGCCAATGCCCTTAAGTGGCCCTGCATAATTCAACCCCCTAATGGGTTTTTTAAATACTGGTAACTTCATTCTTGGGAAGAAAGCCTCTTTTGTCTTTGTTGGTCTTAAATGACAGTATGTAGGGATCCACAAAAGTAGCCATCCTTAACATATTTGTCTCATATCCTTTTTCATGATCTGAAATTATTCAATTATATGATTTATATTCTCCTTCCCTACGTTTGGGTCAGACCTTCGTAGGAGTAATATCCATCCAGTTCTTTGATAATAATGTTTATAAATATATTCTCCATATTCAAGTGACTCTTTCCATACATCAAACTCTATACTTTGGAAAATATGAATCTCCATAAACATTCACTGGCTTTTAGCACTAGGAAAGTAAATTTCTGAGAGTTCTTTTTCCTTACTATGCAGCACGTGCCCATCGGTGGCCTTGCATAAACAGTCTACATAACAGACTTGTTAGCCAAAAGATAATATTTATTTGACTATGCATCCAATGCCCTTAGGTGGCCCTGCATAATTCAACCCTCTAACGGGTTTGTTAAATAATGGTAACTTCATTCTTGGGAACTACTTCTTCTAACACCTTTTAGCTCTTTTTCATATCATTCCTCAGATCCAAATATTCTTAAGTCATAGTTTACATTTTTTTCCCTCATACTTGAGTATGGTACTATGTTTTCAGATGAGTTGTCAAGGAATTGAGTCAATTCTAATTCATTCGGTTAAAGCTATTTCGACCTTAAATATTAGCCTCTTTATGTCTGATGTGCATGACTTTAAACTATCCCACAAAAGACAAGGGAAATCTGAATAAAAGTCAAGTTCCAGCTCACTAAACATACATTTTGTATGATTTAGGTAATATTGAGCAATTAAAAGGTTCAAACATTGTAGGGTTATTTACATTGATCCTAGTAAAAATCAAACTATGCTTACTAGGCCCATTGGCTTAAGTAAAAATCTAAATCATGTAGAAAAAGAATGAAGGTACAAATAATTGAATATGAAAGTGTTTTTCATTGATTCATAAGAGATATAAGGACATCCACAGACTGGAGTCTCTTCTCTTTTTCAAGAATTACGAAAGGCTTTCAACATAAGTCTTCAATTGATGAACTGCATCTCGAGCTTCATCAGCATCTACTTGAACCTCATTCACTCGAACAACTTTACTCTTTTCAGCCAGATGAAGTGTTTTCTTGGCATCCGCAATGGTCTTCATACCATTCGTTTGAACTCCCTCCAGTGAATTGTTGAGTTGGTCAAGTTCCCCAGTAACAGATTTTAACTGTTGTTGAAGGTGCATCTTCTGGAAGACTTTTTCTTTGATCTTATGCTCCAGATCCTTCATCTTGGCAGCATAGTCAGCCTCATCTCGGGATACCATAGCCTCAAATTCGCCGATGTTGACTGACAATTTCACCCTAGTCAGATCTTCATGACACTTTTGCTCCTGCTCCCTCCTGAAGATGACTTGTTTCACCAAGGTATGGATCTCTTGTTATCCAAAACCTCCAAGACATAGCATGATGAACTGGGATGACAATCGAGGGATCTTCGATGATAGATCTTCTAAAGGAACCACAGATATGATTTTCCATATGTTGTTCCATGCCTTGCATCATGAAAAGCTGAGCGCCTTAAGCACCTCTGGGTCTGATTCAACATCATCATCACTGGGGGGAATTTAATCTGGGATTAATGCACTTAAGGAAGTGACATGTTCTGCTTCCTCCCCCCTGACCCTAGTTGCTTCACCTTCTACTGCTGTGTGGGCGGATTTTGAGACCTCACATCCAGTTCTAACCATTGAAGTTGATAGCCCTGTTTGATCAATTAAAAGTATGGTTAGTTTCATAGAACAATTGAAATTGGTTGTCTATCTTGAAAACGCAGTCCAATCATTACCTAACAGTAGATCAGCAACATGAGTAGACTCCTACCCATCTTTCCCAGTTTCAACAGGATCTTCAAGATAGGTCTCAGGAGGTTTTACTGGGTTTAGCTCTACTTGAGATAATGTGTCTGTAATGGTAGGGTTGACATCAATGTCTACACCCTCTTTAGGAATTGGCAATTCAGCAGCTTCTATGGATGGAACTACATATTATTTTCAGTCATGATTAAAAGTGTAAATTATAATAAAATTTAATGGGTGAAGGATAACACTCACGCCCAAGGTCTTCTAAATCACATGATAAGTTGGCATGATCATAAAATTCTTCAAAAGACATGCCATGATCCATCATTTCATCCAATGATATTTCAGAATCCTGGTTTGTCTCACCAGTGGGAGCATTTGATGTATCCCCTTGGTGAACCTCATTCTGTGGCCCTTGACCCTGGACAGCTTCTTCAGGAAGGATGGCAGATTCAGTTGCTGAGGCCACCAATGATTCAGGTGCAGGTACTTCTCTACTTGTAGCAGCAACCGGAGCAGTACTGGGAATAGATGTTGGCTCTTTTTCAAAACCATCCAAGTCAGCTTAAATTCGTGTTTGGTCCACAACACCCTCTGTAGTCTTCAAAGGAGGATCATTCCTTTCCCTCATAGGGGAAATTGAAGAATCCCCTGTAATCCCAAGAAAAATGGGCAATCATTTCATGGTTTAAGACACATGATTAAATGAAGGACTTACCACTGCTAATGAAGCATTTAGCTGTGGACTTCCTCCTTCGCTGCCTTTGCTTCTTTGGTTTTTTGGGAGTATCGACAGTCTCCCTTATTGGCACTTGTATTGGTGAGTGGAAGGTCGTTGCCAGCTCCTCATTCATGGCATGCTGGCCTGGAGATATCTCGCCTGGTTCACGAGGAGATTCAGCAGCAGCCCCGATGGCAGTACCACCAGGGCTATACTGTGGTGAAGGAACCTCAGTTCCATTCCTTTCAAGCTGCAAGATGAAGAAAATAACTTCCTTAAGTAACAAAGCTTTGACTATAATCATGTTGAAAAGAAAATAAATAAAGAAAACTTACATCTTCAGGATCCGTGTAATCGTGACACTCCTCATCAGTCCCCTCAGCGGCGCCACGATCAATCAATTCCTTCACCCGCCTGGTGATAGGAATGGACTCATCAGTGGCGTATATGAGCATTTCCAGCTCTCTGATGTAAGCCCGCACTTCATTGTCGTTATCCTCGTATTATAGATTTGTAGAAGCCTGAAGATTCCCTATTCCATGAAGTTGTAGGTCCTCACACAAATCCATCCAGGCGGTCTTAGTACCACAGTATAAACTCTTCCATAACTGGGAAGCCTCTAGTCTTAGATATGAAGGCTGCGAGGAAGGTCCTACAATCTTTGACTTCAATTTCTTCATAGATCCTGCAACTACAGATAGAGAATAATAAAATAAAACTTATTGCTTTATAACGTAGCAGTGATTAAATTACCACAATGAAGTAACTCACTAGGAGTTGATGGAGTGGGTCTTTTAATTCTCGCCAGAGGATTATATCGGGCACAAAACCACTTTTTCGTTGGTTGTGCCTCATTATCCCCATCACGGGAATCCGGTGAATCAGTTCTAGAGGAGGAATCTGCCGAATCATCTTCAGTTGGGGAAGCATCACCTTCATGAGGAAGGGTTTCTTTCTCTACAGTCCTCTTCCTTTTCCACACTGGATAAACTGGGTGATTCAGCACTCCATTGGGGTATGATGTTATCCAGTGTTCGGCATAATATGTAGTCAAATTATGTGCCACTTTTTCAACTGGTAGATCTAATACTGCCCCAGTCTTCTCCCTTGACGTCAGCAGCCATAGTTGTCGAGCAACCATCGGATGTTGCTCTAACCCGACATGTACTGGAGGAGATATAGAAATCTGTTGCAGACATTTGAATTTACGTGAAAATCTATATGGATCATAGGCCTCGCATATAATTTCTCTGTCAATCCTGGAAACTAGCACACCATCTCTGCAAGCTAGCATGTATGCCCTCAAATCCAAGTGGGTTGTTCCATCATCAACAAACTGCTCAGTTGGCAGATTTGCATAGGGAAAGAAGTTGAATTCCTTAAACATGCTCAGCCTAACTTTCATGTCAAAGGAATTAACATCTAATGGAGCAACTCCAAAGAATGCTTGCCCTGACGGCCTGAAATAACTTCCAGCAATTTGTAATCAATTCTATACATTGTAAGTCTTGAAGTGAGTGGAGATCCATCCCCATAAAACTTGGAATGGTCCCACTATTCATAAAGGAGATTTAACCATGAAGACATGAGGTAAACTCTTGTGAATCTTTGCTAAAATGGGGGTAGCCAACCCAACCATTTTTCCCTCAGCCAACTTTGACGTAATGACGAAGGTCCCTGGCCTGATGCCTCCCTTCTAATCCCCAACTGTTAAGAGATAAATGCTGAGCCACATTGCCAAGAAGCCCTCCAGACAAGTCTTCTTTGGGATTCATTGATTCACCTCATATCCCTACTTCTCGAACTCTCCTGCTTCTAGAGTTGGCCAAAATGTTCCAGAAGCACCCCTCTTCTCAGGTTTTGGGCAGGTGGTAGGATGTTTGGGCCTCTTATCCATGGATTGTTTTTTCTTGGATCCTTTTTCTTTCAGCTCTTTCTCTTTTGGATCCATCTATTTATTATCAATAATAAATATTTTCATCCATTCCTCCAGATGAATATCATTTCTAGAATGAGTTAATGAGGTCTCTGAACTCTTGAGCCTTTGGAAGATCTTAAATAATTTCCGAGCTAAAGAAGGAGTCTTCTCTGAATCATTCCAAGTCACATTGGGAGGAATGAATTCATCATACATTTCGCCCAAAATTGGAGCCCCTGAGATCTTATGGACATCCCACAGACTGATGCCTACATCTCCATGAGTTAGATGGAAAGAATTAGTTGATGGTCTTTAGTGGTTGAGTATCTCCGACACGATGTTATCATGTCTGTAAACATATGTTTTTCCAACCCAGACAGCTTCGTATATTTCCACTCCTTTCAGATCCTCAACAAACTCTACATAGGTTTGTCGTACCATTATGCCCACATCCAAGTTGGCTTCACGCCTCCCCCAGGACGGAAGTCCCAACTTTTCTTCCAGCCTTTGGATTGATCCATCTGATCATTTCAGAAGATTGAAGGATGACAATGTGGTTGCAGCTCAGGCGTATGAGGTTTCAGATCTGTCGTACAAGGACTATGATGCATCATATGGTTCTTCTCCACTGTTCCAGCAGTTAGAAATACTCCTCCACCTGAGATATTTTCTGAAGAAAAGTTGGTGTAATTCTGAAACCACGAAAATGGGAGATAGTCCTTTTATTCTGGAATAGTATCTTCTCACAAATGACCGTAGTCATACAAAGGAAAATAAATTCTTTGGGGGAATTCGCAATGATATTTCTTCAGATACTTATCCAAATATGGAAGAGTTCTAGTTTTTACGGTATAATAAACATGGCCAATGATGTTCATCATATCATCAATCCTCTTGCTAGCCAGTTCATCAGCTATTCCGGTTCTAAGAGCCATTGATTCTGCACAAAAGTTGAGTAAATTAACTTTTAAGTAAGTTGATTTTTCATAAAATTTGTCAAGTAATTTCAGAAAAAATGGCAATGGAATTAGGGCACACAAGTCTAAACTTGGCATGAAAGTATGGATGTGTCACGCAAGTGTTAGATGTGCCGCACAAGTTTCTGTCACGCAAGTATCACCGTGCAAGTCCTATTACCTTGACAGCAGCACGACAACGAAGAAATAGTGGAAAACGAGAGACTTGGGCGGCGAAGGTGACCGGTGTGGCGAGAGCTCAAGAATCCTCAAATCAGATGCTATGCACCACAAAAGACAGCGTATTTATAGGCCAAGCTACCCACCTTTGCGCCTACAGCAGGAGCGCTCCAGCCCTGCATGACTCACACTTGCGCGCCACCTTTCCTTTGGTTTTCTTCTTTTTCTCAGAGTCACATCCTCATTTCATTCAGATCCAAATCTGAGGGGGGGGGGACTTTTTTTGACACTCCTTTTTCGTCAAATTGTCTAAATGAATGGAAAGGAAAGTGACTTAGCACAAATTGATTCATCTTTGAAGAAAACATCAATAATCGACAAAGGCATGAACAAAGCTTCAAAGGCACAAGGGTCATGCAAGTTCCATCATTGTCATGCAAGTCCACTTGCGCGACGCCTAATGGTCACCAAAGTGACTTCCGCACCCTAAAGGATAACTGCCCGGGGTCTTCTCCAGCCTATAAATAGACCCTGTGGGCCCCCCATTTAAAAAGAGGTATTTTTCCAGAAACTCAGATTTGAGCTCCTGGCGCCCTAGTCTCTTCTGAAAGCTTCTGAAAGACTTATAAGGTAATTTCTTATCTAGAACGGAAGATCTAAAGAGGGGGAGGAAGGCCTAAGTGTTGAAAATAATCAACACTTGTGCTCCTGAGTGGCCACCCCTTAAGGGAAATGGCCACACTTGCGTGCCACCTACCTCCTTCAATAGAACTTGCGTGCCACTATTCTAGAAGAACCTCAAGATGATTCTAAAGGCTTTAACCAAGAGTCTCTCAAGTATTACCCTGCTGGTTAACCGTCGTGGAAGTACCCATGTGTCGCGTAGGTATACCTGCGCAACCAGGACTTGCGCGCCCATGCAGCACCTGCGCGCCTTCCAGGACTTGCGCGCCACTGCCTTTTTTGGGTGCCCTTCTTTCCCATTTCACCCCTCTGAATCCATTCCACCTCTCCTATTCAAGATTCAGTCTTCAAGACACTCTTCAATGCCTTTTATGGAATGATTTCTTGATTTGAATTCCTTATCTAAAAGGAATTCTATGGAATATCTGTCAAAACCTAGTGATTTACACATCTTTATGTCACTAAAGATTGAGATTTCATTCATTTAACCTCATCCTTTAAGATGAGAGAACTCATTAATCCAGGCATCCTTTTCAGGACTAATCCCCAATCTTAAAAGTCTCAAATATGGGAATCCTCTTCAGAAGTAATCCCCAGTCTCAAATATGAGCATCCTTTTCAGGAATATGAACCAATCATAATTCTCGAATCCGGGCATCCTCTTTTGGAGTAAGCCCCAAGTCCTCATTAACCTAGGCCTCCTTTTCAGGAGTAAATCCCAGTCTTATTTCTCATTAATTTTGGGCATCCTTCTTAGGAGTAAGCCCCAAGTCCCCTAATCTAGGCATCCTTTTCACGAGTAAGCCATAATATTAAAATTCCCAAATATGGGCATCCTCCTTAAAAGTAAGCCCCAACCATAATTCTCTTGTCCTGGGCCTCCTTTTCAGGAATAATCCCCAGTCATAAACATTAACCTGGGCCTCCTTTTCAGGAGTAAGCCCTAGTATCAAATATGGGCATCCTCTTCAGGAGTATGCCCCAAGTCCCTTAATTTTTGAAGTCTCTTAACCTGGGCCTCCTTTTCAGGTGTAAGCCCCAATCTTATTTTCTCTTAACCAGTCCTAATTTACCTTTGATCTGGGATTCCTTCTCATGAGTAAAACCCAATCATAAGCCCTCTCATAATTTGGGCCTCCTTTTCAGAAGTAATCCCCAAGTTAGAGTATTCAAATCTCCATGAAGCACATATACCTTTATGGACGCTGTTCCTGGATTTCTTCCCTGAAGTAAATCTTAATCTTCATTTATCTGGGCATTCATAGATACATAAGTCCCACATTATTTCTTATGATTGTATCTTTCATGGCACAATTGTATGATTTTTACCAATACCTCTTGTTTCTCACACCGAGCATAACTCACGTGATCTTAGAGTGTAAAAGTAATTATGACATCCTTCTTTTATCCATTAATCATAAACATCATACTCCCTTACTTGAACTATGTGGGTTCTGATTCCTTTTCTAAACAAAGGATACGTAGGTAGCCCATCTGTGGGTTCGATCCCAACTCTGAAATAATCCATGTCTTTTTGAATGACAATAAACTTCAAGTTCCCCACTGAGTGGATTTAATACCAGGATGGTCATCATAATGACCAAGATAATTCTATATAAATGTGTCAAAGGATACCATTGACCAAGAATCTCTAACAAATACAGATGATTCTCTATCGATGAAGAACCTCGAATACATATAAAATATTCTCTAAATTTTCTACATATTTAATCATTGATTTTCACATCTAAAGGAAATCTCATTTTATACTTGGTAATGTAGTAAGGATTCACGAACATAACTTAAATCTATAAAGAGAGTCCTTTGGTTGACAATAATTCCCCTCAAAAGGTGTGATTAGTCTGACCTCCCATCCTCTCAACCAATGCAAATTCATAAGCCTCATCAGTCCAAAAACTAATGATCACCTACCTTTGGAAAGTAGGTCCAAATGGATGTGGAATTATTGGATGTTTCCGGTTCTACGAACAAACCCGTTAGAAACCGATTGGAATGTTCGAACGTCCCATCAAGGAGGTCATCCCCAAATTCCAAGGGAAACAGTGATCTAATTAGTGTTTATCTAAATCTATCTTCCACGTTTTGTTCTAAACTTCCTCTGATAACAACTGTAATGCCCCAACCCCAGTTACCCAGAGTAGGTGCATTAGTACATGACATTGGCATGATCACAAAAGATCAAGTCTCAAAAGACCGATTAGTTTAGTACCCTTGGAATCACTAGATACATTTATAAAGTTTTCATTATATCATAAAATGAAAACTTCAACAACATAGTCTCTATAGTTCACACTCATATCCCCTCAGACTATCCCTATAGGTCAGTCATAAAATACTTCTTCACATCCTGGGAAAAATAAAACATAGAAAGGCGTGAGCTCAGATCCCCAGTAAGGATAACAATATAGCGGAAACTTTCATAAATAAGAATAAACATTTAAGAAAGTGTATAACTAAAACAAAATCCATTTAAACTTCAACGTCAGCATAATATGGTAGAAATAAAATGAAATAATTCCATTTACTTATTCACATTTATATTCTACCTATTACGACCCGTCCCCCAGGGCCCGTGTCGTAACTACCCCAAGCCTGCCTTGCATAGGCCAGGGGCTGGTAACTAGCACCAAAGGCATAAATCCCTATAACTGGGAAGGAGTTTACTTTATAATCGTAAAACAAACACATCCATAGTAAAAGAGGAAGAAAACACTAAGTACAACAGTAACAAAAGTGATGAAAGTACAAAGGGTCTGGAAATACAAGCCCAACAGATAGGTACAACTACAACTGAAGTAAAGTACAACAGAAAAGACAAGCATCTGGAAGGTGACACGCAGCTCCTGGTTCGTCCACCACAGATCCTACATGAAGGGTAGGTACATATGTCCTCCTCAGCACTCCACATCCGATCGTCCGTCCGTCTATCTCCTCCAGGTACCGACACGTTGTGAGATCCACCGCTGGGTACCATCCAGTCCTTTAATGCTTTGCCTCCATCGTCGTTGTCAGTCGGCTGCATCCAACACAATGACGTGTAGGCATAGCCCGTGCAGGGGTGAGTATAATGATACTCAGTAAGGACCCTGAGACCCTCAAGGTATCTCTAAATCCAACAAGGATAACAACAAAGAAGAATCTCAACAGATAACCCTTACTTAGGTATAATCCCATACTTATACCTATGTTATCAAGTAACCATCTTAATCACGAGGAAACACAAAGGTTATGAAATTAACGGATAACCACTACCTAGGTATATGTCCATACATATACCTATGTTATCAAATGACCCATCTCCATCATGAGGTAAACACATAGGTCATAGACTCAGCTCAAACTAGGATTTTCATTATCAAAACCGTAACTACTGAAGAGCTCCGTCTCTGACGAGTACAATGATCCTGTCACGACTCTGAGGTACTGCTCACTAACCTTAGACTGCTGAGGTACTCTTCCTGTCGAGTACCGTGGGTCTGCTGCCAACTACCGAGCGCTCCGTTTGCTCAGGGTCTGCCGCCAAATACCGGGCGCTCCCCCTAATAGCCTACAGAGGTACTCCTCCTGTCGAGTACCATGGGTATGCGGCCAACTACCGGGTGCTCCATCCACCGTGGGTCTGTCGCCAAATACCGGGCGCTCGGTCCACTGGGCTAGTCGACTCACTCCAAGTTGAGTCAGTCAAGCACTCGTCAGGTCTCAGCCGGATACACGGTCTCCGAACTACGTACGCTCGTCTCTTGGAGGGTGTGCTCCACGAGCTACAGGTCGATACTCCAAGTATTACAAAGTTCCACAAAGAAGTATCTCAAAGGACCACCTCGTCATAGGGGTCTCAATGCAATAGACGACACGTCAATCGGACGCCCAGTCTGTGAGTTATTAGCCTTTTCGTCCTAGGGGCCCGGTTGGTTTCATGTGTGAACCAACCCGGCCATATCTCAACTGTACCCCGAACTCTCATAGGGTATACTCATAGGGACTGTTTCTCAACGTGATCACCAATGCGGCTGACGGTTCGTCAAACGGATGCCCGGTCTGAAAGTTATCAGCTTTTCCGTTCGAGGGGCCCGATTGGATTTCGGGTTCAATCCTACCCGGACACTATCCAACTATGTCCAAACCTCAGGCGAAGTATACCAAAAGTTCCGTCTCATCAAAGGGAATCCAACAAATTTGACGGCATGTCAATCAGACGTCCGGAGCTCAAGTTATAAGCGTTTCTGCTCCGAGGGCCCGGTTGGTTTCAGGTTTGAACCAACCCGGCCATACCCCAAGTTCTCCTAAACCTTGAGTGTAATATTATGAAACGACCGTATCGATCCAAGAATCACATCGCAACTGACGGTGCGTCGATCGGAGGTCCGTAGCCCATGATATGGGAAAAAGACCGGAAGTGATCCGAAAATGGGGGGTCTGGGCCCAGTCCGACCCGGCCCAACCCCCCCTGGGTCGGCCCGAACAGGGTCGCGGCCCGGCCCGGTCCACGCGACCCACCCCAGCCCGACCGGGGGGGGGGGGGGGGGCTCGGCCAGCGGCCGAGCAGGGGGGAACCGTTCCCCCCTTTCTCGCCCCACGGACGTGGCGCGCCTGCCGCGTCCTCCTCCTCCGGATCCCACCCGATCGTGGGATTCAGACGCCTGCCGCCACTGCTTCATCCATGGCGGTTCCTCCTGGTGGCACACCGGACACTGCAGCATCATGGTGGCCGGTCGGTGCTGACCGCCGCCTCCGGCTACCGGCGCGCCGGCAGGGTCTTCCACGAACCACCAGACGCACTCTGGTGGTCCGTTTTCCCTGTCGTCTTCACCGGCGGTCCTCCCAGGACCTGTTCTTCACTGAAAAGTCTTCAAAACTCCTTTGCGGCCCGTTCATTCATCACCCGTCGATCCACACATCAATAAACAATTTTGGAGTCTTCGAATCGCCTCTGCAGCCCCGACTCCGTCCACGGTTTCGTTCGGCCTCAACGACGCGACGCGACGGCGCCATGCTTCTTCACTGTGTTCCTCCTTGTTTCTGCGCGTTGCCGTTTCACCGCGCCACCTTCGTTTGATCCGCAATGAAATCAATAACAAAAGGGGGAGGAGGTTCAGCCTTGTTCATGTGGTCCGGCCCCCTCCCATTAATCTGATACCAAGTGGCTAAAGGAATTGACATTGGACGAAAAAGAATAAACACGAACACAAATCCAAACCCTTAATAGGATATTTGACGTCGCACGTCGGGTGTCACAGAGAACGACATCGCGGGGGTCAAACTTAGATTCCGTGGACGTCGGGGTGCGTCCGAGGACGAAACGACATCTCCTTACTTATCGTGGAGATGAAGAAGGAAGGCACGCTGTCATTGGCGATGATCACTACGGCTGGTGTATCCTCCCTTGACGCGGAGTAAAAGAAGAGTTGATGGCTGTTCTTCGTCGAGAATGTTCTTCACCGGAGAAGATGGAGTTCCACAAGAGAAGAAGAACTATTCCTCTCTCCCAATTCACAACACAACAAAACAACCAAACAAATAAAATAAGACTCTTCTTATTTTATTAAGGCATGGAATGCATTTAAATTTTTTGAAAAGAAATCCCTCAATTAATTAAACATAAGTTTTCTAATTAATTAGATGTTTGGTTGGAATAAATTAATGTGAGATAGTTACATAACATAAGAGGGGGTTATCAATTAAGATGAGTTATACAACTTAAGAGGGGGGTTTAATGAGTTATGGGGAATGTTGAAGGGTCGGTTTCGTTTGGGTCCCACCTCACATTTAACCTCAATTGGGTAGTTAGTAACTAGTGGATTTCTCCCCAACTCCCACACATAGGTTAAAACCAAATAGGCTAGAAATAAAATTGTAACACAAATTTTATTCACCTTTTTATTTAAACCACAATTTTTAACAACTCCTTCCGAGAAAACGCACCTTTGAAAAAGGTGCTCCTAAGCAATTACCGGTGATGCGAGTTCATCGGTGCCCTTGGATTTCAATTCCGAGCACTGGTTCAAAAGTTAGGAAAAACCCGCTGGTTCATTCACTGAACGTACCCGAGCTAAACTTCAAAAATTGATTCCGGGCACACCGGGCCTCAGAATCAGGCGCCGTCAAGAACTATGTACTCGTAAAATTCCAAAGAAATTAAGAAAAAAATTTCCTTTAAATTTTCGGGTGTTTACACTACCAATCTAATAATCACATGCAATATCAATAACCATTTTCATAATGATGGAATGCATAATGGAATACTATCATAAGCACAAAGTCAAGGCCTTGTGAAAAGAATACAAATAAGATTTGGTCGAGGCCTTGTTCCAAGACACAAGTTTGTCTCATGAGACCTACAGATGCATCAAGGATCTGTATCAGGCTCCACCCGTCACTTACTAAGTCCAATGCATTCCTCATATGAACAGGTTTAAACATAACATAAACATTCGTATTAAAACTAGAAAATGAAATGTCAAAACTTTCTCTATAAACCATGAATGGAATAACAATAACACATCCACATTCAAACATATCACAAAACCTTCAATACAATATAGAAGTTTTGTATAATAATAAATTGACTTCCAATAAGCTTAAAATCCCTCAAAAGATGTTGACATAGATGAAATCAAAACTATTTGAGAGAAATATCTATTTTTTTAAATCATTTAAAAGTCACATAATTATAAAATAAAACAATTAATTTGAAAATATCCTTATAATCTTTTAAGGGAAGATTCGAAGATTTTATAATGGTGGAAAATATCCTCACCCACCGTATAAGTTGAAAAAGACATTCTTACCTTAATTTCGTCAAAAAGGTTAAAAAGGACCTTGTTTGGAAAATGAAAGAAGGATTCCTTTATAAAAATCTTATAAAAAGTCAAACAAGGGTATAAATCACTTTAACCCATAGTCTGTAAAATAGTAAGAATGATTTGAAATTCATTCATAAGAAACATGGATGTGAATGATAAAGAAGTCCCAGTAGATAATTACACATAAACAACCTCGGATAGTGAAGATATTGTGAAATAAAACCTTACCTTATAATTTTCCTTGGTTGAGGGTAGGTTAACCTCCTATATAATGGTGAAATAATTGTTATTAAATTATAAAAGAATCATATACATAAATATGACATCATATATGATCTTTTAATATTTCTTTGTTAATATTATTTTAGTATTATCGTAGTTTTAGGTGTTCACTTACTCGTTTTATTTTATATGTTTTGTTCCATAAGTCGTTCTTGTTATCAATAGGCTATATCTTATTCATATCCATAATGATATCAAGTCCATGAAAATTATTTTTAATCATCAAATGAAAATTAGTCTTGAATTGATACGATGGGGAATGAATCTCATCACATTCGTGGAGACGGTAATCCGTACGTACGTACGAGTGACAATATCATTCTTTTGATATTAATATAATATATAATTCGATGGTGTATCATATATACAGAATCATTATAATTTTATATTTATTATTTAATTAATTACACATCATTATTACACTCATCCAAATAATAATGTATTGAATAACAATTACACCACGACATAGAGACGGTAAGCTGTACGTATGCACGTATGGTGACAAGTCATTCAAAGGATGGATAGAATACTGAATATGGATGTAACATATTTATAACAACATCATAGTATATAGAAGATACTGAAGTTATTATTTTATAATGGAAATAAAAAAGAAAGAAGTGGAAGAAGAAAGGAACTTGAAAGTGGGTGGTGAAATCATTACCTCTTCTTCAGGTTCTTCCTTTTGATTTGATCAAAAGGACTCCTTAGGTTGGATTTTTGACTAAAGTAAGGCCTCTAAAATGAAGTGAGGGAAGTTTAGAGGATATTTGGGTAGAGGTTGGCCGAACCAAATGGCTTTGAAGGTATGAATTTGAGAGAAGGGGGAGTGCCCTTTTATAAGAGGGGTGAGGGCACCTTAGGATAATCGTAAAATATTATTTTAAAATAATTTCATATTCGGTTTACAATGGCTCCAATATTGACTTATTTCGAGGCTAAGGTGGGGATGGGTGGCAATACTTCCAACCAATAGATTTTAGACAGGTTTGGGTCACTGATTAGTCACTAAAAGTGGCTAATATTCATTGTTAATAACTTTATATTCATTATTACAAAGTCCATAAACATTTTTTTAGTGCATTACATAAATAGAACGGCATTTCTCATCTTAAATGAAATTAATGTTTAAAATGAAAATTTGGGCCCAATCATTCATCTTTTTGTGGATTGTATTTTATTAATTTTCTGAATTTTATATTTTGGGATATGATTTTTCACTTTATTTGGAACATTTTATTTTTTAGGTTCGATGGATGAATCTCAAGGGAAGATGGATATTTTTGCTCCTGAATGAAGAAACTTGTTGGAAAAAGCATAATGGGCCTAAGGCCCATCAAACAAATGTGGTGCCCACAAACCAAGACCAATGAAGCTCAAAATTTTACAGTAGAAATATAAAAATATGAGGACCATGTTATTCAACTGTGGTCAGAGCTAATTCTGAAGTTTTCATGATGATAATGGGATATGAAGTTGAGATTTAAATGGTGGGCCTGACATTAATGAACATAAATTCGTCCCACAATGTCGACCATATCTTTCAAAAGGATACGCCAAAATTCCTGAAATATTTACATCTCATAGAGGACAGATTTACTAGCATATTTCTCTTCTATAACCACTCAATATTCGGCTTCCTTCAATTCCAAATTCACACATCAAAATGGTGGACGAATTTGGACGAAATTTCTGGGTCAACTTCGAAACAGCAAATTCCCTTGATTTTCTCACTCTCCTTTTAACTCACTCAATTAATGGAGATTTAATTTAATGTTGGGGGGGTGTATCTAAGTCTCCAAATATTCCTATATAATGAGCTTATTCTGAAGGTAATAGCGAAGTCATATTTTTCTTATCATCTTGGAGCTTTTTTTCATTGTAATGTTATTATGCCAAATTGTCCTTGTAGCGTTTTTTCTTATCATGTAAGTTGTTTCAATCACCTTAATTTTCAATAAAAGCTCTTATTATTCTCTCATTATATTCTTACTCTTATCACCATGAAACCGTTGCCTCAAGGTGTGAATTTATTCACACCAAATCTTGTGATTTTGTTCACACAACAGTGGAGTGATCACATTTTTTTGTTATTGTTTTATTTTCTTGTTCAATTCCGCCCCTATGAGTCTGCTTTCCTCTTCCTTTGAGATCATAGAATAAATTGAGGGCTAAACCCTTATTGGTTGGTCCTAGGGAGTTGCATGGGGCATATTGGATGTTATTTTATGATCTAAAATTCTGTAATCATTTCATTAATTTAAGATTTCCATTTGATGATTATTTTCTTCTTCATCATCGCCAACTATAACAATGACACATTTCGAGTGCTAGTACAATCCAATTCCTTGGAGTGATCATTAAATTGATCCTCTAAGTACATTGGTGATTAGCCTTGGAATTGTGTAAGGATTAAATTGGTGAATGATGTTGAGGAATTATATCATTTTCTTGATACGTCTTGAATTAGTGAATTGAAACATTATAAGAAAATAAATACTTCCAATCTGACCCTAGTAACAAATTAGGATCAACTCATCTCCATTAATTGTTTTAGACTAAGTAATTGTATGTTTTAATTTGTTTTAAATTAAATCAACAATTATTCAAATCAAACTAATCCAAATAGTTGGCCACTGCATAGCCAAATCCTTCGAAAATCAGAGTGTCTCTATGTTTCCTCTTCAGTCCCTGTTGATTCGACCCCTAACTGTACTACAACAACCGCATAACTATAGGGTAAATTTGGGCGCAACCAAATTTTGGCTCCATTTCTGGGGACCAAGTAAGTCACCTTAGAACATCTTTCTATTCTCCCTCATTTCTATTTTCTCATCCCCATTTCTCTTCTCTTTTCCCCTTTCTATTTTTTTGACTCCCAAAAATCACGATTCCAAATTTACAAATGAATCCAATGGAGTATAATCAACAATATCCCTTCACAAAATCAGGATGGAATCAATTATAAAATCCACATTGGGAATCACTAACTTTTTTTAATTACTTTGATCAACCTTTGAATGAATACCCAACACCCGATAACATGAACGATATTTGTAATGATGAATGTTTAAAAGATCAATTTCCATTCCTATATAGAATGATTGAAAAGATGAATAATGGGGAATTTCATGATTTAAAAACATCTATCAACCCTAATCCAGAAAAAAGTCTTGAACAATTGTGTAAAAAAATGGTTACAATGAATTCAGAAGTTTCATCACTGAGATTAGAAATACAAAGAATTAAGACTTTTGTGGAACTCATTCCCACCGAGGATGTCTCTTTCTCATCACTAATAAAAGAATATTGTCTCCCACAAACCTCACATTAATTTATTGAAGAACAATCCATTGGATTTAAGGTAGTTGAAGATAATCAAGTAATTGTTGATGGGTGCTTAAATCAAGAGGAAACTGATTTCATGAATTCACAAGAGGAAAATTTTTCATCATGCATTGAATGTCCGAAATATTTCTCAAATGATGATTTTTTAGAAACACCAATCACTGAACATTTAGGAGAAATCACAAACATCAAATCTTTACCCATTCATGAAACTCATCTAGAAAATTTTGGGGTTGAATGTTCCATTCAAAGGGAACCAATTGTGTTGGGAAATTTTGAAAATGAAATTGATTTTGATTCTAATATTTTATCTGTGTTTGAATGTCCTATCCAACCTGAACTCAAAATCAATGTCCTTACATCCCCACTCAAAAATCCCATCATATTTGATAACCACGACCTTGCATTATTCATTCATTCATCTCATGAAACCCAAAAAGGGTGGTTAACCCTTGAAATCGTAGGAAAGACTATAGAAGAAAACAGATCAACCGTTACTGAAATTACATGGATTTTCACACCCCTTATTGAACATGGGTTTTTACATGACAATAAATAAAAGAAAACAATCAATATCAATCAAGTTGAAGTGGAGAAATATGGGTTCATTAAAATTTTGAAAGTTGTAATTGGATAAGTTGGGGGGTTCAAGTCGAGCTAAAGATGTTAAACAAAAGCGCTGCATGGGAGGAACCCCATGGTTTTCATGTTTCCAATCATTATGAATCGTCTTTTTTTAATTATAATATTTCATATAATAAATTACCATAGATTGTTGACATGCTCTTATTTTATGAGTAAGGATGGGTATGAAAGGGGAGCATTGTATTCATCTGTGTCACGAGGTGTGATCCCTCAGTAATACCTTACCCAGAAATTTAAAATAAGACAATGTATCCTTAGTTTATTTTATTTTATTTTATGTTTTTGTAGGTATTAAAAAAAATAGATTTTTTACCCATTATTATTTTATGAGTAAGGATGGGTATGAAAGGGGATCACCGTATTCATCCATTTAATTCGGTGTGATACCTGAGTAATACCTTACCCAAAAAATATAAATAAGACAATGTATCATCAGTTTGATATTTAAAATTAAAAAAAACAAGGAAAACCATAAAAATGATGGTACTTGGAATTAAATAAATCGTTGTGTTGTTTGTTTGGTATGCTTTTTTATTCTTTGTATGGTTTAAGAACTATTTTGGGTGATACATGTTCAATCAAGGAGGCGTCAACATCCCCCAAGAGATCAATGGAGTAATCTAGAGCATCATGAACTTCAACTTCAAAAACCAGGTAAATTTGTTCCATGTTTATCATTTTCAATTTCCTATTTGAACTCCTCTCCTATCCCCCCTTCTGACTTTACTTTTCATTAAACACTGGGGACAATGTTATTCTAAGTTGGTGGAGATAAAAAATGATTTTTTTTAAATAATAACATGCATGTAATGAAAAATTCCATTAACATTAAACATGATAACACAAATTGCAAACTCTGAAATTGGATATAAAATAAAATTTTCAGGCCTTGATTCTGATTTTAATGCAAGTTTATGTTCATGAGAATTGTTTTTGGAAAGTGTGGTTGTACGATGTTATTTTTCACAGTTTACATTTTCATCCTCTTAATCAAAATTCCGTAATGCACATCTACTGGATCATGGGTGTAAATTTGAGTTCTTAGGTCCCTTTCATTATAGCATACGGTTCTGGGGTGACTTTTAGTTTAATTTAAGTATCCAAAAAAAATTGAAAAAAATAATGACCACATAGAGAAATGTTTGGTCCAAATGCATGGCGTTCAGCACTTGGGGATTGTGACTCCATAGTTGTCTTGCACAGAGTTAAGCTTTATATCTCTTTTATAGAGCATGGAATTGACAATATGTGTGGCGTTCGGCTCTTGGGGATCGTGAATCCATAGTTTTCTTGCCCAGAGTTAGTCTTTTAATATCTATTGTGGTTAAAATAAATAAAAAAAAATAAAAAAGAAATTAGATACTCATTTTAAGGTTTAATGTGATTACCACCTACCGCTTCTATTTTTCCCCTGGAACAATAAAATGGGCCCTATATCTTTTGTGATGCACAACACTTTATCATGCTTAATTGGAACTGGATGAAATTTGGCGATGTATTTGAACAAAGGAATGGGCTTGGTCTTGGGATATTCTTGTGGACCTAGCTTGTTTTAGATGATTTTGATTGGTTTCATAATTTTTTTGGGATGAGTTCTTTGGGTGATCAATGTGTATTAAAATGTTTTTGGAAAAGTGGATTTGAATTTCATATTTGTAATATATTTTGCTCGGGACTAGAATACTGAAGTTGGGGGTGTGATTAGACACTAAAAGTGGATAATATTCATTGTTAATATCATTATATTATTTGTTCAAAAGTCCATAAACATTTTCTTAGTGCGTTACATAAACGGAACTTCATTTCTCATCTTAAATGAAATTAATGTTTAAAATGAAAATTTGGGCCCAATCATTCATCTATTTGTGGATTGAATTATATTCATTTTATGAATTTGATATTTTGGGATATGATTTATCACTTTATTTGGAAATAAAATTATTTTTTAGGTCTGATGGATGAATCCCAAGGGAAGATGGAGTTTTTTGCTCTTGAATGCAGAAACTTGCTGGAAAATGCATAATGGGCCTAAGGCCCATCAGACAAATATGGGGCCCACAAAACAGGCCCAATGAAGCTCAAATTTTACAGTATAAATATAAAAATATGAGGATCACTTTATTCAACTATGGTCAGAGCTAATTCTGAAGTTGTAATGATGATAATGGGATCTGAAGTTGAGATTTACATGGGGGGCCCGACATTAATGCACATAAATTCGTCCCACAATTTCGACCATATCATTGAAACGGCTGCGCCAAAATTCCTAAAAATTTTACAGCTCATAGAGGACAGATGGAGGAGAATATTGTTCTCCTACAACCACTCATGATTCGGCATCCTTCAATTCCAAATTCACATGTCACAATGGTGGATGAATCTGGACGAAATTTCCGGGTCAAATTCGAAACAGAAAATTCCCTTGATTTTCTCATTCTCCTTTTAACTCCCTCAATTAATAGAGACGTAATTTATTGTTGGGGGTGTATATAAGTCTCCAAATATTCCTATATAATGATCTTATGCTGAAGGGAATAGGGACGTCATATTTTTCTTATCATCTTGGAGCTTTTTTTCATTATAATGTTATTATGCCAAATTGTCCTTGTAGAGTTTTTCCTTCTAATTTAAGTTGTTTAAACCACCGTAATTTTCAATAAATGTTCTTATTCTTATCTTGTTATATTCTTCCTCTTATCACCGTGAAACTGTTTCCTCAAGGTGTGAATTTATTCACACCAAACCATGTGATTTTGTTTACACAACGGTGGAGTGATCGCGTTTATTTATTATGGTTTTATTTTTCTTCTTCAATTCCGCCCCTATGTGTCTGCTTTCCGCTTCCATTGAGATTATAGAATCAATGGAGAGCTATACCCTTATGGGTTGGTCCTAGGGAGTTTCATGGGGGTATATTGGATGTTATTTTATTATCTAAAATTCTGTAATCATTTCATTAATTTAAGATTTCCATTTGATGATTATTTTCTTCTTCATCTTCGCCAACTTTAACAATGACACATTTCAAGTGCTAGTACGATACAATTCCTTGGATTGATCATTAAATTGATCCTCTAAGTGCATTTGTGATTAGCCTTGGAATTTTGTAATGATTAAATTGGTGAATGATGTTGAGGAATTATATCATTTTGTTGATACGTCTTGAATTAGTGAACTGAAACGTTATAAGAAAATAAATACATCCAATCTAACCCTAGTAACAACTTAGGATCAAATCATCTCCATTAATTGTTTTATACGAAGTAATTGTATGTTTTAATTTGTTTTGTTTAAATTAAATCAGTAGTTATTCAAATCAAACCAATCCAAATAGTTGGCCACTGCATAGCCAAATCCTTCAAAAATCAGAGTGTCTCTAGGTTTCTTCTTCGATCCCTATGGATTCAACCCCTACCTGTACTACAACAACCACATACCTATAGGGTAAATTTGGGTGCAACCAGTCACTATATTAACCTTATCATTTATATTTAACTCTTAGTTAAATCGTTTAACATTTACCATGTCTCTTTGAATATTTATATTACATGGTTAATAAACTTACTACAACAAGCCAAGAGAACCCCAAGTGGTTAATTATTAATATTTATAAGTATATTTAAGTCATTTGGCCGATCTATAGAGTTTTAGGAATAGAATATCAATTAATAAAATAATATTTGTTTTAAATACTCAATTATGTCAATTTTGACACTATTTAATAATTGATTTTTGTTAAAGTTCTAACAACATTATTAATTTGAACTAAATTCATTTAATCAATACTAACATGTCATATTATCCTAGGAAATTATTGTAATTCATAAAAAGTCTCAAATTACATTTATTTGGATATTTATAATATCAGTAATTTTAATATTTCATTAATTAGGTAATTACTGCATCACAATTGTCTCATAACTAAATTAAATTATTTAATGTATAAAAAGTATAAATAAAATAACATTATGTAGGAAATATTTTAATTTTTCTAATTAATATTTATAATCCATTTTATCTTTTGTATAACTATATATTAAAAATGTTTTAGTTATTAAACATTGATTTTAACTCTTTTAAATCTTCTTTGAATTAAATAATAATAAATTTCCTAATCTAATCCACGTGGATTGAAGAGGATAATATTTTATTCCAAAGGTTGTTTTTGGTCGAATTATACTTAGCTTATAGAATTAGGACATGTGTTAGGGTAATAATATTATTATTTTTACCCTTAATTACCCTATTCACATTTAACCGTGGTAAATAAAAGTAAAAAAGTTACTATTTACAAAAAATTATTTTTATCTTATTAAACCACATTTTACTCATTGATATTAACCATGTCTCTCGGATTTTTGAAACTACACTCACAGAACCAGTAAAATTATGTTTTATGTGAATTTGAAAATTCTTATAGGAGATGGGTAAAAGACGGTGAAATGTTTAACAAAATTTTTATATATATATAATTATTATAAACCGACTCCAATGAATTACATTAAACATATATAGGTATTATGTATCTATTTTTACCTAAAATAAATTTTAAAAAAATAAATAATTATAAAAATTCGGTTTTAAACTATAACTCGGTGTTCTTCACTATTCATCAAAAAATGAATGTTTTCAGAAAAATACCAAAAATTTACCCTAAGCTAATTTCAATATTCTGAATCCAAAAATGAAGTCCATTTTGAATGATAAAATTTATAAAACTTCAAATAGTGGGTATTACTATTCATAACGGCTAGTTTGATTGGTTGTGGTGTGTTAGAACTCGAAGTTGCGTACAACACAGGATACTGTAATATTCAAAGAGAAGTGTACCATGGAAGCCTAGGGTGTTACATCTACAAGAGACCTTCCAGCGGCTACAACGACCTTTACAGAAGCAACCATTCTAGGAGGCCCTTCCCTGACACTTGACGGGCCAAAGATTGCAATGATGGGTGGCAATGTTGTTGGGGGAGAGGGAGTTCCAGCCCAATGAGGGTAAAGTCGCTGATGAAGGAGTTCGAGAAGAAGACCCTACTGCCAAACTCCTTGATAATTTCCCTGAATACCGGCCTACGGACCTCGAAGAAATTGATGATTTCGGATAGGATGATGCTGACGAGAGCCATATGACACGGCGCAATGCGTGGAAGTGCATCGGACGCTTTCTCAACCAGCCACGAGTAGAATGGATAAGACAGATGGGGTCACTACACACATGGATACGGTTTCTCCGCAATGGAGGGGTATATGCTCTTCATTATCATGTAATGATCCACAATTACATGGAGGGAAAGATACTGGAGGATATCCAATGTTCAAACATTTCCCGATGCAAAAAATATTCAGAGAATACTCATGCCTTCCAGGAGGCAGAGAAGAAGGTTCAACTCCATGAAGAAGAAGTGAAAGAAAGGGAGGCATTCATTGCAAACCAATCTGAGTTCACTGAGCGATTGAAGGCCTAGCTTACAGATGCTCAGGAGTAGATATCACAGGTGAATCACCAGATGATTGAGCTTCGATATGAACAACCACAGGTGCAGGACAAGGCTAGTGAGTTACACTCTACCGCTACTATCAAAGAGAAGGATTTCAGGGGATGGGAAGCGATGTTGGAGGCCAAAAGTTAGAAGGTAGCAGTATTGGAACAATCTATTCAAAACATTGATACTTAAGGGCCCTGTTTTGGCCAAACCCATATACTTATCCTTCTTTACTACTTCCAATTCTGAATTGTATGCATCGTCGGACTATTTTATTGTTTATTTTAATGAACTCTTACCACAATCCTGAAATAAATAACAACCTGTTTTTAAGCTCATATGGGCAGTGCCCGATGTGAGAAACAAGGGATGCTCGCACAATTAATTTTTTGAATGTGGGAGTTCAAACCATACTTCAGACATTCAGGGTAGAAATGATCCATACGGGCTTCCAAAGAGAGAGGGGAAGACTTGACTAGAGAATTAAGTCCTCGGGACAGTCGAACTATCACATCCGCAATATGCTCTATTGCATGAGCGGGGTACCGCCCGGGGTGTTGGAATTAATCCAAACATAGGGGAGTGGAAAATGTGAATCATGATACCCAAGATTCAGAACATTGTAGGGATGGTGTGACAATGAAGGATAACTGTTTCCCATGTTCAAAACACAGTATCCATATTACATTAGTCTTAAATGGAGATAACAAACGAGGGCCGACCGTTGACCATGTTCGAAACATGGGGACTAACTAAAAATGCTACCCATTAGTCTTCCAGAATGTTGGCCGATGATAGTAGGCGAGACACATGACGAGAATCCATACTGTTAAGGGATTATTTTAGACATGAAAGAGGATGAGGGTCTGAATAAAGGAAATGCAAAGCCTGGAGTATGGAGTGATGGGTTGTTCGAATAGAGTCCAACACTCTTGAAATCATGTCACCATGATGAAAACACATTAGGTGGGTGCATCTGTCTAATCAGGGATCATACCTACATATGAATAGGTTATCTCTGGTAAGGACCTGGAATGCTATGTATTTTTACGTTATACCAATAAGGGTGATGGACACATTGTTTAAACGTCGTATAGTGAGGATGATGCACATAGTTTAATGTTCATATTTCCTGGACTAGGATTGACCCCGAGGGTCCATAAGGGTCAATGACCCTAAGGCTCGGCCCAAGGAGAAATGCATGGGTGTCTCTACATATCCCATAAGGATGAGAATCAAGCCAAACATAGTTTCTAAGAGTGAAATTTAATGTCATGTGGGATGATGAAAGGCTTGTGTGGCATGGTTGCGCCAGTACACGTCCTACCAAAACTACTAAGCCCACACGAGTCGTGCTCGATATGGTAAAAAAGAAGTAGTGATGGGAATTTCCTAGAATATGAAGGTACATGTTGGGAAAGATGGGATACTAGGTTAAAGAAGTCCCAATAATGTTGACCCACCTACATGACGCACCTAGATGCCCAAAGGGCTAAAGCCGAGTTTGTTGGAATTCCAATTGAACATAGGGAAGTTGAAATATGTGAATCATGATGCTCGAGATCTGGACCAAAATTAATGTGGCATGATGATAGGGGATAACTGTTGAACATTTTTGAAACATAGTATCTATTTCGTATTAGCATGGAATGGGGACAATCAAATGAGGGTCGACCGCTAACCATGTTCGGAACACATGACCTATCGAAAATGTCTTCTGGGGTCCTTTGGGATGTTGTCCCATGATGGTAGGTAAACCAATGAGACCAGGATATAAAGGTGGTCCCTTCAGATGTGGAAGAGGATGAGGATCCAAATAATGGACTCACAAAGCTTGGACTTAGAACGAGGGAATGTCCCTATTAAAATTCCACACATTAGGATTTTTGTCACAGTGCATCTGAGTACGACATAAGACATATCATATAGAGGTAGTTGAGTCCCTTTACTATGAAAAGGGTCATAGGGTTACATGAATCCATCTTAATGGTCATATAATGTTCCATTAATGTGAGATCATAGTTTAGGTTCATAGAACTTGGACCAAATTAGGAAACGACAAGGAAGGAACATGGTGCAGTTATTGAAAAACCTGATGTGAATGAGGACCCAAGAGGTACTCGTCACACCACATGATCTCAAAAGTGTTTATGAAAAGGGGATAAAGAGAGGGGTAGGATTTTAGATCCTAGTGATGGACTTGAAGGCAGGATGCCAGGGGGTTCCTATGTATCCCATGAGAATGGGAATCAAGCCATACATAGTTATAGTAGGACGCTGTGCAGTTTAACGTCATGCAGCAAGGATGGTGAGTTGTATTAGTTTATGGTCATAGAGCTCAGAACATAGATGGAATTGAAGGAGGGAGACTCATGGTGAAGTAATTACTAAACTTGGCGTGAATGAGGACATTGGGAGTCTATATCAACACAATGTGTTCCTTGGGAAACTTCTAGGTTAGGAAACCAAAAGTGAAAGGTAGGCTGGGCCCGAGGAAAAGTGCCCATGCCTTCCTACGTACCCCATGGAGATGGGAATAAAGCCATATGTAGTTCTCATTGTGGAATGGTAAGATAACAGTGCTAGAGATAATAAGTTCATGCAGGTCTGGCCCTCGCACGAAAAGAAGAGGCATTTGATAGATCTTGTATGAATTTTAGGATGAATGTGTTTTTTTAAGCGGAGGAACTAGGATATAAAGTCTAAGAATTTCCACAAGAATCAAGCCGTTTACATTTGTTGAAAAATGGTATGGTGTGCGACCGATACCAATAACGATGTCCCCTTGATTGGGGACCCCATGATGGAGTTCCGTTTTTAGTCTTGCTGTCAGGATGATAATGTCATAGTTTCGGGTCGTGTGTTGGGACCAACCATGCATTTTAATGTCGTGTAGTATAGATGAAATAGTTTAAAGTCATGTAGGACTAGGCGGCATAGTTTAAAATCATATTTCTTGGACATTAGGAGGAATGTGCATTACGTGATAAAGCATACCTGACGTGAATGAGGATGAGGTCCACATCACATCACGTGCAATTCCTGGGAAAGAACATCGGGCCTAGGTGCCATAAAAGGTTAGAGAATATGATTCTAGACCTATGGAAGAGGAATCCAGGTGTTCATATGTATCCCATAAGGATGGGAATGAAGCTAAACGTAGTTCTAATGGTGTCGTTCTGTTTAACGTCTTGCTGGAAAACATACCGTTTAATGTCATGCGGGATAGGAGGTAAGAGGTACTACCTCGTAGAAGGGGAGTACGTGGTGCGACTATTGTAAACCCAAAGTGAATGAAGGAATAATCCCACACATGCCACACCACATGGTCCTAAACAATTCCAGGCCAAAAAGGTGGAGTAGAAGAGATAAATTAGTGGAACTTGAGCTGGACCCAAAGATGAGAGGTCTGGGTGTTTCTACATATCCCATGAGCATTGTAATCAAGATAAATGTAGTTCTTGAAGATTTTGTGTAGTTTTAATGTCTTGCATCAAGGATATGGAGTGGTCTAAGTTTATGGTCATAGATACTTGACCAATGAAGCAGTGAAACTCTTCCAAGCAGGTGAAGACCTCGATCCGGTCCCTAAGCCCATGTAAGTCAAAATCGGTGTGAAAAACAAGGGCGTAAGAGGTCCTTGAAACTCTTGGGATACACGTAAAATGGGAAGTCGGTGTAGAGCCGCGAATGACTCCTTACCATGGATGTGTCCCCCTAATGTGAAAATGTGCACTGGGGGATAGTACCGAGAGTGTTGAAAGTCCACTTGGATATGACAGAGTGGAAAATGATGTGAATCATGTAACCGACATTTAAGGCTTGATGGTGTTGTCATGGCGATGGGGGATATCTATTTACCATGTTCACGACACAGAATACATATTGTGTGACCTGAAATGGGAACCGAAAATGAGTGTTGACTACTGACCATATTCACAACGTGGGACTTGTAATAATCTATTCTTTGAAACCCTCGAGGATGTCGGCCCGTAATGGTAGGAGAGCCCTTAGGCCAGGTAACCATTCCATTTGGGGGGTCCCTTCAAATGTGAAAAATGATGAAATCCCAAATGAAGGGGAACACAAAGCCTGAAAAATGGGTGAAATCATGTCCAGGTAGAATCTGACACTCCATGTTCTGAAGCAGAGTACTCCTGGGCACATTAGTGAATCACTGAAGAGGGTCAAGGGACCCGACTTAAGTTTAGCCGACACGAAGAGACGACTGTAGGGAAAGGGAACGAGGGGCGCTCTAGAGAGAGTGTGTTATTTGGAGTTGTTGTTTCAAACCCAATGTGAATGTGGATATAATTCCATACCACACCATATAACCCTCTCTGGGAAGAAATTAGGCCAAGGGGCCAAAATGATAGGGAGGTCGCTAAGAGAGGGGGTTGGACCTGAAAACTAGACATTTGTGCAGTCCTATGTATCCCAAAAGGATGTGAATCAGGCCATACAAAGTTCTATAAAAGGATGAAGTGTAATTTATCATCATGAAACAAGGACTCAAATAAGGGCAAGATACCCCAATGAGGACGTGTACAGCATGGTGAGTAACCTGATGTGAATAAGGGGAAAGGAATGCACCACACCGTACAATCCTAATTAATAACTTGGACTAGGGGCCTCAGAAGGCTGAGGGACCTATGGATGGGCCATGGGTAGAATGTCACTTCCAGCTTGCAGTTTAACGTCTAGTGGTGAGGACAATGGTGATCTTAGTTTCTGGTTATAGAGATCGGACCGTAGATGCCTAGTTTAATGTCATATTCATGGGATAATTGAATGGAGAGGGTGAATCATTTTGCCTATGGGAGACCACAATGCGAAAACAATGATAGAGAAAAAAATTTGACCATGTTTGCAACACAATATCCATATTTGTGTGACCAAAGGTCAGAGGGAAAACAATTGAGAGTCAACTGTTGATCAAATTCGCAATACGGGACTTGTATCAATTTCATTCATGCAATCATTGAGGGTGTTAGCATGTAATGATAGGAGAGCCCTTTGGATGAGCATCCTTGCAATTCGAGGTCCTTTTGGGTATAGAAGATGACATAAACCCAAATTATGGGGCTCAAAAATCATGGCATGGCATGTGCTCATGGAAGAGATGATAAATTGAGGGATGTCTCAACGAGGGTGTTTGCGGCATGGAAAAATATCCCAACATGAATAAGGATGTAAGTCCATACCACACAACACACTCCAAAATGAGAACTTGGGACAGGGGGCCGAAAGGGTTGAGGGACCTAAGGCTGGGTGTTCTGACCAACTGTAGCCACATGATCCCTCCTGTGGGTATCACCTTATCTCAACTCCTAAGCCCATGGGAGCAATGCTCTGTGTGGGAAACAAGGAGTGGGACTAGGCTCTCCCAATCATATAAGGGTCTGACAGCTGGAATCACACTCATTCCTGAGGTAGACCGATGCTTGAAGAGAAAATGGGAATAATGAACCCCTACACTCAATGTTTGAGACATAGGGGGTGGTGACAGCAAAAAAGGATAACTGTTGACCAAATTCGAAACACAACATCCACATCACGTACCCTGTGTGAGATGAGACTCAAGGGGAGATCTTAGAGTTTGGGGCTGAGCCTATAAAAAAATGATTGGGCATTCCTACGTATCCCATAAGGATGGGAATAAATCCATATGTAGTTATGAAAGTTCCATGCAGTTTAACGTCATGCAGTAAGGACATGGGAGGATTAGATGAACGTGGAGGGGAAGATGGTGCGACCTTCATGATCTTTCCATGAGTTGGGCCAAAGAAGATGAGGTTGTATCACATGAGATCCTCCAAGGGAACTACACTCCGAAGGGGTAGTGAAATGATAAAAGCATGGGGATGGAATCAGGACGAGGCATCTAAGCATTCCTATATATCCCATGAGGATGGAAATCAAGCCATGTGTAGTTCTTGAGATGCAGTTTAACGTCTTGCAGGACGACACACAGTTTAATGTCAAGAATGACATTTCATAGTTTAAGGTCATGTAGGACCGGACAGTTTAAGGTCACGTAGGACCCTAATGCAGTTTAGGGTCGTGCATGACCATAGGGACTCAAGAAGATTATTTATTGAGGAAATTGGCATTGGTGGGTGAAGTTATATGCTCACCATCCTTGGTAACCAGTGAGTACGCACAATTTGAGGAAACCATATGAATGATGTAAGGTCCTTCCCATTTGGGATCGAACTTGGGTGGTTCCATTCTAGGTATCATTGGTGTTCACAAGACCCACACAAAGTCAACTTTCATGAAGGAGTGGAGGCGAACATTCTTGTTGGAAGATCTAGCTATCTTGTTTTGATGCCTTTCCAGATTGTACAGGGCATGAAGCCTGTTCTCGTCAAGCGCTTCCAACTCATCCAGGTGGATTTTAGCTACTTTATCTGATTATTTCTAATTGTAAATATCTGTATGAAATGAGGGAAGATGAATCTATATGGGTAGGATGACCTCCATTCTGTACAGAAGGGAATATGGGGTTACCTGGGTGGACTTACAGGTCATTTTCCGATAAACCCAAAGGGTATTGGGGAGCTTTTCCTACGAAATCTTCTTGTTCTGGCCAACCATTTTCTGCAGAATGTTAGATAGGGTTATGTTGAATGCCTCGATCTATCCATTTTCATGCGTAAGATAGTGGGAGGTATGGTTTTAATGGATGTTGTACTTGGCATACAACTTCTTCAGCTCAGCTACCCAGAAGTTCATTCCATTATCGGTGATGACGACATGAGTGACTCAAAATTAGTAGATGATGTTAGAGCTCACAAAGTCAATGATTGAATGAGTCTAGACCTCCTTGAGTGGAACATCCTCTGCCCACTTGGAGAATAAATTTGTAGCAGTCAGGATGAACCTGCACCGGCGAGCTGTCGTTTGTGGATATAGTATCACGACATTGAGTCCCCATACTAAAAATGGCCAAGAGTACTTGGTGGAGTAGAGAGGCTCTGGTGTTTGATGCGTGAAGTTATCAAGAATTTGGAATGCATGAAATATTTTGGAAAACTTTATGCAGTCATGGATCATTGCGGGCCAAAAGTACCCGAATATCTGGATCAGGTGAGATAGCTTTGGCCCAATCGGATGAGCCCTGTAGGAATTGGCATGAACCTCCAACACGAATTGGGAAATCTCAGCTCCTTGAATGAAACAGAGGGGGGGCACATCAAACCCATGCATTTAGAGGATCATCTCATGATCAAGGCTATCCTAAAGGGTGAATTGTAATATGTGGTGTTATATTCACTCGTACTCGGCCTGATCTGCTGCGAGATTACCATTCTAGAGGTACTCAACAAAGAAGTTTCTCCAGCCAGGATTCACTTCAATCACTACATACAGGGGACTTGGAGGTCCTGATGTGGAGGTGCCAGTGGTAAGGTGGCTTATGTATAGGATATCATTTCCATCTAGAGTGATGGGAGAAATGAATCTTCGATGTTCCATGTGGATAATTGGATCATCTTATTCAGGCTCAATAAGTGATGCAGCTAGGCCGTCCAGGGCGTCAGCTCAACCGTTCTAAGATCGTGGGACATGACTAACTTCCAGCTGAGATGAAAACTTGGCCATTAGCTAGAGTGTGTGTTCCAACAATGGTACGAGCTTTGGCATTCTGATGACATAGTCATCGTTGATCAGTTTGATGACTAGTTCGGAGTCCCCATTCATATAAAAATGGGGAATATCTATCTCAAGGTCTAGATCATGGTCATAAATGAGAGCCTGATACTCAGACTCATTGTTGGTGAAGCCTTCTGAAAATAAGAATGATTATGGTAGAACAACTTGTGCTGGGGTAATAAAGATGATACTCCGGCCTACTCTGTTGAGCATGGGGTCATTGAGACTTCTGCTGGTGGGTCTCTTGAAAGCACCATCAAAGTGAATTTACCAAAACGGGATGGCTTTGTTTACCGAGAGGATTGAATCATCAGAAAAATAAAGGTCTAGAGACATGTCCATAAGGGATGGAGGAACAGAAAGTAAGTCTTCCAACACTTTCCCTTTAATAGTATTCTGGGGGACAAACCTCATGTCGAACTTCTACAGAATCACTACCCACTGAGATAGACAACCTGTCAATATGGGGTGGTTCAGGATGTACTTCAGTGGATCTACTCAGGACACCAGCTATACCTCGTGGTGGTATAAGTATTGTCACAATTTTTTTTACTTAGAATACGAGTGCATGGAATATTTTCTCGATAGGGGATTATTTATTCTCCATATCAAGGAGCATGTGTCTGAGGTAGTAGAGGCTATTCTCCATTCCATCATTCTTCTTCTGGGTGAGAATAGCGGTGAGAGATCTCTCTAGGATGATCACATAAAGGACTAGTAAAATTCTGGAGAAGGTGGCATTATGACCGGAGGCTGGAGCAGATACTGCTTTATTTCCTTGAAAGCAGTCTGAAACTCTTCATCCCACTCAAAGACGGTTCCTTTATTCATGAGATGAGAAAAGGGATTACACTTACCGACCAAACTCAAGATGAATCGGTGTATATAGGCTAAGTAGCCTTGGAAACCTTGAATCTCCAAAATGTTTATCAGAAGATACATCTATCTAATGGCCTTAATCTTCTCTTGGTCGATCTCAATGACACTGTATCTGACAACAAAGCCCAAAAACATTCCAGAGGTAACTGCGAAGGCACACTTCAATGGGTTCATCTTTAGGTGATGGGAATAGAGGAAGATGAAAACCTTCTCAATGACATAGAGATAGTCCTGACACTGGAGAGATTTAACCACCAGATCATCCATGTAACATTCCACCAATATTCTGAGGATCAGCTTAAATATGCAATGCATAGCCAGCTGATAGGTGGCACCTGCATTCATTAAATCGAAGGGCATGACTTGGTAACAAAAAGTACATGTGGTACCCTAAAGGCTATAGACTCTTCATCCTCGAGGTCCATTCCAATCTAGATATACCGAGAGTACCCATCCATGAAGGAGAGGGCTTGGAACCCAGGTGTAGCATCGATCAACAATTCTATCACAGGAAGGGGAAAATCATCCTTCAAACATTGACATTTGAGATCCCAAAAGTCAATGCAGACACTGATCTGTCTGTTCTTCTACATTACTAGCACAATGTTGGCCAACCACTTATGGTATTAGACCTCCTTAATGAAATTTTCTCTAATGATCTTATAATCTTCTTCCCCAACCATAGAACTGTGAGAAGGATGGATCTTCCTGGGAGGCTGCTTGAACCCGTGATGATTTGGCGAGAGACCGAGGCAGTGGATGACTACATGAGGATATAGTTCTGGAATCTCATCATAAATCTAGGAGAATAAATAATGGTGTTATTTAAGGAAGTTTATGTACTGTTGTTTCTCCTCATGGGGCATATAAGCACTGATCAATGTGGGTTTTTGGTTTGCCTATCTACTGAAGTTCACCTGTACCAATTCATCAACCATGGCAGAGATGCCCTCTTAAAAGGCCGGTGAGGGGATCTTTTAAATCCTCTTATTCACTTATGGAGGGTGTATCCTCAGTGGGAGGAGTTTCCTCTGAGTTGATAGCTCCTGATGGGAGGCCGGTACCAGCCTGAGTGATAGTGGACACTGCATCAGGGAACTCTTGTGCTGCCGCAACCATATCGATGAAGGATTTTGACCCGATCCCATCTGGTCTTCTACCCATGGGGCCATGATTGATGATATATAATAAATAGTGGCACATCATCTTGATCCAACTAATTAAAACCTAGAAAAACAAGAATTTATGACGTATTTTCATTGCCATGGAGCAGACATCTTGATACCTTATGGTAGTAGGAGGATCTGGGATCACCTGAGCTTAGTTTGTGTAGAAGTATGAGGAGATCTTCCAGTGTCACATAGTCTTTGGAATGTGTTCCCCTTTATTCCAAAAACAATAAAGCATTGTCCCATGTCTGGAGTTGTAGCCTCCAAATAATGGAATTGAAAGATATATGCATCATCTTGATCTGGGCATGAGTCGGTCGCAGCCGTAGCATGTTCAACCTCATTATCCTGAATCTGCTTGTCCTTTCTCTTGTAATAGTCAGCTTCCAGATAGAGGGAATCACAAGAATAAAAGGGTGATGCGTCACCTTAAAGCACACCCACTCAACCATTAAGGGAGTAGTTAAGGCACTAGTGATATGCTGAAGGAACTACCACATGTAGGTGGAGCCACGACCTACCCATCAACACATTGTTGGTTGTGTCCTAGGAGACAACCATAAAATCGATGCTGGAAATTAGACCACCGAACTAGGTCTTAAGATAGATCTTACTAATCGGTTTCTAATATTTCCTATTATAACCATGAATTCTTAGGTCAGAGGGACTCAGATCATCCTTGGACAATCCCAGTTTTCACGGTGTCTGAGTCGGGATTAGGGTGATTCTAGAGACCATGTCGAAAAGACAGCGAAGAACCTCTACTCCATTGAACTGGATAATGATGTACAGTGAGAGAATATTCTCCTATATGGTAGAGACTTCATCTTCACCAGATAATGAGATTATTTCCTGAAATTCAGCATTCTCGACTGCCTTAGCATGAAAGGCTTCTGTAGCTGCTATCTCCCTCTTAAACTGGAGGGGGATTCTTAATGCCTCGGAGAGGGATTTGCCATTATCCAATCACAGGAAAAGATCCTGAAGGGTATAGATATTTACTGGAATTCTAGAAATATTCTTGAGTACATCATACATCTGTGCCAGGCAGGAACTTATACTTATAGGAGGTCACTCTGTGATAGAAGGTATGGTGGGCCCTGTCGACTGGGCCGATGGCTGACTGGTTCTAGGATTATCCTGCTATTCACTAGTCAATGCCTACAGAGTGACTACCACATGAGGGCCAGATGACTGAGACCGGCCTGTATCAAAGCATGGCTGGTCATGGTGGGGTGGAGGTGTCTCTTCCTAATGCAACAACATGAATGGCGGTGAAGACAGACATGATGTCACCAGATGAGAAGGTTGCATGTGTTGAGCTCTCAACTGGGCCTGCTGCCTGGTATCGGTCGCGTGCATAGCCTGGCTAGAAGTATTGACCAAGTCACTCTGATAGACCATATTTCTGTGGCTTTGTAGACACTAAAGACAGTTGGGGACATTGGGAGGATCTACCTAACTCTCCTCATCATCAAGAATTATGCAGGGGTTTACCAACTCTATGGTATTAACCGAGTCATACCCTTGACTGTAGCATGCAGAGTCATCCACTACCAGACATATTATTTGAGTAATCATTATCTCTGGTGGCATGAATTCACCGAGATTACGAGATGAAGACGACATTAGTGGGGGAATTTGTTTTCGCTTGCGCTGCCAGGGCCTAATCTTATGAGAAGGGGAATTTTGAGATGACGAAGCAGAAGTAGCAGATGTAGCTTCTGAAGGCTCTGCCTGATTTGAGCATGCACAGATTACACCATGGGAATGAGCGATTAATTTACAAGCCATCCAATCATCATACTTCTAGGACCCATGGTCAGAAACCTGATTCCACTCGCCTTCACTATCACTGCTGCTATCTGGCCTCACGAAGACACATGCCCCCTGTGCCGGAGGTGGGCCTAACCGGACTATGTCGTTATCCACAAGGTCTTGAATCTAGTCTTTAAACACATAGAACTGGTTGAGAGTGTGCCCTAAGATCTAGTTATATGGGTACTAATTAGGGTGATCGGTGAGGTTTTCCTCTTCTAGACTCCTGTATTTAGCCAAACATACAATCCCGTGCTCCAAGGCACTTTGAAAATAAGTGAGGACTTTTGCCATGTTGAATGAGTAGGTCTGGTTCCTCTTATCCGGGTAGCGGACCCATGGAGCCTGGCCCTAACACGGGGATGGAGGGGCCATCTGAGGAGGTGAAGCCTAGTTTTCTTGCCTAGGTGGTGGTGGTGCATTGCGTGGGAGCACCTACCGATTCTGAGGTGGGAACTGTTGGGCTGGAGGTTGCACCTGAGGTGAAGTGCCTATGCAGGGCTATGGAGGTGGCTCCATTGGTAACAACTCTAGATGCCCGGGAACCTCTATTTGAGCCATTACGGCGGGCTCAGCCCTGGTGTCCCTTCTCGCGGGGATGCAGGAGGAAATAGAAAAGCCTCTTTAGCCCGTTGTAAGGCTTCCTCTTGGCACTGGGCCTTGTTAGAGAAGTCTTGAAATCCCCCGAGGTAGTTCTAGGTGATCAGAGAGGGGACCAATTCTATCTTGACATTCCCTATGCACATCATTAGCAGTTTCTCTTGATTCAGCTGCATGTCAAGGGAGTATGTGAGCCATTTACACTTGGAGACAAAGTCTGTAATGTCCTCATCAGGTCTCTGCTTTCTCTTGAAGAGGTCCAAGAAAGTTATCTTCCGAGTGGTGAAACTGAATTGGTAGAGGAATTTCCTATGGAGGTCTTCCAACTCGGCTATTGATCTTATGGGGAGCTAGCTGTACCAGAAGAATGTTGACCCCTCTAATGTCTGCACAAACCACTGGAGTTTGGCAACATTCTGCTACGCTGGAGTTCCCAAAATGGGCCCACACCTTGAGATAAAGTGGGCCAAGTGCTGCGGCAGGTCCCCTATCCCATTGAAGGGAGAGAAGGTGGGATTTCCAAAGCTCGGGGGTGCTGGAATATCATCCACCCATGCTGGATATAGCTTTCCATCAGGAGGGATTTCCACCAGTTGAGTTTCTAATACCTTGAGGTGGGTGATGTGTGCCGCCATTGGATCATCTGACCAGGGATTACTGTCTTGACGGGGATCCCAGACCACCAGCACATTTGAAGGTTCTTCAACACGATATACATTCCTAGTGGATTGTGAAGCAGCTAGTGGGACGACCAGTGGAGCAGCTGGGAGAACCTGAGCTGGGTCCTGAGGATTGTCACGCTGCCTAGGAGAATTTGGCGACACATACCACACCCTCTTTCCGTATGTTCTAGGCTCAAACTTGTCTATGTGGGTAGGATGGTTAGGGTCACGTGGGGGTAGTTCACCAAAGGGAAGTTGTGCCTGCCCCTGCAACCCAGGACAAGGATCATCGTAGTCTAGCCATCGCTCCGCAACGTATTCAACAAGGAGGTCATTGACCATTTTCTTTTGTCTAGTGAGTTGCTGAGGTATTGAGACTTTTCTAGGATCATATTCCACCTTCTGCACAGAGCTATATGGGTTGGAGGGTTTGACAGCTCCAAGGTATTTCTTTCTCTTGTTGGGATTCTGGATGAGGACAAGTGCCTCGGTGGGCACATGAAGACCCAATATATTTCTGTTCCGGTGAATGAACCTTCCCAACAAAACCAATAGTCGTTGAATTCCATCTAGGTGTTAGTCCCCATCAAGGAGCTCCAACTCGTTCTCTCCATCTAATAGTTCCACCATGTTAACCACGACCCTACCTGGAGGTATATCCTTTATGTCGCCTGAAAAATTGAGATGGCGTCAGATGGAACTGAAATGGAGGGCTGAAAACTATCACCATCCATGGATTTGTACATATGGAGAAGCATCCTTGATTATCTTGTGTAGCGCTTTAAAGCTCTGGACACATCATTGTTGGAGGCTCTTATGGAGGCCCCATGACTCAGGGTGCTGAGCCATAGGGAGTGAAGCCAAATCGACCAAACAACATTATTTGATGATATATTTGAAATTCTCTTGACTCTTGGGGTAGGCCACTCGCTGATTTCGAAGATAAAAATGGGTCACCCAGAGGGTCTGGTGAAAGCATCCAACCTTCTCCTAGGTGAGTGATTCGGGTGCCCTAAAATTTGGCACTGCAACTGGCCAGAACATCTCTGGGAAATGGTCCACTGTTAGAATATCCCACAAGCTCCATGGTCCAGATTCAGGGTCTGGCCCTTCATCACCCCACTCATCTACTAGAGGTGGATGGGGAACTAGTAGTGGTACTGATGCAAATCACGGAGATGGTAGGCTGGTCGGTGGAGAATTCGACGAGCAAGTAGACAAGTCACCTCATCTTGGGCTATCCTCCAAAGAGTGTAGTGACGTAGACACCACATTGGGGTATGACGGGCTGGCGAATGTAGTTTTTGGCACAGTGACTATGGATATTGACGATGGACCCTGCTACTGTTCATCCACCATTGGTCCCTAGAATACCTCTCTGTGATCTCTAATCAAGGTAGAGAGTACTTCTAGTGATGATGGCGGAAATTTCACGGCCGAAACCTATGAAGTTAAAAAATGTTTGTCCTAATGGATATACCTATGGAGGGAGGTGAGAATATGATAGACCTAACATTCCAGAAGTATGATGCTGATGTGCCTAGTTCCTACCCCAACCCTTGACAGGGAGGATATAGGAGAGGGTTCCATCACTGAGTCGTATTCCACCTCATAATCTGAGAAGCAAACTTGTTTGATCTCAGTCTGAATCTTCTCAGAATTCTTTTATAGCGGCGACGACCCGCCATCCTTCCCCGGGATGGTTCTTCAGGGTAGGGTAGATTTCTGGAAAAAGGAGTTCCTTCAGCCATACTAGTGGTAGGCCTGGGAGGACTTCCACCTGATTGAGCTGGGGTGTGAGGAGCACATGGACATATATAAAAGGGAACACATGGAGGACCTCTGTGTCCACTAGATGATGTGAAGGGGGACCTCCAGTGGATGTACTGGAGCGGGTAGGACCTCTGTCGGAGGTGATAAGATAATGGATGGGACCTCCATACATGTTTCCCCTGATGGTGTTAGTGCGAGGAGAGTCCTCGTACTGGTCAATCCGAACAGGGGTAGGACCTCTATGTTGGGTTCCAATGAAGAGAAGCTGAATTTCACCCCTCTGATTGCTGAGGTGAGGAGAGACTTTTCCGGCTACTATAGGGATATGGGGAATCCCCACATACTGGTGATTGACCGGATGCATAACATCTCTATATCATCTATCTGTGGTAGGAGGAATTTCTCCATACCCAATGTAATGATCATGAGAGAGGCTTTTGTACTGAGTGTCACTACCATGGGGAGGAACCTCGTTCGGATTGAAGGTAGCACGAGGTTGACCTCCATGATGAGCTTATAAGTGAGGAGGACCTGCATTCTCTATGGTGGTGGTATGGGGAGGACCTACGTACTGGGTGTCGCTGCCGTAGGACGGACCACGACAGGTGCTCCCTATGCTGGTAGTCGAGAGAGTTAACCCAACCTACCCGTAGGGCAGTTGGGGCCTCGATCAGGGCCGGGTATATAAGTTCCCCGGTTTACTATTCATAAGAGTCTGATGATACTTATCGGCGGTGGCCCGATCCATAGTAGTTGCTGACTTCGACGTCCCTTGGAGAGCGTGCTCTTTGGCCTATGCCCGACGTTGGCATCGGGTCAGCCGGACTGGGGCCGATGGTGTAGGTACGTAGCTTACCTACTCTCCAACCCATGGGACTGGGTGGTGGCACTGGCGTGACCTAGTGGGGGCCCTCCATGGGGGCCACTGGAATGGGATCCCGGTTGGGATGGCCCAGAAATCCCCTACCTCATCGTCGCAGGAGAAGGAGTCATCGAGACGTTCCGAGGAGAGGCTCTCGAAACAATTGTACGTTGGGATGGGGAGAAGTGCCTCCCTGCGCAGCCCTTGGGGTGGCGGTGGCGACAAGGAGTATATGCCTCTAAATCCCAGTGGGCCATATCCCGAGTTGGGATAATCCACTCCTCCTCGTATTGATGTACGAGGTCGTTTACCACTCTTCGTTGTATGAATTTAGACGGGGAGATGGGGTGTGGGTGACCAGCAGCTGTTGGTTTGGAATCTATCATAGTAGTGGTGGAGCCACGTGGGATTGCCACATTGGCTTCTCCTCTGCCCCTTCTTTGATGGGAGGGTGGCGATCGGATTCCTGATGCAACAACATGGTTTATGAAAGATGGTAGATTAAACCATTAGTGTTGAAATAAAGATATCAATGTACAGTTCCCCAACTTCATTCCACCTCCCATGGATGGTAAGAAAGATCTACTCTGACAACGTCATAGACGGGGATTCTGACCGTTTAACATTCCCAACTTCTAGTTAGTTTCATGCCAGGCCCACTATTTGCTTGGTAGGACATGGTGCTAGATAACTGGATTCAGGGACACACTAATCCACTAATGCCTCAAACGGTATTAATCTCCACATTGAGAATAATACCTTCATATCAGGTTCACCATTTCTATTTCTAACGCTTTCTCTAAGGTGCATGCATCTGTCGTCGAGGAGGATGAGGACGCACTGGCTGTTTTCCCTCATTCCCTCTTTCCAAAGGCGGGCAGAATCCGTCACTTATTCAGTGATGTTTTCTCCTTGATCGAAATGGGATGATTGGATATCAGTGCTTCTTTTCATGGATTCCTCCTTGGAACTTGTTACCTAGTCTGGGTCTCCCTTATAGATTAAGACGTTTTTCATGAAACTCTTCTCAGGGCCATATCTTAACGGATGCCTATTAATTATGTTTCTTCTGTCAGGACATTCCAAGGGGTCTGGTTAGGGAATCGACCATTAGTCGTGGGAGTAGTCACGTTGGACATCACTGGCATGTTTGGATGATGGAACTCTAGAGCGTCTGGGTTTATTCCTCTTATTATAGTGATTCTCGAGGGGAGATGAAGCCCGAGGCATCCCACGTCGAATGCGGGGAATTATATTCCATAGGCATGTCTATGAGGTTTTCCTTATCTTCCCATGTTTAACACAGGTTATGACGTAGGTTTAACGTCCAGTGGAGACATATGAGACTGATTGGAACACTGACCAGAGTGGATCAGATGGGTTTGACCCCTGGGGGGGACACTGACGTCGGGTGCTAACACGTGGTTAGTTACCCAGTTACCGCTAGGAGCAGTAAAGAGGTGAAATGGAATGACCTTACCGGGATGTGGTGTCTCAGGTAAGAATCAGGATGGATGATGGATGGTTAGGTGAAGTGGATGGAGAATGAAATGGATTTGACTCGAGGGAGATGATGATGTTGGACTTGATTCTTTAAGAGACTTCCTACATTTCCTTGTGCTAGGGAATCAATGTTCATAAAATTTGGTGAGGAGATAGAATACCTAAGGAGGTGACTCATATGAGGGGGACCCGGAAGAAGTGGAACCTCCTAGTTGGGGTCATGACCTTCTTGAAACACATAGGCTCGAGGGAATGACTTTGATGAGACGTGAGTGATGGGATTGAACCTCAGGGAGGCTTTCTACGTATCCCCATGGAAGGGAATTAAAGTCCTCGTAGTTCAAGATGGGGGTATAGAATTGGGGCGCGCACAAAGGAAAGCGACCCAATGATATACTGGAGATGATGCGTGGTTTGCAGCCCAAAGATGGTTTGATTCCACTAGTATGGACCAGATATATGGGTCCCAATAGAAGGGATGACAACCAATTTCCACTAGGTTTGGGTTGACAACATGTTACCATTGAATGGGGATCACAACAACTTACCATTGTGTGAGGTTCACAATAGTTTACCATCAGTTTGGGGATCACAATGACTTACAACTTCCTCAGGTTCACAATGTCTTACCGTTGGATGGGTTTTACAAAGGCTTACTCCTGTATGGGGGCACAACGGATTACCACTAGATGGGGGACAATTTAGTGTCATGTGGGACAAAAAGGACATATAGTTTAATGTCATGCAGGACGAGGATGGAACAATGTGGAGTGGTTGGGACCAATGGGTGTTGGGCTTGAACCTCGTGGAGAATTTCTACGTACTTTGCCTTGGAAAGGTTTAAAGTCCACATAGATTAGAAAGGATTGTGTTGAATCAAAATGAATATGGTTGGGACCAATAGCTGTTGGGATTGAACCACAAGGAGGCTTCCTACATACCTTTCCTTGGCAAGGATCAATGTCCATGTATTTCGGGATGGTGCTTGGTGAACAGAAATGAAGATGGTCGGGACCGATATGTGTTGGGATTGAACCTTAGGGAGGCTTCCTACGTACCGTGCTTGGTAAGGATCAAAGTCCACGTAGTTCGGAATGTGTGTGTAGGGCTTACACTCTTGGATTCCCATAGAAGATGTCATGGTCGATGCTTACTCTAAGACCAAGTGAGTTATGCTCGGTGTGAGAAACAAGAGGTAGCAAAGACCAGATGATCACGTCATGAAGGGTGCATCAGTGGGAAGTGGAGTGGGGCTGACACGTAGTTAGTGGCCCAAAATGGATACAAGGTCCTGTGCTTGGTCTACAGCCCAAATAGAAAATAGGGAATTATGCGTGGTTAGTAGCCCAAAGAGGAAATTGGGGCATACACCTGGTTAGCAGCCCAGGGAGATGGAGATTCAGACATACTCTAGGGTGGAGGCCTGGTGGCGACAAATCCAAAAGGGAGAAGGATTTTGAAATGAAGAAAGGAGGGATCTGGTGCACATCCCCCTCTCTCTGGTCATTGGACATGAATAAGATAGAAGTAGCAGGGAAACATCCTCCCACAACAAAGGCTAGGGGCTTACACCAAGGTGGTTTTCCTCTCCCCACGGAAAAATTCCACTCCAATAAAGAGGATATCATTCCATGTGGGGAATGATTTCACTCTTGTAGAGACCAGTGGGTCTACAAAATGTCCAAGGAGTGGAACCCCGTGTACGACGCATGGTGTGAGGTCACAGTTTAATGTCATGTGCTGAGGATGATGAATTTTGGTAGTTTAACGTCCTACAGCTCAGATGATGCGGGTTCTCTCCACACCCCTAGGACTTACATAACTAATACTCACCTACACTTGAGGAAGGGAGGGAATCAGAAACGCCATGGTGAGGGGGTGTTATGGAGTGATCCATTGAGGGGTCCACATTAGCATGGCTAGGCAAAGAAGAAACAGGATTTAGCGTACCTATGCAAAGAAGCTTCAGGCGAAGCAACACAATGTGAAGCACCACCCAAGGGACTTTAAAATGGCTTTGTGTAAACCAGAAGGTCCACACGGGAAAAGAGCGCATGACACAGGTGTGCTGCAGATAAGAGGGGCTCGGACATGGTGCCTTAATGCGAGGACAACACATGGAGCACATAAGGGGGGCTGCATGCAAGAGGATAGGATGCGTGCAAAATTGAATGGTTGAGCGCAAGATAGAACATATGTGCATAAAAGTAGTCCAATGCATAGGAAACATGTGTGAAAAAGGAAACACTTGGGCACAAATGACTTTGGGTAAAAGGAAATGAATGAGGATCACAACCAAGAGGGACCACCCGAAGGTGGACCCTTGGGGACCTATCTTGCAAGATCTAATACCTAGTGGCCATGGTGTTTTTTGTGTGGTTGCAGAAGAGGTATATTTTGCACAGCAGAGCATCGTTTCGTCTTCTGTTACCATACCCCAAGGGGTAGGTTATGCTTTGTTTTATACCTGAATTTCTCAGAGGTGGAACGCAAAGGGGCACTGCGTGAAAATGATCGGTTGACGTCATTTTGGGCACGCAATGCGACACTGCATGGAAACGATTATTTGACATTGCATTGGGTGCGCAAAGGGGCGTTGTGCACAACCGATCAGTTGAGGTCGCATTGGGTGCGCAAAGGGGTGATGTGAACAACCAATTGGTTGACGTCGCATTGGGTGAACAAACATTGCATGCCGAGGACCACTGGCACTCAACCCGGGTGCTTTTGCACATCGGGGCCTTTGGTGGTATCAGAGAGGTTGCTGCGGAAGCTATCCCTTGACATCGCATTGGGTGCGCAAGATTTTACGCGCCGGAGGGCTACTTGTGTGCATACCCTGAATCTTGAATTCACCTGCCTCCTAGGTCTCATAATCTTACCTTTCCCTCCCGGATTCATTCATTGTTCTTCATCCTCCCGATGCGGGCCTTCTCCGAATTTCAGCATCAATAATTACATATTCAAAAAAATTATTATTTCATGAAAATAAATTCCTTAATTTAATTTGAAAATTACCCAAAAATAAAATTATTGTTTTATTGAATAAAAATAAAAATCATTTAAAATAACAATAATAAAATTAAAATATATTTCTTATTCTTTAAAATACTCATATTCATTTTATTAGGTTCTTGATAAATATCCCTTTAATACACCATTAAACACCCTAGTGGTAAGGTAACCAACTATGATACATTCTTGGGGTGGTTTAAAAAACATGGTTTGGGCAGTGATCTCGATAATCTTGAACTTCTACTTTAAATGGTTTCACTCATTCTTATGTTTTTGGATAGAATGGGATTAGTCAAGGTAAAATCATAGTGATTCTATCTCCCTCACAAGCTCTGAGAAATCAGCTTCAAAGCGTATGATCCTACTGGTTTAGTCCATCACTTCCTCTTTCTTTGTCAATATGATTTATTAAAATCCGATATTTATACCAATCACATGGCCACTCTTCAATGACTATATTATCAATGGTAATGATTCTTAACAATATTTTATGTCCGATATAATATAATAAAACCAAGTGGTAATTTTTTTCTATAACAATTTAACATAATAATTATTTTAATTAAATTTTAAGGGGAATATTATTTATAAATGATTGGCTCATTACAATGAAAGATTTATGGGATATATAATAGTCAAAACAAGGCCATAGGCTAGCTGATGGGGTACACCATCCAAACAATAGTGATGGAAATGGGACCTGTAATATTATAGATCTAAACAGCTAGCCCAAGACCAATCACTGGCCAACCTATGGTTCCTAGGTAATTCCACCTTTAATGTAATTTTCTTTACTTTACCCTAATACATCTAAATATCACCCTAAGTCAACCCTAATGTGATAAAAAACTCAGGGAGATATCTCTCTTGGTTCTCTAGGATTCCTCATCCTATCCTCTTGTGAAACTGAAGTATAGATTGATCTGTTGGTATCCATTATTGTAATTTCCCCGACCCAAAAAGCCTGAAGTTAGTGAATTACATTATTACATTGGCATAGTTATAAAATTCAAATCCCAAAGGACTGAAAAGTTTAGAAGTTTTGGGACTATACTACATACATGATAGCCTATTTACATTGGTAATTGAAAATAAAACATAACAAAGGAAATTAATTTTCATTATTATACTCATTCAATGATATCTTATTCATAAACTGGGGAAAGAAAACAAAATAAATGGGTGCTCAAATGCTAATTATGGGAAAAATAAAGTGTAAAAAATAATTATTAAATGATTATAATCAATATAATAAGGTAAATCATTGAAAACACTTGGAATTTAATCAATAAACTGATAATGAAACACACAGATATATTGTTTCATAGTAAAAATCTTTTGGATAATAGTGACTGAACTCTGAAAGTAGGAAATTGTTAATTATTTTATTTCATATATTTGTAACATGAACCACTACTATCAATATATTTCACAAGATTTTTTAATCTATTGGTAATAACTTGTATAATGCAAGATTAACTAATTCATCCCATGATTCTACTGATGCACTGTGGGGCTATTTATGACTAGCCCCACCCTTGTCTTCTAGTACAAATCATTCCTCATATATTAAATAATAAATTTAATTAAAAAAAAATTCCCTTCTCATTAAATAACAATATTGAATAAATGATATTGAATTATTAATATTTCCAAAATCAATAAAATACCTTTCAAATTAAACACCATATGTATAAATTGAATAAATATTTGGATATAATCATATCCATCATATAAGAATATGTATATTTAAGGGGAATTTAATTTCCAATTAAAAATGATTACAATAAAGTGATTGTTTCAAGATAATGTTAAAAATCAGAAAATAATGTGATATTGTGCAATAACTTTTATCATTTAGTAATTTTCAAGTCTAATCCCCTTCGATGAAATAATTCAATGTGAAAATTAAAATACCATGAGAAATGACTGAATCTTGATATTAAATGAAAAAGGTTTATTATATACACCACATTTTATTTAATTGGTGTATAATAACAAATTAGTCTCAATGAAATGTAAATTGAGATGGAATCCCTAACCAATTGTAATCAGTGAAACAGTATTCCCCATAAAATTAATAATTATAAAATGAAAAAATTAATAAATTAAATATAATGAGATTCATTATATGATATATTAAGGGTATTTATATATACACCACACATAATAAATAAGTGGAGAATAAGGAATATATCTTATAGAAAAAATGTGAGATTAGAAAACCATTACATCAAGCTTCCCTTTAGGGGTGCATGATTTACCCTTATGTATAATGGTTTAAATAATGTTATTAACTCATCATAAAACTATATTAATAATTTTAATACATTATGTTATTATTTTATAACATATCCTTACCCATTTAATTAAAAATATTTCATTATTTTTATGGTTTTGGGTGTGTTCATTTCATGGTTTTATGATCTGTTCTAAAAAGTATAATAATGGATGTTATTGTAAAATGGTAATATGACTCCAGAAGTGAAATAAAATGGTATTAATGAAATTATAGTAGTATAAATGGTTCCATATATCATTTTTTTCTAACACTATGATGATTCATTTGATTAACTGCTTATTATAAATGATTAGTTTATTTTGGTAGTTTTTCTAATCATCAAGAAATAGTTTAGTTTTATTTATATATTCTATTATTTTTTAGTTATAGAACACGAAATACGAAATAATATATCTATTTAAATCTTATTTATCCAGAATATTAGTTTTCTTACCATATATTAATGTGGTAATAAAAAATGAACAAAATCATTATTCATAGAGACGATTAACCGACCTAATTTGGAAAGTAGTTTCGTTTCTTTGAATAAGATGAGGTAATAAAAGGGTTGGATATGATATATTCTGTTAAAAAACATAAAAGTACTGTATTTAAATTATTATGTAATTATTATTCTTCGATGGATGAACGATATGAGGAGAATGTATAAGAAGAAAAGAGAATAAGAGAGTTGTTTTGAGAAAATTACCTCTTGAATATCACCTCCTTGGAGTACCCCATGAGCACCTTGGGTTTGGTTTTTTGGTGATACCAAAAAATCATGGACATGGAGATATATAAGAAGAGAGGGTTTTTTATATATTGGAGTAGATTCTTGTCATTTTAGTCAAAAATGGGGTGGTGGGGCATGATATTTATACTAGTATATGGGTGGGTTTAAGTGGTTAAATAATGATTATTTTATAATTAAATCGAGTCACATTGTGGTGGTATTAATATAAATGAATTTAGATAATAATTAATGTTTTAAAGTCTGGTTAGGGTCTATAAATACCCCAATAACACATTAAATTAAGTAATTTATTGGTATTTTATGCCTTTACCTTCTAACATTAACATGTTTCATTACTTTACTTATACAACGTTAAATCCTACCTTTTACCATCGTGACCTTTTATGAAAAAAAATGAAAATTACATTAATAGATAAATTGGATATTCTTATTAAAAATGTTAAATCTATTTTAACTTATTAAATTCACATAATTGAAAAAATTAGTTTTAAAAATAATCCTACAGACACAATGAAAAAGTGGTGTCTTAATGTGAAAAGTTCAAATGTTTAAAACTTTTATATATCCAATTTCAATGTGTAATTTATTACAATGAATTTTTTATGCCAAAGAACAAAATTTATTAAAATAATGTTTACGAGAGATGAATGTATGAAATCATATTACAATCATTCACATGGAAAAGAATAAGAGCAGCAGGGAGGTCTTCACACCAGGTCATGTCTTGATTAACTTCCAAGTTGGCCAAGACATCAACAACCATGTTTTCTTCCTGATAGACTTAAGTGATGATGTATTTTAGGTCGGTGACCGAATAGTTGCATTCTATCCAATGGGTAGTAATCAGCCAAGCTAGATGAGTTACAACATTTCAAATAGCTTGAATGATTGTCGCCGATTCACTTTCAATCCAACGGTTGTTCCAACCAAATCATATGACACATTTTATCGCATAAATCAAACCCAACATCTTAGATTTAAGGGAGGTGGAAATGCCACAATGACCTATGAAGTAGCCTAGAATATGGTCGAGGTTGTTCTTGAAGACAACACCACTTCTAGCAGGCCCCAGATTTCCCTTGGAGGCACCATCAATGTTGATTTTGATCCATTTAGGGATAGGGGCTCTCCAGAATACCTTAAGAGTGAAATACGGCTATAAGAAGTTGACGTTGATCTATAGATGTTTTTGGATTCCAAAGTCATGCATGGAGTTGTGGTAATGAACTTTTTGTAACAAAGAAGCTTCCTTTATGGCAATGAGGATTTGGGTCCGACCTGCATTATGGAAATTGATTTTATTTATGTTTAAATGGAATAATTATACTTTAAAACCAATTTAAAATATAATTTAACTATATAAAAAAATTAGATGCAAAAACAGTTTTCAATTAAAATTTGGTATTTTTCACTATTTGTCAAAAAATAAAACTTCTCCGAAAAATACCAAACCATAATCCTAATATAAATTTGATATTACAATTTAAAAAAGTAAGTCTATTTTTTCAAATAAATTTTATAAAATTTTCAAAATTTATTTTTATAATTGATTCACCATTAAAAGGAGGAAAAATTTCCTTTTTGAAAATATAAATATTTATGCTTAATAATGGATTTATTCTTATATTAAGCCAATAAAACTTATTGGATTAATTTTAAAACATTTTTGTTTGAATATATAAAATATATATTTCATTATTATCTTTCACCATATGTGATTAATTGAATTTATTATGATAAAAGTACATTATGGACATAAATATAGTTTTTTATTAAAAAACTAATCCTTTATTTTCAATTGGTTTTTATTTTCATTTCTAATTAATTGGTAACCAATGAATTCATTTGATTAAAAATTTTAATATATATTTCCATAATTTTGTTAATCAAATTAATTCTCGTCATTCTAATGACGAGGTGTTAACTATCACAATTAAATAACAAAATTTAATCTTTTGATTATGCTCAGTGTTTTGCATAATGTAAGATATTAATGTAATATAATTTTTTTAAGAAGATAAATACCATAAAATCTTGGGGGTTTAAATTCTAACCACCTAAAATAAAATTCATCCTCACAATTTAATATTTTCCTTCAAAATCAAAATATGATACTCAAAACTACATTTGTTAACAACCCACATCGTAAGAGGGTTAATAAAACATTCCCTTAATAATTGGGAATGGAAATGTAAGGGACACCAAAAAATTATAATTTCATATAGGATAACATTACTGTGATGTGAAAAATGGGACATAAAGGAGAAATCTAACCATCCAATTCTAATAAAGAATTATAGAGGGCATAATCATTAGAAATTTTACCATAAAAAACTGCAAATATTGTAATTATTTAAAATACCATTGATTTCTTATTTAGAAAATTAAATGGAAAACATTTTTGATCCAAAATATTTTTCCTAGGGTTCCGGGATTCTTTTTCTACATCTATAAGAACTTGAAAAAAACAATCTTAAACTATTTAATTCTAGTTAATTAGAATAATATTATCCTTCAATTGTTCTTCATTCTATTTCAACTTCATCATATTCCAGGAAATGCATATTCAAGTTGAATTTTTATTCCCAAGAACTTTTAATGAATCAGAAGATCCATAATTTATTTCTCTAATCCCTATATATTTTAAAAAACAAATATCATTAGAACATGTTATCCAATATGATAAATCATACATTAATAACAAAAAATAATATCCAAGGTTTGACTTAATCCATTCTACAAGTAGTTAACCATATTAATCATCTAAAATATATCAATCCAAATTCATAGTCCACAAATTTTGATGGAAGGATGAAAGATATCAAAAATTAGCATTAGATTCCTAAAACAAAATAATTTAAATCTTATTGACACATACCAAATATATGGATACCTTTTAAATTTTAAATATTAATGAAAACAATAATGCTTGAAAAAATAAAATATTAGGTTGTTCAATATATTCCACAAATCCAAACATGCAATAGACCTAGAAAATATGAAATAAACCGTAAAATCAATAACCACTTTCTTGGTCACCAATAATATACCATAAATAACTCATTGTTTTTACATAGAGAAAATAAAAATTTTATGTTCCCTAAATTATGTTTTAATAAAACACCAAATGTCCAAAGAATCACATCTCTTAGTTACCGTTACCGATCATCACACTCTTTTAAATCCATGAGGAAAACGTACTACAATATTGTCCTTATACATTTCACAATACATATAACCAGGATATCATAATTAATATAATCTTACCAAATTATTAAAGGATCCAAATAAATAATAAAATTAATCATTCCACATCCTCTATATCAATAGAATATGTTTAACATTGATACATTTGATTCCCCTGAGTTATATTCTTTTGATAATTACAGAATTCATTTGTATAGTGTCCCAACTAATTGAAATTATAACACTAAATACGATCCTCTTTATCCATACCTTTGAATTATTTTGTCTAGTTATCATTCTTTTGATACTTATAATAATATATTATTCCATTTAAACAATTACTAGGGTGACTGTTTCCACAATTATGAGATGTTGTAAAACAATTCTTTCTCTTCTTCCCTTTATCCATATTTTTCATTTCCTTCCACTTCTTATATTTCTTACCTTAAAATACATATTACTTGTATAATTAATTCACTATCTTGATATCACATTAAACTATTTCATGATATGAATAAAATGCTTGTGCGATTATAACCCTTTGAAGACTTAGTTTAATCTGTGTTTGACCAAATCCCGTTTCCATGATTTCTACTTAACTTGATCTGATTACAAATATAACAAACCCAAAAAAATAATCCAAAATAAGGTTCCTTAATTTATTACATTGGAATATATACAAGATTCAAATCCCAAAGGATAGAATATTTTATAATTTTTGGGAAACTAGATTATATAGATTATTCTATTTTACATTGGTAATTGAAAATAAAAGACAATAACGAAAAGTAATTTTCATTTTTGAACTGTTTCAAAATATCTTCTTCATAACCTTGGAAAAAATAATGGTGTATTAAAATTATTATTATGTTTTAAATAAAGTTTAACAAAAAAATCAATGAGAATAATCAATATGGAAAGGTAAATAATCGAAAACACAATCCATTTAATTAAACAAATGAGAATGAAATGCATCCATATATTTTTTTCATATAAAAAATACAATGGATAATAATTAATGAATTTAAAAAGTGTGAAATTATTAATTATTATATGTCATGTATCTGGAATATGAACCACTACCATCAATACATTTCACATTACTATTAAATCTATAGGTAATAACCCATTTGATACTATATTAACTGATATATCCCATGAGACTACTGATGCATCGAGGGGATATATATAACTAGGCCACACTAATTTTCCTCAAATCCAAAACACTCATAATATATAAGATAATCAATTTAATTAATAAAGAATAGGCCATGTCAATAACTATCTATATTGAATAAAATATAATTTTTTTTCAATATTTCCAAAATTAATCAAATAATTTTATAATTAATCACTATATATAGAAATAGAATGTGATTTAGGATACTATAATATCCATAATATATTAAAATGTATATTTAAGATATATTTAATTTCCAATGAAAAATTATTACCATGAATTGATTGTTTCATGATAAAGTCAACAATCCCAAAATAAAGAGATATTGTGCCACAAATTTTATCACATGGTAATTTTCAAGTAAAATCCCCTTGGAAGAAATAATTCATCTTGAAACTTAATAAATAATTATAAATGATTAAATAATGACATTAAATGTCAATTATATAGTATATAAACCACATAGTGGTGAATTGGTGGATAAAAAAAAATTAGTCTCAATGGAATGTAAATTGAGACGAAGTCCCTTTTCATTTGTAATTAGTTGAATCGTATGACCCATATAATTAATAATTATTAAATTAAAAATGAAATACCCTAAATATAATTATATTCATGATATTATATATAAATTTTTAGTATTCATACACAACATAAAATAAATAAGTGGTGAATAAATTATATATCACACAAAAATAAAAGTGATACGAGAAAACCCTTACATCATGTTTCCAATTAGTGGTGCATAATTTAACCATTTGTATAATGGTTTAAATAATGTTATTAAATCATTATAGAACTAAATTAATATTTATAAATCCTTATTTAATGATTTTTTATCATCTTATGAAAAATTTCACTAATAATATTTCATTATTTTTTTGGTTTCAGGTGTGCCTATTCCATGGTATCATGATGAGTTCTCATGAGTATAATTATTGATTGTCTTATAAAATGGTAATAAGACTAAATAAGTTGAATGAAATGGAATTAGTGAAAATATAGGAGTATTAACAGTCCCATATGTCATTTTTGGTTTCTAAAATCTGGATGATTTCTTTGATAAAATGTTAATGATACACGATTAGTTTATTTTGGGAGCTTTCTAAACATCATGAACTAGTATTGATTTAATTACTATTATGTGTATATATTAGTTATGAAAAATGAAATAGGATATAATATACCTATTAAAATATTATTTAATGGTAATAAAATTTTTATCACCATCCTTGATGATGGTAATAGAGGACGAACAAAGTCATTATTAACACAGATGATTAGCCAGTATAATTTGGACAATAGTTTTGTTTCTCTGAATAAGAGGAGGTAAAAAAATGAGTGGATATAAGATATTACATTATAAACATAAAATTAAATTATGTAAATTATTATAGAATAATAATTCCTTTATGGATGAAATATATGAGGATAAAGTTGAAGAAAAAATTAAGAGAGGGTTTTTAAGAAAATTACCTCTTGAATATCTCCTCCTTAGAGGGCCCCTTGAAAACCGTAGATTGTTCTTTCAGTGATACCAATAGAACACAAAAGTGGGGAGATTTAGTAATAGATGTTTGGAGCATATTTTATAATTTTTAAGACCTATGAGTCAAAATGGGGTGGTGAGGTGTGGGGGTTTTACATGAGGTGAGGTGGTTTTAAGTGATTAAATAATAATTATTTTATAATTAAAGCTAACCACATTGAGGTGGAATTAATTGAAATGATTTTTATGATAATTATTGATTTCAAGGAAGGTTTTATGCTATAAATACCTCAAAACCCTATTAATGTTTATAATTTTAAGGTATTTTAGGCCTTTACCTTTTAACTTTAACTTGTTTAATTATTTTACATATATTGCGGTAAATCTTACTTATTACCAGGGTAACATTTTATATGAATTAAAATGAAAATTAACATAATAAATAACTAAGAACTTATGATTCCAAATATTGAATCCATTTTACTTAATAAAATTAATATAATTGGGAAAATTATATTTAATATTAATCCTATATACACAACAAAAAGGTTTTTTTAATTGAAAATTAAAAAAGATTGAAATTTTTATATATCTAATTTAAATGTGAAAATTATTAATATGACATTAATTGGTTTAATATTTATTAAATTTAAATAATTATACTTTGAAACAAATTTAAAATATAACATAACTAAATAAATAAATTAGATGAAAAATATGTTTTCAATTAAAACTCAATATTCCTCATTATACACAAATAAATGAAACTATTCCAAAGAATACCAAGAATTTATCCTATGATAATTTTGAGATTATAATTTCAAAAAATTATTTTAATTTATAGAATAAAATTTAAAAAATTTAATTTTTTTTGTTTTTAAATAGGATCACCATTAAAAGGAGACAAATTTTATTTTAAGAAAAATAGAAAGTGGTATGCTTAAAATTTGATTTATTCTTATATTAATCCTATCAAAAATATTGGATGAATTAAAAAAACAATTATTTAATATATTAAATATATTTTTAATTATGATCTTCTTTTAATAGTGATTAATTTAATTTTTTTGATATAATTATATTATGGTCTTAAAAATAGTTTTTAGAAAAAAACATATCATTTATGTTAATTTGGTTTTTTGTTTTCATTTATAATTAACTGGTAACCAATAATGAATTTTGATAAAAAAGTTTAAAATATAAACTATATTTTCATAATTTTTATTATCCCATTCATTACCTCCATTCCAATAGCTATGTGATAAGTATCAATAGTAAAAAAAATAATATTTAATCATTTATTTAATCTTTCTGTTTTGTGTAATGTAAGAAATCAATTAAATTGAATTTATTTTTGAAGTTACATACTATAAAATATTTGGGTGTTACAGTTATGTTAATATATATCCATTTTAATATTAATTATCCTTATTTATCTTTAATTGATCATGGATCCAAGACATTATGTTTAGATATATGAATGTCTACAAAGATATAATGGTTAATTTAAGATTGAATGATAGATTAGCATTGAATTATGAGAATAAGTAACTTCTCCTCGATCGATCCTAGAAATTTCATTGGTGAAAAATCTCTTTTGTTAAGTTTTTGTAGATTCCACCTATTGACATGATATCATACTTAAATCACAATTCTATAGACTCTTTTATGAAGGATTTTGTATCATTATAGAGAATATTGGTGTTAAATAATATTTTTGATCCCATCCTGTAAGGAATCTTATAAATTTCCCTAACTACACTAAAGTTTGTAAGTCCTTATGATCTTGGGAACTTTTATTGATTTTTTACAGGATTGGATTTTGTTTATGTTCATAGTGTTTGTAATAATGCATGATATTTTATATTGGCATACATGGGAAGCTCTTGAGGCCTTTTTTTGGTAGAGGTTGTGTGTTTATTGCTTTGTCACACCTTATCTGTTGTTATATCATAGTTGTGGAATATTTGATATTATATGATTTTTCCTTACTATGTTGTTCATTTATTATGTATTATTTCATAGACTATGGAATACTTATTATGATATATTACTCATTTATATGTAATTCCAAACATGTGAATTTGTACATAGCTAGTGGAACATTTGTTTCAGTGTTTTGGTTGACAGGTTCATTTGATGGATTTAGTCGGCCACTTAGTGGGGGAGATTTTATGACATAAATCATAAATTGTGGATCTATATATAGGTTGGATAATGTCAGATCTTATTATATGATTATCCAATGCATGGATAATTACCTATGCCATTAGAAGAGTTCTATATATCGACATGATGTGTTGATGGGGAATATCCTCACATATGTATAGAGTTACATGAATTCATGTGTGTGAATAATTTATGCCATTATCGAAAATAAGGTATCCATGACTCATGAGTGTGAAATTCTTATATATGTTGTCATTGAGTTTCTCCATTTGAGGAATGTATACTATCCATAAACGTGGATCCGTTCATATGATAAGAATTATGCCACGCGATGACCACTTATGATATTATTCTATAATTGCACAGTGTTGGGTATCGGGATGGAATAGTGGAAGCCAGTGGGAAGGGAATTTAACATTTTCTGCCGCACCAGAGTGACATAACCCTGTCAACTACGGTGATCCTATCCCAGTTTGGTCTGAGGATCTCATAAGGTTTAAACATAGCACAAAATAAACTTAACATGTACCGAGTTTAGAATTGACGTGTTCACGTCTGCCGGAGAACGCCGAATATCATTGCTCGAAGACTTTGATGTCGAATCCCTCTAGATCATCCACACATGCCTCTCGAATATTCTTATGTTCCGTTCATCGAGATCCAGGTGCTAGCGCGGATCTTTGATGCTCACTTCAGCGCATCGACGATCACCGCAGGGGAAGAAGCTTCAATTCGAGATAGATGAACTTGAATATCTTCCTTCACTTGAGAGAATCTCTCTCTAGATTCCAGGAGGAGAGAGAAGCTATCAATCTCAATACATGAATAGTTAACATGAGAGAGCTTTTCTCTCACTTATATAGGGATTATTTAAAACTCGCAGTATGGATTCCCTTCCCCCGTGTAATAGACGCCTTCTATATAAGTGTTATAAATAATTATTGATAACAGATAAAATTATGCCATAAGTACTATTTATAATTTATCAATTACATGTAATATATAAATATATTATGTGATAAATTTGAGTATTTAACTTGACTCACAGCTCCTGCTAATATTAAACAAACCTAGGATATTAAAATCCATTCGAATAATATTATTACTTGTATTTACTATATAACTTGTAAATACATGTTATAAATAAATTCGAAAAATTATTCTATTGTTGAATAATTAATGAATTTATTTATTCATTGGTGATCTATAAAACTGGGATAGTGCTCGGAACCTTTGGTGGGGCACATCAAGTTCTATATTCCTATTCCTAGAATATGACAGATTCTCAAGGCGCTATTGTGTGTGACCCTCTAGGCCCTTACCTCAATACCAATGAATAATATCTACCGACCTAGAGTGGGGTCTAACAACCAATCGAGGCCCCTATAGAGATAAGGAAAAGTCCAAGCAACGATGACCTTCCTATGAACACAGTCTATGTAATATAATCTCTTCATCATCGATATCTCAATAAAGAGAAATGCACAATAGTGTCATCATTCTTTATTTTGATTTATATTATTTGTTGATTTGTCTGGACAGTCTTACCTTCCACTACCATGGACATGGATTTAATGAAGGTGCATCCATTCTAATCAACCAGGCCCAAGATATCACTTCCTGAACTCGGAAGCGACAAACCCTTTCTCGATCATTCAATCAATTTCATTCTATTAAGAACATGCCTGATACAAACTTCCTCACCACGACTTTGTTGCAATGGTTTTCACCTTTCATCAAATTTACGTAATAAAATGGCATCCATTGATAATGATCTAAATTCTAAAGACCATTACACATGTCTGTATATAGAAACGACCAATGACACCTAAAACATGTGTTGTTCCTATTATGCGGGTATGTCCTCATGATCTCAACTACTAGAGATCATCAAGTGTGGACTTCATGAGAATAAGTCTCAATGATTATGAGCCCTCGACACCTGATGGTCACACATCATCTGTGTCCTTTCATAATGATTTAACTATACCATAGGACATTACATTAAGATTACTATCATCAAATCTCAGGGTTCTAATTATAGTATGGGATCTACTATAACCCTTTGATGAGTCAAGTAATCTATGGAAATTTCCATAAAAAAAGTGTACGCAAAAGTATCTACACTATTATGGAAAGATAAACACATGTATTATAACAAACTGAATATATGTAGTGGTAATCAAATTACAAAACAAGTTGGGTATAGGGAACCCAATTTTAACACTCCCACTTGCACTAGAGCCAGCTTCTAACATGTTTCAATCCACTAGCTCTCACATGTGAATCATGATTCTGCTGAGAAATGGATTTAGTCATGGGGTCTGCCACATTATCCTCTATGGCTACTCTACTAATTGTCACTTCACCTCTTTGATTAAAATTCTTCAAGAGATAAAACTTCCGAAAAATATGATTTGTTCTCTTGTGAGATCTGGGATTCATGGCATGCAACACTGTAGCAGTATTATCAAAATATACTGGTATAGGGTATGCACTACTAGGTACACCACCAATGTTTGAGACAAAGTCGTGTATCCAGACTGATTCGTTTTCTACATTGGAAGCTGCAATATATTTGGACTCTACTGTATAATTAGCAACCACAACTCTCTTTGAACTTCTCCATCTCACTACACCACCATTTAGGAAAAAGATGCAGCCTGACTGTGATTTCATATAATCATGATCCTTCTAGAAACTAGCATCAGTGTATCCCCTAAAAACTAGTTCCTCATCTACTCCATACACCAGGAACATATCCTTTGTATGCCTCAAGTACTTTAGGATAGTTTTAACAGTTTTCCTATGGATGGGCTTGATATCTACCCACCATACTTAAATCAAAGGCAACTTCAAACCTAGTACAAAGCATGTCATACATGATAGAACCCACTTCCAAATCATAAGAGACTCTACTCATTCTGTCTATCTCCTCCTGGGTTTGTGGACACATTTTCTTAGAGAGATTTACACCATGTGACACAGGTGACAATCCTTTCCTAGATTGTTCCATACTGTACCTTTGGAGTACCTTGTCAATATATGTATTTTGACTTATCCCAAGCAGCCTTTGAGATCTATCTCAATAGATCTTGATCCCTAGGATGTAGGCTTCTTCACCAAAGTCTTTCATGGATAACCATTCATTTAACCAAGTCTTAAATGACTATAGGACTTGAACCTCGTTTCCCATAATTAATATGTCATCAACATATAATACTAGGAAAACGATGGCATTCCCTTCAACCTTTTTATAGACACAAGGATTGATTTCATTTTTGATAAAACCAAAATCACTTATGGCCACATCAAAATGAAAATCCATGATCTTGATTCTTGGTTAAATCCATAAATGGATCTCTGCAGCTTGCATACATTATTGGAATTCTTTGACTTAACAAACCATTCAGGTTGATTCATATAGACATCTTCAACCAACTTCCCATTTAGAAAAGTAGTTCTGACAGCCATTTTCTAAATTTCATAATCATGAAAGGCTTCTATTTCAAGCAATATTATGATGGATTTTAAGCATTTCTACTGGTGGGAAGGATTCATCATATCCAATTCCTTGACGTTGCCTGAAACCCTTTGCAACCAGTCTTTCATTAAAGGTATTAACCTCACCATCCATGTCCAGATTCTTCTTGAATAACCATTTTCATTCAATGGGTTTTACATCAGCTAGAGGGTCTACCAAAATCCGAACATGATTTTGGTACACATACCCTATCTCAGAATTCATGACTTCTTTCCATTTAGAAACATTTTTTCCTTCTACTATTTCCTTGTAGGTTAAAGGTTCATCATCCTCAAGGACTAATGTGTCACCTAACTCGGTGATAAGAAAACAACTATTCTCTAGTTCATTAACGTCTAGCATAGACCTACACAGTATCTGTGTCTCAGGAACAACTTCTTCTTCCAATTGTTCTTGTGGAGATTGTTCCTATACCAACTCTTGTGCATCTAGAGCATTAGATTCATCAAATTCAATCTTGATCCCACTATTTCCAATAGAAATTTGTTCCATTTTTATAAATGTGGCATATCTTTCCACAATGACTTTTCTACTTAAAGGGTTATATAGGTAGTATCCTCTAGTTTCCTTAGGATAACCTATAAAGATGCACTTAATGCTTCTGGATGCTAATTTGTCACATGGTAAAGTCTTGAAAAATGGATCTCACCCCTATACATTCATGTGTGTAAGGTTAGGTTTCTTTCCATACCATAACTGATATGGACTCCCATTTTCAGCTTTAGTTGTTACTCAGTTTAGTGTATATGATGTTATCTGCAAGGCGTATCTCCAAAAGGATAATGGAAGGGTTGCATGACTCATCATTGATCTGACCATGTCAAGCAAGGTCTTATTCCTCGTTTCACTAAAACAATTCCATTGTGGTGTATAAGGAGGAGTGAGTTGGGTAACTATCCCGCACTCTGTCATGTGATCAGTAAAAGCTTGGTTAAGATATTCTACACCTAGGTCTAAGAAAAGTGCTTTTATCTTCTTACCAAGTTGGTTTTCTACTTCATTTTGGTATTCCTTAAATATCCAAAATTAATCTAACTTATACCATATTAAGTAGATATATCCATAACAACTATAGTCATCGGTAAAAGTAATGAAGTATTGAAAACCACCCCTTACCTCTACTGGAAATGGACCACATACATCAGTATGTATCAATTCCAGCACTACATTGGCTCTTTATCCCTTTCCCGATAAAGGTTCTTTTATCATCTTTCCTTGTAAGCTTTCTTCACATACATCTAAGGGTTCTAACTATACCGATTCGAGATACCCTTCTTGATGCAATCTTCGTAATCACTTCTCATTTACATGACCAAGCCTGGAGTTCCATGGTAAGGTGTTATTTGAGTCATGTTGGCTATTTTTGTCATTGATTTCCATTACTTAGTTCTCTAGTTCTAGCATATATAAATTATTTTTAAGATGTGACATACCATAACATATGTTATCCCTATAAAAGAGACAAAATTTATTTTCAAACTTGAAATAAAAAACCCATAGTGTCTAGACATGACATAGAGAAAAATTTTCTGGTAATAGAAGGTAGATAATAGAAATTGTTTAAAACTAGAACCAAACCAGTTGGAAAGGTTAAGTGATATTCTACCACTTTCAAGGCTGCCAGACTTTCACCATTTGCAGCTCGTAGATCCACTTGACCTTTTTTAATCTTCTTGAACCTACTTGGTTCATGTATATGAATACAATTGTGTGATCCACATGCCATATCCAATACCCAACTTGTAGATAAAGATAGATTTCATTCAATGACAAAAATACCTAAAGTAGAAGAATTGGTTTACTTCTTCTTCCCATCTCTGCAATTCTTCTTCCAGTGGCCTTTCTTGCCACATCCAAAGCAGGTAGCTTCCTGCTCATTACTTTGCCCGTGAATCTTTGGATTCTTTGCAGGATCATACATTGGTGTCTTTGGCCTTCACTTGGCCTTAGACACCTTTGTCTTTCCCTTTTTTCCTTGTTCACCATAAGGACAAATGAGTTGGTATTTTACATATCCTTTTTAGCTAGGTGAACTAAAGCCAATAGGTTCGGGAGCGACTTTTCCATATCATTCATATTATAATTGACAATAAAAGTTGAGAAGCTTGACGGTAAAGAGGCATGAATGAGATCCACTGTTATTTCTTGGTTCAGTTTGAACCCAAGGGCTTCAAGCCTCCCAATATACCTTATCATCTTGGATACGTGAGGACTGACATGGTGCCCTTTTGCTAGCCTGCACTTATAAAGCGCACTTGAGACCTCATACCTTTCTTGCCTGACCCTCTCCTTATATAGTTCTTGGAGATGTGAAAGCATATTTTAGGCTTCCTCATCCTCTTGCATTCTTTTTAATTGGCTGGACATGGATGAAAACAAGATGCATTTTACATCAAGTGCATCGTCTACATGATTTATCCATTTATCTTTTTTTTCCTTACTTGCTCCCTTAGGAGGCTCAGTAGGAATTGGGGATTCCAACACAAATAACTTCCTTTCTTGGCATAGTACTATGTTCAAGGGCCTGTACCACTCCTGAAAGTTATTGACAGTTAGGATATTTTCTTTATCCAAGATTGATCTCAGTGATAAAGTTCTTGTGGTATTGGTGATTTCCATTTTGAATCTACATCAGATAAACATTTAGCATTGAGTAGATTTTCTTGATTACCTATTGAAATTTATGATTAATAAATTATTATATCATTGTAATGACTCCCACTATTTTAGATAACCTTAATAGGCCACAATATTAGATTCGAAATACTCTATCACTTGAGTATTCTAGTGGAAAGGATCCTCGAAACCTCCATCTTAGTCTACAATCTAGTTCTATACCACTACATTGAGGGTTTCAAGGTAGGAACTAGACTGGCCAACCAATTGTTCTTGTGCTTCCATGTGTTGTTGAGTAAAGTCCCTGATTTTGGTATCTGAACATGATTCCCTCAACATCTTGCCTCTAATGTGATGGCAAGTTAGTTAAGACTAATCACTGACTACTCACTTTAGTTAAGACGACAAATTTCACTCATGAGAATGCCCCGGTAGTAAGAGGCACTCTCAACTATGGTTTACAAGCACCCCAAACACCCAGTTTTGTTTAGATGGGAGAAATGGAAGTCTTTTAAACTTAATTTATATTTGAGGTATTTTTATATTTATTTATTGCCGAATATAATCATTTTATATTTATTATGTTCAAAATGGGTTTTTTCGCTCACAACTGAACATTCTATAGAATAAAATTCACCACATCTTTATGCATTTTAACTTGTTTACTATTCTATGTGATCAGACAATAATCATAAAGACACATAAAATAATAAACTATGCATAAAGTAAATCATGCGATCCGACCAGTCTTGATCATTCTAAGAAGATCAATCCATAACGGATCAATATTCACCTAGGGGCATCTATACCCGAGTCGTGACTTGACTCACGTCGTTGCTTGCCCAGTGTAATGCGCTTGGCTCCCGGCTGGTTTACCACCTCGTCTAGCGGGGTCTGTGTCTCAGATCATCATTTAATTACAAATAAAATCACATTCAGGCAAGGGGGTCTAGGGGTAAAAAATACATCTTGTGAATTAGACATGCAACCACTTATACATATTTGAAATTAAAAGGATGATTCGTAGAATGTAATTTATCTAACTAATTATTACAATCATCACATGCATTGAATAAATAAATAAATAAATAAATAAATAAATACCAGACATACACAGTTCAGTTTCATGCTCAAGGGCAGTCAGGGTACAATATGTGCAAGAAAATTAAATTGAAATAAATTTAAATAGTGCAAGGGTGTTCTAATAAAATAAATGAATTTGATTATATTTAGATAATTTATTCATTGGTTCTATATGTTTGATTTAATTTTAATTCTAAAAATTATACTAAACCATTAATTTAATTCTAATCCTAAATTAAATTAATATTTCGGATTAAAATAATTTAAACCCCCAAATTAATTATAATTAATTTAATTTAAAAAAACTAAATTAATTAAAATCAATTCAATGCAGGGTTACCTCTAGACGGGGAGTCTAGTAGGACTGCGAACCACCGCAGTGTGTCGTCCTGGAGTAGGGACAAATACAAAATTACCACGGCTTGACCATGGCATGAATGCGGCGTGACCGCGACATGAATGCGTTGTGACCGTAGAATGATTTCTCAGTCCAGAAACTCCTGTGGTAGCAGCAGCTTCTGACGAGGTTCGAATGGAGCGAGTGGAGGATAGGGAGCATACCAGCCATCCACATGGCTGGAAGCCCACTACTCTGGCGAGCCAGCGAGGCGGCGACCTGGTCCGGCATGGCCTGGAATGGCACGACCTAAATGGTTCGGTCTGAGGCAGTGCGGGGCGGAGGTCTGACGACCGAGGTTATGGAGTAGTGCGTGTGGTCTGGCGGAGCTCGGGGTGGTGCGACCAAGTGGCCCGGCAAGGCTCAGGGCAGTGGTTCGTCATAACTATGTCCAAGGTGGCGAGAAAGTGGAGGTCTGGGGCCTGTCAGGGTGGTGCGGTTCGAGCAGGGGCGGCAGTTCGAGGACCCACGGGTCCCAGGATCGCAACCTAGCTCTGATACCACTATTGGGAACTGGGACAGCACAGCGGAAGCCAGTGGACCGAGAATTTAAAATTTTATGCATTACTGGAGTGACATAACCCTATCGACTCTAGTGATCTTGTCCCAGTTAGGTCTGAGGATCTCACAAGGATTAAACAGAACACAAAATTAAAGTGAACATGTACCTAATTTGAAATTTATGTTTGCAAGTCTGTCGCAGGATGCCAGTGATCTTTGCTTGAAGACTCCGACGTCAAAGCCCTCTAGATCATCCACACATGTCTCTAAAATCTTCTCATGCACCATTCATCAAGATCCGGGTGCAAGCATAGATCATCAATGCTCACTTCAGCACATCGATGATCACCACAAGTGAATAAGCTTCAATTCGAGATGGATGAACTTGAAGATCTTCCTTCTCTTGAGAGACTCTCTCTCATGATTCCAGGAGGAGATAGAAGCTCTCAATTTCAACACATGAATAGTTAACATGGGAGAGCATGTCTATCACTTATATATGGAGTGATTAAAACACAAGGTATGGATTCTCATCCCCCGTGTAATAGACATCTGCTATATAAGTGTTATAAATAATTATTTTTGACAAATAAAATTATGCCATAAATAATATTTATAATTTATCACTTACGGTAATATATAAATATATTATGTGATAAATTTGAGTCCTTAACTTGACTCACACCTTGTGCTAGTATTAAATGAACCAAAGATATTAAAATCCATTCGAATAATAATAATACTTGTATTTACTATATATGTTGTAAATACATGTTATAAATAAATTCTAAAAATTATTTGAAACATGAATAATTAATGATTTTATTTATTCTTTGGTGATCCATAAAACATGGATAGTACTCGAACCCTTTGGAGGGCCCCACAAAGTTCTATATTCCTAATCCTAGAATAGTGCAGATTCTCATGGCACTATTGTGTGTGACCCTCTAGGACCTTACCTCAATAGTAGTGAATAATATCCACCAACCTAGAGTGGGTTTTAACAACACATCGAGGCCCCTATAGAGATAAGGCAATGTCAAAGCAATGACTGACTTCCTAAGAACATGGTCTGTGTAATATAATATCTTCTTTATCAATATCTCAAAAAAGCATAATGCAAACTAGTGTCCTCATTCTTTATTTTTCTTTATTTTATTTGTTGATTTGTCTGGACAGTGTTACCTTCCACTACCATGGCCATGGATTTATTGAAGGTGGAACCATCTTAATCAACCAGGCCTGATATATCTCTTCCTAAACTTGGAAGCGACAAATCATTTCTCCATCATTCAACCAATGTCAAGCCATTAATGACGTACCAGATAAAAACTACCTTGCCATGACTTTGTATCCATGGTTTTCACCTTACATCAAATGTACGTAATTAAATGACATCCATTGACAATGATCTCAAGTCTAAAGACAATTACACACGTCCATAGATAGGAACAACCAATGAAACCTAAAACATGTGGTGTTCCTATTATGCGGGTCTTTCCTCATGATCTCAACTACTAGAGATCCTCAAGTGCGATCTTCATGAGAAGAAGTCTCAATGATTATGAGCCCACAACACCTGATGGTCACACATCATTTGTGTCCTTTCTGAATGATGTAACTTGACTATAGGGTGTTACTTTAAGATTACTATCATGGAATCTCAGGGTTCTCATTATATCCTAGGATCTACTATAACCCTTTGACGCGATATGTAATCTAAGGACATTGACATAAACAAAGTGGATGAAAATGTATTTACACTATTATGGAAAGATAAACACATGTATTATAAAAAACTGAATACATGTAGCAGTAATCAATTACAAAACAAGTTTGGTATTGGGCACCCACTTTCATCACATAGAAGCAGGTACATCTGGGGTTTTTTGTAGCCTGGTTAGCTCATGGTTTCTCAGTATATGACTAGTCATATTCTTGTAAGTGCACTTAAATTTACAATTTTTTACACAACCCTATATACTTGTGAATTTGTATTAAGGATAAATTGGTGGTGTCTTACTGGGTTTATACTCACACACTGCATGGGATTCCTAGTGTTCTTGTAGAATTCATGATAATCAATCTTGAGATGGTTAAGATTATAATAGAAGGTTTACAAAGACATTGAAGTGATTATATGAAAATAATACCAAGATAGACTTTGGATAATTACCAAAATATCTTTTGTTTACTTATTTATAATTTTACATATTATAATTATTGACCTTCCATATTTTATGTTTATTGGTTTGATATTGCATGGATTAACATGAAATCTATTATAGGAACTTATTCATGTTGTTATACATTTTAATTATTAGTTGAATTCTCTATATGAATATTTGTTAGGATGCATGAATATCATCCCAAAGGGTATAGTCCTCCCATGACATCTCTACTACCTTACCACTAGTCATTGACCTGTTGTGTAAGGGGAAGCGTGCATGAGGTCACGAGGCACATCAGCTCATACCAAGTAATTTGGGTTGGGGTGTTAAAACATGGTTTTAGAGCCTATGTATCCTATGATTTATTCTTTTATATTTTGGAATATTCTAGAAAGGATATAATCTTTGTGGAATTTAAGTATTGGATTTTCCATGTGCTTGGAAATCTCATGTGTAATAGACCTCTGAGTTACCATGATTATATTACCATTAAAGTTGTGTCTTTATAGTTTAATGTAGATCTAGAGTTAATTGTACTATTAATATTAATGGGATTTTTTTATTCATGTATCATGAATAGGCTCATAAGACCACGTACCATGTATATACCTATTTTTTATTCATAGTAGTTTTTTTAATTAAATGCCTTAATTTATGGTAACTATTGGTGATATATAAATGTTCTCTATTTTTGTAATATATATGTGATCTAATTAGTTTTTTGGAATCATGAATGATATGATGATTTAAATATTTTTGTGACTAACACGATGCTATAGAGGCTTACTATTGAGTCTTGGTAGGAACTGAGATAGTTATACCTTTTGTGTTGGTATAACCTAGGATAAGACATCCTATATAAATACTATTTTTAAACCTTATAAATTATTATTTTGTACTCATGATAAAGTAATTATATATATATTCTAAATGTTTTTTTTCAATTTAAAATAAATTCTGCATCAGAATTTCTTGGTGGGGTTTCTGGAAGAAACAATCCAAAATTCTCTTATTAGGGTAGACATTCAAATTGCACCAAGTCATGCTCCCACACTTGATTAATTTTTTAGGTGAAAAAACACCCCACCCTCAAGTATTATAAATTGTGTTTCTTTATGGTAGAGGGGCACAATGTATGATTATTGAATTTTCCAAATGACTATATCTACAACATTCGCTAGCCATCCAGGGCATTGTTGGTCCTAAGGATAAATGGAACTGAATTGAACCAATTAATGGAATCATAGATATGGTTTAGAATCTGAGGTAAAATAGGTTGGTGTTGGTTTTATTTATTCTTCAATTACCTTCAAAAAGATACCGGGGAAAAATGGGATAGTTAAGAAATCACCAGGGTTTAAATGGGGATGCCTTTAAGGAGTTTTTATTTAGGGATATCTTTCTCTACGCATTGAAGATGGACTACGAAAAAAGTGTTTATAGGGATTCAATACGGTACTATATCATTTTTTATTAACTCCACTAATTTTATGAGGTTACTATGGTTCGATCCTATTTTGGTTGGGAATTATGGGAAAATTCTAAGATGATTGAGATTAGTCTTCATATGGAGGTAAATTTTACGTTAGGGATTTTGACTAGAATACATATATAGGGGTAATTCACAAGGCCATGACTTTTGAGAAGTGAATGGAGGAGGAAAGCATTGAATATTATCTTTAATATTTTAGTGCCTTAACGATCATACTTCTGAGTATTGTAGTGAGTACCTATTTTGGTTGTAGGAATAGGAATATATAAGAGGTACAATAGGGAAGAATATAGGTGGAGTTGAGTAGATTTTCTTATAAACCATCTACAATAGGAGGTTCTACTAGGTGCTAAAATTTTGGAAAAATGACATTTTAGTATGTCGTGTTTGAAAACACCAAGGGAATTTCTCTGGTGAGGAATGATGGGTATTTTCCAAAATTTATATTCTATGGTGTCACATCGATATTCGAGGTTTTCTAGTCATCGTGTAGAGTGGGGTACTTAATACCATATTCAATCACAATACAACATGGTAAAATAGGTGAGTTATTCACTATAGACGTAAGGTTGTGAACTGGATGTAGGTAAGATAAATCAGATAGAGGTTGTTCCATCCATTGGTGGATATAGAACTTCTATAGTTAGTGGTATGGTTTTGATCACCTCTATGCTATTTACTACATTGTTTAATATAGAATCTTCCCATTCTTTTGTTACCAGTCATGTTGCTTCTAGTCTAGATTTAACGACTAAGTTATAATATGACTTTCTCTCTAATGATACGCCCTTGGAAAAATTTTTGACTATAACCAATGATTTACTGTGTTTCCCATAGTTGTTGTTGGATATGGAAATATATGGGACAACATGATCATTAAGATGAATTGTTTTGATGTGATATTCAAAATAAAATGCTTGACCAGTTTTCGAGCTCAAATATCTTTCTATTGCAGACATGTATCTTTCACCATTCCTAGACGAGATAGGTTCTTATTGAAGTGTTATTGGGATTTCATAGAAATAAGGATGTGACCAAACATGATCTAGATTGGATATATCATGACTCAAGAAGTATGCATGACTCTTTTAGTTAAATCTATAATATCCTCATCTATATTCCCTTCAGTGGTGAATAATTATTGGGATATCTTCCCAGATATTTTCTTAGTTTTTCCTCTAGATAGTGGAACTGAGTTTAATATTGATCTTTTAAATGTGGCACAACTGATATAGAATCCTCTTTATTATATTAAACTAATTGATTTTAGATAGTTGAAGGTATAGTTAGAGGATGTGGAGATGAAATGATTTATTAGACCAAGAACATCTCTTTGGGGAGCTCTAGTGTTTTTTCATAGAAGATATTTGATGGTCTAAAACATTTTGTTTAATAAAAGAGTTTTAATTTGGTATTGGTGATGAAAATGTACCCTTTACCCAAGAATAATGATGTTTTTGATCAGTTATAATGAGTTTGGTGGTTTTCTATGATTTTTCTTCATTCAGTCTACCACCAACTGCGGTTTAAAGAGGTGAATATTAAATGTTATAATTTAATAGTAAATATGTACTATATGATTATGTTTTCATACCTTTCTGGTTGAAAAACTATCCAATGGTGTTCACAGATCTCATGAACATGATTTTCAATTCGGCTAATGTGTGTTACTCAAGGTTCGAGGTATCTTCAGATTCCGTATCCCTAAATGTGTGTTTTTTTTTAATTTTGAATTTGGCACCATTTGAATCCCCCGCCTGAACTTTTGTGATATTTTGAAAAAAAATATAGATTTCTGTTGGATATAAATGATAAGAACCATGGTATTTTATTGAGCACAGTTTTAGAACTCCATCTTTATGAAAAATTGTTGAAATTTGACATTTAGATTCTGAAGGTGCACCTCCTCAAGAATGTAATTTTGAAAAAGGGAATTTTAGTGGTCCTAGTGATGGTAGATGATTTGATGTCCTGGATACATCCTAGGAATGTGTTTGAGATCAATATATTCCTTGGGATTGTAAGGTATTATTAACATTTCATCAAATTATTACTCATCTTTGTAGCATTGATGAAATATATAACCAAATAGGGGGTAAAGGTTGAGTGGTCTGATCAGTGTGAAGGGTCATTCATAGATTTTAATATAATCGTCTCTTTCCATGAATATAATCTTTCCATTAAATCAATTTTCTTGTCCATAAAAACAATTCAACATATTATTTTAAATAACTAAGAAAAAAACCAAATCAAATCAATCCTTACACAATTTTCCATTCATAATTATTGAATCCAAATACATAAATACTTTAATTAATCTACTTCATCCTTATTCCATAAAAACACTACCTCATCCTATTACATAATACCTATTTATTTTCACATTTTTTCTATATTGTCATCAAGATCAACAATATAACCATTACTCGTAACCCCTTGTTGATTCTCTTCAGTATCTTTCCACATAGGAAATCAATTTGCACAATGACCATTAATTCCGTACTTAAAGTATTTAACCTCTAATGATGTATTAGGGAGGCCAATATTCCTATCCATTTTATTAACCGAACTATTTATTTTTCCTTTGAAGTTACTTTCATTATGTCCTTATCTATATTCAAAACATATTCATGTTCCTCTAAGACATTATCTTTTGTGGTTATTTCCACATTCTCAACGAAAAGGAATCCGATCCTTCTTCCCTCAATTGTCTCTATTACCCAAACTCTTATGAAAATATTTCCTTATATTATATTTTGAGTCTGAGCGTTGGTTAGGGTACACATTTTTAATCGTGTTACCTGAAAATGGATTTGGCATGATCAAAATATCCCTCACTCTAGTAATAATCCCATTTGACAGCTCATCAGCAAATTGTCTTTCACATTCAACATTATCCATGTTCCTTTTAGTACCAACCATTAACTAAAAACAGAAATCATAGCATGAAAAGCACTTATCATAGTGTAAAAATACAAAATCATGAAAATTTATTTTTAGGATATCTAAATTATGAAACCTTCTTTTAAATATATAACACCATAGGCTTATCCTTTATGACAACCGTTCTTTTATTACAAACTTAAATATTATTTATTACATAAATCATCACTTGATACAACAAATAAGATCGAGAGGTTTAGTGTCTTTGGGGCTTAGTACCATTACATAAAAATATAAAACATGAAATACAACATCTTTATTGAAAACTTCATTTACATGACCACTACATTCCCTCGTACTTAGTATTGCATGGGATAACCTGAGGACTTGCATAAGAAAAGGGTGAGCTATAAAGCCCAATAAGGGAGTACATATGGAATAACATGAGGAGTAAAATACATGTTAGAAAATAGGCATATCAATAGATCATATACAAAACATGAACATAAAGGCATGATAAAGCATGATAATCATAACATGGAAATGTGGCAACAACACTTAACATGGAATTACCATGAGCCAAGGCTCATTGCACATGGAGCATGAGTAAATCCTCATTGCATATAAAGAATGAGTAAAACCTCGTTGCACTTGAATTATCATGAGTCAACACTCATTGCACATGACGTATCATGATACTATACTTTACCCAATTCATTGGAGCGCTATAACGGTGCACCCTTCTTAAACATTTCATTTCATGCATAAGTGTGCCACATGGATCATAAAACATGGATTCATAAAACATAATCATTTATTCCATGATAAATGAATGTGGAATTCATACATAAAATTTTTTAATCAATAAGTAAAGGTGCATAAAGGTGGATACCCTTGATGGAGAAATGAGCATGCTATCCACTACACAATGGCATTGGCTTAGAAAATCGGTGCGATTTCGGCAGCGTAACGGCGTGACATAATAATTCATAAAAATGGTTGATGAGAGATAAAGGGGTTCATCATCATATTTACATGTAATGGACAGTAAGGAGGTCATATAGATACATGTCCCAATAATTTTAATGGAATTTAGATTCATGATACAAAATTATTGCTTGAATGGAAAAAAAGAGAGAGAAGTTCCTTTCGGAATTTCGGCATAGTAACAGGTGTACATGGGGGGCATTTAACGAGAGAGAAAGGGGTCTCACATCATTAAAAAAATGAGAGGGAAGTATGGTGGAGGTGAGAAACCATACCCCAACATTCATAATTGAAATTAAAAGGGCAATACAACTTAAAGAAAATTGACAAAAATGAGAAAGGAAGAAAAAACCCTTACTTGGAAGTGTGCTTCCAAAGGCTAGAGAGAGGCTTGTGAGAGGCTTCTTGGGAGCTTGGGGTACCTTGGGAGGATTACATAGAGAGTAAGGAAGAGGTTGGACGAATTCCAAAGGCATTGAGTGAGGAGGAAGTGGGATCTTGGGTGGGTTTATATAGGAAAGATGAGGGAATTCTTTATTATTTAGGTTTGGGACCCCTTATATTAAATTAATCCAAACCACAAACCATTCCATGGTTTTTGCCCATGGTTTTTGGAAAAGGGAAGAGGAAAACAATATTTTATAAGGCCAAAGTCCTAACTTCTTAAAATATTAGGGTTTCTTATGTGGATGTGAGTCACACTCCCATGGAAATTAATTTAAAAAGGCAAGGTGTTGAATAAGTTTTGAGGGGTCCATTAATGCTTTGAAAAGTAAGTTAAACAAACCCAAAATGACATTATTTTAATTTTAAAACATATATTGGCTGAACATAAAGATTATAGTATTTTATTACATCACTATTTGGTCATTATGATGTCATAAAACACATTATATATTTAAACGGAATTTAATTTTTACTCAAAAATTTGACCGTCTCAGAAAATTATGAAAAATTCACCGTTGGATAATTTCGACGTCCTGATTCCAAAAATAACATTTATTTTATGTAAATAATTTTCTAAATATGTTAATTTTCACTTTTAAAATAAAAACTGACATTTATCGAAAATTCACAGGTTTGGACAGAAATGGCTTTCAAACCTTAATAAAAATTGTAATTGCATTCATAAAATTATAAGATAATTTATGTTTAATAAGAATTAATTTAATAATAATAATAATATTTTATTAAAATATTATTTAATTCAAAAATCCCTTAATTTAATAAAATATAATTCTTATTTAAATAATAACTAAAAACACTATTTGTACTTTAAAAACTATTTACAATTTATCAAAAATGACTAGAAATTATATTCATTATTATATAAAAAAATAATGTACATGAACATAGTACTACTTATTTGTTACATAACCCCTTAAAACAGCTGCATAAGACCTAAGGGTAAGGTGTGCGATGGTGACAGACTCTTGGGGTGGCTCGGATAGCATTGCTCGAGTGGTAATTTCAATAAACTTCCACTTTTCCCGTAGACGGTCACGTTCGAGCTTGAGAAGAAGAAGCTCAGCTTGGGCTTGTTCAAGGGCGAAGCCCAAAGACACCACCTCTTTTCCAAGCTCCGACAAATGGGATTCGTACGGAGCAATTCTACCGGAAGAGGCCATTTCTTTTTTTGTCAAAGTAAAACTGGATGTGTTAAAGCCCTATATTTATACTAATCATGTGATCACTATTCAACGACTATATTAGCAAGGGTAAATATTCTTGACATAAAACCAATAAAGTTGACATTTTATATAAACATAAAGAGAAATTTAATTAGATCAAGATGGATTTCCATTAATGAAACTCTAGGTCATTACAATATTCCCCATTAAGAAATTTCTCCCTCTAAATATTCCTTTTCCCACACTAAAACAAATGTGGGTAACTCAACTTCATCGTATCCTCTGATTCCCAAGTCGCTTCTTCAAACTTATGGTTTCTACACAACACCTTGACGAGGGGCATTGTCTTATTTTTTAGAACATTGTCTCTATGATCTAAGATCTTCATTGGTTTCTCCGCATAAGAAAGATCATCTTCCAATTGTACCACCTCAGAAGAGAGTACATGTGAAGTGTATGGTATGTACTTCTTTAAGAGGGATTAATGAAAGACATCATGTACTTTGGCCATAGTAGGTGGAAGTTCTAGTAGATGGGCCACATCCCCGACATGATCAAGAATCTCAAAGGGGTCGATGTACCTTGGACTTAACTTCCCTTTCTTTCCAAACCTCATGACCTTCTTCCATGGAGATATGCATAGAAAAACCATGTATCCAACTTTAAACTCAAGGTCTCGTTGACGGTTATCTGCATAACTCTTCTGTCGACTCTGAGGTGCCTTGATATGCTGTTGCATGGTTTTCACCTTCTCCACCATTTCCTCGACCATTTATGGTCCAAGCAGCTTACGTTCACTAACCTCATCCAAACATGCCAGTGTTTTGCACCTTTTCCCATACAGGGCTTCATATGGTGCCATTTGGATGCTTGAGTGGAAACTGTTATTATAAGAGAACTCAACAAGAGGAAGATGTTGATCTCATCCTCCTTTAAAGTCCATTGAGCAGGCTCTCAACATATCCTCAAGTGTTTGGATAGTCTGCTCGGATTGGCCATCAGATTGAGGATGATAGGCCGTAATGAAGTTCAGTTCATTATTCAGAGCATGTTGAAGACTCTTTCAAAACTTAGAGGTGAATCTTGGATCTCGGTCAGACACAATAGATAATGGTACTCCATGAAACCTTACCACTTCCCTGATATATATCCGTGCCAGTTAATCCAATGAGAAATCCTCCCAAATAGGAATGAAGTGTGCAGTCTTTGTAAGATGATCCACAATAACCAAGATTGCATTGTTTCCTTTGGATGTCATTGGAAGTCCAGAGACAATGTCCATGGTGATGTTCTCCCATTTCTATTCTGGTATGGGCAATGGTTGCATCATCCCCTTAGACTTATGCCTCTCTTACTTCATTTGCGGACACACCAGGCACTTTGATGTATATTCAATGGTCTTCTTCTTCATATTATCCCACCAAAAGTTCTCTCAGAGATCTCGATACATCTTTGTGCTCCCTGGGTGAATAGAGAAATTTGAACTATGTACATCATCCAAAAGTTCCTTCTTCAGCTCTGGACTTGATGGAACACATAGTCTTTTCCCAAACCACACAATTACTTCTTCATTAACATTAAGCTCTGAGGATTTCCCCTTTTTGATAGCTTCCACTTTTTCCTGAATGCCCAGATCATCCTTTTGAGCATCCTTTAACCTTTTCAAAAAAGATGGTTGAACAATCATTTGTGAAAGGATTGATGATGTTCCCTTATCTATGATTCCCATGTCCATCTTCATCAAGTCTAAGAAGATTTGATCCTTCTCAATTCTCATCATTGATAGAATCGTTGGATCCTTTCCACTTAGGGCATCTTCCACCTTTTTCGCTTTCCCAGGGTGGTAATGTATTGAACAGTCATAATCCTTGATGAGCTCTATCCATCTTCTCTGGCGCATATTAATCTCTTTCTGCATGAATATATATTTAAGACTCTTGTGGTCAGTATATATCTCACATTTCTATCCATAGAGATAATGCCGCCATATTTTCAAGGAAAAGATCACAGTAGCCAACTCCAGATCATGTGTTGGATAGTTTCAATCATGGATTTTCAACTGCCTTGAGGCATAGGATATCACTTTATCATTCTGCATCAGCACACAACCTAAGCCCTTCTTTGAAGCATCACTGAATACCACAAAAAGTTCCCCACTTGTGGGTAAAGTGAGCACGAGCGCAGTGATAAGCCTCCTTTTCAACTCCTTGAAGCATTCTTCGCATTCATCACTCCAAGAAAACTTTACTCCCTTCCGAGTTAGCTTGGAATGAGGGTTGGAAAATTGTGAGAAATTTCTCAGAAATCGTTGATAATATCCAGCTAAACCCAAGAAGCTACGAATATCCATTACCGATATTGGCCTCAGCCATCCCTCAATTGCATCTGTTTTGGAGGGATCCACAGATATCCCATTGCTTGTGATGATATGGCCCAAGAATGAGACTTCCCTCATCCAGAACTCACACTTTCTGTACTTTGCATAGATCTTCTCATTGCGCAATGTCTCCAGTATAGTTCTTAAATTCTCCTCATGATCCTCCTTGGTTTTGGAGTATATTAGATTATCATCTATAAAGACTACCAAAAATTTGTCTAGGTAATCTCTAAAGACTCTATTCATTAAGTCCATGAAGATTGCTGGAGCATTGGTGAGTCCAAAATGCATTAATATGAATTCATAGTGCCTGTATATTTTATGAAAAGAAGTCTTGGGGACATCTTCTTTCTTCACCCTTACATGATAATATCCTGACCGCAAGTCCACCTTGGAGAAGTATTGTGCTCCACGCAGCTGATCAAACAAGTCATTGATTCTTGGGAGAGGATACTTGTTCTTTATAGTGATTTTGTTAAGTTAACGATAATCGATGTAGATCCACATTGACCCATCCTTCTTCTTGACGAAGAGGAATGGTGCACCCCATGGTGAAGCACTTGGGAATATAAACCCTTTATCCAGAATCTCCTGTAGTTATTTCTTCGGCTCTTCAAGCTCAACAACATCCATTCTATATGGAGTCTTGGATAATGGTAGCTCCCCAGGTATAAGTTCAATTGAGAACTCAACATCTCTTCTAGGAGGAAGACAAGGCAGTTCCTCGGGAAACACTTCAACGAATTCCCTCACAATAGGCATTTCTTCAAGGATGGTTTCTTCCTTGGACTCAGTCATCTGAGCCAGATACGCGTGCTCATAAGGCAGTAATATCCATGCTTGAGATGATGGAGCTAAAAGAGATTCATCTTCCTTCTGACACTTGTAAATAATTGGGGGTCGATTCTCCATATGGAGTGTGATTTCCCTCTCTCGACAATTTATATTGGCTCTATATAAGGAAATCCAATCCATGCCAAGAATTTCATCAAATTACACCAAAGGGAGTATGACGAGGTTCATCGAGAAATTAAATCCACAGATTATAATAGGGGCGGACTTATATTCATGGGATGCAATGATTGCCCCATTTGTCATACTCACCGACATCTTTACTTCCATGATTTGTGTTGGTGCTGGGATTGTTCTACTAAAATTTCGAGATATAAAAGAATGCGTAGAACCTGAATCAAAATGTACGTTCACTATTCTTGAATGAATAAATAGCGTACCTATCACCACTTCGTTGTCGGGTTTCACTTCGTCAGAAGTGATGGAAAAAGCTCTTCCTTGCTGCCTTGGAGGTTGTTGGTCGCCTCTGAAAACCCTTGGATTAGGGAACTGATTTTCAAAATGACCCGGTTCTTTGCATTTGTAGCATTGAACAATGCGTTGAGGTTCGAACAGAGCGTTCCTCTCCTCTGTCGCAACCATGGGTCTTTCTTGCTGATAGTTAACAGCTCGTTTTCCTTCTCTTCCACACATGAAGCATTTTCTCGTCCCCTTAAGGAAATTTTTAGGGTGCTTTTTTCCGCACTTTTGGCAAGTGGGGTGCTGGATCTTCTTAGCACCGTTGGATTTATCAATCGGGCCACCAACATTGAAGTCCACCTTACGCTTCTTGTCCCCATGATACCCCTGTGATTCCCCAATATCCATTTCAACCTTGAGGGCACATCGGACAATTTTCTCATAGCTGTCGAAGTCACAGATCGCTAATTCTTTCTGCAAGCTAGGCTTCATCCCACCAAAGAAGCGGTTAACCATGCATTCAGGGGTAACGACAGAGCCAAAAGTGTATCATGAAAGCCTTTTGAAGTTCTCCTCGTACGTTCCAACATATTCTTCATCTTTTTACTTGAGGTAAAGGAAGTCCCTTTCCATCTTAAACCAGAGGGTGTGTGGAAAATATTTATCGAAAAACATCTTTTGAAAATTCTTCCATTCCAACGCCTCGATATCCTCCTCAGGATTCGTATTTTTGATCAACGTCCACCATTGATCAGATTCACCCTCCATACAATAGTCAGCCATGAGGACCTTCTCTTGTTCAGAACATTGAAGGATGGAGAAGATCTTTTCAATGGAGTTGATCCATTGTTCAGTGATCGTGGGATCAGATGATCCACTAAAAGTAGGAGATCTTTGTCTCATGAAGCTCTTGATAACGACTTGTTATTTCTTAGGGGGGGTTGAACGTTCCTCTTGACCCGTGTTTCTATTCAATTCTTGAGTTTGCTGAGAGATAAGCGTGACAAAGTTTGCGATTCCCGCTCCCATTGGATTGGGCATCTCATTAGTACGGTCATCACACTGATCTTCACATCAATTGTTAGCATGAGTCCTCCTATTACCGGCCATTGGATGGAATAAAAGGAATTTTAGGGGTAACACATAAAGTGTAATCCAAAGACAAAAGTTTATGACTTATAAATAAACATTCATTTCCTTAACTCATGAGTCTATAGGCTTCAATCTAGGCTTTTCATGATCTACTTTCTAACATATATTCTTAGGGGAATTTTTTTCCCTTAATAAGGGTTCATACTAAGATTGTGAATTTATCAAAACATATCCCCTGGGAGTGTCGTAACCAAGAGTGCAGCAAGGCCCATTGTTGTGCACCAGTTCCCGTTCGAGTCTAGCTCAAAGCGGTGTTTTCGGGTTTTACCCCTAGGATACATCTATGCCAGATCCGCCTCTACCTGCTCGTATCCAGACAGGGATGTATTTGTCTGATAAACCACTTACTCAGTACATACCAAAACTTAGGGATGTTATTATTATACTTAGTCTTGTCTCTAAGGGTTTACAAGGGTTTCCTAATCCCAAAAATAACTAAACCGATCATCTGATACCAACTATGACAACCCTGCTTTAATTACAAACGTAAACATGATTTATTACATAAAACATAACTTGATACAACAAAGAATATCGAGAGGTTTAGTGTCTTTGGGGCATAGTACCATTAAATAAAATCTTAAAAAATGAAATACAACATCTTTATTGAAAACTTCCTTTAAATGACCACTACATTCCCTCATACTTAGCATTGCATGGGATAACCAGAGGACATGCATAAGAAAAGGGTGAGCTATAAAGCCCAATAAGAGAGTACACATGGAATAAAATGAAGAGTACAATACATGTTAAACAATAGGCATATCAATAGATCATATAAGAAACATGAACATAAAGGCATGATAAAGCATGATAATCATAACATGGAAATGTGGCAACAACACTTAACATGGAATTAAAATGAGCCAAGGCTCATTGCACATGGAACATGAGTAAATCCTCATTGCACATAAAGAACGAGTAAACCATTGTTGTACTTGAATTAGCATGAGTCAACACTCATTGCAGATGACGTATCATGATACTATACTTTACCCAATGCATTGGAGCGCTATAAGGGCGCACCCTTCTTAAAAATTTCATTTCATGCATAAGTGTGCCACATGGATCATAAAACATGGATTCATAAAACATAATCGTTTATTCCATGATAAATGAATGTGGAATTCATACATGAAACTTTTTAATCAATAAGTAAAGGTGCATAATGGTGGATTCCCTTGATGGAGAAATGGGCATGGTATCCACTACACAATGGCATTGGCTTAGAAAATCGGTGTGATTTCGGCAGCGTAACGTCGTGACATAACAATTAATAAAAATGGTTGATGAGATAGAAAGGGGTTACTCATCATATTTACATGTAATGGACAGTAATGAGGTCATATAGATACATTTACCAAAAATTGTAATGGAATTTAGATTCATGATACAAAATTATTTCTTGAATGTAAAAAAAGAGAGAGAAGTTCCTTTCGGAATTTCGGCATAGTAATGGGAGTACATGGGAGGCATTTATTGAGAGATAAAGGGGTCTCACATCATTAAAACAACAAGAGGGCAGTATGGTGGAGGTGAAAAAACATACCCCAACATTCATAATTGAAATTAAAAGGGAAATACAACTTAAAGAAAATTGACAAAAATGAGAATGGAAGAAAAAACCCTTACTTTGAAGTGTGCTTCCAAAGGCTAGAGAGAGGCTTGTGAGAGGCTTCTTCGGAGATTGGGGCACCTTGGAAGGATTATAGAGAGATTAGGGAAGAGGTTTTATGAACTCCAAAGGCTTTGAGTGAGGAGGAAGTGGGAGCTTGGGTGGGTTTATAAAGGAAAGGTGAGGGAATTCCTTATTATTTAGGTTTGGGACCCCTTATATTAAATTAATCCAAACCACAAACCAATCCATGGTTATTCCCCAAGGTTTTTGGAAAAGGCAAGAGAAAAATATATATATTATATGTCCAAAGTCCAAACTTCTTAAAATATTAGGGTTGCTTATGTGGAGGTGAGTCACACTCCCATGGAAATTAATTTAAAAAGGCAAGGTGTTGAATAAGTCTTGAGGGGTCCATTAATGATTTGAAAAGTAAGTTAAACAAACCCAAAATCACATTATTTTAATTTTAAAACATATATTGGCCGATAATAAAGATTATAGTATTTTATTACATCACTATTGGGTCATTATGATGTCATAAAACACATTATATATTTAAACGGTATTTAATTTTTACTCAACAATTTGACTGTCTCGGAAAATTATGAAAAATTCACCGTTGGATAATTTTGATGTCCTGATTCCAAAAATAACATTTATTTTATCTAAATAATTTTCTAAATATGTTAATTTTCACTTTTAAAATAAAAACTGACATTTATCGAAAATTCATAGGTTTGGACAGAAATGGCTTTCAAACCTTAATAAAAAATATAATTGCATTCAAAAAATTATAAGATCATTTATATTTAATAAAAATTAATTTAATAATAATAATAATATTTTATTAAAATATTACTTAATTCAAAAGTCCCTTAATTTAATAAAATATAATTCTTAGTTAAATAATAACTAAAAACACTATTTGTACTTTAAAAACTATTTACAATGTATCAAAAATGACTAGAAATTATATTCATTATAATATACAAAACAAATAATGTTCATGAACATAGTACTACTTATTTGTTACATAACCCCTTAAAATAGCTACATAAGACCTAAGGGTAAGGTGTGCGATGGTGACAGACTCTTGGGGTGGCTCGGATAGCATCGCTCGAGTGGTAATTTCAATCAACTTCCACTTTTCCCGTAGATGGTCACGTTCGAGCTTGACAAGATGAAGATCAGCTTGGGCTTGGTCATGGGCGAAGCCCAAAGACGCCACCTCTTTTCCGAGCTCCAACAAATGGGATTTGTACGGAGCAATTCTACTGGACGAGGCCATCACTTCTTTTGTCTAAGTAAAATTGGATGTGTTAAAGCCCTATATTTATACTAATCATGTGATCACTATTCAACGGCTATATTAGTAACGGTCAAAATTGTTAACATAAAACCAATGAAGTTGATATTTTATATAAACATAAAGAGACATTTAATTATATCAAGAGGGATTTCCATTAATGAAACTTTGGGTCGTTACATCCTTAGAGACATCCCTTAATATATCCTTATAAATATCTACAGGAATATCACTAATACTTATCATTTTTGTTTCCAAAGGATGAATAAAACATTTTATTGATAACATCTATAATAAATCAGGATTAACATAAATGGATATTACATAATTATAGAAGAATATTTAGCACAATAAAAAATTAAATGCCCGAGGATTGTAATAGATCGCTGTCTTTCAAAACCTGGAAACAAAATCTTCTATTCTAGTGAATGATCATAAACATCTCCATGAAAGATATTCCCATTTAGTAAGCCTATATAAAACCTTTCTTCATTACCTGGGGAAGGAAAAATAATAAAGGGTGATGTAATATGCTCAGTAAGGTTAAAAAAGAGATATATGTAAGAATAAGATTAGTATAATGGTATGAGAAGATGATCATAACATCAGAAGAACATACCTTGTATATCAAAGATCGTACACATGAATCATGGAATAAATATTGGTAGTTAATAAATAATGAATCATAATAGAATCAATATCATAATCCATACAATAATAACATAGGAATAAGATATAGAATTTTTTGAAAACAAACAAGCATATAAAAATGATTTCCATTGTAGTCAAGGATTCATTCCAATTCCAAAGTAGTGTAATTATTTCACTCCCTAATCTATTTTGGTAATTTTGGTTCTCTATGATGACTATATTAGTAGTCAAGGTATACTATGAAGACTATCATAGCATACATAGTCTTTTTATTAACCATGTTCACTCCCCATTCCAGCTATGTCTATCTCATGAGGCAAAAATCATTATCCAATGCATTGGAGGGAGATATAGGTCCAGAAAATCTCATAATTAAATCATACATATGTGTACCAAAATATCATAAAAAAAAATATGATAAAACATGAAATTAAATGGGAATCTTAAAGTTTTTATCATACCATAAGATGTGGAAAATAGATATATTTTATAAGCATTTCATTAAATAATAACCCATGAAAAGAAGCATCATTTATAAGAATATAAACTGTGAAATTAAAATAGGTTTCATAAACATATAAAACATGAACGATAAATAGGTTTCATAAACATATAACCCATGAAAGAGAAAAGGGTTTCATAAAAACATAACCCATGAATGATAAGCAGGTTTTATAAACATATAACATGTTAAAATAAAAATTTGTTTTATAAAAAACATCTGATAAAAACATAAATCATTAAGAGAAATAATATAAATAAAACCCTTTGGTAATATCCCCAATAAGGCATGGTTAACACCAATGTATGACATGTTAGATGGTATATAATTTTTGAGAAATATTTTACAATCATTTATTAAGGAAAATATATTTTATTATTTTAAATAAATTATTTTTAGAACATAATAAATTTTAAAAACCACTTTATTTGGAAATAAACTTGAACAATTATAAGGGAATCTTCAAAAATGTTTAAATCATTTTTCCTTCAAAACTTTTAAATGATGCCTAGAAATTTATTAAAAATATTTTTCTGTGAAAACCTATAATGGAAGATTGAAAACATTTTGAAAGAAATTATACTTAAAAACTTATAAAAGAATAATCGAAACATTTTGAAAACCTCTTTTAGTAAAATATTATTAAGGAATATTGAAATTTTTTGAAAAACATTTTCTGTTAAAATTTATAAAAGAATATTGAAAACGTTTTTCTTTGAATGATTATAAATGAAGAATGAAAACATTTTTAAAACCATTTTACTTGAAAATTTATAAAAGCAGTGTAAAAACATTTTGAACATGATTTTCATTAAAAATTTATAAACTAAGATTAAAATTTTTTAAAAAAAATTTCCTAGAAAACATATAAAAGAAATGTTAAAAAATTTTGAAATCCTTTTTCCTTGAAAACTTATAAAATAATATGAAAAGATTTTGAAAACATTTATATTTGAGAACTTATAAAATATGATTGAAAAAGTTTTAGAATATATTTAATTTGAAAAAATAGAAATGAATATTTAAAAAATTATCATATCTTAACCATAAAAACATTTTTTCAATTTTTTTTAAAACATGGTTTTAATAGAACACAGATTTCTAACCAAAGAGATAGATAAATTTAGATTTTATCAAAAATAATTTCTTAATTATCATATGTACCAAAGAGTGTAAAAATAATACCATTAATAGAAGATATCGTGAATAAACATAGGGTGATAAAATTCATGATATTTCTTGAGATATTGATCAAAAAATTTCATCAATGGAAGAATTATCATAAACAATCCCAATAAATGATGATATTGTAGTAATAATCTGGAACAACTTTGGTAACATTGAATCACAATCCTCATAAAATAATAAAATTAAATGAATCTTAAAATATACTTAAAATAAGGATATTTATGATATAATATTCCATTGTTAAGTGTATACACCTTGTAGAAGAATATAGGTGCACAACATGTCATGTGTCTCCAAGAAGAAAAATTGAGAAAAACTTACATTATCGGTTCGATAAATTTTGAACCATCAACTTCGTTAAAGAGAGATCATAAAATGGATATGTAAATTCCCATAAATATTTAGATAATAATAATATAATATATTCATGGGGTTATATACACCACACAAAATAAATTATTGGGGAATAAGCCATACATCTCCTAAAAATAAAAGTGAGACGATAAAACCATTACCTTAAGTATTGAAATTATTATTACACGTTAAAAAATAATGTATAATAAATATATGTTTATTAGGCATATAAGAAACTACATTATTATATATAATACCATATATGGTTTTATTCTAAATTTATATTACCCATTTATTAATTATTCCATGTTAATGTTATGTTTCAGGTAATATCTACATTATTTTTCATATATGTTTTGAATTTTTATTCTTGATCCTCTTACTTATACCATGATTTAACTATTTATAAAATGTAATTTTTTTATTAATATCATATATATTATGTATATATTGAGTTATAAAAATTTATAAAATATACAAATAAGAAATGAAATACACCGTTCATGGAGACGATAGGTCGTACATACGTATGAATGATGTTTCCATTTTCTTGTTGAATTTTTAAACAATTAGAGTAAATAATATATATATATATATTATATTTCCATTAGAATTATTATTTCATATATATCAAACATTTTCACCAAAACCATCCTAAATACATTCCATGTAATGTGCGAATGAATCATATCGCTTTGAGGAGGCGATAGTCTATACGTCCACAAACGAAGTTATTGTATTTCCAAAAAATTAAAATCAAGAATAAAAGTGTTAAATAATAATTAAATAAGAATAAATACACCATAAATATCATATATATTATGTAAAAGTAGAAATTCCATCTTTATTTCTAAGATTTTATGGTCGAAATGGAAGAACAAGAAACATCGGTGTGTGAGGTCGTAGTACACCGTACACATGAACAATAATTATGAATCCCATTTTATGGAAGAGTCTATGAGTGCAAGTCAAAAAATTAACATAAAAAATATCAGTATATTTAGGACACTGAGGTTATTATATAATCATATAATAAGAAGATTTTAGGGGGTGGATAATGAAAATAAAACACAAGAGCATGTGGAAGGATGTATCCACTTCTTTGGGTAACTCCGTTTGGTTTTCACCAAAAGGAATCCTTGGTTGGATTGAATCCCAATGTGAGGACTCTATGAGGAAGCGATGAAATTTTTAGGATGTTTTGGAAGGTTTTTTCTAATAAAAATGGCTTGAAAGGTTTGAATAAGTGAGGGGTGTGAGGTCCCTTTTTATAATGAAGGAGGAGTGAGATTCTTATAAATATAAAAGGTAAATACTTTTGTGAGGTATTCCTTACATAATGTGGATAAAATAATTTTAAATTTATAATAAAAGAGGTTAATTGGTCGAAATATTTTGATGAAATGGATTTTGGACATATTTATAGGTTATTTGGGACGTTAAATTTAAGTTTAACCAATAATTAATCCTGTTTTTAGATTGATCTCTGTAATTAATTTTAATTACCTTCACTAATATTTGATGGTAAAAAAAAAATTTGAAATTATTATACCTTATAAATTATTTTTATTAAAAATATGTAAACCAATTTTCCAAATTTTGAACACATATGTGGTTGAAATTAAATTAAAATTAATCCCTTAAATGAGATGAGACAACATGTTTTTAAAGTGAAATGTTTAAAATATTGAAATGTTTTTATAGAAAATTTCCATTTGAAATTCGTTTCAATGACATAAATTGAATTAATTTATGTATATTTTATATATTGAGGCTTTAAAAACAAATCAAAATATTATTTAACTATAAAAATAAATTATTCTAAAAGGCAGGTTTCAATTAACTTTAACTATTTTTGACTAATCATAAAAAATGTAACTTCTCATAGAAATAAAAAAATATCACCCAAAGTAAATTATGATATTTCAATTTCAAAACATAATTTTATTATATAAAATAATAATTATAAAATTTTCAAAATTTTTATTTAAATTGGGATCTGCATTAAATGAGAGTAAACTTACCTTGTAGAAATTATATATATTTATATATAAAATTGAATTTATTCTTATATCTTATCTAAAAAACATTAGATGAATGTAAAATAGTTTAATGATATATATATATATATATATATATCATTAAAATAATTTATAAAATGTGGTTTAATTTTTTTTGTTGAGGTAAAACATGTTTAATTTTATAGTTTTCTAGTAAAATATTTCCTATATTTTCTGAAGGGTTTTATTTTAATTTCAGGTTTATTACTCAAAAAATTATTCATATTATATATATTTTAAAACCTTATTTTGATAATTTAATTATTCTAATTCATAACCACCAATCCAATGGCTAGGTGAAAACTATAATAATATTTTAATTCTAATTTGAATAGTATATTATTGTTCGGTAAAACTAGGTCTTACATGTAACAAAATCTATCTAAGGGACTTGGTATTATGTGTAACACAAGCCAAACATTGTCTTGCGTGTACCTCTTTCTAATATAACTGTTTTATTTAGTGTATGATTAACTTGGTTTTACATATAATGGAATCTAAAAGTAGTTCATTCATATAAAAATCTATATTTAGTGTTGTGTAAAATGAAAAATATCAAAAAGATTAAATTAGTTCAAAAAAAAGTTATTCAAAAGATATTGAGGTGTTACAAGTGTACTATTGGAGGAAAGTAGGAAGGTATAGCCATGGTTGTGACTTTCCCTTAAATTATGAAATGTAATTGTTCCTTAAAGTAGGAATGTGCATTTTCCATAAAATTGATTAGAGTAACATAGCATGAATTATGTCATGTGATGACCACTTGTGTAATTATTTTGGAATGAAATTGAATCTAGTATGATTAGAGTTTATGGTAGCCTGGTTAGCATAATATCACTCGATATATGAATGGTCTTATTATTTTATGAGAATTTAACTTTACATAAAGTCATACACCTCTATATGCATGTTCACTTTTGTTAAGTATGCATTGGTGATGTCGTACTAGGTTAATACTCACACACTATGTGGGAGTCTCAGTGCATGTGTAAACTTCTTGATCAGAGATATGGATAATGGAATGATCTTAGATTTATGTTGATAAGGATTATGGATTTAGGTGATGTATTTGGTACTATGAAAGAATAAAAATTTCCACAACATATTTATTTATTTATTTCCATTTGTAATGCTTATACTTGTTTAACTACCACATTAGGGGTCCGTTGGCATGATATTGTATGAATTAGCATGAAATATGTTAGAACATATTGTGTATGTTATTTTATAGTAAAATATTTTGTTAAATTAGGTATATTTATTTTATAAAATATGTTTTGGTTTTGGTTTACAAGGTTATAGTCTCCCCCTGATATCTCTAGAGCCTCGCAGCCAGTTAGTTGCCTCTGGAATATAAGGTGTTATGCTTGGGATCATGTGAAACTTCATCTTGGACTCGAGCATTAGAGCCCTATAATTACAATAATATTATTGGTATAAAAAAACTTTATATTAAAGGAACATGCCTTATTTATTCCCCCTCCACCCATATAGAAAACCCAATGTACATTGATCTTGCGTTGCATAGACTACCTCCTCCATGGAGTGACATGTTTCATTTCTCACCACCACCTCTATTATGCAATTATAAATATTGAATTGAAAATTAAATGGGACACATGTCATATTATAATAAATATTAAGAGAAAAATTAGAATTCACATTTATTTCCTCTCACTCATCAAGAAATGAAAATGTTAACCATTAGATGTGCATACTACCGCCTCCATAAATTAACATTTTCTATTTTACATCATGATTTTATTCATTTTCAATAAACATAAAATAAATTTGAAAACATTAAAAAAATATAAATAGTATAATTATTATTCAATTATAAGGATATTATTTCAAAATAAAAAAATTTATTAACAATATTCATCCATCAAATTTAGGTATTCTCATGTCTACGTCTATCTAACCACCTAATTGAAAAGTTATATAATACTCTAGAATGGATGAAAATGAGATCATAGATACTAAAATTAATATAAAATAGTAATTAAGTAGTGATTTTTTATGGTTCCTAAAATCATATATTATGTATTTAATATTTTGTTTGTATATTAACTTTGACTTTAAAAATTATTAAAAATAAACCAACACTGATTCAATTTCCCCAAAAAATAAAAAACATAAGAAAAACCGAAATAATAAATAAATATATCATGATCATTAATGGTCATTAGTAAATAGATAAAATATTAATATAGTCTAAATAATGAATATAATAAATTAAACATTATTATTCATTGGATTCGAATGCACAAAGAATGAATGAGGACTACAATATGTTTTTCTTATACCAATATCAAATCCAATGAGATATACATATTATTATACATAATGTTTTCTTTAGAATGGTGTATCTAGTCCCATTTATAATTTGTATATCATGAACCTTTGATTATTCATTTTATTTAATTTTTCATTTTAAAAAAATCATTCTAGGGGTTTTGATTTTACTGTTTTTCATAATGTAGGGGTTTATACTAATTATATTTTCTTCCAATGAGTTAGAAACATTCTTTAAAAAACTCTATTATTACAAGTTTAATTCACTCTATCTAATGAACAATTTGTATGATATTTACTAAATATTTTATAGGGTTTTATAATTCTTCCTTATAATCTCATTATCAAATGATTCTGACGAAAAAGATTATGTTACTTGAAATGATTTCTTTGTATCAATTTATATTTCTTAGGATATTTTATTATTATGAAATGATTTAATTTTTTTATGGAATATATAATTACAATTTTTTATATTATATTCTAAAATTTATTTATTTTATTTTATTTAATGTTTAATTTAAATCTCTTATTCCCTGATGGGTTTGATTTGAATGTTACTCAAGTTGTATGGATTAATCCCATCATAATTTTAAAAAACGAGATATCAGAAATGTGATAACCCATATGGGAAATCTATATACTATTCCTTGATAATATAAAAATATTTTTCTTCTCTTGTATTTATACTTATTGAATTTTTTCCTCTTTATATTATTTTAAATTGTAATTTATATAATATTTTTATGTGATGTGGGTTTCAATAAAGTCATTTTTAGTGTAATAAAACAAATTAACTCATGTTTTTTTAATCCACATTTTTTTGGATATAACTATATTTTTTTGAAAAATCAATATGTATTATTATTATAAACCATTAATTTTTTTTTAAAAATAAAATCATATAAATGTTTTCTATATGCATTGTTTTTTAATAAAGAAAATCTTTTATAATGTTTTGTGAACATATCCTTACTCCACCGTTATTGTTTTATCTAAAACATTATCTCAACGTTTTAAAGGTTTAAAACTAAATTATTTTCTCATAGTTTTATTAATTTTTAAATTCAAAATTATCTTAAATAGCAATGATATTTTTAATTTGAAAATTAATTTTTATAAAAAATACTAATGGTTTATCCTCAAAGGATGTTTCCTTTGAAATTTCATATGATTTATCACAGATATTCAATAAATGATACCATACACCTTCATTTTTTGATGTCTTATGTAATGTTCTTTTCAATCAATGAAATGATATATCAAAACCATTTTCTTACTTAACCTTCTTCGTTGTATGATGATAATTTTTCTTCCAATTCCATTCCACTATGAATAGACCAATTAATTTCTTTTATTGAAGGGTGTTCATCTAGATGGCATACATCATTTAAAATTTGAAATTATTTATTTAACCATATACATTTTATTTATACTGTGTAAATTCTATATGATTTATTTTCTTGATTGAAGGGTATTGATAGAGATAATATTTCCAATATTTTTAATGTCTATTTAAATGATTTAAACATCACAAATTTAACAATTTGATCTTATTTGTAACAATTTTGGATTTATAGTGTGTTTTGGGATAAAAAGTTTAAATTTCATAATTCTGGATTTTTAACAGATTTTTATCAGAGGGGTATTTTGGACATTTATTATAAAATATAATTCCAAATTTTGTGATTAGAATTTTGTTTGAACCCTTATTGTATTTCTTTCAACTTTGTCTTCAGGACCAGGGGTTGAATCGATATTAATGGTGCCCAAAAAATCAATGAAGTGGACAATTTTTTCCGGGCGGAGTGCATTGACTCCACCATAGTAATGGAAGAACATTTCGGACTACACTACTCGAAATGATGCGATTCTACCTGGATATGACAGAGGACTCCAAGGCGTGTCTCCTCAATAAATGTCAAGCCGTTTGGAATCCTTTATAATGGCCGTTTAGTGATAGATTTGTGAAGGAATCTTCCAGGAAGCTTCATCCAGAGAAATCTATTTTCAATAGAAAAACCATAAATCCTTCAATACGCGTCCAATTAATCTTAAATTTTGAGGGTGGACGCCCAAGACTTTGATGAAAAATATTAATGAAGAGGTCCACGCGTGAATCAGCCATTTATTGGGTCTCAAACGCGACCACTTGGTGAAGCTAAAATCTGCCTATAAAAGGAGGGTAGCTCCTACCTCTTAAGATATTCTATTTTTCACCACACCATCCGTCACAAAAGGGAGTTGGCTTGAGAGAGTTAAGGGGAAAGTGGAGATTTTGATCCTTAATAAGATGAAATTATTTGAATATTCAATATAAAAGATGAAGGCTTCTCAAGTGATGGAAGGCTAAGCGGCAAGTGGTTGCGGACTGCGACACCCGACGAACACTCTCTTCCGAGTTTGGATTTTAATGTGTAATCTTTTTTTTTAATTTCCCTTGAACCTATATTTTTGAATGAATCTGGTTGTTTTCTTTATTAAATATATTTTCAACAAATTTGTTTTGACCGTTGTTCCATCTATAAAGTAGAACAATTGACTTCGCTATTTAAAATTCTTTGGTGAGGTTTTGTCAATGAGCAAAGCGAATTCAATTAGGTTCAATTACTTGGAGGTATTTAAGTAATTGAATCACTTCTATAGGCGGTACAAAAATCATATTGAAGTCTTAAATATGGTGTCTTTTCAAATTTGAATGTAAACCTGGGGGTCCTTGGGGGTACATTTAGGAATTTAAAATAAGAGATATTTTTTTATATACAAGGAAGAGGGGAGTGCCCGAGAGGGTGAAGCTTGTCTGCAACTGCTATTTTTATTCTTGATTTCAAACCCACTTTATCTTTCCTTTAAAATTATTTTAGTTTAGAATTTAATTAAAATTTTATTTTAAAATTGTTAATCAACCCACCATTTTCATTTCATTAAAAACAAACAAAACAACAAAAGTGACAGTTTTACAACTCGAACTGCAACCTCCTCGAGAGACAACCCTGTGGTCACCACTGTGCTACATAAAAAGGGAAAATATTGATTGAGGGTTTCACGACAAAAACGCTCACATCAAATGGCATCGTTTCCGGGGAGGTTTCTAGAGTTGATTTTATTTTAGTTATATATATATATATTCCCTTTCTCTTGCATGACCCGAGCTTCTGAACCGAACTTGTTACCTTTAGATTCAGAAATTGATAGAACTTTTCACATTAGGGTTAGAGGTAATAATCCAAAAGTTTCAAGTTGTGAATCTTCCACCAATACAGCTAGGAGGGACTTAGTTGAAAATGAAATCCAAATGGCTGAAAATAGAACTTTGAAAGAACTGGCTTCGTCCTATGATGAAAATCACGAGAATCCTGTTGAGTACCCTGATGCCCCTGCTGGATTCGAAATCAAGTCCGGTTTCATCCACCAGCTTCCCAAATTCATTGGGTTTCCCGGTGAAGACCCACACAAACACCTCCAAGAATTTAGTTACCTGTGTGTCAATATGAAACCTCATGAAGTTGATGCCGATCAAATGAAGCTTAGGTCGTTTCCTTTTTCTCTAGATGGAGTTGCTAAGGAATGGTTTTTATATTCTCACTCAACCTTGATTAGAAATTGGATTGAATTAAAAAAGATATACCTTGAAAAAATTATCCCTGTGTCTAGAACTGCCTCCATTCGAAAGGAGATTTGTGGAATTAGGAAAACACAAGGAGAAACGCTTCACGAATACTGGGAAAGGTTCAAACGTCTTTGTTTTAGTTGCCCCCATCATCAAATCAGTGACCAGCTTCTCATTCAATACTTTTATGAAGGATTATGTCTCACTGATAGAAGTATGATCGCTGCTGCTGCAGGAGGAGCTTTAGTTGATAAGACACCAGCTGCTACTAGGATTTTAATTGCAAACATGGCCCAGAATTCCCAACAATTTTGAACCAGATGCCTTCTTCATGTCAAAGCTGCACAAGAATTCCCTATTACTAGTCCCAAAAACAACATAATTGCAAGTCAACTATCTGATCTCACCACCATGGTAAGGTCAATAATGTTGTCTAACACCCCACCAACCCAACCCAAACCTGAAGCGGCTTTCCAACTACATGTCCACTGTGGTATTTGTTCTTCGAATGAACATTTTAGTGACCAATGCCTGCAAATGAAAGAGCCTCCTGAGAACTGCAATGCAGTTTTTCCTGGAAGACCATTTCCACCAAACCAACAAAGACCATTTCAAAACAACCAAAATTTCAATCAAGGATGGAACAACAACTCAAATGAAATATTTCATCAACCTGAACAACCAAGAGGATTCTTCCAAGGAAAATCAAGTAATTCTCAACCAAGATATTTCAATGAGCAAGCCAATGCTCATTCTGGAAGCAATTTTCACCCTACCCCTCCCACTCAAAACCTTGATAGGATCCTTGAAAAAGCAATGAGGAAACAACAAGAGGAAATGAGGCAACTAAAAGAATACACAAAACATCAAGATAACAAAATGAATACCTTGATGACTCAAATGGGTCAACTTGCCTCTGGTATTAATTACATAACAAATCAAATGCGTGGTGGTTTACCCTCACAGCCACAAGTAAATCCGAGGAATAATGGGAAGGAAAATGTGAGTACAATTGAACTTAGGAGTGGAACAAAATTGAAAAATCCTCAGAATGAGAACATCAAGCCTTCTTCTGATACTGTTGATGAAAATCCTACCATTGATAAAAATGATGAAAAATCTGAAGTTGATAGAAACTCAAAGTCAAGAGAAGAAATCTTGTTTGAAAGAACAATGAATGATTGGAAGAGGATGTCTGGCCCTTATGTTCCTCCAAAACATACTCAGAATACCCCAGAAACATTCGAACCTCCACTGCCATATCCAAGGTGTGAACCACCACCAAAGTCAAGTGCTAAAAAAGAATTGGATAAGGAGGTTTTGGAAACATTCAAGAAAGTCCAAGTCAATATTCCATTGCTCGATGCTGTGAAACAAATTCCGAGGTACGCTAAGTTTCTGAAAGACATGTGTACCAACAAGAGGAAGTTCAAAGGGGGTGAAAAAGTAAACTTAGGAAGGAATGTCTCATCATTGATTCAACATGCCCTTCCGGTCAAGTGTAAAGACCCTGGGACATTTACCATTCCCTGTACCATTGGAAAATGTGAATTCAAAGATGTGATGCTTGATCTAGGGGCCTCCATCAATGTCATGCCACATTCTGTCTACTCATCTCTTTAGGTTGGAGACTTAAAACCCTCTGGAATTATCATTCAACTCGCAAACCGAAGTACCACCAAACCTGCTGGAGTTATAGAGGATGTTCTCGTTCAAGTGAGAGACATGATTTTTCCTGTTGACTTCTATGTTTTGGATATGGAAGATGATCGGTTCAGCACACATGCTCCCCTCATCCTAGGGAGGCCATTTCTAAAAACGGCAAAAGCGATCATCAATGTTCACAAGGGAACACTTTCACTGGAATTTGGAGGAGATATTGTTCATTTCAACATTTTTCATTCAATGAAACACCCAGTTGAGGATCATTCAACTCCCCGTGTAAACATGATTGATTGGTTTTCCTCTGGCATGTTACCTAATTTTTTCTGTGATGAAATACCAACTGATGTAGAAAAAGAGGGATATTTGTATGATACCAAATCAGATAAAAATGAGGATGAAATTGGAGACTATGAAGAGTCTTGGGATGTTGAGACTGGATATCTGAGAAATGATGAAGATGAATTTCTAGAAACCATTGAATCTGTTAGTGGTATTCCAGGAGAGGTTTCCAATTTTTCACATGAAACAAGTCTTGATATCATAAAAAGAGATAACTATGATGAACATGGAGCTTCACCAAACAATCAAACTTCTGAAGAGTTCCTAGTTATCAATGAAACCAACCCATCTGTGGTAGAATTGAAACCCCTTCCAGATAACCTCATGTATGCCTTCCTAGGTCATAAGGAACAATTCCCTATAATAATCTCAAAAGAATTGTCAGAAGTCCAGGAAAACCAATTGTTGGGTGTTCTCAACTCCCACAAGGAATCCATAGGATGGAATCTCTCTAATCTAACAGGAATAAGCCCCTCGGTTTGCATGCAGAGAATTTTACTAGAGGAGAACACTAGACCGGTAAGACAATTTCAAAGAAGACTAAACCCAATACTTTTGGAGGTTGTGAAGAAAGAAGTCACCACCTTGTTGGCTGCTGGAATTATTTTTCCCATATCTGATAGTCAATGGGTAAGTCCAATCCATGTTGTTCCTAAAAAAAGTGGATTTACAATCTCAATGAATGAATTTGGTGATCTTGTCCCCATAAGGCTTCCAAATAAATGAAGAATGTGCATTGATTACAGGAAACTCAATTTGGTTACAAGGAAAGACCACTTCCCATTACCATTCCCTGATCAAGTCCTTGAAAGACTAGCTGGAAAAACCCACTACTGTTTTCTGGATGGATTCTCTGGATATTTTCAGATTCACATTTTACCTGAGGATCAAGAGAAAACCACTTTCACATGCCCATTTGGAACTTTTGCTTACAGAAGGATGCCCTTCGGTTTATGTAATGCCACAGGAACTTTTTAAAGGTGTATGATAAGAATCTTCTCTGAATTTTTGGAAACTTGCATGGAAGTTTTTATGGACGACTTCCCTGTGTATGGATCATCTTTTGAAAGTTGTTTGAAAATCTTGGAACGTGTCCTGAAAACACGCATTGAAAAGAACCTTGTTCTAAATTATGAAAAATTCCATTTTATGGTTGCTAAAGGGATCGTTCTTTGACATGTTGTGTCCCGTGATGGAATTCAAGTTGATCAATCCAAAGTTGAGGTCATTTCTTCATTACCATACCCAAAAACTGTCAGAGATGTGAGATCCTTCCTCGGGCATGCTGGATTTTATAGGAGATTCATTAAATATTTCAGTACGATTGCACTTCCATTGTCCAGATTACTCCAAAAAGATGTCCCATTTGTCTTTGATGAGAATTGCATAAATTCGTTTCATGATCTGAAACAAAGATTGATAACCCCTCACATTGTTCAACCTCCTATATGGGACATTCCCTTTGAAATAATGACAGATGCATCTGATTTTTCTCTTGGGGCAGTATTGAGTCAAAGGATAGAAAAGAAATCTCATGTGATTGCCTATGCCTCCCGAACTCTTGATCAAGCCCAATCAAACTACACAACAACTGAGAAAGAATTGCTGGATGTTGTCTTTTCTCTAGAAAAATTTAGAAGTTATCTGCTGGGCTCTAAGGTGATTGTTTTTACTAATCATTCTGCAATCCGATTCATGATGAAGAAACATGATGCAAAACCAAGACTTCTGAGATGGACTTTTCTTTTATAGGAGTTTGATGATGAAATAAAAGTTAAGAAAGGATGTGAGAACCTTGTTGCTGATCATTTGAGCAGGATACCATCTATTGGGAATAAGAAATTTTAGTTGTTTTCCCCAATTAAGGAAACCTTTCCAGATGAGGATTTATTTGCTGGTCAAAGTGAAATACCATGGTTTTCTAATCTTGTAAACTATTTGGCTTCTGATGAACACCCCCATTGGTTTTCCAAAAATCAAATTGATAAACTTCGGAGCGATTCAAAGAAATACATTTGGGATGATCCTTATTTATGGCACATTGGTAGTGATCAAATGATACGAAGATGCATTCCGAACTCTGAATTTCAATCCATCCGACATTTCTGCCACACATTAAACTGTGGAGGGCACTTTGGACCACAAAGAACAGCAAGACAAGTTCTTGATTCTGGACTGTATTGGCCCACCATTTTTATAGATGCTTTCGAATTCTCCAAAACCTCTAAAATTTGCCAATTCCAAGGAAACATTTCCAAGCGGAATGAGATGCCACAAAACCCACTTTTGTTTTGTGATGTTCTTGATGTATGGGGAATGGATTTCTTAGGGCATTTTCCTAATTCATTTGGATATCTCTACATCATGTTGGCTGTTGATTATGTTTCCAAGTGGGTAGAGGCTATCCCCACCCAAACTGATGATGCAAAGATTATGTTTAAATTTTTGAAAGGAAATTTGTTTTCAAGGTTTGGATTTCCAAAGTTTCTAATTATAGATCAAGGTACCCATTTTTGTAATAGGACTTTGGAATCACTTTTGAAGAAATACGGTGTTAATCATAGGGTCTCTACTCCCTATCATCCTCAAACAAATGGAATGGCTGAGTTGTCTAATAGGGAGATCAAACAAATCCTAGAAAAAACAGTGAACCCAAATAGAAAGGATTGGAGTTTGAGACTTGATGATGCTCTTTCGTCCCATAGAACTACTTTCAAAACCCCCATTGGAATGTCACCATTTAGATTGGTCTATGGAAAGGCTTCTCATCTACCAGTTGAGTTAGAACACAAATCCTTTTGGGCTGTAAAAACATGTAACATGAACCTATATTCTGCTGGGAAAGAAAGAAAATATTGTTTGCAGGAGTTGGAAGAGATCAGAAATAATGCATACGAAAGCTCCAGGTTATACAAAGAGAGAAGCAAAGCCTTTCATGATGGGAGGATTCTTAACAAAAACTTCAAGGAGGGAGACAACGTTCTGCTATTTGATGCCAGATTGAAACTCTTCCCAGGTAAATTTCATTCCAAATGGTCTGGCCCATTCATTGTTACTCATGTTTTTCCTTTTATTGCAATACAGATTAAAGATCCAGACAAAGAGACATCATTCACTATCAATGGGCATCGGTTGAAGCTATTTCGAGAAAATTTTCATGATCCTCCAGGGGAGGAAATTCATCTTCATGACACATAATATAATTGATTCCAGGTTGTGTCTTTCCTTATCATTTATTTTTTCTTTGTATTTAATTTCCTGAATTTCATGCTAAAGAAACTACACAATGAGGAAATTGCATAGAATAAGTGTTGGGGGACACAATGCTGGGTAGAGTAGATTTTTTTTACGAACTTTTTTTTTGAAATTTTTTGTTGTCAAAATTTCTTTCCATTTTTTTTCTTCTTTCTTCGTGTTTCTTTTTCAAAAAAAAGGGTTTTGGAATTTCTTGAATTTCATTTGAAACTCATGCCATGGAGTGAACCAACATATCCTTTGAAACTAAAGATAAATGAATGTTGAATACGACATTGTTTTAAGTTCAAAAATTTGGAAAATTCTTAAAATGACCACTGATTTTTAAATATCATGGCACATATCACTGGCATTGTGATTGAAATTTTCATTCCTGTGAGGCCTCTGGACCCATTTTTACATCTTCTTCACATTTACCTCTTTCTTGAGAGAACCAATTCGTGTTTGTTTAAACCAGAACTTGATTTATTTCTATCAAAATCTTGAGGGCTGAGATACATGTGATTAAAATGATTGAGGCATTTGTTTTAATATTGGAGCCTCCTTTTCATGATTATCCTTTTTATTTTGGCCTTCCTTGAACATTTTATCCTTCGTGAGCCCTTAGTAGCCATGTATAGCCTGTTAGGTTAGCCACATTACAAGCCAAATTTCCCTTTCCAACCTGCTCTGGAAGTATAAATGCATGATCTAGTTGAACTTAAGTGTGAAGGGGAAGATGACTCATGATGTGCTACCTCATTTGGTGTTGCTTTGGGAGAACATTTAAACATTGAAGGCGTATTTGTAATGCGGGAATATATTTTTCTGGGAGCTGTGCCTATTTGGAGCTCTCAAATGAAATGGAGCTGTGCCTATATGGAGCTTTTTAAAAAAAATTCATACTTTCTACTGAAATATTGATGGAATGGGGTGGAAAACAGAAGATCAGAGCCGATTATTTTAAGAGAATATGTAGGAGACCATACTTGAGTAAAAATTAGAATCATGCATTTCTGCTTCAAAAAGAGACAAACCCTCCTTATTCAGCCACATAATTTTTCACATTTGAAACCTACCAACCCCAAGCCACAGAAAAGCCTAGTAAATACCTCATGATAATCACATGTTCTTGGTTCACATCAGGTGGAGATGTAGAAATTTATCATGCCTATGGTAATTCTTGCCTGAGTTGGATGAGAAAAGCCTTGTTGCAAATCTATATTGTGTGCTGAGAGAAAATGAATGTGAGGTAAGTGTGTTGTGTCCATGAGAAGACAAAATAAGTGGAAATGGATTGAATGATTTGAATTTTGAATTTTAAATATTTTTCTTTAATGAGGCATGATATTTTTTTAATTCATTGTGGTAAATTTGTAAACTCTATTGGTATGTGTTTTATTTTTCTTGATATCGTGCTCACTTGTCCAGGAGGCCAAGAGCCAAGTGTGGGGGAATTGATAGAGATAATATTTACAATATTTTTAATGTCTATTTAAATGATTTAAACCTCACAAATTTAAAAATTTGATCTTATTTGTAACAATTTTGGATTTATAGTGTGTTTTGGGATAAAAAGTTTAAATTTCATAATTCTGGATTTTTAACAGATTTTAATCACAGGGGTATTTTGGACATTTCTTATAAAATAAATGTCCAAATTTTGTGATTCGAATTTTTTTGAACCCTTATTTTATTTCCTTCAACTTTGTCTTCAGGACCAGCAGATGAATCGATATTAATGGTGCCGAAAAAAATCAATGAATTTGACAATTTTTTCCGGGTGGACGGCATTGACTCCACCATAGTAATGGAAGCACATTTCGGACTACACTACTCCAAATGATGCTATTCTACCTGGCTATGACAGAGGACTCCAAGGCGCGTCTCCTAAATAAATTTCAAGCCGTTTGGAAGCCATTATGATGGCCGTTTAGTGATACATTTGTGAAGGAATCTTCCAGGAAGCTTCATCCAGAGAAATCTATTATCAATAGAAAAACCATAAATCCTTCCATACGCGTCCAATTAATCTGAAACTTTGAGGATGGACGGCCAAGACATTTATGAACAATATTGATGAAGCAGTACATGCGTGAATCGGCTATTTAATGGGTCTAAAACGCGACAACGTGGTGAAGATAAAATCTGCCTATAAAAGGAGGGGAGCTCCTACCTCTTAAGATATTCTATTTTTCACCACACCATCCGTCACAAAAGGGAATTGGCTTGAGAGAGTGAAGGGGAAAGTGGAGATTTTTATCCTTAAGAATATGAAATTCTTTGAATATTCAATATAAAATATGAAGGCTTCTCAAGTGATGGAAGGCTAAGCGGCAAGTGGTTGCGGACGGCGACACCCGACGGACACTCTCTTCCGAGTTTGGATTTTAATGTGTAATATTTTTTTGAATTTTTCTTGAACCTATATTTTTGAATGAATCTGGTTGTTTTATTTATTAAATATATTTTCAACAAATTTTTTTTGACCGTTGTTCCATCTCTAAAGTAGAACAATTGACTTCGCTATTTAAAATTCTTTGGTGAGGTTTTGTCATTGAGCATAGCGAATTCAATTAGGTTCAATTACATGGAGGTATTTAAGTAATTGAATCACTTCTATAGGCGGGACAACAATCATATTGAAGTCTTAAATATGGTGTCTTTTCAAATTTGAATGTAAACCTGGGGGTCCTTGGGGGTACATTTAGGAATTTAAAATAAGAGATATTTTTTTATATACAAGGAAGAGGGGAGTGCCCGAGAGGGTGAAGCTTGTCTGGAACTTCTATTTTTATTATTGATTTCAAACCCACATTATCTTTCCTTTAAAATTATTTCAGTTTAGAATTTAATTAAAATTTTATTTTAAAATTGTTAATCAAACCCCCATTTTCATTTCATTAAAAACAAACAAAACAACAAAAGTGACAGTTTTACAACTCGAACTGCAACCTCCTCAAGAGACAACCCTGTGGTCACCACTGTGCTACATAAAAAGGGAAAATATTGATTGAGGGTTTCACGACAAAAATGATCACATCAGGTATTCACCTAAATGTTACTAAATATATGGGGATAATCATTTATTTTCCATGGTTTTATCATCAAATGTATATTAATGGGAATATGAGCAATATTTTTTATTTGATTCAATTTGAAAATGATATGAAACCCATTTTGTTTCAATGGTTCTTTTTGATGTGATTAATGAATCCTGTTTTTTTATATGGGTTATTTATGTTATGATGAATGATTGATTTTAGTTGGAACACAAAATTATAAATAAATAATGGGTGGATCCCTGTATCTTTCTCCAATTAATTGTTTAAATGTTTATATGTCCTGAGACACGTATTCATGGGCGTGATTATGTTTTATTTCATGCATTGGTGAAAGTATGTGCATCATGAAGTTTATTTATATGTGGGTAAAATAATGTAATGTCACAAGAATGGGTGAAACTATGTTACCTTGGATGGTTATGTTTCCCTATGATAATGTATGTTCCATAGTCTTATGCTTACTATAATGTAAATGTTATTCTCCCATGGATCATGTTTATTGACTCATGTTTCCACACTATCAAGATTTAGTTCGTATGTTTTACCATGTTGTATTTCATGACTCATGTTTTATGATATAATATTTATTATGTATTATTTTCTTATGAATCATTTTTCATCCTATAACTTCATATTATACTAACATATTATCTTTTATTGTTATCACTTATGTCTATAGTTACCGAGCATCCCATCTCACTAGTTTATTATGTTTCAATTTCCACTGGGTATAATGATAAGAAGCCTATGAAATGTATAGAAGAGTATCTTATGTGTATAATTAGTAGGAGATACTAAATACTAGTTGTAGATTAAATAGTCTCTTATATATTGGTAAAATTTTATATTAGATGAAAATCATGAGTTTTATTAATTAAAATTTTCCTTAATTCTATAAAACAATGACCCTAAAAGCCCATGAGAATTTTTTATAATGAAATAATTTATTTAAATCAATTAATTTAGATAGTCACATTCATGTGGAACCCTAGTTGTTATTTGGGTAGTTTTTAGAAAACTTTAAGAATTATGATTTTGGTTTAGGATAATTTAAGGGTTGATATGCCAAGGTTTATAAAAATCTAAAAGGTGTAGATAACTCATTAAGTTGGTTAAGTTAATATTTAATATTTTTGGTTTTGGAAAAAGATTACTTTAGTGAAACCCTTGGGATATATCTAAGGTATTAGTCTAAGTATAAGAAAACATCATGAAATTTTGGTAATGTAGTGATTGTGTGGTTTTTATTGAAATAACGTTTATTCCTAGATATTATAAGGGTATGTAGGTTCTAACCCAGATTCACCTTAGGTTGATGACCTTAAAAAGGGTGTGTTGGGTATTAACTCTATAATCACATAGTTCACAAAAAAGAGTACATACATCATATATAATTTGACACTCCTAGCGGACATGCGTTGGTTAATCACATTTTCTTTATAATCCATTATGAATGATTTATCATGTTAATAAATTAAGATAAAAAGTATGATAGAAACCAATTTAAGAAAACATATATTGAAACAAGAGTGATTTATATTGAAATGATGTCTAATTTGATGGTGTTAAAGGGTATGCCATTATGTGGATGAAATTTTCATCTAATTATCCTATAAAAATTATCTTAGGGTGTTCATCATTAATTTTAAATCCTTTTGATTTTAATAATCGTTGAAGCTTAATGGAATCAAGTTAACAAAAATTTACTTGTATAATGTTGATATTAGACTAACAAGAAAACTAATTGGATAATATATGGAGTTATAAGCCTTTTTATTATACAAAACCATCTATCAAGAATTATTATTAATTATTTGAAATTAGTTTAGTTTCCAAACACACCAAAAAATAGAAGTTTGGATTATCATGACTTTTCAGGCGATGGAGATAACAGAGGAATTGAGATTCAATTTCCTTGGTGTAAAAAATATGGTATGTAGAACAAAATAAATATTGTAAAAGGAGATAGAAGATGTTTAATATATTGTAAAGAGTGAATAGTGAAACTAAATTCCCTAGAAAAGTTGAGAGATCAATGGATTCAGTGAAAGATAAAATATTTTACTCTAAATTACCATCGATAGATTACCATCTTAAATGTGCAGGACATAGCCACTATCCATTTCAATCCAAATATATAAGGTCTAAATAGGATGATTATAAACAAGAGATTTAAAGACAAGGGAATTATTATACAACCCCAACTATGAATGTGAGTTTCAAAGATAATGTGGAATGAAGAACATTGATCACCCTCCCAAGAATAATGAGTTATGTATTCAAATGTTTTCCCACCAAATCCTCTATAGAAAATATAATTTCTAAGAAAATTAAATCTATAACCCAATGTATAGATGTTAAATTATAAATAAATACTTTTAGTGGTAAGATTATTGTACCTCAATTCCACAACTCTATGATAGTAGATGTTTATAGGAATGTGCTTCCTATAAATTTATATTATCCTCACTTTGGTCAAATTTGATGTTATATTATGTATGGATTGGAACCCCTGACATTAAGACCATGATAATTTCAATGATATTAAAATCACATTTAATAATCAACCCATTATCTCCTATTATATAGAGACATATACTTTTCATTTATAGATATTACATCGTATTAGATGGATATTCTTTACCAAACATTATAATTCGTTCCAGAATCATATAGTTTTAGTGTATTTAGAAACATGTCAACATAAAAAAAAAATTTCATTAGAGATGTATATCATATCCAAAAATGTTCATCATAAATAACTTCTTTATTATACACATTATACGTAAAACCATTCTTCATAACCTAGGGAAAGAAATCATTTGAATGGGTGAGCTCAGTCTCTCAATAGTGGTAAACAATTGAGATATCAATAGTCAATTAAACCTAACATGATCATAACAATATGAGGACATGAACTTGAAATTTTAAAACCATACCCAACACATCATATATAATAATATTATGTCATGTAATAAGTGTTGGTATTTCATAAGTTATAAATCATGAAGTAAATATAGAACATGATTCACAAGGGCATTTAATTAGAAAAACACATAAGTGTGTGAACTATAGATAATTATAGAAAAAAAATTATATAAACTAGGAAAAATATTAATACTATTATAGATGATTGGGTTCACTCCCAAATAAATCACATCCTCAATCAAGGATAATTACCAAGACTATCACTAAGGAAAATGTCCCTTACTAAATTGGGTTCACTACCCATTTCATTTCTTATTATCTCATGAGACATCCATTTATACCCAATGAATTAGATGTATATATAATTCCAATACCACATTATATATAATTAAAATAAATCTTATGTGTTTCATAATACCATTAAAATCATCATATAATAAGTTGTTAAAAAAATATAGGTTTCATAAACATTTTAATATTTCATCATATAATTACCATACAAAATATATTTTTCACAAGAATATTATCCTTATAATAATAAACTATATAGGGAAAGAATAAGGATGGTACCGTTGGATCTTATCACCAATTAAATCATAATTAACATCAATGGATGTTATCAAAGATAAGAAATTTATTTAAAATACCTCTAAAATAATTATTGATGAAAATACCCTTTTCATTTTGAAATCAATTATATAAAATAAAAATATTAACAAAATAATATGGAAAACATTTTATTTGAAAAAAAACTATTGAAAATTTTAATGTACACTTCAAATAATGGTCAGGACAGTAGGAAAATCTATTCACCCAGTAATCTTTAAAATTAATATTACATTAACATTTGTGGTAAAAATTCAAATGTAACTCATTTGAAAATTTACAAGAATACCCCTTTCAAACCATTTTGTAAAAAAAAATAGGTAAAAAGGGATTTAAAAAATAATTTTAAATCATTTAAAATAATATTTAAAATATTTTATAAAATATGGATATGGAAGATAATGATTTTTGACCGAAGAGTGAAATAAAGTTAGTTTTCCTTAAAAATATTATTTGTGTTTCCTGATTACATAAAAGGAATAAAATGAATTTAAAACATGATATTTCCAAAAACAACCAAAAAATAAAAATATTCAAGAGTTTCTTCCGAAGTAGATCAAAGCATTTAATTATATAAAACTTAATCATTAGCAATTATGATAAATAATGAGATTTTACATATATCCCTTACTACTTTTTAAAATTATTCATCCTAAGACTAATATAAAAATTTCACGAAATAGAACATCAAATATCATGAAAATGGGTTTAATCGTGATATTAAATTTCAATTAGGTAATATATACAACTCATAAATATAAATAGGTGTAGAATATCAAACATGTCCTAATGAAAAACATTGAGACAAAGAACCCTTACCACTTTTGTAATATCTAAATCAAAACCTCATGAAAGATATAATGTCATATAAATATTTAAATCCACATAATATTCATGAGAATAATCATAAAATTCATTTATGGTCATTATATACACCATGAAAAAGAAAGGGTGGTAAATATGGAATATGTCTCCTGAATATAAAAGTGAGATGAGAAACCCTTACGATGTGTTCAACTTTCATTTAAAGTGGTTTCAAATCCTAAATAATAAATTTATTTATTTAATCAAATATCAAATTCATTTACGTAATTTAAATATCATATGTGATCCACTTATAATATTTAAAAACCCATTTATTAATAACTCCTTATTCAAATCATCATATCTGGGTAGTAACTATTTTGTTTTGTCTTATGAATTTCAGTTTGGTAGTTTCAATACTTGTACCTTGATCGTGTTACCGTAATAATTATAAATTTAACCATGATATAAATATAATATATATTCATTATATATATATATTAATAGTCATACATAAAATTTAGATATAAAAAAATGAATTACACTGTTCCTGGAGATAGAAGACCATATCTATGCATGAACACTATTTTCACTTTTTGAAAGATAGAAATAAATAATGTTATATAATAATTAAACATTAATGAATAAATATAATATCATATATATCATATATATTCATTAAATGTATCATTTTTTCATCAATGTAAAGAAGAAAAAAGAAAAAAAAGGTATATCACTTCATGGAGGTGGTAGTCCACACACACACATGAGCGACGTTATCATTTTCCAATGGAATTGAAGGTAAGATGGTAGATATTATATTATAAATAAAAAAATAATAATTATTTCATAAATATCATATATAAAAATTAAACCAATCATAATATCCATCCACAAAATATGGTTATGGAAAATGAATTCTATGGCTTTGTGGAGATTGTAGTCCACACATAAGCATAATAAATACTTTCACTTCCTAGGTGATAGAAAAGTGGGTGAATAAGTTTGGTTCCATAATAATAACAACATTTTAGTATAATTAGGATAATAAAGTTTTTAGGGCAAATTCACAAATTTAGAGGAGGTGGAAGAAGAAACAAATTAAAAGAGGTTGGGTAAGATGATTACCTCTCCTTCAGTAGGCCTCCTTTATATTCATTCATAAGGACCCTTATAAAGGTATTTTAAAAAGAAAAGAAAATATAAATAATTTATAGGTAAGTTTAAAAAATGATTTTTTTGTTTTCTTATATGAAATATTCCTCAATGTATAATAAAGAGGACAGGGGTGTCCTTTTATATTTGGGGGATAGAACACACAATTAATTTCATAAAAGATTAATATATAATAAATTCATTCTCGGTCCAAATGATTACAAAAGGAACAATATTAAAAAAAAAATTAGTATTAGGTATATATGTTTCCACCCAATATGATTTAAATAAATTTAGTTTGAAAAACCCGTATCTCTTGTTTTATCCCCCGATAAATGAGGTTTATCCTTAACCATGTTAACAATGTATTACTATTTTTAATATTAATTATGATTAATAATGAAAGTGACCTCATTATTTTTATTAATTATGATTGAAAATATATACTATTTGGTTTTCAAATTATATTCATAAAATTGGTAGAATTTAATTTAAAATTAATCATCCAAAACATCATGAAAATCAATTTTCCAAATTCGTTTTTCATAAATATAATTTTTTTTATTAATCTAAAACATAGAATTAATTATAATAACCATAATTGGATAATTAATAATATAAATGATCAATTTTTACTTTTAAAACTATTTTAAAAAAATTATCTTTGGAATTACTTGACATGAAAAGGCAGTTTTCATTAAAAACCATTAATTTAACTATTTTTTAAAAATTAAAAGTTTTTAGAAAATTATCAATACATTAATATTATCTAATTTTCAAATGATGATTTCAAAAATAATTTTCATGTTTTAAAAAAAATCTAAAAGTTCAATAAACTATTTATATTGTTTTCTCAAAATAATTATAAAAACCATTTTTTAGGAAAAAGTATTTTCAAATAATATAATGAATTTACTAAAAATTGTGTATACATTTATCAATTTCTTTTAATTATCTAATTACTTCATATTATTATTTTTTATAAAATTGGTTATTCTAATTCACTCTAATTTAAATGCTATGTTTTAACAATATTCGATATTATAGTACATTTATATTCAATGATGCATGTATATTAAGCTATGAAAGAAATTTTATTTAAAGATAAATATTTCATAAAATCTCAAGGTGTTACATTTTAAATACCCTAAAATTAATTTCACAAAAGAAATTACATCACTCTGAAGCAAAGTGATTAGGATATCACTGTTTCATCACAGCCTTAGGTTCCCATACAACTTCATCAAATTTCTGATTCCTCTGGAGAACTTTAATTAGGAGAGTAGTTTTGATTCATATATATTTGTATCTACAATACATGATTTCTACCATTTTTTAGTTATAGGGAAGATCATGTTATATTGTTACAACCTCTAATTATAGTTCACATGAAAGATTATATATATACATATTTAGGAGATATACATGGAACACATCATGAACATTAGAGTGGTTTATTAGTAGCATCAAGTGATAAGCTTCCATCCCTACCCGAAAAAGAATATCAAAGGGTAAAATATACCTTGGGATTAGCTTTTAATTCCTTCAAAATCACAAAGGCTTATTCAATGTATAAATTCAAATAAATACCTTCTTAATATCTTCTAAATTTAGATACAACCAATTACTGTAATTATACTTCTCTTCAGATCTAAGATTCCTGGATGTATAGTTGAATGGATCCAACTTTCTTTGAAACTTCCATAGCTAGTTCATGTTCTGATTTCTTTCTTTATCTAACTTATACACAAAATTTTGGATTTTTAAACATCTTTCCATATAGAGATTCAGACGGATGAATATGAGTTCTCTAGTGAAATCTATTTTTATAAGAAATATTGACTTGAGGAGGGTGGTAATCCCAACAACCTATTACCTCCCTAAAATAATATCTCAATATAACCTAAAAGGTTTGATTTATTAACCAAGACTAAGTATTTTTTTGAGGATGATAGGAAGTATTAGGAAACAACAGTAAATCTATATTTTTTTGAAGACTTCACCAAAAAATTCAAACAAATCATAGATACCAATCAGATACAATAGTATGTGGTACTCTAAGATGCCTAACCACTTCCTTGATATAAATTTTGGAAAAATGATCAAGAGAGAAATAATATCTAATAATAATGAAGTGTGATAACTTTTTAATAAGATTGAATATAAAAAAACTATAATATGGAATTTATAAAATTTGGGGATTCCTATAACAGAAACCATTTTGATGTTTTCTTATTTCTATTCTGGTATAGGTAATGGTTGTAACATCCCCTTATATTATTTTCTCCAAAACATAAATTCCCAACTTAAAAGGCACTAAGATATATACTCTGAAATATCTTATTTGAGGTTTTCCCACCAGAAATGATCTTTCGGTTATCTATAAAACATTATACATCCATGATGAATAGATAATGATGAACTACGTGATTCATCCCAAAAATCATTATAAACGGTTGGTATTGATGGGTAACATATTTTTGTCCTAAATTTCTTCATTCCGCAACAATCATGGTTGAACATAGTAACATTTATCATCTCTTTTTGATGTTCTAAATAATTATTTTTTACAACTTTAATCTTAGATTGATGGTTGAACAATCATTTGAGGAAGATAATATTTCTCCACTTCCTTTAGGATTTCTAGATTGATCCTTAAAAAATCCATAAATATTGGATCTTTTTTTATCCTATTTATAGACAATTTTGTTTGATCCTTTCAACACATATCATCTTCCACCTTATTTATTTTCCCAGGGAGATAATGTATTTAGAAGTCATAATCTATAATAAACTCCAGCCATCTTATATGGTGCATATTCAGTTATTTATGAGTGCATATATACTTTAAACATTTATTATTAGTATATATATCACAACATTATCATTAATATATTCTCTCTATATATTTAATATAAAAAATATTATAGATAACTCTTAATCAGGAATTGGGAATTTTTTATGAGGATCCCTCAATTATAATGAGGAATAATCTATCACTATATCATTATACACGAGGACTCATCCCTATCTCTTGTTTAATGCATCATGATAGACCACAAGCACTTATCCAATGTAGAGTAGTGTAATAACATGTGTGTTGACTAACTATCTCTTTAATTCCTTGATATTTTCCTCACATTAATTTATCCAAGAGACATATCTCTCTTCTAAGTTAACTTTTTGAGTGGATTATATTTACATGTGAAATTATCAAAAAAATCATTAATAATATCCTTTAAAGCTAGGAAGTCCATAGATATTATCCGTATTGGTTGGTTCATTCCAATGTTCAATATATTTCATCAATTATGGATCCATTGATGTACATTCTCTTGATATTATATGGCCGAAAATCGAATATTTTGAAATAATGAATTACACACTTGGTAAATTTTCCGAAAAATTTATCATTCTTTAGGGTCTTCAGCCCAATACTCAAGTGTTTTTTACAGTGTTCCATGATATTGGAATATATAAATATATAATATTCAATGAATACCAAAAAAACATCAAGGTAATATATATATAGTATATTCAATAAATACTTGAAACTATCATGGGAATCAGTAATACTAAATAACATCACTATAAATTCATAGACTTTATAACTTGTATACAAAGACATATTGGGTCTCTTTTAAATTTTGACCCTCAACTTCTATTATTTAGATCTAGTATCTATCTTTTAAAAATAATGAGCTAAGATTAATTGATTTTACAAATCATCAATACAGGGATAAAGATACTTATTTTTTTTATGATCTAGTTAAGTTACTAATAATAAATATAGATTCAAATTGATCCATATTTATTCGATAAAAAAATATAGGTTCTCCCCTAGTTGATGAAATTGGATGAAGGAATCCTTGATCTAGATTCTCTAAGAGTTAGTTCTTCAATTATTTCCAAAAAATCGAGTAATTTCTATTTGGAATCTTGGAAATAGGTGTAGCCCCAAGTATGATTTCTATTGAATAATAATCTTAATCATTTGGTGTAAGACTATGAAAATACTTTAAAAATACATAATCAATCTCTCATACAATAGGAATTTATTTTATATTGAGATTCTTCTAAACCATTCGAGATAAAAAAACACTTTTGAATATCAATTAAGAACCGTACAATAGAAACAAATAACATTGGAATTTCATATTTATCCTTACATCAATAAAAATGTTATGGTGGTATAGAATATAAAACTTGACTTCACTTCCTCATATATTTATTTGATATTTACAAAAATAAATGAAATTCATGCGTAAGATAATATAAAATTGAACTGGATGGAGAATAAAGAGATTTGGAGGAAGCATATTCCCATAAATATAAATCATAGAAGATTCATGGACTTGAGATTTGATAATAATAAAATTAAAGGTATTAACTTATAATTTAGCATCTTGTTACTGAGGTGGTATTTTAATACCCTTAGAAAACTATTCAGATATAAAATAGTTACTATATCTAGAATTGAATTAAACATTATCAACTCTAGAGTGGATGGTAAGTTTAACTTTAATGAAATCATTATTATACCCTACACAAATAAAGATATCAAATAATTTTTTCCATTATATCTGGGATAAAGTGGTTACTGACATGGATCATTCTCATTAACCATTATAATTAATAATTGGTTATAAAAATTCCCTTACTATATGCATTTAAATCTCTAAATTGTGGGTGGTGCAATTTATGGTTTATTTTCTCCATCCTTATCCAACTTCTTCTTACCATGACTTCAATATTTGATTCCCCAATGACCTTCCTTTCCACATTTAAACAATTTACCCATCCCCTTATGAAAATTTCTTCCATGTTTTCTTTAACACTATAATAATAAAGTAAATCTCATCTTATTCTCTCCATAGTTTTTTATTATTATAATTTCCTTTGAATTATATTTGTCATTTCTTATAAAAACCAATAGATTGATGGATAACTCCATTCCAAATTTCTATATTGACATCATGTCAAAATATTTCTTTATAGATAAAGAAGTATCTTATGTATAACTCCCTTTGGAGACATGGTTTTAAGACACTAAATAATCAAAAAACCTTAAATTTTGGTTCAATGATAATATAATAAGCATACTTAATAAGTCTTGTAAACGATTCCCCATAAGTACTAACAAATGCATCATCATTATGTTTTATCTCAAAGAATTCATTCTCCATTTTCATATGAAGAATACAAGGAATGTAATTAATTTAAAATAATCTCAAAATCTCAACCAATTTTATGGAGTCAATTTCTTCCCATTTCTTTATGTTCTTGATAAGAGTCAACCATTGATTTTATTTTTCCTCCAAATGAGAAACAACCAAAATTAACATTTCATGTTTCAAACACTATAGAATAAAAAATATATTTTTCATGGTTCTGATCTTTTTCTCAGCAATATATAGAGTAATAGAACTACAAACATATGGTGGATTATACCAGATGAAGGGCTTAAAAGAATGTAGTTCCCTCCTTTGATTTTTCGGATTCTCATAATGGGTCATAACTTTAGAAATTTTCATATTAATAACAATAAGATATTTTATTGCATCTCCCCTAACATTTGGTTTCATGGGAGGATAATTATTGCATCATATATCACATTTATAATTAACATGGTTTATTTGGGATTTAAAAAAAGACTAAATCTGATAATCATAGTGTGGGCCACAATAATGATAGTGGGAAACCATATATTAATTAAAATCAAACATAAGTTTTCTAATGATGATATATTCTTTCCAATCTATGATAACTTTGGTTTATCATTGTTCATCAATTATCATCATCTACTCAAATCCTCAATAATAGTTCATGATGAAAATGTGAATTAACCAAAGAATGCCCCCCAAGAGTGTCAAAACATGTGTGCAGTAACAGAACACTCACCATGCACCAGAACGATTGTCAAGATATACTAAAACCACTATTTTTGGGGTTATTAACATTATATGGATCTATGATAAAATCACATCCATATGTAGTATCTAGATATAGATGTTTTTCTTGGAAAACTATATTCTATTATTTACCATAAATTTATAAATTCTTCAAAATATAGGATTATCCTAAGGGTTCTCACTAAAATTTTATAATCCTAGTTTCTAAAGTTAACTAAACCTTTCCCTGAAACCAACTATAATGACCCATAATTCTCATAATAATATATTACATCTTATTCTATGAATAGTCATTACAAAACATTATGATCCAAAATAGAATCCTATGGGTTTATTGTTCTTGGAAACATAGATAAGTAACAACCTGTTCACAAGTGATCAACATCAACTCCCACTATTTTTTTCATAAATATCTCCCTTATTAGAAATAACATACATAAAATTTTTTCAAAATCTTGGGAAAGGAAAGATAATATAATTTGATCTCAAATGATCGTTAATGGCAAACAATAGAGATATTAATTATCAATTATATATAACATGAGAAAAAGTGTATGAAAACTTTTTTTTTTTGAATTTGGAAACCAAAAACAACATATCATATATCATAATATTAAGTTATTTCATAAATATTGGTAGTTTATAATATATTAATAATAAATAATCAAATAACATAATCCATGATAGAATAAAATTAGAATAAGAAATATGTTTTTTGTATAAAAATAAATTTAGAAAACAATTTCTTTAGACAAGGATCACTTCCAAGACTATTATAGTAGATTATTTTTACTCCACAATCCATTATATCATTAGTCAAGGTTCACTCCCAAGAATATCATAATGGATAATATTTTTTTCTGAACTGGGTTAACACCCAATTTCTATCCTTATTATCTCATGGGATACCCATAATTACTCAATTCATTGGAAGGATATATAATTTCAATCCCACCAAAAAGGTAATAAAAATCTTTCATATGTGTGCCCTAAGATCATAAAACATTCATTAAATAATAATTTGTTAATGGGAAATGAGTTTCATAAACTTTTCAGTAATTAATCATTGCATAACCCATGGAAAATAAATAGGTTTCATGAACATATTTCCATCATAATGATACACTACCTATAGAAAAAATGAAGATATAATTGGATCATACTTCCATTGAATAATAATTAACATCAAATATGTTATCATTTATGATAAATTTATTTGAAATATCATTCGAATAATTCTTGAGGGAAATAAAGTTTTCATTTTGAAATCATTTATTTAAAATAAACATATTTCCAAAATATTAAGGAAAATATTTTCTTTTAAAATAAACATTGAAACTTGTAAATTAAACATAAATTCATGGTCATGTTGGTGGGAAATTATATTCATTATATAATAATTAAAACAAATATTCCATTAATATTTTTGGTAAAATTCAAAATGTACATCATCTTGAAAATTTTAAGAGTATACCTTTTAAACCATTTTTTTAAATAGTAAAAATTGGATAAAATGAATTTAAAAAATAATAATTATATATTAGTAAAAACATTCTTGAAACCATTTTTAAAAACATTGATATGGAGGGAAAAATATTATGGACCGAAGAGAGAAATAAAGTCAACTTTCCTTAAAAATATTATTCTAGTTTCATAATTAATTAAAGGGGGGAAAATAAGAGTAAAACATTTAATATCCAGAAATAACAAGTTAACCAGAAAATTATTGAGTCTCTTGAGTGGTATAACTTAAAATTTCATCATTACAAACTTAATCATAAACAATCCTGATAAAAAATGAGATTGTGTCATAAATCCCTGACCACTTTTCTAAATTTTTAATTGTAATACCCATGAAAGAGTAACTTAAAATGAAACATTAAATATAATGAAAATAAGTATAATAGTGATATAACTTGCCAAAGGGTTTGTATATACACCTCATAAATATAAATAGGTGCATAAAATCAAACATGACTCAGAAAAACAATATCGAGATAAAGAATCCTTACCAAATTGAAAAATTTAAATTTATTATAATCTTGTACCAGCGTCATTTAAATACCTATAAAATCTTATTTCATCCGCTTATTTCATTTTAAAATTGATTTGAAGATAATTTATTATTAAAATCATCATTTTGGTTGTGAATTATATCATTTTTATAATAATTCTCATTTAGTAGTTCTAGTACTTATGCTTTGATCATGGTTACATCATCTAGAAAATGTTAATAATTATATAAGTATAATATTTATTCATTATCTATATTTATAGTCGTCTATAAAATTTATTTATAGAAAAAATATTTATACCATTCATCGAGAGGGTTATCCACATAGATGCATGAATGTTGTTTCAACTATTTGAGGGAAGGAACAAAAGAAAGGTTAATAATAATTAATCATTATATAAACATTATTATATCATATATATGACATATATTTATTAGATATATCATTTTTACCATCCATGTAAATATTAAATAAAAAATGAATCACATCTCTTTGTCGGGGTGATAGTCTACATGTTCGTGTGAGCGACGTTATAATTTTACAACAAACTAGAAGGTAAGATGATGGATTTTATAGGATAATTACAGAAAATAATATTTCATAAATATTACATATAAAATTTAAATCTATCAAAATTACCATCCATGAAATATAGTGATGGAAAATGAGTTGTATCACTATGTGGAGGTGGTGGTCCACACATATATATGACTAATAATTTTTACAACATGTTTGATGAAAAATAGGGTGAATAATGGTTGTTTTAAATTCATTATAAAATTTAGGTATATTCACGATAATTGATTTTTTTATAAATACAAAATATTTATTGGATATATAAGAATATATGTGTAATGTCTTGGAATTACATGTAATTTTTTTAAAAATATATGGGACTATTTAGAGACTAGGAACTAAGACGGTAGTTGATTCTAATGCATGGTGAGCCCGAAATAAGTGTTTGAACTTTTCTAAGTTCATCTAAAATATCAAACATGAACAGTTTTGGATTCTTCGAAATGGGTGCCTAGATTAAAAATATGAGGGTGTTGTTGTGTCCGGAATGATAACATAACCTATGAAAGGAGAAAACCTCAATCGACACAGGTCGAGGGAATAATTTAGTTTTCAGAATTTTTTAGAAATTTTATAAAAAAAATTTATTATGGAAAAAAAATAAACACCAAAGTTTATTTTGTTTTGAATTTATAATTCATTTCAACGAAAAGTTGTTCCATCCCAAGCATAATCGAAACACTATTTCATTTATGAAATAGTGTAACGATACTACAAAACAACGTAAAAAAAGTTGAAATGAATTTTTTACCTTTAATGGTTTGACCGAAGTCCAATCATTGGCACTTTGGGGAATTTCACTGAACCCTTGTACATTTTGCGTTGGTGAGAGATGACAGACAAACGGTCATCAGTGAAGGATTGTGGAGTGACGAATGCAACAGTGCGATCCTCACTAACAAATGATCCTCACCAACGAACAATCCAACATCATGGTAGATGTTTGTTCGTGATGAAATTATTTTCCCATTATTTCTTTCTAAATAAAGAATTTCGATCAACCCACTAATCGGTTGATCCACAAATATTTTGTTTTTGTAGGGTGAATTTGTTTATCTTGGGCTTGTTGGGATAAAAACATAGTATAAATTGTCTCTCTTTTTATTCTAATGCAGGGAAATAAGGCTGACACGGACAAGAATGTATCCCTATGTTGTGGGAATTTTTGTGTTCTTCATGATCTAACCCACATATCGACGACAAGGCTACTTTGAAATAGTAGTAGGGATGAAAATGACTCAAGGACCCCAAAAGAACCTGTGGATCAGAGGGTGGCCACCAAAGAATGGTTGGTGGACTTCTGAATGAACCATCGGTGCGCTGACATCAGTAGAGATGACCAAATGTGACACGTGGTGGTAGCCACGTGTAGGGGGCAATGTTCACTAGTGGCACACCATAGTGGTGGAGGTCCCCGTGGCATCAGTCATAGGGCGGCAGACAAGGGATACCAACAACAACTGTCAGCATGGACTCTGGCGGACGTGGTATCGAGCCACGTCTCATAGCCAAAGGGCCATAGTCTAGTGTGACTATGGAAGGAGGGACCAATGGAAAACTCCCCATGTTGACCATGGGTGGAATCTGTGACTATTACCACGTCCGAGCGAGGCAAGCGGCCGCTCACAGCGGGCTGGGAGGGAGAAGGCAGGACAGAGAGCCCTAGTGGGCCGAACCCACATCCCAGCCGGTTCAGGCTGGGCCCAGTAGGACTGATTCAGATCTAGGTGTGTTCAGTCCCAGGTCAGGTCGGGTCGGTCTAATCGGGTCAGACGTGGCCCAGACCCAACCATCAACTTTTTACTAAAACATCCATAAAATCCAAACTATGTGTCCGATTGATGACATGTCTGCGGCACTGGGACACTCATGACTAAATGATCCTTTTGAAATTCTCCAAGTGAGATTTCATGGAAGCTGGGATATGACTGACATCTTGAGGATTAGATTCTGCATAAATCATGTGTGCTGTGAGCGGGAAACCTACGACTGTTTTTAATGAGAAGGAATTTACGAAAAGACCTCAGTGGACTGGTAGATAAGATATAGTCGAGAAGACCTTAGTTTCCCAGTAGAAAATCTATAGTTGTGAAGACCTAAATGGCTCGACATATGAGCGGTAGCCGAGCAGACCTTAGTGTCCCATAAGATGATCCCTAGCCGAGTGGACCTCAGTGGACCAGTAGACGAGCGGTAGCCAAGCAGATCTCTACGTAATAAGAGAAGATCGACAGTCGAGCTTACCTCAATGATCCGATATCTATGTAGACCTCAATGGCCCGACAAACAAAAATACCTTAGTGAATCATCAGGGATGAGTCCTTTAGCAGTACAAGATGTCCATCTTTACGACTGATAATTTCATTTTATACACTATGTGCAATACCTATGTGAGAACTCTATTACTTAATGTTTCTTTTTAAATTGTGGTCTTTTTTCATGTATTGGGTCCCTACTAAGTATTGTGTTTCTCACCCCTACTCGGACTCCATCTGCACATGTCATGTCCTATGTAGACGATCGACGTATTTATGGAGACCTTGGTGGCCTAGGACCAGGCTGCACCTTGTGAGGTTAGACAGGCGAGCTATACTCCCACAACTTCTAGTAGCTACTCTTAACCTTCCCTTTAGATAGGGTTTTATGCGGATGGATTATCAGAGGCATCATACAATTTTATTTTCAGCTTTTATTTTGTTGGGTTTGTATTCTGGCTCCTTTTTACTAACATCATGTACTTTAAATCTAAGTGGTTGTCTTAGTGACATTCTTGTTTACTTTTTTGCATTTTGGGTTTGGATGTGTGTGTGTGCGTGCATACAGTTACTTAGGAAAATTCCTCCCATATATTGAATAAAGCATTCAACACTTTTATCTAGCCCATGATCATTGGGAGGCGAGCTTGGGATAGTCACGACACGGGCCCTGGGGAACATGTCAGGAAAAATTGGTATCATATGTTGTCGGTCCTGCCTTAAAGACCAAGAGTTAGTGGTTTTGTTTTAGGGAAACAGCATTGAATATTTCAAGTTTGACTTTCAGGATTGGGGAGTCTCGTATTGGTGTATTGGTTGACATAGCCATACACTTGGACCCTAAATTCTATTTTTTACTCCATACGTGAAACTATTAGTTGAATTAATCATATAAGATTTTGAGGGTTTCCTCATGTTATTCATGAATCATATTTAGCTCACCCAGTATAGCCTATTGTATATGGTTCCTCTAGATCTTTTTCAGGTTGTCGCTATGCAGGCAGTGAGTGAGGATCTAAGTGCATGACCATGAGGATGGTACGCCTAGCGATGAGGCATTAGTACATGGACATGTACTAGAGATGAACCCAATGGTAGGTGCACCAGTGTTTCCACCACCAATCGATTAGTAGGTTATAATGGTGATATCTGTAGAGGACACACGTAGGATCCGTGCCTTACATGAGTTTCACAGGTATATACCTCCCAGGTTCAGGGGTGATACTGACCCCCAGGTGGTAGAGTATTGGCTCGAGGAGGTTACATGTGTCTTCCATATAGTGAGGGAACCTCTTGAACAAAGGCGATCTTAGTTGAAATCCTTCTTCAGGGCTCATTTGGGATATGTTAAAGCTTGAAGATCCAAACACACAATAAGGCAACCCTCTCCAAGATATACTTTGAGCACCTCTACATAGAGGAGTTATTTTCAGTGATGTTGTGCTCTGTGCACATACATGAGTTACTACACCCACAACAGAGTGGCATGGCACTAGCGGAGTACCCAGTGAGATTTACTAAGATATATCTCTACTCCACATATATAGTGCGAGACCAGTTCTTCAAGGCTCGATCTTTTGAGAAGGGCCTATGTTGGGATATCAGGGCATCCATGGTATCACTTAGCATCCCTACTCAGACTAGGGTCCTAGATCGTTCCCTAATTGTGGAGATCTTCGTAGAAGTGTAGGTTCCAGTAGTGGGAGCCACTAGTAGACCCTGAGTGGCGAAGTCTTCAGATGTGGGTAGCATGCAGCAGGAACGGGGGCCCAAGTGGGCCAGGAATTTTTGGGTACAGACCCATGGTGCAGGATCAGAATTGCAATACCCTCAGTGCGAAGGGAGTCGATAGAGGATTAGGTTTTGTTACTGATGAGGTGGGTAGGGGTCATTTATCGTGATTACCTAAATCGCCACATAAAAGAACATTTGATGATTGTGGGGCGACTGAGGGAGAGGCAGAGAGTTGAGCAGTTTGGTTCGTAGGGTGACAGACATGGAAGGGGAGCTGGCATGGCTACATGCGATGGGAGGAGGTTCAATGTGCTACCACCACCACCCCTAGGTGGTGCACCATGGGATCTAGGATCTTGTGTATAGGGGAGAGGCCAGCTATAGGTGATGGAGGCCTATGACCACGTCACTCTATATATTATTCTAGATACGATTTGTGTCTTCTCCACCTTAGGTTGAGTTCATATAGACACGGGTGCCAGACACACTTTCCTTTCCACAGACCTTGTTCGGAGCTCCAAGATTCTAGTGGAACCATTGGCCCAATACTTATGATTAGAGACTCCTACAAGAGGGGATTTGATGACCAGAAAATGGTACTAGTAGTTTGAGATTAATATAGGAGTCATGGGCATCAGATGAAATCTATTAGTAGTTGCGTCGAGGCCTTACGACGTCATCTTGGGTATGGACTAGTTATCCATTGTTCATGCTCATATAGACTACTTTAGATGCAGTGTGTGGTGTTTTCATGGATATGGGAAATGGATTTCCTTTACTTTTGATAATGGAGTGCTTGTAGTGAAAAATGTTAGATTTCTTAATGGAGGGTGCAACCGATCACTCACCATTGGGCTAGACTCGCCCTTTGTGTAGTGGTGGGGAAGCTTTATCACATTCCTATAGTGGTGGATGAGTATGTAGACATCTTTATTGAAGATGTTTAGAGATTACCTCCTTATAGAGTGGTAGACTTTTACATTGATATGTACCCTAGGATGACACTGATATCCACACCAACATATTGGATGGCTCCGATAGAGCTTCATGAGATAAGGGTGTAGCTAGAAGATTTACTAGAGAAGGGATTCACAAGGCCCAATGTTTCACCATGGGAAGCCCCAATATTGTTCACCAAGAAGGCATACATGATTTTTAGGCTAGGTGTGGACTTCTTGCGCCTAAAACAGGTCACTATGAAGAAAATGTATCCACTATAGAGGATAAATGAGCTCTCCGATCAACTAAAGGGAGAGAGATGGTTCTTGAAAATATATCTAAGAGTAGGCTATCATCATCTTCATGTATGGGAAGAGGATGTACAAAATATAGCCTTTAGATGTCGGTATGTCCAATATGAGTACTTGGTGATGCCTTTTGGTGTGACCGGTTTCCCAAAAGTGTTCATGGGACTCATGAACATGATTTTCAATGCCTTCCTTGACTAGTTTTTCATTGTATTCATTGATGACATCATAGTGTACTTGAAATCTGAGGAGGAGGATTCTACCCACCTGTAGATATTATTAGATAGAATCTGAGAGCACTAGCTTTATGGGAATCTCTCTATGTGTCAGTTATGGATTCAAGAGGTCCACTTTCATTGACACGTCATTTATGAGGCTGGAGTTGCAGTGGATCGAGAAAAGATAGAGGCAGTACTTGCTTGGGATCCACACAGGAGTGTGACTATGGTACAATGTTTCTTGGGTTTGTCTATGTAATACCAGAGGTTTGTGCCTAAATTTTGTAGGGTAGCAACACCCTTATCAGCTTTGACATGGAATGGAAAACCCTTCATGTGGTCAGAGATATCCCATAAGAGTTTTTAGGAGCCGAGTCAGATATTGACAAGTGCACCCATCTTGAGACTACCAGAGTAGGGTGTTGGATATGTAGTGTTCTGTGACACATTAGGGATCTTACAAGGTTGTGTCCTGATATAAGGGAAAGTAGTGATCGCCAGTGTTTCACGAAATTTGAGGCAACAAGGGAAGAACTATGTGACCAATGACCTAGTGCTAACAAAAACGGTCTTTGCCTTGAATATGTTCAATACTACATGATAGATGACTGGTTTACTGTCTACTCTAATCTGAAAAGTATCTGGTATATCTTAACCCAAAAGGTCCTCAATATGAGGCAGTGGTGGTGGCTACAGTTTCTCTAGGACTATTACATTGAGATAGTCTATACTCATGAGGAGAGGAACGTGGTGGTAGAAACACTTATCAGGATATCCAGTTTGCAGTTGTTGAGTGAGGCATTAGAGTAGTTAGTCGTGATGTAGATATACTTTTTAGATAATGATAAATAAACATAACTCAAGACGATGACTATCAAACCCCCAGTCAAAAAGAGAGTTAGGGAGGCACAACTTGTTGATGTTAACTACAAGGCCCAATTTGCACAGTAATCCTTAGGACAAGATAATGATGGATTTTTGATAGGTGGGGAGCACGCCATCCTTTTTAGGGGACACACTGTTGTACCAGTGGAATTACATGATGAGATTCTGAGGGAGTTCCACACCTACCCTTTGATGGTACATCAAGCAGTGAAAAATATGTACCAGAGTCTGTGACGATAGTATTGGTGTTCGGGGATGAAGAAGTTAGTAGTATATTTGTTTTAAAGGTTCCTCACTTTTCTACAAGTGAAGGTAGAGAATTGGGTTCCAACAGGCTTGACTCAGCCGCTTGAAGTGCCATAGTGGAAGTGGGAAGGTGTCGCAATGGACTTCATGAGGTTTTACCCCGCACATCTAGGGGGTATGATACCATCTGGGTGTTTTTATCCAACTCACCATGTCATCCCACTTTCTACCCATTCAAGAGTAGGGTTTAGTGGAGAGATTAGGATGCCTCTACATGATGGAGATAGTGGGACTCTATGGGTTCCAATCAATGATAGTCTCAGACCAAGACACACTCTCTATATCCCAGTTATGAAGGGATTTAAGGAGGTGTTCGAGACTCAACATTGCTTGACCCTAGATTTCCATCATTAGAAAAATTTTCAGAGAGAGAGTACTATCTAGGTTTTTGATGACATGATTCGTTCTTGCATCATGGAGTTCAGTTACACTTTGGGAGGATCACCTACCACTAGCGGAGTTCGCGTACAACAACAAATACCATTCCACCATTGGTATGGAACCGTTTGTGGCACATTATGAGTGAACATGAAGATCTCCATTATGCTAGACTTAACTAGGGGAGTTAGTACTCCTTGGTCCAAAGTTGTTATGGGCTACCATCGAGACGGTGTAGGTCATCTGAGAGCATATGAGGACTGAATAGAGGAGAGAAAACTATTACGCTGATAGGAGACGATGTCCATTGGAGTTAGAGGAGGGAGATCATGTGTCCCTTCGGGGCTCACCTCAACAAGAATTGAAAAGGTTTGGGCAGGGAGGAAAGCTATATCTGTGGTTCATCAGAACTTTTTAGATTCTGAGTAGAGTTGGCGAGGTGGTGTACTGCCTAGATCTCCCCACATAGATTCATTGGGTTCATAATTTCTTCCACATATCATAGTTGAAGATGTACGTGCATGATCCATCACTCATCATCTACTGGGGAGGGTTAGATATTGATGACGGGGTGACATTTTTGGAGTTTCCAATAGATGTTGAGGATCGATAAAAGTATATCCTTTATGAATTGTCGATTCCTCTAGTGTGTGTTCGGTGGCAGAATGTGAATATCTAGGAGATCACTTGGGAGAGGGAGGCTGAACATTGTGCTCAGTACCCCCATTTTTTTTGTTTATACATTATTTGAGATTATGAGGATGAAAAGTAATAAAGGTGGTGGTAATTTAATGAACCGTAATTCCATGTAATTTTTATTAAATTATATGGGATCATTTTAATACCTGGTGCTCACAGGACACTTGATTCTGAGCCCTGGTGATCCCAAAATAAGTGTTTGAAATTTTGTTAAGTTTTCTTAAAAAATCGCATAAGAGCAGCATTGGAAACTTCTAAATGGGAGTCTGGATTAAAAATATAAGGGCATCGTTGTGTCTGAAATAGCGACTTATCATATAATAGTACTTAACCTCGACCAACATGGGTCAAGGGAAAAATTTAGTGTTCAGAATTTTCGAATTGTTTTATTAAAATAATTTATTAATAAAAAATAACATAAACCTCAATGTTTATTTTATTTTGACTTTTGAATTATTTTCACTGTAATGGGATTGGAAAACGAGTGTTACTGAAACATTGTTTCATTTAAGAAATAGTGTAATGACACTACATCAAAACATAACTAAAACATTGAAACTTGCTTTCTACCTTCAATGGTTTAACCTAAGAATGATCATTGGAACATTGTAGAATTGTTTGGAACCCATAGAGATTCGATGTTAGTGAATGATGCTAGATGAATGGCCATCAATGAAGAATTTTGGAGCGACGAATGCAGCGGTGCGATCCTCCCCAATGAAAGATCTGGCCTTGAGGTAGGGGTATGTTATTGATAAATTATTTCCCCATTATTTCCTTCTAAACAATAAACAAGGATCAACCCACTAATAGGTTGATATGAGAATCATTTGTTCTTACATGACAGATTTGTTTATCTTGGTCTTTAAGGGATAGAAGATTAGTGTTAATCATCTCCCTTTTTATTCTAATATGGAAGAATCAGGCCCCCACGAACAAGGGTGGATCCATATGTTGTTGGTGTTCTTGTGTTATTTGTGATTGAACCCCCTAATCAACGAAAAGAATACTATTAAATGGGAGAAGGGAAGATGATGACCCAAGGACCTTTAAGGAGCTCTTAGATTAGAGAAAAAACAATAGAGAATGTCCGGTGGCCCGTGGAAGGACCCTCCAGTGGAGGTGGCCATGTGTGATAGGTGGTGCGCACCGACAGTATTCCACTACAGTGGATGTCCCCACGGCATCAGCAACATGTTGGCAGATGAGGGCCACTGACAGTGGGGACTCTGGTGGACATGAAATCAAGCCATGTCTTATGGTTGAGGGGTTGCAGTCTAGTGGGACTGCGGGAGGAGTGGCCCAGAGAAAACATGCCATGTTGACTGAGAGTGGATGCGACGACTGCCGCCACATCCGGGCAAGGCAAGTCGGTCAACTCACTACATGTTGAGCAGGAGAAGGCGGGCCAGGCCGTCCCACTGGGACGAAACCAAAGCCTCGACAATATGGGATGCGCACAGTCATACTATGTGGGGCCCAGTGGATTGGGTCAGATTCGGGTTTGGTCGGATCCAGGTTGGGCCCAACCAATTCCCACCATCCCCTTTTCACTAAAACATCCATAACTTGCAAACTATGCATCTGATTTACACATTTTTGTGGAATTGGGAATCTCACGAAGAGTCGGTTCTTTAAACATACTCCATGTGTGATTTTGTGAATGTTGGGATATAGCTGAAGGCTTGAGAAGTATATTCTCTGGAAATCATGAGCACATCGAGCGGGAATCTTGTGGGTGGTTGTGATGAGAAGGAAGTGTCGAGAGAAACTCAGTGGCCTAATAGATGTGCAATAGCTGAGTAGACATCAATGGACCAACAGACGGGCAGTAGCCGAGAAGAACTAAATTTCCTAGTAGACGTATGGTATTCAAGAATACCACATCATCCCAATAGACGAGTTTTAGCCGAGTAGACCTCAGTGGCCACATAGACGAGCAGTAGCTAGGTAGTCCTCAGTGTCCTAGTAGATGAGCAGTAGCTGAGAAGATATTAGTGGCCCAGCAGCCGAGTGGACCTCAGTGGCCCGATAGATAAACTGACCTTAGTGACTCGTTGGGGATGAGTACCTAAATAATACATGATTTTCAGTTTTTCAACTGATAATACTTCTTTCTATACTTTATGATTTACTTGTGTGAAGTGTCTATTACATCATGTGTTATTTCCTTTGTGGTCTTTTTCTTCATGGTTTGGGGTCTCTACTAAGTATTGTGTTATTCACCCTTGTATGGGATCTACCCACACATGTCGTGTATTAGGTAGATGATAAATGTCTTGATGGAGGCCTTGGCAGGTCAGGACCAGGCGGTGCACTGTGAGGTTAGTTAGGTGAGGTGTACTCCCAGAGTTTTTGGCTGCTACTCTTCACCTACCCTTCAGGTAGGGTTCTCCACAGACTGATTATCAGAGACCTTATACTAACTTTTTTACAGTTTGTCTTTTTTTGGCTTTGTATTATAGCCCATTTTTACATACATGTTGTACTGTAACTCTCAATGGTTGTCTTAGGGACATGATTTTTTTCTTCTCAACATTTCGGGGTTGGATGTGTGTGTGTGCGTGCGTATAGGTACTCTAGAAAATGACTCCCAATTACGGTATAATTCCTTTAGTTCTAGTCGCCAGCCCCTGTCCATTGGATTTGTAATATTCGTTCCCGCCACAGGCTTCCAACGACGCCTATTGCACGTTATCCTTCGGTTCCGGGTTTTGGTGTCTCTCATCACTGTTTTCCAGATCCATCTCCTTCCTCCAATGGTTTGGCATCTTGGTACTCCTTCATCACTTCGTTTCTTGGTGAAGTCATATCGAAACCTCTTCGAGAGCTCCATATAAATAGGACAGGGGGAGGGTGTCTAACAGTGTTGGGAATTAATGGAGGCTCATTAATTAAGAAGATTCCCAATTCTCCAATGATATTGTTACATGGGAATGAAGGTTCAATCCATTTAATAGCTTGACACATCACCAGTCCCACCTTTACTTGTGTGTTTGAGGATAAGATAGAAACAAAATAAAATAATTATTTTATCTTATTTTATTTCTTTTAAAATGTCCTGGACCAAAATTTTGTCTCAATACCTACTACGGTCAATGTAAATCCTCCCTTAAGAAAACCTTGACACTACGGATTCAATAGTGCCCTCAGATTTATAATATGAGCACTGGTTCAAAATTTAGAAAATGCCGCTCACGTGTTTACAGAACATACCATAAAAAAGTTAAAAAAATTAATTATTTGGCACACCGGGCCTCGAAATCATGTGAAGTCAATTTTTGTAGACTCGAAATAATTTCATATAATTAAAATAAATTACACTAAAAATCTTGGTCTTTACAGTCAATTGAAGAAGTCATGTCTTTTTGAACCACCTTAGTTGATAGTGTAGAAGATGACCAACACAAGGTTGTTTAGTATACTCATGATAATCGTATGAGCTTTATGGGGACCAATCTCATGGATTAAACATATTTTGTTAGGTTAGATTTTATAAATGTGGCCTCTAAAGTGATCTCCCAATCTTAAAACCTTAATACATGATCATTCTTCCCTCATGTATCAGTATGACTCACAATATGTTCTAGGATAACATTTTATATGCCGGTCATTTATCCTCCCAAAAATATGGATCTACCGATTATTTCCAAAATATTATGTTGATCGATTTCAAATGAGTATGGCATGAGTCTAAGCTTGAAACCCCTATCTACAATTCAACCATGTTGAATTCTATCATAAATCATAATTTATGTGGTCATACATCTATGACATCCATGTTGATTCAGAAGTACAACTACTTACTTTTCCATAACTTTAGTTTTGAAAATCACAAACACATTAAAAAATTAATAAATTTTAATGTCCCATTTGTTTTAGTATGTTTTTTTATAAAAAATTAGATTCTACCAAAAAAATAACTATTCTAGTTTATCTTTGATATAAACAGTATATATTAATCAATAGGATAATCCGACTAATTGTGTTTTTGATAAATCAAATTTACCTTTTTTTGAAAAGTGGGTAGAATTATGTTTTTTCTATTATATAGATAAAAATAATGTCCATCAGAATATACTCAGTACTCGTAATTTAGACCAACTATTATTCAGTTCATTGTATTGATGATCAATAAGAAAGTCCATCACACTGGAAGATATTTATAATCAGATTCACATAAAAAAATTATATCATAAGGAATATCATTAACACTATAATGGTGTTAAACAATACAATGTTGGATATATATTTATGAAGAGCTATAAAGTTCTAGATGTATGAGGCCATTAAAAAAACTTGTAAATATGACCTTTGGGGTATTTCCTACAAATATAGTGTCGTTTATAGAGTTTGGTAATAGTAATTAAATTATCTATCAAGTTTTTAGAATAATACATAGCATGAATTTCTTATTCATAGTCTCTGAATTTATTTAGAAAGTTTTTTTCTTAAGGAATACTTATTAGGCTATTTCCTTAAGTTTTTTTTTATAATTTTAACTATGTCTGGTCATTATTATGATCGATGAATTTTTTGGATAAGAAGATGATGAATCTGATCCATTGTATTAAGGGATTACAAGGATAGTAAGACTGATCTGATCATTATGTAAAAGGATTCCTGGTATAGGAAGATAGATAATCTCTTATAATTCAATCATGTGATTTTCTATAAAACAAAAGAAGACATTACTATAAGTATAAAATAGTGGATAAATTTATTCATGATTATCAACTAACATACACCTAAGTATAAAATATTTAAATATTTTAATAATATATTGTAAGTCATTCATACATTTATATAGCTATTTTATTACTTGTTTCTTTACAAGTTACTATTATGTTGCATTTAATAGAAATGAGTCATCATATTTATCTTTCTATATTGATTGTTTCAGAAAATTTACTCTTATTATGACAATCACTATGATATAATCAGATCCATCATGATTTTGATCTTTTATTCTGATTTAATAATACATATTCCGAATTTGATTCTATGACTTTGTTAATCTGACTGAGTCCATGTTTGATAACATTAATTTAAGAGGGTTATATGTTATCTATTTTAATTATTTTAGGCTATTTTTTTAAACTACAATTCACCCCCTATTATAAGTATACCCATCATGAGATAATTCTTATGATCCTATAATTGGTGTCAGATTAAGTTTATACTACTATAGCTACTTCAGTTTTGGACATTTTTTTCTTAGTTCTAGTTATTAATGTTTTGTTACAAACTTTTTGTTTATAAACTATGTTACACTAACATTTATATATGGAAAATAATTTACTAAATTTTTTTTTGAGATGGAAGGTCTAAATATTACTTTTTTAGATAACATAAATAATAATAAACCACCAATATTTGATCGTATTGATTATGAGTACTATAGAGATAAGATATAGACTTTTGTTATCAACACTACAGATGAAAATTTTGGTATTCTTACTAGAGACTAAAATATTGTTTATATGGAATTTACTTCTTTTAAACATCAATAAAACATGTGTATTAGTTAAAAATATATTAAGTAATACATTTTTATGTTCATTGAAAAGAAGTATTTATTGTCAGATATCATCATGTGATGTTGAAAATTGTTTATAGAAAAATTCTGGAGTCACACACATTAGTACTTCTAAAGTAGTTGTGAAAAGTAGGGAAATTCATAGAGTTGACAATAAGGATTTGGATTCCTTACCTGAAGATTCAGTTGCAATGATTCACTAGAGTTTCTTGACTGTCATATATAGTTTACAATATATGAAAGAAAAGTTCTTGATGATAAAATTCGTTTGGAAATGGTTATTGATATTATGCCCAATGAATGGTTGTCCAACAGAACCATTGTGGATGTGAAAAAAAGGTTTAATAATATTACATTGGATGGTTTCATTAGAACCCTTATACAGAATGAGGGAATAATTAAAATAGATTTTAAGGAAGAGAAAAATAAAAAAGGAGGTGTTTATTTTGCTACAACACCCACCATACATTATAATGTTCAAAAAGTTGAGAATGTTAATAAATCTTTGAGGAAAAATAAAGATGGTATTCAATATAATTCGAGTGTCCATGAATATTCCATGAATGAGTTATCTAATCTCACCGAAACGGTGGTTAAGATGTTAAGGTAGAATGATTTTCCATATTGATACAAAAAGTTTCTTATGGAGAAATGTGACAAGAAAGGTGAAGTAACATTCTATGAATGTAAGAAAACTTTTCATATCAAACTAAATTTTCTAAAGATGAAATGGAAAGATAGAAAGGGTAAGAAATCAAAAAGAAATAAAAAACATTACTAGTAAAAATGGAAGATTTGCATCAAGGCATCTAACATCTAGAGTGCCAATGAAGGTAATTCTTCTGAATACACTATAGAGAATGAATGTTATGAGTATATGAACATAATACTATTTCCCAATGTACCCCTTATAAATCGTTTTATCATAGATAAGTTACTTATAGATGAAGCCCTTATAAATATGTCTTTAAAATATAAATATCTTAATGAGAAATATTATACATATTTTTATGAATAATCATCCTTAGTAGATGATCATTCTTTACCAACTTATAATGAGTTTTCGAATTTTTTAAAACATTTAAAAAATGATAATTTTAAAATTTAAAAAAATATTAGAATTCTAAAGATATTATAATTCAAGAATTAATGTTTTTTAAAATGAAATATCATATCTTTCAAATGATCTTGAAAATAATATTCCTAAAAATGAAATTATTTCAAAATATTTTGAAAAATAATGTCTCTGTGAAATGTATCATTGAAACAAAACATATTTCTAAATCCAATATTAGTGAGGACAAAAAAGAGTTCTAAAACTGAAATCCAGATTTTATAGTTTGAGAATAATTTTCTGAAACTTTAACAATAATGATTTAAATTAGATAATTTATACAAAAAAACTAGGCCTTGCATCAATAGTTCTGAAATGGGGTTTACAAGTACAAAACCACTTTTTAGTAAAAATTACTTTGTTAAAAAAATTTCACAATTTTTCCCTAAGTATCAAAGTGGTGGGTACTAGAAAAATAATTTTTTCAATAAAAAACATCAATCCCTATCTTTTAAAAAAGATTATTTTTCAATAAAAAAATTATTCATAAAGATATGTTTTTTACATTACTCGACCAAAGATGGTTAGAGTTTTTATTGTATAGTGTTTTTGTTTCCATGAAAAAAATATTGTATCGACAATAAGAATGCATTATACATAGATAGTGGGTATTCTAGTAATAAAGGTGTTAATGTCACATTCGAAGATAATTTTAAAGTATAGATTAATGTAATAGTTATCATTTTCCTTTTAGTAAAAATTATTATTTAAAATGTATTATTTCTTAAAAGTATTAAGAACAACCTTATAATAATAAGTCCATTATGTGATGAAAGTTACCGTGTGATCATTAGGAATGATAAATTCTTGGTTTACCATTCAATGTATGAATTAATTATTTATGCCAATCGACATGAGAATGTTTACACACATAAAATAGAATAACATAAGATCCAAGACATACCATGCATTAGTGAAATGGGAGACCAGTCTTGGTTATGGAATAGAAGGTTAAGAGATTTTAACAATAGAAATATAATCTAATTTTACTAAGAAATGACTTGGAAAGGATTAATTGAACCAAAGGTTTGATACTTCACAAGTTTGTGACCCTTGTCAATATGGTAAGAAATATAAGTCATGTTTTAAATGTATTGGTGAAGCCTAAAACTATAATTATTTATATCTAGTGCACATTGAATTATTGGGTCTTACACAAACTAGAAGTATGGGTGTAAAATACTTTTTATATTTCTTATTTAATGACTCCACTATATGTGTGTGGGTTTATTTTCTTAAAAATAAATCCAAAATATTTTGTTATTTTAAAAAATTGTTGGAAAAAGGAATAAATAATAAAAATTCATCCTATGATGACTATTCAAGGTGATCATGGTGGAGAATACATAAATTCTGGTTTTGAAACCTATTTATTAATAAAGGTATAACACATTACTTTTCTGCATCTAGAACCCCCCAGTAAGATTCTTTAGTTAAAAGAAGAAATATAATTAACCAAGAAATAAATAGAACCATATTGAGTGAATACTCAATTATGAAAAATATTTATTCTAAAGTTGATAGTACTACCTTATATATAATAAATCAGGCTATAGTTAGACCATTTTATTAACAATACTACTTATGATTTTTGTATAGGAAAAATATCAAATGTTTCTTACTTCAAGGATTTTGGTTGAAAAGTATTCATCCTGAATATGAAAGATAATTTACCTAAATTTTCTACCAAATCCAATGAACGTGTATTTTTATGTCATTCCTAGAATTCTAAGGCATATAGTGATTTTAATAAAAATTATTCTACTACTAAGGAAACTATATATGTTATGTTTGATGAAGCTGGTCCATTTTTTTCAAAAAACCTCAACTTACATCATCAAATGTTATTTATAAAACTGATTTTCAACCTTTCTAAAAAAAATTTCTAATAAGGAAACAACAAAAGAATTATTTTATAAATATTCTCCTTAGGAATATTTTTACCTACTATTGAAGAAAGAATTTTTGAAAACCCAAATGTCATTTTTTTTCTTAGGATTCACCCTAATGATAATATCATTAGTGATGTAAATCGACCAGATAGTACTAGAACTTCATTAAGAAATTAAATTGAAAATCTAGTTTTCTTATGAAAATTTAATCAAAAAAATCCTGAGGAGGATTAAGGGGATGAGTATTGGATTAATTAAATTAAATATGAACTTAATGAATTTGAGAGGAAAAAAGTCTAAAATATAGTTGAATGACCTAAAGAAACTTCTATAATTGCAGTAAAATCGGGTTTTCAGAACAAAAATGACTTAAATGACATAATTGAATGAAATAAAAATAAATATATTGCTAAATGATATTTTATAGAAGGCGTAATAGATTATGAAGAAAACTATGCAGCATTATTAATATTTGGAGCTATCTGAATACTTTTAGCCTTTATAGAATTCTTAAATTTATAACCTTTTCAAATAGATAGGAAGTGTTGTTATCATAATCGATATGTTTAGAAGGAATTTTATATTGATAAAAAAGGGTTTTAAAAATAAAAAACATTCATAACATGCTTTTAGACATACCAAATCTTTATATGAATTTTTAAAAATTTCAAAGATCTTTTTATAATAGATTAATTGGATTTTTGTACAAAAAAAAATTGGTAAGGGAGCTATGGATCGAACCAATTTTATAAAATAACATAATAAAAATATGATGATTGTTAAAAGTTGGGTTGATTATATTATATTTGTATCAACTAAACAATATTTAATAGATTCCTTTTCAGATCTTATGATGTCTAAGTTTCAAATGAGTATGATGATTGATTTTAACGGTTATCAAATTTTTTAAAAAATATAAGGACCTTTTATGTCTCATCATAAGTATATAAAATTTATATTTAAGAAATTTGGATACAAAAAATAGTAATAGAATTTGAACACCCATTGGTACCTCAAATGCTTTGGATCTTAATTATAATAGGAAACCAATTGATCCAAATTTTTTAGAGTTATGATAAGAAGTTTACTTTACATAACTAATAGTCATCTTGATTTTTGTATTATGTATTCTTGTGTGCAAGATATAAAAAAAATCCAAAATAATATCATCTAGAAGATTTAAAATGATTTTTTTAAGGGAATTAAGGATTTATCACATTTCTATTGTTATATAAATGTTTATGAATTAATTTTTTTTCGGATGCTAACTTTTATTGAGGTAGAACGGATAGATAAATTACATCCAAAACTTATCATTTATTAGAAGTTTTTTTAGTCTCTTGTTTATGTATGAAACAAAACTCTCTGGTACATTACACTAATAAATCATAATATATGGTATATGGATGTTTTTGTGCACAATGTTGGTGGATGAAACACACACTCAATGACTATGACAAGAGTTTTATAAAAACTCAAATATTGTGTGATAATACAAGTTCCATTTCATTATGTAAACAAACCATCCCATCACACTCATGATAAACACATAAATATAATACATCATTTCCCTCATGATTACACACTTAAATATGATATCATTTTAAAATTCATTATAATTCCAGAACAACATGCTGATATTTTTACATGACCCCTTACTTCTGATAGATTTGAATACATTAAACAGAATCTTGGAATGATCAATATAAATTAATCATTCATATGTACTTCCTATTTAAACATATACTTACATTATGTTACTCATTTTAATAGGGGGTACATATGATTAATAATTTTTAAAATGTTTCAATTTTATGAAATTTTTTCGTCATTTGAAAACATTTATTATAATCTGTTTTTCAGACTCAAATTTTTTTATAGAAATATGAAATTCATAATTCTCCAAAAAAAATCTGAACTCATAAACTATTATAGAATTTCTAGACTCAAAATTCTCCCAAAAAATACTTTGGATAAAAAACTTTTTCATAATTAATTTTAATAATGAAAATATATTATTCATAATTTATTTCAAAATAGTCAGAATTTTTTTAGTTTACAAATACCAAGAAGAATAAGTTTACTATACTGATGACACTTTTCACTTTTGAATGTAGTATTCTATTATTCTTGTTTTTGAACTATGTCATTATGATTAGTTATTTAATTTTTATTGTCATACATCTTGTTTTATAAAAATAATTTGTTTTCACAATTCTAAAACATCTAGTAATTGGATTATTTCACAAAATGATAAAATTTTAAAAATATTAAGAGTTAAAAATTCATTAAGACATTCATCAGATCCATTTCAGAAATTGGGTCATAGAGGTTTGAATATAAACCTTTGATCATCTTATAGAATTTTAATTTTCATCCCAAAACCTATAGAAAGGAGTGAAACCAAAGTGTCCCTCATCGGTTGATCTCTATTTTTTCTCATGATGTACTGCTACCTAATATCTCAAATTCTAAGAGTTATTTTTTCATCCAATCACCAAAATTAGTTTCAAATAAATTGGAAACCAAGGAGGATTATATGAACCGGTCTATATTCATATAATTGTTTTTTTACCAACCATGTTATGATAATATTATTTTAATCTATAGAATATAATTTTTTTTCAAGAATGAGAGTTAGTTTGTGTAAAAAACTGGAGAAATATTTTGACCTCAATTATCATGACATAGTTCATGAGTTTAATGAATCTATTCAGTTCATGGAGGTGATTTGAATGAAAAATATTTTTTTTTTCATTTTATGGGAAATTTTATAAGGTTTATTATAAGATACATTCTAATATTATTTGAATCCTATCAGATGGTGAAGCTTGTTGTCTATATCTTTTGTTTTCATAATGGCTTGGTAATTTTTTTTAAAAAAAATTTGGGGTCGAATCCTCCTTTTTTATTAAAGAAAAGAAAAGACCTCTTTGAACTGGGTAGAGGGAGACCCATTACATAGACCGAAGGCCCAGTGGGGATTTAGCACATTACATGGCCCGTAGGCCCAATTTTTTGGCCCATGGACCATTTTGTGAATAGTACTACTATAGTACCTGCCTGCTACAATAACACATAGTACCCACCGCTGCTAGAGTGCTCTACTGCCGCTACACTAACCTTCCACTATTATAGTACCTATCATTGCTACAGTGTCGTCGCTACTAAAATACACTATAGTACCTATGCCCAATGGGTTTTGAACCCCCATTTTTCATGTAGGATTATGGGGTGCTTACCACTAAGCCAAACCCTAACTACAAAACGTGTTGTTGGGTAATGAGGTATTGGGGTGGCCTCCCCATCTGCACAACGCATGTCCCCATCAAGGTCCAAGGTGGCCAACCCTTGGGATTAGGCATGTTCCCAATGGGGAAGTGGGGCCCTTGAGAAAGGTTTCTCATTTATCTCTTGATAGTAGAGTGGTTTCCTTATGGATTTAAGGTTTCTTAATTCTTGTGAAAAGGGGACTTAGATACAGTGAATGTATTAGATGTATTTGTGAGTGATTTCATGGTGAAAATGAGAAAGATAAATGTTATTAAGTTCATCCATCTCACTATGGAGAAAACAAGAAATTCCTAAATCAAAAATATGATAATCTTGTTTCCAACCTTCATAAGTAATATAGTTGTGAATTGTATCGGAATTTTCAAAGTCTCCTATAAATATATTCCAATAAGATATACTATTTTATTTATTAGTGAGGATATAATGAACAAAATGAAAATAGTATATGATAAAAAAATAAAAAAATTATGTTGAGAAACTAAATGGTGCTAAATGGGAGATAGATCCTTCATGTAAATTAAAATAGTTTGATAAGAAGAATAAGTGGAATGTAGTGACCTCTCCTTGGAAGATTTAAAAGAAGCTGAAGAAGATTCCTGATGATGTTTTTAATGAAATGATTAAAAATAAATATGAGAAGAAAATAAGGGATTGAATGTTCAGACTCAACCCTACTGAAGCTAAGAAATAAAGAATTCAGGCAGTTGATGTTTTAGAAGAATAAATTAGAAAAATAAACTAGATAAGATTTCTCAAGAACCTATACAATGTGAAAACATATTTAATGGAGTAGAAAGTGCCTAAAATAATGGTTTCATACATACTTTCATTAATTATCAAGTAAACATGATATAAGGGTTAGTATTTGACGAAACTGCTATGGTTTGTGAATAAATTCCTTCTGTCATAGACAAAGGAAAACCAAAAAAATCGAGGAAGAATTGGTACAAGTTATTCATGAAAAAGAATCATAATAGGAGTAACCTGAATAAAATGATCTTATAAATTCTAGACAGATTCAAGAAGAACATGATAATTAAGTGAATGATGAAATTGATGAATTTGTTGATGGAAAAGAATAAAAATATGGAAAATAAGGATATAAGAATAATGAATAATAATAAGAATACAATGAAGTTGAAATAAAAGTATAATAAGAAGTGTATGGAGACTAGGATAAGTAGGATGAGAATGAAGAAACAGATTATAATAAAGAAACTCAATACAACAAGATGTCATTAAGTTAATCATTATTATCATCATCATATCTACCTTCCAAGATTAATAAAGAAAGTAAATATAGTAGTTTTGCAGAAGAACCATCCTCACCTTAAGAAAAATCTCAATTATTTTCTAGGAAAAAGGAATATATATAAAATCAAAGACAATGGTTGATGATAAATCAAACACCGATGATGCGGAGATTATGGAATTATTAGATGATAATATTTTTTCTATGAAATATGATAAGTATGTTTCATAGAATGGTAAAAAGAGATGGAAATAAATGGAAGTCAGTTTGAGCTGAACTAAACCTCCTAAAACTGACTCTGAACAATAAAATTCTTCTAGAATAACTGATTAGTAAGGATTTGATTTTATTTTTCAGGTTTTGAGAAGTATTGAAAGAAAAATACCTTAAGTTACAAAGCATTATTCTTAGAGTTATCTAATCCAAGAAGGTTTCAATCATAAATAAGAGTTTATTAGAGTTTTAATGGGATTAGTAATCTTGATCAAATTTGAGCTGAATACCATATATGAATGTTCCCACACTCATAATTGATAGTAAAATAAAATGGTAAAATGGTATTACTAGGTTGATTCAGATATTTGAATACACAATGAACAATTTTATGAGATAAAGAAGCTTCTGGTAGAGCTCACAATTTCATTAAATCAGTTATATAATGATATGGATGTGAGAGTAATGTTTGTTGAATGGTTTAGGGATGATACCAATGATCTTCTTAAGGAAGTAAATGTTTTTATATAAAATGTTCAGAATTTTGAGTTATATATTATTAGACTTACATCTATTGAAACTGAACTTTTATTTTCAAAGGAGGAGAATAAGAACTATTCTGGTAAAATTGAATGTCTAAAAGATGAAGGTCAGAAGAAAGCCTCTATAGAAGACAAAGTTGAGAATCTAGATAAATACATGAAGGAGTTAACTAAGATTAAGGAATTTGTGAAGACCCTGATAAAGAATGATTGATTTTCATTTCTGAAATCCTAATGTATATCTTTATCATAATTTTTATAAAACATTTTATTATATGTAATGAATTACCCTTCTTAAAAATTTGATTTGTATGAATGTTCCCAATTCCAATGGGTTGAATATATTTCATTTTTCCCATGTATTATTGTATAATTCAATGTATTGTTTCATTTATTTTTCATTTTTGAGCCCTTTAGGAATCTCTGAATTATTCCCCATTCCTTTTTTAAAAACACAAATGGGGATACTGATATAAATTTTTGGAGAATTTTATTAAAAGGTGAGAATAATTCTTCAAAGGATATGTTTTACTAATGGGGATAATATGATACTTAGGGGGAGAAAATTGTCTTAATGGGGGTTACATAAAATCATTTTTTCATTCAATCGGATTCAATAATGTATTCATAAGAGTTATAGACTTGAGGAGTGTTAAGATATAAAGTATAAAACTGAACAAAACGTTATTGAAAAACAATGGGATAAAAGTATTTCAAAGTTATTTTTTAATTTTTGTTTCTGGATTTGTTCTTTCCAAAAAAGGGGGGATTGTTGAGTAAAAAATTATAATTATTAATTTTCATTTCCATTAATTTTAGAAATCATAAACACTAAATTTAAATTTTTTTGACTAACTATTTATCTCCTAAGTGTAGTAGTATGTTACTATATAAAAAATTACATTATACCATACATAGAAGAATTATATTGTATCTCACTTATATACATTATAGAATACTCGATACGATAATCAGACTGACAATGTGAACGATAAATCCAAGTTACTTTTGTTCTATCCAGTGATCAAAATTATATCTTTTATATTAAACAGATAAAAATAATGACCATCAGACTAACCATGGTACAGATAATGTAGACTAATTATTATTCAGTTCATCATATTGATAGTCAATAAGGAAGTCCCTACGGCTAACTAAATTTTATAATCGTATTTACATAAGAATTGTTTCTATCATAAGGAATATATTTAACACTGTAATAGAGGTAACAAATAAGACATCAGACATTCAGTAAAGATGAGATGCCAGGTTCCATCTATATGAGTCTATTGCAATAAACATGGAAATATGACCTTTGGGAGATTTCCTATCAATACCAAGTCATTTAAGGAGTTTTAAGATGGTTGATTACATTATTTCTCATGTTATTATAAGAATACAAAGCATGAACTACTCGTTATATGTCTTGGTATTTATTTATAGATTTGTTTTTGTAAGGAATAATTGGAATGGTGTTTCCATAAGACGTTCATTAATTTTATCTATGTTCGCTCATTGTTACGATCAAGGGATTCTAGGGATATGAATATGGTGAATCTGATACATCGTATCAAGGGATATAGGGATAGTAAGGCATATTCAATCATCATATTGAGGGCTTCCAATGATAGGAAGACAGAGAAAATACAATCATCATATTGAGGGCTTTCTTAGTAATGAAATATAAACATTATTGTAAGTATAAAATAGTATATTCCATTAGTGAGTGTTTTGACTACCTTACACGTAAAGTTAAAATATGTAAATGTTATAATAATATATTGTAAGTAATTATTAATTTTACAAAGTTAATTTATTTATAATGTCTTTATAAGTTACAATTCTATTACATTTAATAGAAAGTTAGTCATCATATTCATATTTATATATTGTTTGTTTTTACGCATTATCTCTAATTTTGATAATCACTCTGATATAATTGGATCCATCATGATAATGATTGTTTTCTCCTATTTAGTCAAATATTATTTGAATCAGATTTTGTAACTTTTTGAATCATACTAAGTCCAAGTATGATAACTTTACTTTATGATGATGGGTTGTAATTTATTTTAAATGTTTCAAGATATTTTTTTAAATTATACTCCACCCCAATTTTATGTAATTCCAAAATAAGATAATTTTTATAATCCTACAATCTGATCTGGTGGGTGATTTGGGATGGATTGGGGATGACACTTCTATGCACAACACACCACCATAGATTTTGAAGTTGAGATAATGAAGAACTTATTATATGAAACTATCTAGGTTAATCTATTTATCTCTTATTATATCAATGGTTTGATGTAATAACAGATTAGTCGATGGATTCCGTATACAAAAACATTTATTCTAATGCATGTTCAGGTTATCATTAGTCTGTGGGACATTGAAAAGATCTGTGGTACACTGATTTTTGTCAGTTATTTAAATGAATTTATTTATCCCCCATATCAATGGGATAATTTTTAAATAAACCCTCTCATTACAAGGGGTCTCATTAACCTAAAAAAGATGCCCCTTGGGAAGGACACGTACTCAGGGTTTAATATCTATTTCATGAAGTGTGATAATTTATTTTTCATGATTACTCAACACAAACCATTAAACAAGAATCCTAAGGCCTTTAAATAGATATAATCCTATGAGGATGTGGTTTCCTACTAGCCAATGGTTTCGGATTTTTAGTTAAATTACTATATAGGGTTAGTCACCTCCAAAGAACACTATCTTTTCCAATATATAGCTTCCTTGAAATATACCAAAGGGGTACTTTCTCCCACATCATGAGAAGGTTGGAGTGGGGCTCTCTAATATCATTATGGCAGTGGATATGGAATGTGGAAGACACATTGTCTTGGTAATTCCCATTTTGACAATGTTATATCATGTAAATTTCTACATATAAAGTGGTGGGATCCATATTGCATTTTTGCCTCCTTCTAAGTTCTATGGGGTTATATTGGTATTCATATTAGAGGTAATGAGTTCCTTAAAGCACAAATAATTCTTAGTGCTTGGTTCCTGATATTTATCCAATGTTCCAATTAGATCATCCCCACCAAATTGAATAATTGGGAGATTAAAATTAGAATAAACTGGTATGATCATTTTATTTTAATTCCATGTTGAGTTATAAAATTTGGAATGCCCAAAAATGAAAAGGTAGATCCTAAATCCCAAGACAATACGATAGGAATATTTCTATGTGACCTATCAACTAGGATCAAGGAAACAATTTTATATGAGTGGTATCCCCCCCACTTCATTGGGAGGAACTATTTGTGAATTATATTAAATTCCTTTATCCCCCACACATTTATTTAGAATGGAATACTATAGTGGATTTCTAATTGTAGACTATATTCTCTAGGGGGAAGACTTAGTTCCGGTTTACCTACCATACATCAGGTGTGGGTGCTGGCAACATTAAGGACAATTTGAGTACCATGGTTTGGTAATATCTAAGTGGAAAATTAGATTCCATGGTGAGGAAGGCCAAAGATATATTGGTAGTGGTAGAGGGGGAAGTATTTGGGGATCCAGTGGCATAAACAAGTCATATTCCTTGAAATAAATGATCATCTAGAAGACCACTTCTCCACATATTCCTATATGTAAACAAGGAACTTAGAACCTACTTTAATGTTGAGGTGGGTGCTGATGGATGCAAAAACATTGGATGGGGTGCTCGTGAGTGATGTTCAAGTTTTTGGGGTGGATGCTACCAATATAGGGGATTTTTTTATTCCCTACAAATACATGGATTATTAGGGGTGTAAGACATTAACTTTTGCGATCTGGAGGGTTTTTCGTAAGGTATATATGTATTTAGAGGAATTTGAGAGTGTGATCACTCCTGAAAGAATATATCCTAACAATACTCCAATAAGATCAAGGGAATTCTTAATTACCTTAATGTAATGATACAATCAATCAATTTATAGTGAAATTATATTCTTCTAGCATAATGGATAATAATTTCCATCATAATCGTTTATGGTGAGTACAATGGAGGCCAGAATGGCTCTATTGAGGAAGTAATATTCGTTTTATCATCACCTTTATATATAACATGATTATTATTAGAACAATAATGATAAATTACCTTAGTATATTTTAGGATTATAAAGAAATTTTACCACTTCTCAACTCTCTAGTTTATTATCTCAGGGTAATGATGGAATAAGTTGGTTCATACGACGATTATGAGACCGATGATCTGAGATCTCCTCGTAAATTTGAACTTATAGTGGTGGTTGTTTCTAATATAAAATAAAATAAATTTGTGACTATATTAGTACCACCTATATATCCTCAAGTATATATCCCTTTTTAGATTCTTCCATCTTATAATAATCAAAAGAAAAATTTCGAAATGTTAATGAAGAAAACTCTCCCAGAATCATCAAGATAGTTAATTCATTGCTAACTTTTATCTCACTTTTTTTCTTGAGTTTATTTTTTTGAGATATTTCTCTATACAGGTTCTCTTTAGGTCCCCTAAAGTACACATTCAACTATGGTTGAATAAGATACACCCTCCACCCCTTTGGGGGGACTTCGGGATTTGGATGATCTCAAAGGAGGGGGGAAATGGTTGAGGTCCAAGATGGGTCAGGTCGAGTATATGTTACTGATGTGCTAAAACTCATTAACATTGAATCAACATGGAAACGTAAACTCCTGGATGATCCAAATATAATATATGTTTCTTCATCTAACTTGGCTTGTATGGATAGTTCAATATATGAAGGTATGTGTTTCCTATAAAATTGGGTGAATTATCAAGTATGTATGATATTTTCTGACCCCAATCCTTTCTTATAGCTCGTCATGATGGTGATATATATTTAATTATTATGGATAATATCATTGTAGAGGACGTAACATAATATTAACCTCAAATTCAAGCATAAATGGAACAAATTTATACTTCACCTTTTGTAGATCATCAATTTGAGGCTGAGACGATAGAAGTTTCTTATTCCAAGATTTAAAGGGGTATATTCATAATGGTTATCACAATTTTTTCCAGTTGAAAACACTATTTATTTCTATTTAATAATGTTTTTTTTGTTTATCACACATTTTCCTCATAAAATATTAATGGTACCAATCCCATGCCCTTGAGGATTTCATCCCATTAGAATAACTGAAACAAATTTCAAATCTATACTAATCCCACCAAGGGATGTAGGTTCAAGTCCCTATCTTGGTGACTCACTCCCACAATACATTCATGCTCTTATATTTGTACTGATATTTGTTTTATAGGACTCATAATTTTATTATAAGATAAGGATAAAAGTTTGGGGGACATCTAAAACCAAATCATTGTGGGCCTCTTGAAAGAGCCAAATGACTATTTGAGACACATTCGATACAGGTTCATCATCTTTAGCTATTCTATGTTTAATTATTTATCACTCCATGTTAGGTTGAAGAAGTTTTTCTGGATGAGGGATCATAATACAACCCATGAATTGATGGTATCAGCAGTGGATATCTCATATTCATCCAAAAAAACCTCAAAATAAATATCAAAGAGAAGTCTACAAAAATGTGATAGAAATATAGAAACATACAAATTTGGTCAAAAATGGGAGGGGTGAAATTTATATACATCAATAAGAGCTACCCCATTTTAACTACATGTTAAATTTAATAGACAATACAATTGTATAAAAATATAAGTTCATTTGTGTGGAAGAGAAGGCTAGGCTTGACAATATTTATAGTGAGGAGGAATTAAAACATGCAGTAGAGGTAGAGACAATGTTCGTAGATAAATTGAACAAATCCTTAGGCATTCTATAATAGAATATGGGAGAAATCAATGTTTCATCTATGAATATTCTATTATAATTATATTATTTTTGAAATATCAACTATTTTTTATTATTGGAGAGACTCTAGGAAGTAAATATTTCTCCATCCTTTTGCCTTTACAAAATTTGTTTTTTAACTCCATGTGTTTCTATCAAGCCTCCATTATTTTTTTCATCCATAAAATCCTAATAAATAAATATTTATATGTCATTGATATACATTAAACCTCTTTTAAAATGTTATTTCAATTTCGGTATGAATCTAAATACGTGTAATATAATGTACCTCATCATTGCCACATCTTTAAAATGGCTATTAGTATAGACACAATTACTATTGCATCGAAGCCGAACCATTAAAAATAATGATGGATTATTTGGTAAAAAAGGGTTACATGGGATAATATGTCATGTACAAGGATTAATATATCTTTTTTACTATAACAGAGGCTTACAGGTCATAACTCGATAGTTTCTGAGGCCAAAGAGTTGACCTCACATGCTTTATCTGTTTTTTCTTTTATTGTATTTACTTTTTCCAAATATTATATAAACGAAAGATTAGTTTATAAATAGTTTAATATTTCTTAGTGTCCCATTTATGGGTTTCTACCTGATATGATTTATAGATTTTCCATTTTATCATTTCTCAATTTTTTCTAGATCATTCAATATGCATGTATAATGAAGGAACAGTCAACATTGTCCTAAAGAGACCCTTCTGGGTTTTCAATCTTATGAGTAATAGATCTATTTGCACTACTAGATTAAAGACATGAAACTATGATAAATTGATTATTACTACTTATGGTAAAATATATTGGACCAAATCAATGATATAGTTGTGGTCATATAGCTTGGACCATATGTTGTTGTTATTCTTTTTCATATAGCATGGACCATACACTATTTTACATTAAGGTCATATAACTTGGACAATATATTGGGAAGGTTTATGGGCCTCCAGTACAAGATTAATAAAAAAATGTAATCATTTTACAATGTATAATGACCTATATATTTCAAACATAGGTATTAAAAGTTATTGGTTGAATAGTCAATACATAACATTATAATCCATGAAAGAACTGAATTTTTCTAGTTCCTTTTCAAACTTGTATACATAAAAAAACTATTCATATTAGCTATACATTATCTCACTCTTAAATCTTCAGAACATCCACCCTTATTATATATATATATATATCATAATAAAAATCATTATTCATATACCATAGAAGGGAGACATACGAAAGGGATTTCTCAGATGCTCAATAAGGGTAGACAAGGGAGATATCATTGAATAAATTATCATAACATGTGCATAAGGGTCTGATAACATGATCTTGACATTTTAAAACTATACCCATCATTTCATATATCAAAATCATGAATTATGGATGAAATATTAGTAGGTCATAATATATGAATGATAATGAAATCACATATTCTTATCCATGAGATCGTGGCATCGACATAAGTCATGTATTTTTGGAATACACATAATAATATAAAATTATTTCCCTAGTAAATTATCACTACTAAGACTCTAATAATGGATTGGGTTCACTACCAATCCCATCTTATTAGCCAGGGTTCACTTCCTATACTATCATTTTAGATTGGTATCAGTCCCCATTACATTTTATTAGTCAATGTTTACTCTCAAGAATATCATAGAGTACAGAGTACCTTACTGAACTAGGTTCACTCCCAATTCTATTCGGGATGATCTCATGAGATATCCATCATTACACAATGCATTGGAGGTCTATGTAATTTCAGGCCCACCCATTACATAATGAAAATCCTATATATATGTTCCAAAATATCATAAAATATTCAATGTAGAATAGCTAGTGAAATAAAAATGGATTTAATAAACATTTTAATATTTCAACATAGTATAATCAATGGAATATAAATGGGTTTCATAAACATTTTTCCATTTTATCATTGCATAACCCATAAAAAAGGAATGAGTTTCAAAAACATCATTTAATGTTAATCATAAACAATCGAGTAAAATAATAAGGATTGTACCATTGGATCATATCCGTATTAAATCATTATTAACATCAAAGGATTTCATTATATATGAAAAAATATTTTAAATGATCACTTATATTGTTTCATAAGGATAAAACCCATTTCATGTTAAAATATCTAATTTTACATAAAATATTTCCCAAATATTAGTGGTAATATTTTCTTTGAAAATAAAATTGGAAACATATTAATGAATCTTCAATGTATAGAGCAGGCATTATGGCGAGAAATTGAGTTTATGTAGTATAAGTAAAAAAGAAAACATTCATTTCAGACTTTTTTTAAAGGTTAAAAAGTAATTAATTCAGAAATCCATAAGAAGATTTGTTTTAAAGAATTTTGTAATACATAAATCATTACTAAAAATTCATTTAAACAATCATTGAATATTATTAGAAACCTTTCATGAAAGATTTTTTAGAAAACATTAATATATAAGAAAATTTATTTTTTTCCATAGAGAGAAATAAGATCGGTTTTCATTAAAAAATAATTTTATTCTCTTCTATTCTTAATGAAAGGGAAAATATAGGAATTTTTTTTCCAATAATAACTATAGAAGAATAAAAGTCATCATTTTTATGAGATTAATATTGTAATATATCATAATCTGAAACATAATCATAGTAAATCCATATAAACAATGACATTTTAAAATAAATCCCTTACCATTATTGTTACTTTTGAATCGTATGCCCCATAAAAGAGTAAATTAAAATTAAACATTAAATATCATTAAAATAAGGAAAGTAATGAATTAAAATTTCAATGGTTTGTTATATACACCTAAGAAAATAATATGTATATGTTTAATATAACATATGTCCCAAAGAATATAATTTGAGAGAATAAACCTTTATAACATTCATAATATATAAATCATAACCTCATAAAAAAGATAACCATATGTATATTTTCAAATATGCATAATTTCAATGAGAATCATCATAATAAGCATTAATGTTTTAATATATAAACCACACAAAAGGTAAAAATGGTGAATGTGTCTAATGTATTATATAAAAAAAGTGATACAAGAAACTATTACCTTAGGCAGTACTTCAATCATATGTGTTCAAAAATCCTATATAATAAATTTATATTTATTATAATTGTATAAAAGTATCATTAAAATACTTATAATATCATATATGATACTATTATAAAATTTTTACTCCCATTTATTAATAACTCCTTATTAAAATCATCATTTTGGGTTGTTAACTATTTTATTTTTTATAAGAATTTCCGTTAAGTAGTTCTGTTCCGTGTACTTTTATTATTGAAAAATGATATCAAAAAAGTTAATAATGATATAAATATTATATATATTCATTATATATATATATAGGTTCACCCATAATGGATATAGATAGCAAAATAAATGACTTTGTTCATGGAGACGGTAGGCCGTAAGTATTCATGAACACTGTCATCACATTTTGATGGATGAAACAACAACAGTAAATACAAATTCATATTACATAACCATAATACCTTAATAAATAAAATATTTATGTATTAAATCCATCATTTTAACTATCCATGTAAATAGTTAACGAAAAACTAATGACAACGCATCGTGGAAATGAAAATTTGTACACACACAAGAGAGATGTTTGTATTTTCTATATGATAAAAATATGGTGGTTAGTTGTTGTTACATAATCATAATAAAAAGTCGGTTTATTAAATATAATTAATTAATTATTTTATAATAGGTACTATGGATTTATAGGAGGTATAAGAATAAATAAAATTGAAAATCCTCGGTTAAGAGTTCACTTTGTTGGGAAATATCTTTTGGTTTAAACTTTAATCCTCCAAAGGATGTTCTTACATAAATAAAATATTCACTAACATGTGATTATGGAATCTATTAAGTTATTATGGAAGGTATTTTCCAATATATAAGCCCCAAAATATGGGTGTAAGAGAGGAAAAGTGGAACCCTTTTTTAAGGGATGGGACGGGAAGTCATGGAATTACATAATGTATTATATTAATATAAACTATTTAGTATAATAATGTTAATCTAAATAAACTTATTTAAAATATAGGGGGGTTATAAGTAAAATAAACAGAATATAAAAACATTTGGAAAGGTTTAGATTATTTTAAAACCCTTATCTCATTTTTTTTAACCACCATTAATCCTTTTGTCAATTACCACAAAATCATTATTTTATATAATTTAAACATCCAAAATGATATCATAAAAGAAAAACATATAGTAAATAGACCGTGGTTTATATTTATAAACGTATCCATATCACTAGTCAAAATATGGATGTTTTTTTATTTTAGATCATTTAATAAAATATTTCCTATTATAAAATATAATTAATGTCATTGTTTAGAACTATACATTTATATTAGCTTTAAGGACATAAATGTAGTTATGTAATTATCATATAAACCTTTAAAACGTCTCTAATACAATATAATTGTCTAAATATTTCCTGGAACATAATAATTAATCATTGTTGTATTAGTTTTAATATTCTTAACATAATTTATTTTATTTTTCTATTAATTAAATAAATATTAAGTTAGTGTTGCGTAAGAAATTTTTGTAATTGTTAAACCACTAAAAATCAAAATAAATTATCATGATAAATAAATTAGTTTATCTTCAAAATAAAAATGTTGAATTGAATATATCCACTTTTTATCCATATGTGAAAAAATTATAGATATTAAAGTCAAGAGAGAAGTATTTTTTATTTATCCATTTGATAAAATAATATAAAGGTTATAATCTAATAAAAATGACAGTAAAGAAACCCCATTTCAGATATATTCTGTTTTATTGTTGAAATAAACTCAACCAAACCCATTTTTCAAGTGTTAGATACATTTTTTCCTTTATGATATAATTAAACCACTTCAAAACCATTTTAAACTTAACCATGATAATTTAACTTTATACAATGAGAAATTAATTATATGACCCAAAATAAAGGGGGACATATAAAATATTTTGAAAATGATGATTAAATTTTTTTAATCTGTTTAATCAGAATTTAATTTCTATAATTGGATGAAATTTATTTTAATATAATAACGTAAAATACATGACAATGAATTTCTTGGAAAATACCTGATTTAAGAGAAAACCTTACATCACAATAAAATAATGTAATAAATAAGTTAACTTGGTTAATTTGGTGAAATAATAAAATAAATTAATGTTTTATATTTTTGCAGCAATCTAATACTAAATGGAAACTTCCAACTATTCCATTAATTGAAAATACTAAAAAATAATTTATAGTTTGAGTAAAATATTATTTATCTATCAATAAATTCATTCCTGGAATCCCAAATTCAATGTAATTTTTTAATATACATATTTAACATATTTAAAATATAACTATTAGAACACCATTCATATAATAAGAGAAATTCAATTTTTAAGAGATTAGTTTTTGGTACCCTATAGTCTTATGCTTAATTCATGCAAAAAAAGTTTTTATATAGAGGTATATTGTTATGGGATATATGGTTCTCAAGAACCATGTGTAAAGAAATATGTGATTTATTATCATAAAATTTACATGGGAAGTGTGGTCTACATGATAAATGTTCACATCCTTACTAATATTATTTAAATGGGTTGTATAAAATCCTCTTTTATTAGTCATGTGGGACCCTTAAAAAATGAAAAATCAATAAGAAACAACACCATGAAACATCATCCAAAAGTAAAATAGTTAATAAAAAAATTATTCTATTCCAAATTATTTTTAATTGAACTATATTTTTTAAATAATCCATTGATGACATGGTCAAGGTTGAGCAAGAGTTTTTCATCAATTCAAGAGGATATGTTTTCATCGAACACAACATAGTCATCAAAAGTGAAAAGAAAAAAATCCATCTCCATAAAGGTTAACCTGAGTTGTAATTCAAACCATTTTATATGTCTATCATTGGGGTACTAAAGAATTATCTATTGATCACGTTTTTCTTAGTGATGTAGTTATTTCTCAGTATTGATTTAGTTTTTATTTTATATACCCTACATTTTAATCCTTTTCAATATTATCAATGATGATTTTCATTCTATCAAAAAATAAAGAGGTAAATGGGGAGTCCCCTTGAGTTTTTCCTTCATAGGGATAACCTAAATAATTTAATCCAACATCAAAGACTGGATTTTACTTTTATTATTTTCAAAAATTCATCATGTTATAACACCTTTGACACCATGGGTTTTCTCTTTTACAAGTTTTTCCTTGGATCATAATGATTATAATAATCCTTATGTCATCTTTCTTTCTTTCTGGGATCCAAGGAATTTCCCCATCCATCCAACGTTACCATTTTTATTCCAAGGGACACAAAACAAAAAAAACAGCAAACAAGTAACGTCATGGCTTAAGGAGGGCGGAAATAATGGAGTCCAAGGGCATCCACTGGATTAGGTTCACCCCCTCAGGTTTGAGATGAGAAACATGGTAAATACATTGAAATAGGTTACCTAGGGTCGCCATAGAAGCCAAATGATTCACCACCTTATTCCCCTCCCTCCATGTGTGAGTGACTTGAGTATTACTGTCGAGGAGAGCCTTGTATTTTCGGATTGTGTAAATAATGGACCAAGCTATCATACCCGTTTCACGCAAGGCTTCACAGATGGTCATTGGGTCTGTCTCCACAAGAGTGATATGAAGATCTTGTTGCCTGCATAGGGTGATGCCCGAAAGAACAGTCTGTGCCTCTGCCTGTAAAGAGAAACCTTCACCATAAAGAGCCATAAACGATGCATACACACTTCCCTTACAATCCCGGACCACACCTCCACCATGCATGTCGTTTGACGCATAGGACCCATCAGTATTTAGTTTGAGGACGAAAACAGGAGGATGCCACCTCACCTAGGACCCCTGCTACCAGAGACCCATCTATTGGGCGGGATCACGATGCACATTCAGTCAGCACAGAGAAGGAGCGTCTGACCAGAGACCCTCAACCCCACACCAGTCGAACAGGCGGCAGTGTGTGTTAGTGATGATACTATATCCCGAGGATGGTAAGCCCTCGAACCTGGACCGGTTCCGCGCAGTCCATAGACTCCAGCACCCCGCACTGAAGATACACACCCGTGCAGAGCTCTCCTTCACTTGACCGACTGCCCCCTGAAACCAACTCTATAGAAAGGCACCACTGATTTCTTCCAGGGGGCGTAGCCAGAAAATCTCCCGAAGAAACTCCAAACCTACCTGGCCCACTCCCCTTCGAAGAACAGATGATCTATGCTCTCCTCTCTTCTGTTACCACATCAATGGCAGTGAGATGCCATACTGATCCAAATACTTTTATCATTTTCATCAGTTGGAAGGGCCTGGTGCTGAATGTGCCACGTTAGGAAGTTATACTTAGTCGGAATCTTCTTGCACCAAACCTGACCAAACCATCCCCCTTTATGACCTTGGGTAGGGTCGACCCTGTGAATGTCTTTCGCATTAAAAGAGACCGAGGAGGAGGGGTGAAAACACAACGATCTAGGACCGGGTTCAATAAGATGGTGTCATATAGATCTAGCTGGTTCGCATCCAAAAATCCCCTGAAGAAAAGAGGGGATTGACTCGCCTCCCTGAAAGAGATCATCGGGGCTGGACAGCCCGGATAGAAAAGGACTCTTCCCGACCAATTGTGATGCCAGAAGAGGACATTCCCCTCCCCAATAATCCACTTCGAGGAATTAATTTAGCTCGAGATCATGCTACCCACTGAAGACCAAAGCGGAGACTCCCTCCCTGAAGAAAAATCATCTTTGGCCCCATGCCGAATAGCCATCATCTTTCCCCACATGGTACGCTCTTCAATAACCTCCCAATCCAGCTTTGCGTGTATGTAAACTATGGTGTTCTCATGACTTTTGACATTGACCCCTCCCTCCATACTGGGACAAGCCATCTTCCCCCAGGAGACTCAATGCCTCTTCCCCTCCAACGATGCATCCCAAATGAACCGGGCCAAGAGTTTATCAATGGCTCTAATGACCCCCTTTGGAACATTCGAGTGCAAGAGAGCATACACAAGAATGGATGAGAGGACACTATTAAAGAGAGTGATCTGACCACCAAAGGATAAAAACTGATTATTCCAATTAAGAACTTGACTGGAAATCTTGCTCACCACTCGATCAATGTCTATGATGCACATATGGCCCGGAGACACAGGGGTACCCAGATATTCCATTGGAAACAGGCCATGAGTCATTACCAAGTGATAACCCAAATCAGCCACCCTTCTTGGAGTGCATTTGTCCACCACGTAGAAGCCACTCTTTTCTTTGTTAATTTGTTGACCTCTCTAGTGGCAGTACTCCTCAAGAATCTTGATCATTCCCTACACGGATCACTTACCCGCGTTAATGAAAATAAGAGTATCCTCCGCAAACATCAAATGGGAAATGGGAGGAAGCCTCAGTCTCTTCTGCTAAGGAAGAACATCCCCTCTTGAAAGATCATTTTCGATCAACCTGCTCAAGGTGTCCTGCATAAGGATGAAAATGCTCAGGGATAACGGATCACCTTGCTTGAGACCTCTCGCCATCTTGAAGAAACCATGAGTGCGACCCATAAAGGACACTACCATCCAAACTGAACTAAAACAACTGAACATGATGTCACAAGACTAGATGGAGAAGCCCATCTTTTGCAGGATCCTGTTGATGAATTCCCATTCAACCCTATCATATGCCTTGTTCATATCAATCTTGATGGCCAAATTGGAACTCTGAGACATAGAGGAGAGGTCTCTTAACATCTCACATGCCATCGCTATGGCACCCTGAATGGAGTGATCTCTCACAAAACCATGTTTCCCTTTGGGTATCCATCGATCCAAATTACCATCCAACCTCATGTTGATGATACTAGCCAGAATTTTGTAAGTGAAATTACACATACTTACAAGACGATAATGTAGAAGGGATGAAGGAGACATGATCTTTGGTAACAAAACTAGGGTCGTGGCCAAGGAAATCATTGGGAGAACACCCCCTCTGAATAATTCTTTAATAGTGTTGATGATATCCCCCTTAACCACCTACTAGGAATTACTATAAAAAGATCCCAGGAAGCCATCGGGCCCTGCTGCACTCTCAGGATTAATGTTTTGCATTGCTGCCTTGATCTCCTCATCCTCCGTGACTCTCTCCAACACTTCATTATCTTGGGAGAAACCTGAGATGGAACCCTCTCCCATAGGGAGAGTAATGTCTCCAACAACACTAATACAATCTCATAGATCCTCAACCATTGTAAAATAAAAAAATGGAATGAATAGGGAGATTTCGGGTGCCTCTCACAATCATAAAACATGTGTGATGTGCTACGTCTATCCACAACACGGTCAAAAAAACCCCTTGACTAGATAACCTAATTTCTTGATGGCCCCTTGAAAGGACATCCTTATCTTCAAAAATGAATGAGAAAATTCACATGAGATCATGCCAAATCCTTCCCAAATCTCTCCTAATCTGGAGAAGGACATAGTAAATATTAATATGATAATATAAATTTACGTTTTCATGTTTGCATGATACAATGAAACCCCGTTAATTGGAAATAATCCAAAAAAGTTGGAGACGATGGGTTGGTCTCATGGTCACTGAATATAAGGTGACACACCCAAAGTAGCCTGTGTTGGGAACTCATGAAGACACATGCCTCTAAATCCCTCCACTAACTCCACGCAATATGTATCATAATAAGTGGATAAAATGGCATGGAGAAGCCTATAAATCTCCCAACCCAACATCAAAGAGGATGTTAGTGTTTTTTCCATCTAGTCATACAATCTCACCCAAGCCCAAAGAAAATTTCTCAGAGAAGATAATATGGATGTTGCAAAAATATTTCAGTTAAGTGAGATTCGGGGAACGACCATAGTGATCATACAATGTGCATAAAGAACCTCGTATGATCACTCATAGTTCATGTGATTGACTTATAATAGGATATGTAAAGAACATCCCACATATATTCCTAATCACATGAGACTGAAAATATGATAACACTGAACAAATCTATGAACTTCGCAACATAAATTATAGAAAAATGACTAAAAGTCCAGATAATTATATGAAGAACATATATACTGATATTCTTCTACTTCACATGAACTATCTATGAAAGGTGATAAAAACGTGAAATATCAACCAAATATCACGACACTCCTTTCGTTTAATATTTAGATTTATGAAAATTCTGCTAGACATATCAAATATAGTCATATGGTTCCCCAAGACATTCCACCCTAGTATTGTGAAGCCCTCTGCTCTCTCAATCCAATCCATTCAATGGCCATTAAATATGGAGGAACAATATCATATCTCATTAGTCTAGCAGCATCACCTGGTCATGTAAGCTAGATATTGGGATGTCTCATTGACATGTCAGTCAACTTTCCTGATGTCCTCTAGACATGTCATCTAGGACATGAAACACACTCTGAGAAATTTCACATTGACTCTCACAAATACCCTTAGGCATGTCATCCCACTCCATTAATGACCCCAGGGCATTTCATTTTGATCCCACAACACCCTCTAAGAATGTCATCTAGGATCATGTGATGTGTTTTGGGGTCAACCAGCCAGGTCTTGGAGTGTCCTCCAGACAAGTCACCCTTGATCATGAGACTACCTTTGGAAATTCCATATAGGTTATGAAAATACCCTCATAGAATTCAATTTGATCATGTAATGATCTTCTTACAAGTCAAGAAGAAACCCTTAAATGTGTCAAGAATTCATTCAAGGCATGTCTTGAGAACAATCAATGCATATTAGAAAGATAAGTAGGCTAGGTCAATAGTGAATCCCAGGACATGACATCCTTGTTTATACTCAGGGTTTATGCCTCAACCATAAGGGAAAAATAGTGTTTAATCCTTGTTCAAAACAAGTACGATCACTTAGATTATTGCTATAACCAGGATACAATGGTTGGCTCTTCGAGAACTGAGCGCTATATTATCATCTACATAGATTTCCAAACATAGATGTCTCACATCCATATGCATTGAGACTGATTACCTGATATCCCTTGTTTTTCACACCAACCATAGATCACGTTGTCTTCGGGAATTGCAATTCTAAAATCATTTAAACCATAAAACTCTATAAAGGAAATGGAAATGTTATAGTGTATGCCCCAATCAATGTAATAATATGATATTGTCTCGAATGTAAGGTAAACCTCAGGGTGTAGGCCCGGATCAACTAAACTATGATTACACTGATTCTTGCTATAAGTAGGATATGTGTGACGCCATCTTAAGGCCTGAGCTCCATATTAAACATCCCATGGGATTTTCTGGCACATAAGCCCCACATATATATGTAGTGACACCGATTACATGTTATCTAATATTTCAAACTTTGATAATTGATCAAATGATATTAGGGAGTTTCAATGGTAATAAATTTCGTATTGTTAATCTCTACAAGCCATGGAAATCCCAGTGTGTAATCATCAATGAGTGGGAAGATATACTATCCTCCATAATAGGGAATGTAGCTTTGGGCTTGTGCCAAGGGAATGTGTTCTCTATGATAACTCTTATTCCTATAATAACTAAGATAGTTAGGATTCCCCCCAAAGGCCTAAGCCCAAATAGGAATTATCTTTGGGGTAATTTTCTTCATGTCTCCGAAATTTCTACCATCATGACCCAATCACTCCTATGGATTTATCATTCTACCTCATTCATCAGTGGACTGAGTGAAAAATTTAACAATAGTAATGATGATTCCTACTATAACTAGGATTTTTAAGATGTCACCTCAAGGATCAATCTTGAATATATAGTGCCTAAGTATTTTCACATCTGTCCTCTCCACATAATGTTAACGTGTAAGGGTTTTAATGAAATGTGTGGGTTTTTATTCCTAAAATAACCATGATATATAAGAAACCACATAATGGATCAATCCACTCCTCAGAATATTAACTGCATCTCTGTATGGTACGAAATTCAGAAGCACCAGGTTATATGGATTCAACACATAATCAGCTTCCCATTACCAAGAAAGTAATGAAGAACGTTAGGTACATATATATGGATTGATTTATTAGATACCCTTATCATTCTCATAAAACTGTTTAACCTATAATCATCATGTAAGGGTAACTGACTCCATATCAGGATTATAAAGTGATTCAGAATCATATCATAAATATATAAGAGAGTCCAAGAGTGTGAAACTATTCCCCACCAAAAAGTTGTGATGAGCCCGACCTCCCATCATCTTGATCAATGTGTGTTCGTAAGCATTGTTTGATATACAACCTCAAATGACCACATGACTATGGAAAGAGAGTCTGTACCCAGTTATATATGTGGGAACTATTGGGAGTTTCTTGGGAAGACTAAAAAAATGTAAACCTAGTGCAATCAATTGAGAAAGGCATTGAACCCCCACAATAAAACCAATAGGTAAATATTTAATCAACAAATCTCCTTCACAATATAAAAAGGATAGACTACCCGGTTCTTGTCAATCTATTATGCCCGTCAGATGAGGGGATCACATCCATGTCATTTCCTAAAGAAATAAAAATTGTGAACCTGACATGAATCTCTCAAATAAAAGAATTATTGATTAATCCTATATTTGGGCAATTTTTCGCTGTATACTCTAAGGAGTGATACTAATGTAAAACCATAAAATCTTACGATGGATGGCCTAGTATGTGTTAGCTCACATTGATGGTATATCAAAAAAATATGATCAACCAAACATAGATCTTATAGCTGGTCCTCTATTACTGGGTATCCCATGAAATAAGTCCATCCTTTCGTTTACAAGTCTATGTGAGATGAATGGCCTGATCCAGAACAAATGGACAATTTTGTAAAACATGCATATCTAGTTGAGCACACATCATGGCTATGATATTTCAATAATCAGTAACATTGTTCCCTATTTTCTACATGACTGTAGATTCTACTCCCATAAAAAAATCCTTATTCGAGTTAATTTCTTCATCATATGACAGTTTCAGTAAATAACCTATGGTTTCACAAACCATAGATTGCAAAATGGTTACAAATATTTGATAGCTTCAACGTTAGGTAATGATCACAATGGTTCGGGAATTGCACGGATGTGTTATAACCCTGACCCTCGAAGCTACCTGTGTGGGTCTCCAAGTATAGAAACTCATAGGTTTGTATCATCTAGGGATTTCTGAATCTTAGGTGGTGTCCATCATCACCACAGAAAAATGGTTTAGGAGTTTATATTCGGAGCTTGACAACCACCACCTTTAGTATCCGATGAAGGTGGACTAGGGAGTCAAATACAATTCCCTTTTGGTGTTGAAAGTGGGTTCCCTAGACCCACATATGATGTACATTGATTACCATTACATGTATACAATCTTTTATATTCATGTGTGTTAATATTTTTATTTTAGTATAGATACTTCTGTGTCCACTATATTTATGGTAATTTCCGTTGATTATGTGTCTTATCAATGGGTTAGAGAGAATACCAAGTTATAATGAGAACCTAGAGATACTATGACAGCAATATTAATGTTATGTCCTAGAGATCCTATCAGGTGATGGGATCTCATAAGCATTGAGGCTTCTTCTCATTTAGTTCGCACATAGTGATATATAGTAGTTGAGATCATGAGGATAGACCCCCCAGTAGGAACACCACATGTGTCAGGTGTTATTAGTTTTTCCTATAAAAGGACATGTGCAATGGTCTCATGACATGAGATCATCATTAGTGTATGTCATAGTATTTCCTACTTTGATGTAGGGAGAACCCCATGGAAATGAAGTTGTGGTGAGTTAGTTTTTTTGGCGTACGCCATTAGTTTCATGAAAATAATCAAAGGATAAATATTGGATTTGTCACTTCCGAGTTGTGGAAGAGTTTTCTAGGGACTTTTTGATCATGATGGTAGTACCTTCATAAATCCATGGCCATATTAGTTGAAGGTAAGTCTCTTTAGATAGATCAAAAATCAATAATGAATGAAAAGGATGATGATAAAACTGTGAATCCTACTTTATGTGATATCGAAGATAAAGAGATTATATTTCACGATGTGATTTTGTAGGATGGTAGTCGCTAAATTGACTTTTACTTATCACTTTAGGGGTCTTGATTGGTTGCTAGACCCCGCTCTTAGTCTATGAATATTATTCACTGAAATTTAGATAAGGAATTAGAGGATAACACACAATAGCATATTCAAATATCTGCCCTATTTAGTTCAATTGAAATACAAGACTTGGTTGGTCCCACCATTGGGTTCGACTATTATTCAAGTTCTAGTGATCACCAAGGAATTAATAAATTCCTTTTTATTCAAGTAAAAATTAATTGGTTTCTGTTTAATTAACATATATTTACAAGTGATTAAGTTAATACAACGATAAATAATATACAAATGAATATTAATATAATATTTTGGGTTCTTTAAATATTATCAGAAGATGATAGTTGAGATAACAACTTATCATTATAATGTAATATATTTAATATATATAATAGGTTAGTGATAGAATATAAATATAATATATGGCGTAGTTTATTTTGTCATAAATAATCATTTATGATACTTTTATAGTGGATGTTTATTACAGAGAGGCCAGGATACCAAATAGTATATTCTAGATTTCCACTATATAAGTGGAGAGAAACGCTTCCCATATTATGTTTTTTATTCAATGGAATTGATATATTCTCTCTCCTCCTGATACCTAGAAAGAGAAACTCTCATACGAGGAATCAAACTATGTTTATATTCATGGATTGAATATAGAGGTTCATTTTGATCATCACTCCGTCAAAGTGGTCGTCGGATTTCAAGCTAGCACCTAGAATCTAACATACAACATGAACACATATTCAAGAAGTGTGTTTGAATGATTTGGAGGGATTCTGTGTTGAATTCTAAGAGAAATGGACTCAAAAAACCAGCAAAATGCATGCCCCCAACGAATTGAATGAGGTATTCATTCCTTTTATTTCATTATACTTTGAATAAATCATGTGGGATACTTGGACCATACTAGGGTTGGATTGCAAAAGATGAAGATATTAACCCATTTCAGAGATTAAAAATTTAGATTCTTAGCCCACCAGCTTTTGGTGCACACCTTGGTACCATCATTTGGTATCAGGGCGACGCGTGATTTTTCTGAGTCAAGATAAATTAAATTTCTTCAAACTATAAATAGAGGTGTTTATAAAATTCCAACAAGATTCAGCCGCACAATGACCCATTTCTGAATGACCAATGGCCATGTACAAATTTTTTTGGACCGACAACATGGTTAACAGATCTATATTTTTTTGATTTTAAATGTTTTATCGGTGAACCCCACCATTTTCTATTGAGGTATTGTCCAATTTTTGACTACTGGAACAGTACTTTCTGATAATATGTAATTACACATGGGCTGTGAAAAAGTATAATATTATTTTTATATTATATGTTTGTTTTTTATTTTTCCATATGAAAAAAAATCCCGCTTAATGAATTGTCAAATGTAATAAGGGGTGTCTGTTTTTCTTTCCCTTGTCTGTTTGAATCGAGATCGGAGACCCCACTAGGTCTTCTTCTATTCCTGGCCCCTCCTAGGGTAACACCCTCTCCCTTTCCATCCAAAAAATGACCACGACCTACCTCAGAGATAATCTAGTGGTGATATCCTTAGGACACAAAACCATCGTCACACACCCCATACCCTCAGTTGAACCCCCACATCACCTCCCCTTTCACCCAAATGTAGAGACTCCCCCCCTTCTCTGTCAAAGGATAAATCTTATGCCTCCCCTACTTCTCGGTCAAACTGAGTGCAGCACCGCCTAGCCATCGGCCGATCCAGGTGCCGACCCATCATCTGCCGTGCCTCCCATTGAACGGGACCCCACGGGTTTATGCAGGCCTAGCTGGGCTAGAGTACCCATGTATGAGGTTTGTTGGACATAAATGAGACACCAGGAAACAGTCCAGTCTACAAAAGACGTGTGAGGGTTTTAAGGCCTGGTTGATATTATTAATTTTAAATAAATTAATTTGATTAATAAAATTTTATATTATTAATTTAAATTAATTAAAACTCATATTGGTTTAAGATTCTATGAATCCAAAAATTTAATATTATTTTAGCCTTAAAATAATTATGGGTTTAATTTTATTTTTGGACATACAAATAATTAAAATGGAACTGATAAAATAAGTTATTTGCATTTATTTTAATTAATTTAATTTATTGAAATTTGATCGCACTGTATAAATTTATCAAAATTCAATTTTAATTACATGTTTAGTTTTTATATCGACGTGTCTTATGCTAGTGACTCGACTCATGCAAACCTGGATTTAATTATTTGATTATTTTTTTAAAGGTATGCGATGACTGTAATAATTAAGTTGTTAAATGATGATTTTTGTGTCGTATTTTTTTAATTCAAATATGCATTAGGGCATGAATTTCCAATGAACCTATTGTACATTTAACCCCTTGACCACCTTGGTTGAGTGTAAGTATTGTTTCAAATAGATGGTGACATTCCATGATATGAACAATGCCAAGTCGAAGTGGTAATCTAGATGAGAAGTGAGAACTTTTCAACAGGGTCAAACTTCTAAATGAGTTAGGAGCCGACTTAGGTATGCATCCCCCTAGGTTAAGATTGATCTATTTGGGATAAATCATAATTATATTCTCAAGAACAGTGAGATGAAATATTTTTCTTTTATGGATCAGTTATTTTTTTATGCAATTGCATGAATATTACTTGGCCACATAAAAGAATAAAAAAGATAAAATGCATAATGATGTGATGAATATTTCTCTATTTCATGTTAATTTGTGAGCAAAAAAACCTAGATTTAAAATATTAAATAGAAATGGATTATCTTCTTCAATAAATTATAAAACCCCTCGAAGATAAATAAAGTCTCAAATAGTTTCATTACACAAATTTGAGGAAAATCGGGTATTCAGGGTGCCTGTCGGCCAATATTGAGAATGAATCCTACTACTGGGGATTTCTAATAAGTGTAATGGGTTGACTTTACTACAGTTGGTATAAAAGAAGTTTCCAAAGCTAGATTGAAATCAGTTTAGAGATAATGTGTTGAGGGAATCACATTTTGATTCCAAAAGCTATGACTTTACTCAAAAGTTCAAGGATTCGTGATTCATTGTGGTTGGAAATCCTAGTGCCTACCTAGAAAATCTTCATGTAGTGTCATAGCCAAAGCTTGTAGACTATGAGGAGTAGTTTCAAGGATCCTTTAAACTAGAATAAACAAGAGACATAGTAATTTAATTCTAATAACGAGGGATATTAAGTTTGATTAAATGGTGGGAGACAAATAAAATTATATAATAGTTAAATAATCATAAATGTATAATAGGTAATCACGATTAAGTAATGGCTATTAATATTTATTTGTTGTGGATCTAAAATGGAAATCAACAACACCACAAGTACATTAACACTATGTTAAATTTTGGATAATGAAAATATCATTATTTGTAATAACTTCCAGGAGCGGTACACGTGATTGCACATAGTACTAAACCAAAAAAGGAATCAATATGTGATATAATCCTCAGGTCCAATTGAGCCTCATTAGGGATCAAGCAAGGTGAATAATGAAAAATGGAAGAAGTGTGTAGAGGATGCACTAGATGTTCATTACATCATGTTATCATCCATGTCTAGTCAATTTCAGAAAATGAATGAGGACGATGATGCCAACAAGATGCTAACCATTCTTCAATAATTATATCAAGAGATAGAAAGGAAATAATGGTATGAGATATCTAGTTCCCTTTATAGGTGTAGTCTAGAAGAAGGTCACGTAGCGAGTCCTCATGTACTCAATATGATTGTGTATATTGAGAGGATTTATTCCTTTGGGTTCAAATATAACAAATAACTATAAATATATATCATTATTTTTTATTTACACCAATATTTTTGACTTTAATCATCAATTATAACATGAATTATATAACAAAGTCACCATTATAACTTTTGGATTTAATTTTCCAAGCTAATAAGGAAATGAAAAAAACCAAATATTTTGTCCTTATAAATAAGAAGATAAAAATTTAAAGGAAAAGGTGTATAAGGACAAGTCAAGGATGAAGACACCAATGCATTATTTATCCATGAAGCCAACACTACTACAAAAATGGGCAAGGGAAACACCCCCTTATATCAACGCTAAGCAAAATCACTGATAAAGAGTCCCTCTATCAGCGCTAGAAAAGCGCTGATAAATAATCCCTCTATCAGCACTAAAATTTTAGCGATGATACAAGAATGATTTATCCGCGCTTTTGTAGCGCTCATAAAGGTAGTCTTTAACAGTGCTTTGTTAGTGCTGATAAAACGTTAGTCCAATTTTTTTAAATTCAGTCGCACAGTGCCCTCATTTTATCGCGACCTAAAGCTTTCGCGGTACTAGAACCCTGAGACTCCCCTCTGCCGCCAGCTGAGTTTGCGTTGCTGGACCTCCGCCGCCCTCTCTTCTCGTTTCTGTACCTCCACCGCCCGCAACTCCCTTTCTTCTCGTTGCCAGACCTCCGTTGCCCTCGCTTCTCGTTCCCGGACCTCCGCCGCCCGCAACGCCCTCTTCAGTTTTCTAGACCTCCGCTGCCCGCAACGCCCTCTTTTCGTTGCCGGACCTAGGTTGGATTTAATCTCATTTATTTGGGTTAAATCATTATGGTTATGGTGTTTAATTGCATTCTTAGGGCATTTCCTTAGTTCAGTTGGTGGTTTCATTCTGGTTTTGTGAAGATATCAAAAAATAGGTAGGTTGTTCCATTTTTGACATTGTTTTAGGTGTTTAATATGATTTATTTGGTTAGAAAATGGTTTTATAAATTTTCTGGGTTGTGGGAAACATGTTTTCCAATTTTTTTGTTGTTTGTAAGGGGTTGATAATGATTTCACTATTGTAAATGGCTATTTTTCATGTGTGTTTCTGTTATTGGAAGTGTGATTGTATAAAATAGATATAATTTTATATTGGGGTGGAATTGAGCACAATGTAATCCTAGTTATCTAGGTGGGTAGACTAGGTCTTGTATATTAGGTGAATTAGTCAGGCCGATGATTGGTCTCCTTAATAAGGATATACATAACAGCACTAACTAAACATTCATTTGCTAGGGAGTGGAGGCTCAAATAGGACCTTCATGTCTAAGAGATGTGATCACCAAGAGTACGAGGATCCTAGGACACTAGTAACCCTAATACCTTAGAGATATTCTATAGTTCTAATACTATTCTTACCATTATCTTATCACATTTACTTTCTCTTTTATTTCAAAGAATGTTTTATTTAAATTGTATCTTCCTTTTTTCTTAAAAAATAACATGTTAATGTTTATCATAATGTCATTACATAAAATCTATTTTTGTTGTGTCCTACTAGGTATGTTGGACCACACCTTTAAATACACCCTCAGGATTATGTAGACCTTATTATGTTTTACCCAGATAAAGTCAAGGTTCCCTTGGTGGTGATGGTGGATATATGTGCTAGTAGTTCCCCTTTTGGCGACTGTTATTGGTTGTGGAATGGGGATGTTGACCGTCATGTTTCATGGAGGCTTGGTTGTATTGTTGGTTCCCTTACCTTTTTTTGTTATTATGGTTTTTGTTGAAATTGTTAAATGCTTATCCCCTATTGCAGTATTATCAGTTGGTCTATTATATTGTGAAATTTGGTTAGGATATGGTGTTTGATTATTATGTAATATTTATGTATTTTTACATGAAAAACCATTCCCAAAGGTGTTACTCAATGCCAAGGCACTAGATTCAACCCATGGGGATTGGTAATTCCATTTGGACCTTCTCACGAGTTGGGTCAGGTGTCAAGTGGGATGGAAACCTAGCCTAGTTCATGACATGAAGTATACACCATAGTATCATTGCATAAATCCTTCCTATACCGTGTCCATGGGAGGTTGCAACATGGTATCTTTTTTTATAGTATTTAATTCCATGAGCCCCATTTTATATTATTTTTTATCCTACACAACTTTCATTTGAAATATTGATTCTTTAAGTTTTACAAGATTCATTTTAACTCCTCCGAACTCCCTTCTTCTCAGATAGAAGCTCCAGTGGATGCGTTTGGTTTCTCTCTGATAAGGGGATCTCTCATCGATTGGAAATCCTCTTTCTCCTCTTATATCCTCCTTATAGTGTGATAGATCGTCATATTTTTATTGAATCTAATATTATTCTTTATGAATCTTGATTATAGGTTAGACTACTTGACCTCCTACACCTTCATTATTCATTGATAGATCCCATTATTGGTGTTAAGTTGGGTTGATAACTAATTAAAGGAATGTGGTTCCACAATGTTTCTTCCACACAATTGAATTTTTTTTCTTGATTTATTCAATATGAATTATAAAAATAATTTAATATGATTAGAATTAAAGTGGATTTTATTTGTGATTTTAGAGGCATGTATTATTGAAATAAATCCCCCTCTTAGTTGTTTTTTGTGTCATGGAATGATTTAAGAAACTATATATTTTAGTGGGAATATTTTATAAAATAATTAGCCTTGATGTAAAAAAAATTATTAGAATATAATATGATTTTCAAAGGGAATATATTTTATGAAAACCTATTATTTGGTTTTGAAATGAAAATTCATGTTGAAAACTAAAATTGGGTATTTGAATGTAATAAATGAAATTATTTGTAATGATTGATTTTCCCATGTTTGGTTGATTATTTGATTTGAAGTATATGAAGCTAGGGTATTTAGTGGTAATTTGGATAAGAATGTTATGATATAATCTCCTATCACTAGATTTATGATGGAAATACTAACTTAAACATACTATGACATGAATTTTTCCCCAATGGGAATTTGAGTCCCGATGACCTGAGTTGTGGGATGTGTTCACACATTGAGCCATGATCACTGATTGAGTTCTGTGAGGATCATATTACTAGAAACTAACATACCATAGGTTTTGATGCATGTTACTATGATATAATTTTTATTATTATTACATGACATTGATTATAGAACTATTTTGTTCATGCCAACTAATTTATATAAGATTTTTATATACATTGTTAATTTAAGTTAGTTTTTATATATCTTCTAACTTTTGGATTGTGAAAGTATGTGATGTTGGAAATATGTAAATACTAAGATACCATATTGGTACATGTTACTAAGATTTATGTGTGACTATATACTTATTATAATTTCTTATTATTTAATACACACCACCACTTGAGTCAAATAACCTGATTGAAATCCATATTGGTACTTTGGTTCTGATGTGGATATGGTTTTTTATGTGTTTGTGACATGTGTATATGTGGATATATGGGTACATAGGTATGATGATATTGAATGTAGGGAAGATACCTAGGAGTGGTAGATGTATCATTCTGGAATAATCTTGTGTTTGGTCTGGGGTGATTTGAGGAAACTATAAAGAATCTAAAGTAATGATATTTAATTAAGATGAATAAATACTAATGGTTAGGCTCTATTAATCACTATTTTTATAAGGAAGTGGTTCTCTTCTATTGTATGTGGATGTATTTTTTTGTGTACTTGAACCATAAATACTAATATTTGAGATTCAAATAGGATAAAGATGAATAAAGATTGGATGGATGGTAATCGTTTAACAATAGAGTATGAGAATGGAGTGAAAGAGATTATCAAGTTTTCAAAGGATCGCGCAAAAGATCCTTTTCAAATCCTTTGTATGTGTTTACGTTTTTGTTATTCTAGAATACTTACTCCATAGGAGTTGGACGCACATTTGATATGTCACGGAATAGATCGGAGTTATAAATGTTGGAATAAAAACAGAGAAAAAGAGAATGTAGCTACTGGATGGGATAAAACTGCGTTTTATGGATCATCAGATATGAATACAAATATGGATAATGAAGAAGACCGTATGGAGGATGTGATTACATATGTCAATGATTGTGAAGATCGTATTGAGGAAATGACAAAGACAATTCAAGATGAACTCTGTGATTGCCAAAAATTGATTGAGAAGTTAAAGAGTTGTGCAAAGATGCCATTGTATGCTTCTAGCACTAAGTAATCAACATTGTCAGCTGTACTGAAGTTGTATAAATTGAAAGCAGGCAATGGATGGAGTGATGTCAGTTTTACAGAACTACTTTCTCTCTTGAATGACATGCTCCTGGAAGATAATGATCTCCCAAGACGGACATATGAATCTAGACAAATACTACACTCGATGGGAATGATTTCTGAAAGAATACATGTCTTCCCAGAAGACTGTATATTGTTTCGCAAGGAGAACAAATCAATTACATAATGCCCAAAGTGTGGTGCTTCTTGATACAAGAAAGATAAATCCAATCCTATGAAATTTGTATGGTACTTTCCAATAATTCCAAGGTTTAGGCGTCTATATGGAAGTGAAGAAACAGCAAGACAATTGTCGTGGCATGTAGATAAAGAAATAAAGATGGGTTATTATGTCATCTGGACGACTCTCCTCAATGGAAGAAAATTGATCATGAGTATCCTGAATTTGGTAAAGAGCCATGAAACATTCTTCTTGCGTTATCTACAGATGGAGTGAATCCATTTTGTTTTCAAAACAGCACTTACAGTACATGGCCTGTTATGTTGGTAAATTATAACTTTCCACCATGGTTATGCATGAAGCAGAAATTCATCATGTTATATTTGCTTATATCAGGACCAAAACAACCAGGAAACGATATTGATGTTTATATGGCTCCTTTGATTGAGGATTTGAAGTTATTGTGGGACTCAGGTGTAATGTTGAATGATTATTATAAAAGTGAATACTTCACGTTGAGAGAGATGTTGTATGAGACATTAAATAATTTCCCTGCCTATGAAAATTCTTCAGGCTATAGCATTAAAGGAACTCAATGGTGTCCCATGTGAAAAAAAGATACAAAATCAATTATGTTGAAACATTCATCGAAATCTGTGTTTCTAGGACATCGTAGATTTTTACCTCATCGGAATAAGTACCGATATTGGACAACATCATTTAATGGAAGTTTAGAAAAAACGCACAACACCGTCTCCACTAATAGGTGATCAGTTGTTTGAGAAAGTAAAATATCTGAACACTATTTTTAGTAAACCATTTTCGAACATCCTTACGAAAATATGTTGGAAAAAGAGATCAGTTTTTTTAAATACCATACTGGAATTGTTTGTACGTCAGACATTTTCATGATGTGATGCATGTGGGAAAAAATGTATGTGAAAATTTTATCAGAATGTTGCTAAATTCCCTGGGAAAAAAATATGGAATTAAGGAAAGGTTAGACATGTTTGACATGGGAATACGAGAAGAGTTGGCTCCCGTGAAGGGTGAAAATAAAATGTTTCTTCCTCCAGCTGCTTATACTCTCTCTAGGGCGGAGAGATATCAGTATTTCAACTTCTTCAATGATATAAAGGTTCTAGAGGGGTACTCATCAAATATAAAGAATACTATGTGAATGAATGATTTGAAGTTAAAAGGTTTGAAATCACATGATTTCCATGTTTTGATGCAAGATCTAATTCCTATATCTTTATGTTCCATTTTGCCCAAGAATGTTCGTCATACATTAACAAAACTTTGTTTCTTTTTCAAAGCTATATGTAGAAATGTTTTAGACCCAGGGAAATTGCCATATATGGAAAAATAAATTGTCATCAAATTATGTGAATTAGGAATGTTCTTCCCGCCAACATTCTTTGATATGATGGTTCATTTGATGATTCACTTGGTGAGAGAGATTAAACTTTGTGGTCCTATGCACTATAGATGGATGTATCCTGTTGAACGATATATGAATATTTTGAAAGGGAATGTCAAAAATCAAACAATGTTAGAGGGTTGTATAGTGGAGCTATATATTGTTGAGGAAGCCATTGAATTTCGTACTGAATACCTATCTGATGTGGAAAGCATTGGTCTCCCGAAATCTCGTCACAGTGGAAGCATTGAGGGTAAGGTAATTTCTGGAAGAGAAGTTGTGTCAATCAGTATTACTGATCAGGAGCAGGCTCATCTTTATGTTTTTCATAACAGTTTGGAGGTTGCTCCATATATTGAAACTCACAAAGAAATTCATTGGCAGTTGAATCCATCAAGGGCTGAAAAATGGTAATCAGATACACATAATAACCAGTTTATAGGATGGTTTCATGGCCATATTTTTAAGGAGTTGGATGAAAATATGAATTCAATTTCCGAACGACTTCGATGTCTAGCCGCTGGACCATCTGTGTATGTATTATCTTACAATGGTTATGTAATTAATGGTTATACATTCTATAAAGATGAACATGATGAAGATAATACCATGCAAAATAGTGGAGTTATAGTAGTGGCTAAAGCGATGCATGTTTCTGGTAGTAAGGAAAGAAATCCAATTTATGAAAATATGTCATACTTTTCCATTATCAAACTAATATGGGAGTTGGATTGTACGACATTCCAATTGCCAATTTTTCAATACAAATGGATTGATAACAACAGTGGTGTTAAAATAGATGAATGGGGATTTGTGAAAGTTGATTTTAGTAAAGAAGGGTAAAAAGTCGAACAGTTTATAATGGAATCACAAGATTTAAAAGTTTTTTATGTTCCAAATCCTGCAAACTGAAAGTGGTCGATTGTTCTGTTATCATCCAAAACTACTGAAGGTTCCGATTAAAAATTCAGTTGAGGATTATCCTTTTAGTGGTATGTCGCAATCATTTCGGAGTGGTCCTAGTGCAGATGATGTTTTGTATGTTAGAGGATACCACAATGAAGGGATTTGGATAGTCGACAGAGGTGTCCAATCCCTTTATCCTTTTGAAAAAAAGAAAGAGAATTCAGTATACAGGTTATATTTTTTTTGTAAAATAGATCTTATTATCTCATGTTATTATCTTATCATTACTGAATTTATTTCATCTGAATTAACTGTTCAACCACTTTTATAGACAATGACTTCTGCACATTCTGGTGCTCCTAACCTTGAGGCTGAACAAGTCTCTCAAGCTACTACTTCTACGGCTACTGCTGCTCCTGCTGCTCCTACAGCTCATGCTGCTACTGCTGTTGTTCCTGCTGTAGCTCCTATTGCTCTTGCTTCTCCTCCTGCTGTGGCTCCTGATGCTCCTGCTACAGCTGCTGCTGCTCCTGCTACTGTGGCTCCTGCTGCTCTTAGTGTTGAGGTCAAACAACCATCAGCACATGTCGTTGATATCATTCCATATGAACATATAGATGATGTTGATATAGATGAAATGGTCGGTAATGAAGGACCGACGTCGCAAAAAACACAGGTGCGTCGTAATTTGATGGTGGTAGCCAAAATTCATAAGGCGAAAAGGAAAGGCATCAAATTTTAATTCGGATGGAATGCATGAGGCCAACATGTGTATCCCAACAAGGCTATGTTTAGCAGCTACATTGGTGTTGTCACTCTGCAACGCGTGCCGATTAACATAGATTCCTGGCACCATGTTGTGTCCGGGATGAAGGCTGTGACCTGGGAAGAAATTACGATAACACTATCAATTTATTTCTTTAATTTACCAGCTAATAAAACAATGAAACAATGTCTTACTCTTCCCAGTCTCTTATAGAGTACATTTATAGTAGACGATTCACACAAGGATCATGTACTAAGGCTTGTAGGAAAGATTCATCGAGGTTTTCACACTATTTTAGCAAGATGCCACCTGAAAGATTCTAAAGGTAAAATAAACCTGTACCCACCCATTTTCTACGCTAACATGATATCCCAAGAAACATGGGATGCATTTATTGGCCATCGTGGGGAAGAGAAGTTTCAGGTGCATTGTGGGTGATAATGCGTTGTTTGAGGATACCTGTATTCATAACTTTGATTGTCAATATTTCATTTATGAAACAGAAACTCTCTACTAAAAATAAGGAATGTGCATCAAAACCAGCATACCTCTATCGTAATGCAAGGATGGGGTACGCTTCATTTGAACAGAAAATGGTACGTATTTTAAATTTACAGTAATATTGTTAGGTGCCAATAAACAACATCAGAATTATCTTTCTATGTTTATATGTAGATTGATGAGTCTAAAACCAAATGCACTTCCATCCCACATCATGTGCTATTGAAGGAGGCACGTGTGAAAAAATAAGGGAAGTTAGTAGATGAGAACACACAGAAAGTGTGGGAAATATGTGTAAGTATGACACGACGATAAAAAGATTTGTTTAAAATTTCTATTACCAAAAAATATTTAGTTATTTTCTTATATCCGACAGTCATAGGAATAAGCTACTCCTGTAGTAGATACAAACCTATTATCGATGGCTTTGAAGCAGCCAAAAAAATACAGTCGTGTCAGAGGTGTAGGGTTTGGGGTGACAGCCCGAGTATATTTCGAGAAGAAGAAAAAAATGGATGATACAGATGAAAAATTGAAACAAATGAGAGAAAAATATCAACCCTTGAAGAATGATTGCAATGGCAGGGAGAGTTGCTAGAAACTTTTATGGGTGGGAAGCAATGGGAAGACACAACTCAGGAACAACCAGCGTGTGAACATCCCGCCCCACCCCAACCAGCTTTGAGGTTAGCCATTCACCTCAAAGAACTATATTAGCCGTTGTAATCAATATTCTAATAATTGTTCCCATGATATGTGAATCAGAAAAACAATGATAATTTTTCTATACTGATCTTCTACAGGGTGATAATGATTTTGATTTATATCTGTCAACACCCACCTATCACCTTGTAGCGAGGGCTACAGTGTTCAATATCCCAGATGCCACAATGCATAATAGACCACTTCCAAAAGATCATCTAAAAGTGATGATTACTGTAGCTCCTGATCGAAATACAGAGCTACCAATTCCAATTGATGACGATGATATTCATATGGTCTAAAAGGATATTGGGACATTCATTGCATGGACATCACAACATGTAAGAGTACATGGGGACAAATAGGTATTTATTTCCTTTTTTTTCAAGCTAAACCCTTAACAATTAATGATAAAAGGGTCTGAACCAATGATTGTTGTTATAGACGGAGAAAGGGAAGGGGGTGAAAAACGTCGGCTCAAAACCATCTAAAGGATCGACCAACCGATCCCAATGAGCTACTGAAAGCACAATAACACCACATGATCTCTATCCAAATTTACTAGCATTGAAGACTCATGTGGATACAAAGATAAAATATGGTAATAGTCATCTAGTTATTTTCGAAGAGAATATATATGGAGAGGAAAGTCAAGATTTTGTTGCTGTTGAAAATGTAAATGCAATCCTTGAAAACGGTTGGCTAGGCGTCACAGTTGTAAATGTATATATGAGGTATGTTTCCATGAATTGATTTTCTAAAAGCTGATCTACTGTGAAAATTATGACTAAATGCATTTTATATGGTCGACAGACGCATTTATGAAAAATAGTTGAAGGAATTTTCCCATGAGCCACGATTTGGAATCATTAGTCCTCATATCACATGAACACACCTAACAAAAATAGAGCCATCAAAAAGGGATGCAATAGTGAATGGATTGCTGAAAACATTTGAAAGCAATATTACAGATGACAGACTTTTCCTAATACCAACCATACAGGGGTAATACTCTACGATTAAAGCATGTCACTTATATTTTCACTTCTTTTATTACTTATTCCTTTTTTTGTTTTTAGGAAACAATGGTTTCTAATTTCGGTGAACTTGGATACTCCAAATATTTATTTTCCGGATTCAATGAAAGGATATCCATTAAACCGAACACACATGATGGAGTTTGTGAATCTGTAAGACACTACATCTTACGTTTTAGGTCTAAACATCAGGTAATATTATTTATATTATCTATTACTGATGATTCTTTTATGATAGGGCAGTGTATCATTATCATATAAAAAATGGAACGAGGACATGGGCTAAGCATAGGGAGGCGATCAAGTACTACATCTGGACAAATATCATGGTATATATAATAAAATTTCACTATCCAAACACATCTCAACAAAAGTTACTTACTCTCCTAATGATAATTTTTTTTTGCAGTGTAAAAAACAAACAAACGATAATGATTTCGGTTATTATGTTTGTAAATTTATGAAAGAGATCGTTTTTAATCAGCAAACTATCATCCCTAAAGAGGTATTTTCAAAAACAACTACTAGTTCATTTAAATTATTTAATAATTATTTATTTTTATCTTTTGGAGTACTACTATGACTACCGAAAATCCTCGTACTCACAAGATGATATAGATGTGTTCAGAAATGAGTGGGCTGAATTACGGATGGCAGATTGTACACAAATGCAATGAAGATCTGACTTGGGGACATTTATAATTGGTGGCCATTGTTTAGAGGGGTCAAGGGGATCAAAAGATGAAACATTATTGTATTTAAATGTTCGTATGAAAATTGTAATTGTTATTAAATAAACAATCCTTTCTCCAATGAGTAATTTTCCCATTTTAACAGATGATATGAACCAGCAACATGCAAGAATGCTGAGCCACTCAAAGGGTCTCTCTTTTGTTTATAATGGACACGAATTTAAGTGAAAACCACAACTGACCTATAGAAATCTGACCAAACACATTCAGATTGTGTTGATACTTTCGAAGAGCGATCCACGGGTCTTTTGTGACATGTAAGATTCAACCCCACCTCAATCTGAGGCATGGTGTGACCGCTATCACTCAAAGGGTCTCTCTTGTTTAAAATGGAAACAATTTTAATTGAAAACAAAACTGACCTACGGAAATCTGACCAAACGCATTATTATTGTGTTGATACTTTATAATAATGATCTAAGGGTCCTTGGTGACATGTACGAGTCATCCCCGCCTCAATCCAAGGCACGGTGTGACCACTATCACACAAAGGGTCTCTCTTTTGTTTAAAATGCACACGATTTTAAGTGAAAACAACAACTGACCTATTGAAATCCATCCAAATGAATTCAGATTATGTTGATCCTTTAGGAGAATGATCCACGGGTCCTTTGTGACGTGTAAGAGTCAACCCTGTCTCAATCCGAGGCACGGTGTGACCGCTATCCCTCAAAGGGTCTCTCTTGTTTAAAATGGACACAATATTAATTGAAAACAACAGATGACCTACAGAAATCTTACCAAACGCATTAGGATCGTGTTAATCCTTTAGGAGAACGATCCAAGGGTCCTTGATGATGTGTAAGAGTCATCACTGCCTCAATAGGAGGCACGATGTGTCCGATACCACTCAAAGTGTCTCTCTTTTGTTTAAAACGGACACGATTTTAAGTGAAAAAAAAACTGACCTATGGAAATCCGACCAAACGCATTCAGATTGTGTTGATACTTTAGAATAATGATCCACGAGTCCATTATGACATGTACGAGTCAACACCGCCTCAATCCAAGGCACGATGTGACTGTTATCACTCAAAGTGTCTCTCTTTTGTTTAAAATTGACACGATTTTAAGTGAAAACAAGAACTGACCTACAAAAATCCAACCAAACGCATTCCTATGGTGTTGATCCTTTAGGAGAACAAACCAAGATTCCTTTGTTATGTGTATGATTCAACCCCACCTCAATCCGAGGCATGGTGTGACCTCTATCACTCAAAGGGTCTCTCTTGTTTAAAATGGACACAATTTTAATTGAAAACAACAACTGACCTATGGAAATCCAACCAAATGAATTCCTATTGTGTTGATCCTTTAGGAGAACGATCCAAGGGTCCTTGGTGATGTTTATTAGTCATTCCCACCTCAATCCGAGCCACATTGTTTCCAGTACCACTCAAAGGGTTTCTCTTTTTTTTAAAATGGACAGGATTTTAAGTGAAAACAAAAACTGACCTACGGAAATACAACCAAACACATTCAGATTGTGTTGATCCTTTAGGAGAACGATCCATGGGTCCTTTTTGAGGTGTACGAGTCAACCCTTCCTCAATTCGAGGCACAGTGTGACCACTATCACTCAAAGGGTCTCTCTTTTGTTTAAAATGGACACGATTTTAAGTGAAAACAACAACAGACCTACATAATTCGGAACAACGATTTAAGATTGTGTTGATACTTTAGGATAACGATCCATTGTTCCTTTGTGACATTTAAGAGTCAACCCCGTCTCAATATGAGGCACGGTGTGACCGCTATCACACAAAGGGTCTCTCTTTTCTTTAAAATGGACACAATTTTAATTGAAAACAAAAACTGACCTATGAAAATCCAACCAAACACATTCAGATTTACATTATCTTTTATAAGAACGATCCATGGGTCCTTGGTGATGTGTAAAATCGATCTTCACCTCAATCCGAGGCACGGAGTAGCCGATACCACTCAAAGGGTCTCTCTTTTGTTTAAAATGGACACGATTTTAAGTGAAAACAACAACTGACCTACGTAAATCCAACCAAAAAGATTAGGATTGTGTTGATCCTTTAGGAGAATGATACATGGGATCTTTGTGATGTGTATGAGTCAACCCCACCTCAATCCAAGGCACGGTGTGACCGCTATCACTCAAAGGGTCTCTCTTTTGTTTAAAATGGACACAATTTTTATTGAAAACAACAACTGCCCTATGGAAATATGACCAAATGCATTAGGATTTCCTTGATCCATTAGGATAATGATCCAAGGGTCCTTGGTGAAATGTACGAGTTAACCATTCCTCAATCTGAGGCACGGTGTGACTGCTACCACTCAAAGGGTCTCTATTTTGTTTAAAATGGACACGATTTTAAGTGAAAACAACAACTGACCTACGGAAATCTGACCAAACGCATTCGGATTGTGTTGATCCTTCAGAAGAACGATCCAAGGGTCCTTTGTGACGTGTAAGAGTCAACCTTGCCTCAATCTGAGGCACATTATGACTGCTATCAGTCAAAGGGTCTCTCTTTTGTTTAAAATGAACACGATTTTAAGTGAAAACAACAACTGACCTACGGAAATCCAACCAAACGCATTCGGATTGTGTTGATCCTTTATAAGAACGATCCATGGGTCCTTTGTGTTGTGTAAGTGTCAACCCCGCCTCAATCCTAGGCACGGTGTGATCGGTACAACTCAAAGGGTCTCTATTTTTTTTAAATCAACACGAATTTAAGTGAAAACATCAACTAACCTACGGAAATTTGAACAAACACATTCAAATTGTGATTATCATTTAGGGGAATGATCCACGGGTCCTTTGTGACGTGTAAGAGTCATACCCGCCTCAATCTAAGGCAAGGTGTGACCGTTATCACTCAAATGGCCTCTCTTGATTAAAATGGACACAATTTTAATTGAAAACAACAAATGACCAATGAAAATCCGACCAAACGCATTAGGATTGCCTTAATAATTTATAAGAACAATACAAGGGTATTGGTGATGTGTACGAGTCAACCCCGCCTCAATCTGAGGCATGGTGTGGCCGGTACCACTCAAATGGTCTCTATTTTGTTTAAAATGGACACAATTTTAAGTGAAAACAACAATTGACCTACAGAAATTCGACCAAACACATTTAGATTTTGTTGATCCATTAGGAGAACGATCCACTATTCCTTTGTGATGATTAAGAGTCAACCCATCATTAAACCGAGGCATGGTGTGACCGCTATCACTCAAAGGGTCTCTCCTGTTTATAATGGACAAAATTTTAATTGAAAACAACAACTGACCTACGAAAATCCAACCAAAATCATTCATATTGCCTTGATCGTTTATAAGAACGATCCAAGGGTCCATGGTAATGTTTATGAGTCATCAACTCCTCAATCTGAGTCATGGTGTGGCCGGTACCACTCAAAGGGTCATCCTTTTCTTTAAAATGGACACGATTTTAAGTGAAAACAACAACTGACCTACGGAAATCTGACCAAACGCTTTAGGATTATGTTGATCCTTTAGGAGAACGATATAATGGTACTTTTTGACTTGTATAAGTCAACCCCGCCTCAATCCGAGGCACGGTGTGACTACTATCACTCAAAGGGTCTCTCTTTTGTTTAAAATGGACACGTTTTTAAGTGAAAACAACAAATGACCTACAGAAATCTGACCAAACACATTCGGATTCTATTGATCCTTTAGGAGAACGATCCACGAGTCCTTTGTGATGTGTACAAGTCAACCCCACCTCAATCCGAGGCACGGTGTGACCGCTATCACTCAAAGGGTCTCTCTTGTTTAAAATGGACAAAATTTTAATTGAAAACAACAACTGACCTACGAAAATCTGACCAAATGCATTCATATTTCCTTGATCTTTTATAAGAATTATCCAAGGGTTCTAGGTGACGTTTACGAGTCATCCCTACCCCAATCCAAGGAACGGTGTGGCCGGTAGCACTCAAAGGGTCTCTCTTTTGTTTAAAATGGACCCGATTTTAAGTTAAAACAACAAATGGCCTATGACAATCTGACCAAACGCATTCAGATTGTGATGATCCTTTAGGAGAATGATCCATAGGTCCTTTGTGATGTGTAAAGTCAACCCCACCTCAATATGAGGCATGGTGTGACCACTACCACTCAAAGGGTCTCTCTTTTGTTTAAAATGGACACGATTTTAAGTGAAAACAACAACTGACCTACGGAAATCTGACCAAACACATTCTTATTGGGTTGATCCTTTAGGAGAACGATCCATGGAACTTTTTTGACGTATAAGAGTCAACCCCGCCTCAATCCGAGGAACGGTGTGAACGTTATCACTCAAAGGGTCTCTATTTTGTTGAAAATGGACATGATTTTAAGTTAAAACAACAATTGACCTATGGAAATCAGACCAAACACATTCAGGATGCCTTGATCTTTTATAAGAATGATCCAAGGGTCCATGGTGACATGTAAGAGCTATCCCCGCCTCAATCCGGGGCACGGTGTGGCCGGTACCACTCAAAGTGTCTCGCTTTTGTTTAAAATGGACACGATTTTAAGTGAAAACAACAACTAACCTATGAAAATCCGACTAAACACAATCTGATTGTGTTGATCCTTTAGGAGAATGATCCACAGGTCCTTTGTGATTTGAATGAGTCAACACCGCCTCAATCCGAGGCATGGTGTGACCGATATCACTCAAAGGGTCTCTCTTTTGTTTAAAATGGACACAATTTTAATTGAAAACAACAACTGACCTATGAAAATCTGTCCAAACGCAGTCGGATTGCCTTGATATTTTACAAGAATGATCCAAGGGTCCTTGGTGACATGTACGAGTCAACCCCTCTAACCCCCTGGACCGCCCCACCCCCCAGGACACAAATCTACCCCCCGGACACCCCCACCCCTCTGGACACCCCCACCCCCTGTAAGGGCCCCCAACAACTTAGACACCATCCCACCCCCTAGAAAGCCCCCTCGGACACCCATCCACCCCCTGGACTACCCCCACCCCCTGGACACCAATCCCCGCCCCCACTCATCTGGACACCCCTCACCCCCTGTACCCCCCCGACACCTTGAACACCAACCCACCCCCTGGAAACCCCCCAAACACCAATCCACGCCTAGACCGCCTATAAGGACCCGACCTTAAACATTACTTAATCATGAATTAAATGAATAATTCACATAGAGGATCTTTTCAGGTTTATATTTTTAGAGAATTAGGTCATAAATATTACATATCAAAAGATTACATAGTAGACACTTCTACTAAGTTTCCATAAAATAAAATAAAAATACTTAAAGAGAAACATGTCTTGTTCCATGTTTTAGATAGAATGTCTTTCCTTGATCCCATACTTGACCCTATTCATCTTTAAGTCATGTGGAAAACATTTCAAAAACTTGGGATGAGCATAAAAAGCTCAGTAAAGGATACATAAAGAATGAAAACTGTTAGTTTTTCAAAACAACAAGTAAACCATGTATACTTTATCAAAGTAATACTTTTCACCTTTATGAAGTATTAAAAAAACTCTTCACTGAATAAAAGATCATTAATTACCCTTTTTTAATCAAAAGATTATCATAAAACCCATATAAAGAACACATAACATATAAAGGTAACTTGGGACATAAACATACTTAAATGGAATAACCATACGGTCTACTTCCACAAATACTTAATGGAATAACCATACGGCCGACTTCAATACCCAATGCATTGGATGTTATAATGTAACCACCCGTCCTGGTATTCACGGCACCACCCGTCATATGGTTTATCACATAACCACTCGTAAAATGTCCAAGTACCATCATTACACATAAAATATTGAAAATATAAACATAACAACATTTCATTTGCAATCACAATAAGTAATTCCAAGATATTGAATTAATCAATCCATTTTCAAAAACCATTTAAAATAGATTTTTGAATCAACGTGTCCCATACCACTTTGAAGCTTTTAATGGAATTATAATTTTAAAACATTAATGTCCATATAAATAAATACTGAAAACCATTTTGAAAACATGGACATTAAAGATAATTATTTAGAATAATGAATCTTTAAAACATTTAAAACGATATTTTTGTTAAAGTGTTTTTAACAAAATGAGAGACTCTTGAATACAAATAATTGTGGAATTAAATTTTATCCGAGATTTATAATATCATGAGAATAAAAGGATTCATGATATAATATGTCAATGGACATTATACACACCATATAATAGTGCATTGGTTCATAACAACAATGAAGTCTCAATGGAAATGTAAATTCAGATGAAATACATTATAAAGATGGTATCCTTAAATTAAGGATAATTCTATCACATAATTATGTGTGATAAATATAAATACACCCAATATAAGTGGATATTAAGTGTGAAACAATCAGAGGTCAATCACACATAATATTGGAAAAACAAAACCAATGACATAGATATTTAACTCAATGAAATGAGATTGAGTTATGATTTCCCATATAAGTTCGTAAGAATTTATTAATGATATTATTATGTGTAGAAATAGTATATCTACAAAAAGGTTTGTGGAAATTACAAAATATAGATTCCACACATAATCTTGGCATAATAAAATCATGAATTATAGGTTTAACCCAAAGAATTGAAAGTGGGTTAAGAAGTTCCGTTACAGAAATCCGACAGCCTAACAACGTCACTTTAAAATTCCGAAAATGAGTTGATGAGAGAGAAATTGGTATCTCATCACTTGGACATAAAATTTACATAAATAAAGATATAGAAGAACATATCCCAATATAATAGTATGTCAATTAAATGACATAACAGAATAAGTCTTTTACAAAGAGGAGGGTGAAAGGTCCCCTAACCGAGTTGGGTAAATTTCGAAACGTACACCCCATGGAAGAAGGTTCATACAATGAAGATGTAAATACCCATAAATTAAATTATACTACAAAAAGTGTATAATAATGGGCAGTACATACACCACTCAAAGGAAATGGTGGAAAACGTAGCAATAAATGTCACGGGAATAAAAGTGAGATGAAAAATCCCTTACGAAAACATGGCAGCCCAACGGCGCCACTTAAAACTTCCAAAAATGGATTTATGAGATCAAATAAGGTCTATCATAATATGAACATAAAAATTACAGTATGAGGAATATAAAAGAACTTCCCCAAACATATGAAAGATGAGCTTAAAAGAAATGACATAAAAGAGAGTACTTAAAAAGAAAGAGAGAGGTTGGATCCCTTACCTCAAGTCTGACTTGTCTTGTTCGTTTATTTATATTCCTGAATAATAAACATTGGGTCAATTTATAATTTCTTAAGATACTCTTTTAAATATTATTATTCAGTTAATATCACATATTATAATGTTTATAATAATTTGTTAATAATGTGAGTTCATATCAGACGTTTTTTGTCGATGTTTGGTACATGAGTCAAAAATGAACTTGTTTGAAAATGATTGTCCATGTAGTTATAAGTAAATAATCTCCAGAATATTATTAATGATTCAAATATCATATATATCCAGTACATATTCATTTTATACTAATCCATAACATTTGGAGATAAAAAGAAATAAAATGCACCGTTCATGGAGACGGTAGGCCGTACATACGCATGAACGCTGCTTTCATTTCTTTGTCATGTTAATGGAATTAAAAATAATTGAGAGATATATATATTATAATTACAGTATTATATATAATTTATATAGGTCACATATGTTCATTAATTTCATTCTTTTGCATTCCATGTATTGCATGAACGAGTCACATCACTTGAGGGGGCGGTAGTCCACACTTCCTCGTATGAAATTATCGCATTTGCACAACATGAAAAGCATAAAGGAATGTTTTAAATATAAACTTAATAAGCATATAGAAAACATAAATACCATATATATCATATATAAAATATAGTGACATCATAATGTCCACCATTAAAGGTGTTAATAGAAGATTGAACAATCATCATTTCATGAGGCAGAAATTCGCCATCCACAGAAACAGTATGTTCTTTAACCATTAGACGAAGGTGTGTGTAAGTGTAGCTCTAATATTTCACATAAGAACATCCTAGTATATTGAAGATACTTTTTTTGTTACAAAAAAAGGTAATAAAAAGAGTTTAGGTGTTTGGAGAAGAAAAATAAAACAAAAGAACACAAGGGAAGACATTACCTTTAAATCGGGTAACTCTCTTTGATTTGAGCTCAAAGGCTTCCTTGGAAAGGATTCTGCCCAACGTGAGGCTTCAATGATGAAGATAGGGATTTGGAGAGATGAAATGGGCAGGGGATGGCCGAGCCAAAGGATTTAGAGGTGTGTGTAAGGTGGTAGAGGTGGGGGTCTTTTATAAGAGGAGAGGAGGGGCACTCTTGGAAATTTATAAAATATTACTTTATTATAAAATGATTTTAGGATTTAAAAGGTCCCAAAAGGATGTATTTCGAGGCTAAGGTGATAAGGTTTCTAAATACACCCATCCAATAGGTTTCTGACAAGTTTAAGACTTAGATTTCACCCTATCGTCTCATTTTATTTAAATCGTTCATTTATGAGGTAATCACTACATCATCACGATGTCATAAATAAATTAATTTATATAAAATTTAAAAACTATAAAAAAATATCATGATGTAGGAACTGTTTTTATCTTTCTAATTAATATTTATAGTAAAAAATATGACTTGTATAACCACATATAAAAATTGTTTTAGTAAAACAACACATGTTTGTGACATTTTAATTTTAACATTAAATAAAAAGGTATTAATGTCATTTTCCTAGCTAAGTGGCTCCATGGGGTCCCCAAGTTGACCCATGGATTTTATTGGTCATAAATGACTCATCAAATGAGGGTAGGACATGTGTTTAGGTCATTTCATATTATTAAAACATTATTTTTACCTTAAACTACACTAATTACCTATAATCGCGATTAAAACTTAAGAGTTACTATTCACCAAAAAATTATTTTAATCCCATGGAACCACATTTTACTTATTAATAACAACCATGTATGTAGGATTTTTGAAATTCAAAACACAGAGGTGGTAAAATTTCATTTAAACAAAAAATCAGTTTTTTAAGTACCACTTAGTGGTTTCACTATTCATTAAAAACTGACGTTTTGCAGAAAAAATACCAAAAATTAACCCTAAGCTATATTTGATATTCAGAATTAAAAAATTATTTCTATTTTACAAAATTGAAAACATATATGTTACATTAATTAATATAATAACTAATTAACGCTGTCAGAGCAAATAGCGTGTTTTTATGAAACAATAAGTATCAAAAGATTGACACTAGTTTAAGTCCAATTTCAAGATGAAATTAATTTCAATGACCACTATTGGATTAAATGGTAAAAATATATTCTAATTTAACTTAAAACCCAATACAAAAGATAATCTAATCATATAAATGAATTATATTAAAAATAGGTTTTGAATTAAAGTACAACAGTTTTCACTATTCATTAAAAAAATGAACTTTATCAGAAAAATACCAAAAATTTACACAAAGTAAATTTTGATGTCCCGATCCTAAAGAAGAATTTTATTTTGTCAAATATAACACATAAAATTGTCAAAAAGTGTATTTAAAATAGGTTCGTTATCAAAAGGCGGTTAATCGACCTTTTAATGAATATTAGAATGTTTACTCTTAAAATTGGATTCATTCGCATTTTTAATCTTCTAACATTTATTGTAAAAAGTAAAAAAATTTGAAAAACATATATAATCATTTTGTAGTTAGTTCTGTTCATTCCCTCAGTTACAACGTCTAGGCGTTAACTAAACTTTAAAATAATGTTATTTTATTATTAGAGTGCAACGTAAGATTCCCAAGAAACTCGTTGTTGTGTATTGGGTACGCCATTGAGCATAGCATCCCCTTTAAAGTAATATTAATATTTTATTCACAAATATGGATAAATATAAAAGTGTCATATTCTTTATTTACCCGGGGTGTTACATCCTTCCCCCCTTTTGGGAATTGCGTCCTCGTAATTTTAAAATTTGGCTCGGAAACTTCATTGAAAGCCCCACATCGGAAAAGGAGTAAATTAAACTATCACTTTAAAATAAATAAAGGGAAGTACAAAGGTCACCTGAGTTAAACCAAACAAGGATTCCATGTATGAAAACATGGATATGGAAGAAAAAACAAAGGGTCATGTTCTGAGGAATTGTGATAGAAAACATCTTTAGGAGAACGTTAACCACCATAAAATCACAAACTTGTGATAGGTTAAACGGTATTGGATTCCCCAGTAGGAAAAGTTAACGTAAAACATTTTTTTAGTTACTTTTCATTGATGAATTTATTTTTTAGCATAACTAAAACATAAGGAGACATACTTACTTGTCATGTTGACTTTCAATTTTTACTAGATTTCTTACACGAACTCATATTTTTTCCAAAAGATGAGTATTTAAGATGACTTGTTTACATTAAGAGAGCTATAATCAACTTCTAGAGAATCACCTAATCCACAAAATAGAACTATATACTTCCCATGTCTTTAGACTTTAACCAAAACAAAAAATAGAAAGGATAGTAGAAGATCAGATAATCCAATAAAGGATAACCCTTTATAAAAAGAAAATCTATTCTTAATCTCCAAAATTTGTCCAACAAAACCCAAAGTTCAACGAAGACCATTCGATAAACAATTGGTCCATAAAATTCTTCAAAGTAAACCAAAATAATATTGAAACCCAAGTATTTGAAGGATTTAATCACATAGTCTTCCAAGGTACAAAATAACTTTTATCTCCAAATAACATCAGTTGCTCTTAAATTCTCATATTGAAAAGTAATTAACTTAATCACATATCCTCGATGATAGGTTAATCATTTCCATAGATAACCCAAAATAAACTTACTCTTGATTCATAAAATCATCTAACTAAAAATAATTTGTCAAACTAACCAGGGACTTCACGTAGTCCAGTGGTAGGCAATAAATACCAGTCGCACTTTGGTTGTGGGTTCGATTCCCACAGCTTTGTCCGACGCGACAGGTTGTCACACGGTCTGCGTGTTTTCCTTTTTCTAAAACTATATAATTCTTAAAAAATTCCCCAAAACAAGATAAAATCTTCAAAAATAATCATAACATAATTTAACCTCAATTTTATCTCATGCTTTTCACATTCCATCATAACATATAGTAACCCATAATTACCTCAAAAGTAAGGATCATATAAACCCAAATGGTTCTTTATAACTATGTCCACAAAAGAACAGATAACTATTCATTGAATATAATTTTCATATATCAAACATCAGGGTTACACATACTATAAAAAGTCTTATAATGTAACCCCATCATCAAAAGAGACTTAATACTCTGAAGAATTTCACCATACCTCTTGAAGCCCTTATATGTTGACTTATTACTAATTCAACATTATTCATAATCCATTAACCATTCCTTTCCAACTTATTCTAAAATACTTCTTTCCTACAAAGAAAATCATGAATCATATCCTAAGATTCCAAAATTGGAAAACAAATGTGATGAAATAATCCATACCTTTGATTGGTCATTGTCAGTTTCTTCATCCCCAATCAGAATGGCATTAGGTATTGGTAAACGAATATTTGTACGATCTTGATGATCCCATTCCTGAAACTTCTTCATAGGACACATGCCTTCATAATTACCATGCAAACCACATTTAAAACATTAAATTGATCCCTCAGAAAGAACTTCTTTCCCTTTCCTCGAGTCAACTGGATGCTACCTTTTCCCATGGTAGGTTCTTGCTTTATGACCTTTATTTCCACATCTATAGAATATTTCTGTCCCTTTGAAACATTTTCCTAGGTGTTTCTTTCCACATCTTTGACACATAGGTTTTTGAACACACTTACCTTTATGATTATTACCTGTAGTTCTGTAGGGATTTGTTTCTCACATATATGATGCCTTATAGAAATCACCAAGGTTCAGGTGGTCAATCATGACTCCAGATAGTTGGTTGTGGATAAACACAAGAGTTCTCATTACAGCTCCCATATCATTCAGTTTCTCGCTCAGAAAACTGTCACAGTTTCCTTCACATCCACTATTACTTTGGTGCCTTCTAGATCCAACCATTTACTAAAACCAAAAAGGTCTGTGTGAGTATATCAAAAAAACCATCATGTACTAATGAGGAAGATAAACAATAAGATATACTTACTCATTCACTTTATCTAAAACTCAGACTCTTTCTGAAATCCTAACCATTATGGTAATGTCACTTATGCTTAGAGAATACCCTAACCTCTAAAGTTATCTAAACCAATATCTGATACCACCTATAAGGCCCCAACCTTAAACATTACATAATCATGAATTAAATGAATAGTTCAAATAGAGTATATTTTCAGGTTTAGAGTTTTAGAGAATTAGGTCATAACTATTACATCTCAAATGATTACATAGTAGACACTTCTACTATGTTTCCATAAAATTAAAAAAATACTTAAAGAGAAACATGTCTAGTTCCATGTTTTGGATAGAATGTCTTTCCTTGATCCCATCCTTGACCCTATTCATCTTTAAGTCTTGTGGAAAACATTTCAAAAACTTGGGATGAGCATGAAAAGCTCAGTAAGGGATACAAAAAGAATGAAAACTGTTAGTTTTTCAAAACAACAAGTAAACCATGTATACTTTATCAAAGTAATACTTTTTACCTTTATGAAGTATTAAAAAAAACTCTTCACTGAATAAAAGATCATTACATACCCTTTGTAATCAAAAGATTACCATAAAACCCATATAAAGAACACATAACATATAAAGGAAAATTGGGACATAAACATACTTAAATAGAATAACCATATGGTCGACTTCCACACATACTTAATGGAATAGCCATACGGCCGACTTCCATACCCAATGCATTGGAGGTTATAACTTAACCACCCATCCTGGTATTCACGGCACCACCCATCATATGGTTAATCATGTAACCACCCATAAAATGTCCATGTACCATCATTACACATAAAATATTGAAAATATAAACATGATAACATTTCATTTGCAATCACAATAAGTAATTCCAAGATATTGAATTAATCAATCCATTTTCAAAAACCATTTAAAATAGATTTTTGAATCAAAGTGTCCCATACCACTTTGATGCTTTTAATGGAATAATAATTTTAAAACATTAATGTCCATATAAATAAATACTGAAAACCATTTTGAAAACATGGACATTAAAGATAATGATTTAGAATAATGAATCTTTAAAACATTTAAAACGATATTTTTGTTAAAGAGTTTTTAAAAAAATGAGAGACTCCTGAATACAAATAATTGCGGAATAAAATTTAATCCAAGCTTTATAATATCATGAGAATAAAGGGATTCATGATATAATATGTCAAAGGACAGTATACACGCCATATAAGAGTGAATTGGTGCATAACAACAATGAAGTCTCAATGGAAATGTAAATTGAGATGAAATCCATTATAAAGATGGTATCCTTAAATTAAGGATAAATCTATCACATAATTATGTGTGATAAATACAAATACACCAAATATAAGTGGATATTATGTGTGAATCAATCAGGGGACATTTACACAAAATCTTGGAAAAACAAAACCAATGACATAGATATTTAACTTAATGAAATGAGATTGAGTTATGATTTCCCATACATGTTCGTAAGAATTTATCAATGAGATGATTATGTGTATAAATAGTACATCTACAAAAAGGTTTGAGGAAATTACAAAATAGAGATTCCACACATAATCTTGGCATAATAAAATCATGATGCAGAGGTTTAACCCAAATAATAGAAAGTGGGTTAAGAAGTTCCCTTACAGAAATCCGACAGCCTAACGACGTCACTTGAAAATTCAGAAAATGAGTTGATGAGAGAGAAAATGGTATCTCATCCCTTGGACATAAAATTTACATAAATAGAGATATATAAGAACATATCCCAACATAATAGTATGTCAATTAAAAGACATAACAGAAGAAGTCTTTTACAAAGAGGAGGGTGAAAGGTCCCCTTACCAAGTTGGGTAGCTTTCGAAAAGTACACCCCATGGAAGAAGGTTCATAAAATGAAGATGTAAATAACCATAAATGAAATTATACTACACAAAGTGTATAATAATGGGCAGTACATACACCACTCAAAGGAAATGGTGGCAAACGTAGCATAAATGTCATGGGAATATAAGTGAGATGAAAAATCCCTTACGAAAACTTGGCACCCTAACGACGCCACTTAAAACTTCCAAAAATGGATTTATGAGATCCAATAGGGTCTATAATAATATGAACATAAAAATTACGTTATGAGGAATATAAAACAACATCCCCAAACATAATAAAGATGAGCTTAAAAGATATGACATAAAAGAGAGTACTTAAAAAGAAAGAGAGAGGTTGGATCCCTTAAATCAAGTATGACTTGTCTTGTTCGTTTCTTTATATTCCTGAATAATAAACTTTGGGTCAATTTGTAATTTCTTAAGGACCACTTTTAAAGATTATTATTCAGTTCATATCACATATTATATTGTTTATAATAATTGGTTAATAATGTGAATTCATATCAGACGTTTTTGGTTGATGTTTGGTACATGAGTCAAAAATGAACTTGTTTGAAAATGATTGTCCATGTAGTTATAAGTAAATAATCTCCAGAATAGTATTAATGATTTAAATATCATATATATCCATTAAATATTCATTTTATACTACTCCATAACATTTTGAGATAAAAAGAAATAAAATACACCGTTCATGGAGACGGTAGGCCATACGTACGCATGAATGCTACTTTCATTTCATTGTCAAATTAATGGAATTAAAAATAATTTAGAGATATATATATTATAATTCCAGTATAATATATATTTTATATAGGTCACATATGTTCATTAATTTCATTCTTTATACATTCCATGTATTGCATGAACAAGTCACATCACTTGAGGGGGCGGTAGTCCACACTTCCTCATATTAAATTATCGCATTTGCACAACATGAAAAGCATAATGGAATGTTTTAAATATAAAATTAATAAGCATATAGAAAACATAAATACCATATATATCATATATAAAATATAGTGACATCATAATGTCCACCATGAAATGTGTTAAGAGAATATTGAACAATCATCGTTCCGTGAGGGAGAAATTCGCCATCCACAGAAACAGTATGTTCTTTAACCATTAGACGAAGGTGTGTTTAAGTGTAGCTCGAATCCTTCACATAAAAACATCCTAATATATTTAAGATACTGTTTTTGTTACAAAAAATGTAATAAAAATAGTTTAGGGGTTTGGAGAAGAAAAATAAAACAAAAGAACAAAAGGGAAGACATTACCTTTAAATCGGGTAACTCTATTTGATTTGAGCTCAAAGGATTCCTTGGAAAGGATTCTGACCAAAGTGAGGCTTCAATGATGAATATAGGGATGTGTAGTGATGTAATGGTCAGGGGTTGGCCGAGAAAAAGGCTTTAGAGGTGTGTTTAAGGTGGTAGAGGTGGGGGCCTTTTATAAGAGGAGAGGAGGGGCACTCTTGGAAAGTTATAAAATATTACTTTATTATTAAATTATTTTCGTATTTAAAAGGTCCAAAAAGGATTTATTTCGAGGATAAGGTGATAAGGTTTCGAAATCCACCCATCCAATAGGTTTGTGACAAGTGTAAGACTTATATTTCACCCTATCTTCTTATTTTATTTAAATCGTTCATTTATGTGGTAATCACTGCATCATCAGGTGTCATTAATAAATTAATTTATAAAATATCTAAAAATTATAAAACAAATATCATGATGTATTCAATCTTTTTAGCTTTCTAATGAATATTATAGTCAAATACGACTTGTATAACCCCATCTAAAAATTGTATTAGTAAAACAACACATGTTTTTGACATTTTAATTTTAACTTTAAATAAAAAGGTATTAATGTCATTTTCCATGAAAAGTGGCTCCATGGGGTCCCCAAGTTGACCCATCAACTGTCTTGGTCGTACATGACTCATCCAATGAGGGTAGGTCATGTGTCTAGGTCATTTCTTATTATTAGAACATTATTTTTACCTTAAACTACACTAATTACCTATAATCGCGATTAAACGTTAAAAGTTACTATTCACCAAAAAATTATTTTAATCCCATTGAACCAAATTTTACTTCTTAATGACAACCATGTATGTCGGATTTTTGAAATTCAAAACACAGAGGTGGTAAAATTTCATTTAAATGAAAAATCAGTTTTTTAAGTAGAACTTAGTGGTTTCACTATTCATTAAAAATTGAAGTTTTCCAGAAAAATACCAAAAATTCAGCCTAAGCTATATTTGATATTCTGAATTCAAAAATTATGTCTATTTTAAAAAATTAAAAACATATAAGTTTCATTAATTAATTTAATAACTAATTCCCGCTATCAGAGCAAATAGCGTGTTTTTATGAAACAATAAGTATCAAAAGATTGACACTACTTTAAGTCCAATATCAAGAGGAAATTAAATCCAACGACCACTATTGGATTAAATGGTAAAAATATATTATAATTTAAATTTAAAACCAATTCAAAATATAATCTATTAATATAAATAAATTATATTAAAAAGAGATTTTGAGTTAAACTACAACATTTTTCACTATTCATTAAAAAATGAACTTTATCGGAAAAATACCAAAAATTTACACAAAGTAAACTTTGATGTCCTGATTCTAAAGAAGAATTTTATTTTGTCAAATATAACACATAAAACTGTCAAAAAGTGGATTAAAAAGTGGTTTGTCATCAAAAGGCAGTTAATCGACCTTTTAAAGAATATTAGAATGTTTATACTTAAAATTGGATTAATTTGCATTTTTAATCCTCTAACATTTTGTGTAAAAAGTAAAAATATTTGAAAAACATATATAATAATTTTGTAGTTAGTTCTGTTCATTACCTCCATTACAACGGCTAGGCGTTAACTACAATTTAAAATAATATTATTTTATTATTAGAGTGCAATGTAAGATTTCCAAGAAACTCGTTGTTGCATATTGGGTATGCCATTGAGCATAGCGCCCCCTTTAAAGTAATATTAATATTTTTTTCACAAATATGGATAAATATAAAAATATCATATTCTTTATTTATGCCGGGTGTTACACCGCCCCCACCCCCTGGACACCAATCCACCCCTCTGGACACCCCCACCCACTATAAAGCCCCCCCCCCCCCCCCCGACACCTTGGACACTAGCCCACCCCCTGGAAAGCCCCCCGGACACCAATCCACCCCCTGGACCGCCCCCACCCCCTGGACACCAATGCACCCCGGGACACCCCCTCCCCTGTAAAGCCCCCCCAACACTATGGACACCAGCCCACCCCTGGAAAGTCCCCCAAACACCCCCTACCCCACTTGGACAGCCACCCCAAACCCTTGAACGGCCCCCCAACCCCCGAAATTCTGAATTGAATTCTGTATGTACTTAATTAATTTATGAATTATCTGTTAATGGTGTACGAGTATACTTGTTGTATGGGTATAATTGGTCTAATTAGCTTATGATTTATGAGTTAATTTTGTATGGGTATACTTGCTTTAATTAGCTTATTGAGATGCTGATTTTTTTGCAGGTGTTCGGGTGTGCTGCTGCAGATTTTTGTCATAGCAGTAGAGAGGCATTTATCAGCGCTAAAAAAGAGCTGATAAATCTTTCTTTTATGAGCGCTAGAAAAGTCCTGATAAACTACACCTTTATCAGCACTAAAAAAGCACTGATCAAAAATAAGTTTATCAGCGCTAAAGGATCACTGATAAAACATTCATTTATCAGTGCTCTTTTAATGCTCATAAAGGGTTGTTTTCTCAGTGCTCTTTTAGCAGTGATAATGTCTACCTTTATCAGTGCGTGTTTAGCACTGATAAAGGTTTCATTTATCAGCACCAAGCATTACAATTCTTTTGTAGCACCGTTAAAGCCGGTTTTTAGCGCTGTTAATTCCCGTATTTGTAGTAGTGCAAAGATTCAATGAAATATAAATGAGTTGGAGGTTTTCTACTTTTTATGGGGAAAGAAAGGCCACTAGAAGAAAAATTATATAGCTGCGAAAACGTAGATAGGTTATGATTCTACTTCATTTTTTTGATTCCATGAAATCATTAATTATCTAGGAGTTTGGTATGGGATACAATACAAGGTTCTCACATATCTATTCATATATTGCAACAAATTAGATTTAAAAGGATTGTGAGAGGAAAATTTAATCTCAGAGCTACAAATGGTGCAAGTCTAGCAGCCTTGACAGTGGGAGACAATCACTTATATTCTCAGTGGTTTGGTTCCCGTATTGAATAATTGTTATTTTTTATCCTATATAACCGGAAACATAATCCCAATTTCATGGTTTGACATGAAGAGATTTTATTTGATGTTCTGAAATAAGTTTTGATTATTTTATAAAGAAAACATGTGTTCTGGTATGGATGATCATCACAATGGATTATATAAATCAGAACTCAAAAACCTAGTAATGATAATCAATGACAAAAACCAGTGAGCATGACTCATATATCACCCAACTATGTAACTTTAGGCCTGGTCGTACAATCAAGAATTGATTACAGAAATTACATCTAGTTGGTTTTTTGGACTTGGTACACTTAAAACCCATGGATGTTTGTTATGCTTTGTTACAAGAGAAAATAACCAAAGAACCCTTCTCTTGGAAGGGAGAAAGAGCGAGCCAATTATAGGAATTAATTCATACTGATGTATGTGGGCCATTTTAATTAGGGAAAAGGGGTGGGATTTTGTACTTCATTACTTTTACCAATTAAAATAGTAGGTATGGTTATATTTAATTAATGTGGTATAAGTCATATTCCTTTAAGATGTTTACGAAATACCAACATGATGTAAAAACCCGTCTTTGTTAGAATATTATGGAACTCTGCTCAAATCGAGGCTGATATTATCTTAAAAAATCATTGATTGATCACTTGAAGAATTGTGGGATAGTATCCCAACTCACTCTTCCTTATAATCCATAGTGGAATGGTGTTAGTTTAAGGAGGAATAAGACCTTTGGAGACATAGTGGGATCAATGATGCGTCATGAAACTCTTCTTTTATCCATTTTGGGATACACTTTGTAGACAGTGGCATATACCCTTAACCGAGTACCAACTAATGTTGCAGATGGGATTCCATATGAGTTAGGTTGTGAAAAGAAACCTAGTCTATCTCACTTATGTGTTTGGGGATGAAAGGATTTTTTCAAAAATATACCAATTGAAAAATTAGCATCAAGAAGCATGAAGTGAATCTTTATAGGTTATCCTAAGGAAACCAAATAACATTAATAATAGAACTGTTTAGATAGAAAGGTTTTTCTGGAATGAAATTCCATATTTATAGAAAGGGAAAACTTTTCCAATGGAAATAATGGAATCCAGATTGACATTGATGATGTTAATGCTCTGTATGGACATTAGTTGGTATGGGAACAATCTCCTAAAGGGAATGTGGAAGAAGAATTGGTTATTGAGACACAAATACTTCATAGGTCTACTCAACATGTTAGAGAACCAGAGCATTAAATTTTTATTGTCACCGAGTCAGGGGACACATTACTCCCTGATTATGATGAAACTCTAACCTACAATGAAGTAGTTGAAAGAAAAGAAGCTTTTAAATAGAATGATTCTATGAATTCTAAGATAGAGTCCATGTACAAAAATCAAGTTTTGATTTTTGTATACCCTCTAGAAATGTAAAAATAATTGGGTGAAAATGGGTATTCAATAAATATATAGACATGTATTGTAATGGTAGTACCTATAGAAAACATTGGTTTCGAAGGGTTTCACAAAATGTCAAGGCATCAACTATTATGAATCCTTCTCACCAGTAGAAATTCTGAAATCCTTCTGAATGTTGAATCCAATAGAATCCTTTCATGATTATGAGATTTGGATAATGGATTTAAAAACTTATTTTCTAAATGGGATGATGGATAAATACATTTATATGACTAAACTAAAAGGGTTTGTTATGTAAATTTATGATAATAAGGTGTGAAAGCTGTAGAATTTCATTTATAGGTTGAAGAAGGCATCATGGTCATGGATTGTTTGTTTTTGATGAGGCCATAAGAGAATTTGATTTCGTCAAAAACAAAAGTGGTCCATGCATATATAAGATGGTTAATGGGAATTTCATTGTTTTCCTAGTATTATATGTTAATGAAATATTAATTATAGGAAATGAAGTGAAATTATTAAAGTAACTTAAGACATGGTTAAATGAATACTTATATATGAAATAATTAGGGGAAACAACCTACATTCTAGGGATTAAAATATATTGATATAAATCTCAAAGGCTTCTAGGGATAAGTTATAGTACATATATTGAAAATGTACTCAAAAGGTTCAATATGGAATAATCTAAGAGAGCTTTGTTTCCCATGTCATGCAAAATCAATCTCTCCCTAGATTTTTTCCACAAACACGAAACAAGATTAAAAGAATGATCAAAATCCATTATTCCTCAATAGATGATTCTATCATGTATTACATGCTATGTAATAGGTTTTATGATTCCATTTCTATAGAAATGGTGAGAAGATATCAAAATAATCTATGAGGGATATACTGGATAGCTGATAAAACTATTCTAAAGTACTTGAGGTGTACAAAGGATATGTTCTTGGCATATGGAGGAAATGAGGAACTAGTAGTGAAAAGATACATTGATTCTAGTTTCCAGTTAGATTGTGATGATCTAAAATCATAGCCATGCTATATTTTTTTCCTGAATGGTTGTGCAATGAGCGGTAGAAGATCAAATAAATCTATAGTCGTTGATTATATAGTAGAATATCTGTATATAGATATTTATGATGTAGAAAAGGAAGTGGTCTGGGTGCACATAATTTTATCCAATATTAGTGTTGTTCCTAGAAATATAGATCATGTTCTATTTTATTGTGGTAATACTTCTTTAGTGGTGCTTACCAAGGAGCCCAAGTCACACTAGAGGACAAAGCATATACTTAGAAAGTGCCATCTCATGAGGGATTTTACAATGAAATGTGATGTCTCAGTTAGTAGAGTAGACACATAGGACTACGTGGAAGACACCCTTACTAAAGCCAAATCTCAGCAGATGTATAATTCTCATGTGAGAGCTAGTGGATTAAGGTTTGTTAAAAGTAAGCTCCAGTGGAAGTGGGAGTGTGTAAATTGGGTGTCATAGACCCAACTAATAATGAAATTTGATTACCATTACATGTATATAGTTTGTTATATACTTATGTGTTAATATTTCTATAATAGTTTAGATACTTCTGCATCCACTGTATTTATGAAAATTTTCTATGATCCTGCTACTTATCAAAGGGTTATATCAACTCCAAGGTTAAAATGAGATCCAGAAGATTCAATGATAGTAATCATAAAGTATTTTACTATGATCTATATACATCATAATGATAAAGGAATTAGATGATGTGTGAATATCAGGTGTGAGGGGATCATAAGCATTGAGACTTCTACTCATGAAGTTTGAACTTGGTGATATCTAACATTTTAGATCATGAGGAAAACCCCACAAATAAGAACACCACATGTGTTAGGTGCCACTAGTTGTTCCTATCTTCAAACATGTGTAATGGTATCCTGACATGAGATCATTATAAATGTATGTCATTCGATCAGATACTTTGATGTAAGGTGAAAACCATGAAAATAAAGTCATGGTTAGGTAGTTTGTGTTGGTTATTCCATTAGTGGTATGCCGTTGATTGAATGACCAAGATTGGTTTTTTAGCTTCTGTGTTGTGAAAGTTGTATCTTGACCCTAGTTGATCAGGATTGTAGTAACTTCATAAATTTATGGCCATGTTTGTCGAAGGAAAGTACATTAAGATAGAAAAAAAAATATAGTAAGAAAAGAATGATGATACAAGTGTGCATACTTCATTATGAGATATTGATAATAATGAGATTATATTACACAACGCATGTTTGTAAGATGTTAGTCATTAGTTTAAATTTTCCTTATCACTTTAGGTGTCTTAATGGGTTTCTAGACCCCTCTTTTAGTTTGTGAATATTATTCACTACTATTGATATAAGGGCCTAGCGTGGCACACAAAATAGTGCATTTGAGAGTATTTCTTATTCATTTGAATGGGAATATATGACTTACTAGGACCTACTATAGGGTCTAATTATTATCCATGTTATTGCAATCACAAATGAATAAATAAATTACTTATTATTCACGAATAGAATAATTGAGTTAATTTTATTTATTACATGAATTTATAACTAATAAAGTGAATAAAATGATAAATATTATATTAATGAATAATATTATAATATTCTGGGATTGTTTAACATTATTATGAGTGACATGCTGAGTTAATAGATCTATATTATCACATAATATATTTAATATATATTACGAGTAAGTGAAATATTATAAATAATATTTATGTATTATTTTAATTTTTCATAAATAATTATATATGATACATTTATAGTGGATATTTATTACAAGGGGATACAAACCCAAATTGGGAATTTTAGATTTCCACTATAGAATTGGAGAGAAACTCTTCCCATATTATGTTTTTTTTATTAATTGGAATTGAGATCTTCTCTCTCCTACTAATACCTAGTGATATAAAATCTATGAAAAGAAATCAAACCATGTTCTTCTTAACAGATCGAAGATAGAGGGTTGTGCTGATAATCTCTACGTCAAAGTGTTCATTACAATTCCATGATATAACTAGGAGTTTGACGTTTGGCACATGTACATATTCAAGAATCATATGTGGACGAGATGGTGGGATTCACTGTTAGATCATTTTTGTAACGAATGTTGGAAACCTATGGCGATCATGCATGCAACGAATTGAACATGTTATTCGTTCATTTTATCTCAATTTACCCTGAAATAATCATATAGGATCCTTGGACCGTACCAGGGACAGATCACTAGAGATAATGATATTTCAAAGTTTTGGTAAAAACAATATAAATTCCCGAACCACTGGCTTCTGCTACACTCCTCCGTACAATCATTTGGTTCACGGTCCATCGAGGAGGGCTTCTGTCAACCATCATCACCAAAACCATACCAGTGGTAACAATTAGACACCTGATGAGGGTACCACCCAACACATTACTACCATTAATATCTATGAACGGTTGATAAGAACCATAATGTGAGGATGGTGTTATATAATTAGGAGGGTGATAATCTCCCCACTCTCACTGATGATGTCCTCCAACATATTCCAACAATAACCCGTGCGCAGGCTTATATCCCTACTCAATGTTAACAACTTTGTATGAATATTACTACAATAGGAATGAAAGAGGAACATACCCCTACCCCCATTCATGAATCTCATTATCATATTCCAATGAAATAAGTAGTAAATAAGTGGGATCATAACCCTTATTCATTCGAAGATATATGCTAGTGTGTAATTGGGTTGAAAAGTTTTTAGGCTTATATCATTGTGTACACTTCCCTAAAATGTCAATAAATCATAGAAATATCCGAAGAACTCCACTAGAATATTCCGGCACAGGTATAAATTTATAGAGAGGTGCATATTCCTACCACTATAAGTGGAACAACTAAATACTATAATTTTTAAGAAAAGTGGATTCTCTGGAGAAAGTGCATATTCTTTCTCCCATCTTAGAGGATTATCTGCATATTATGGTAATGGGTGAGGTGTTGGACTGGGATCATATTCCCATTCCAAATGGGGATCCCCAGGTGAGAGTGAAACATCCCTTGGGATATGGGGACATTCCCATTGAAATTTTTTGTGGAATATTCCAAATTCCTAGGATCAGGATCATATCCCCGATATAGCTGGGGATAACCAAGTGAGAGGCTAAACTGCCTCAAGACTGACTGAAATTCATGTCTAATAAGTCTAGTAGAATTCTTCAAAGTCCCAGGATCAGGATCATATACCTATCATGCTAAGGGATTACAATGTTAAAAGTAATCATACATTGAGATAGTCTTATATTCATGTCAATGAATATAACCTTCATATTGCAGTAGATCACGGACGCTAGATACAGATTCATAATTCCACTGATGAAAAACTGCACCAACATCATTTCTTGGAAATAAAAGAGGATACACATACCCCTTGTCCCGTTCTAGAGGACTGTCAACATATTCAAACAAGGATTGTATATAAGGAAAAATATCATATTTCGGTTCTAACCGGGGTTCACCATGTGAAAGCAGAACATGCCACATGGGAGGCTCATACTCCTTCCAATAATGACCCACAAAATATTTCAATGTCTAAGGATTGGGCTCATATTCCCTTCCTGACTAAGGATCACCATATGTGAATGAAAAAAATCCTCAGGATAGGTTCATATTAATCTTAGTAATCAGGAATCTCATTGGAATATTCTATCATCTTCTCATAATTGGGATCATACTCCCACATCATTGGATAGTTATAAACTAGATTCATCATCCATCATACAACACGATCATATCCTTGTACATTTCCAAAAGTTTGGTCAGTATATTCCAACCATGATGGAAGAAAGGACCCATATTACTAATCTACTCATTGTTAGTTTCCTTTAGGTTTTTTTTAGAAACATAATGAACACCCAAAAGTTCCCACAAATCCTCAACTAATGAAAATTACGATCATTTCCATGCTAGTCCACCTCATCATAGTTAGGAGATGGATCATAGGGCCTCTATTCCTGACATCCACCATGGTCAACCTCCCCATGTTGATATCTTCCATGGATAAGTATGTCCTTCCCTTTCCCATACACCTTTGTATTGAGAGGTGTTCAAAATTCATACACCATCATATAGAGTGGTTCTCGAAACATTAGGGTCAACTGCATATAGTTACCCATCAACTTGCATTAGAAATCCACTCTAGATAGTAGGTGACCCTTTGAAGCATCTTTTCTAGTCTGAATAGATGGTGTCATGTTAGTTTCATGAATAGGAAGTAAAAAACACATATATAGAGAGAATTGGCTAGAAACACCAACCCCATCATGTTCCATCCCATTTCAATTTCAAAATATGAAGTCCTTGATAAACTAAAAAAGAGTACATGCCTTATCAATTCCCAATTATATGAGAAACTCATTAAAAACTGAATGCTAGACATCTCCCCTATATGTGATACAATTCTAAACTTTATCTTGTCAATAAAAACTATTTTCAGCTAAATATGGCCACATTTTCCATAGCCTATAACCCATGATTGGATTAATATGTTAAAAACCAACACAGTGTTGGTCACCATGTCACAAAAAACCTCCAACGACTACTTCCCTAACCATCTTAGGATGTGAATATCCAAGTATGGGTGAAATATAGATAATTTCACTTCCCTATTTATCCATAATAGAATAACCATTGAGATACGATTTCTTGTAATTTCATATCCTCTGACAAAATCAGAGGGCCCTGTAATTTGTGAGCTAGTTAGTCACTACAACAAAAATTCACCTGATTCAATGGTTCCTAGACATCACTAATATAGGGGGATGATAAATAAAAGGTATTTGAAATGGACCCCCTAAACAAAGATGATTCTGATTCATACAAACAAGAAAATGTTGTGATTAACAGGACAACATCTCATGTAAAAATGAATCCCATCATGGTCCTCCACTACTACCATCTTCTTAATGAGCATAGTTGTGCTGCATTAGACAGGCTGGAGTAGCAGCTACCATAGTATCCATCTAGGAGATAACTCATCCCACTGCATTGGGGGATCATTTATAACCACCTCCACCCCTCATATTGTCAATTATAAAGTGGATTCAGGACATATCCACAATAGATGCAAACAAAACCAAGCCCACTGGTCTGGGAGAATTTATATCTCAATCCCCATCACTCAGTTCATTATCCCTGAGAGGGTCCAAGGTAAATCAATAGTGATTCTAGATCAAATCCATCCCACTAGGATGAGGGAATTCATTTCTCAATGTCTTTCTTCAGATGTATCAAATCATTGAATCCTAAAAAACATGATTAATGAATTCCAATTGTAGTTAGAAATAATCACCAGTCTAAAGGGTTTGAATAATTTTAATCACCATTATTACAATAGAGAGAATCAATCCTCTCATGGTTGGGAGGTTAAAATCAGCGGTCAGTATCAAATTAGTTCTTCCAGCCGCAAGAAAACCCTCTATTATTCGGGTCCCTTTCAATGAACATGACCAAACCCCCCCTCAAATCCACAGTTCATAGACCAAGATGTGGGGACTGTATGATGAAGGTGATGAGACCCCTCTAGAGTCACAAGAAGAAACAATCCAATTTGGAAAAGGGATCAAATAATGACCCTGATGATGGAAGTGTATAATCAGCCTGTTGCATCAAAAGTAGTGGTACAAGAACAATTTTTAAATATGACTCTATGAAAGTTATAAATATCAACATGTTAGATATTGTTGATAAATACTAAAATGGATAGGTATGCAACAAGAAAATTTTACCCTGAGATGAGGGTGATCGGGAATCACCAAATGAGGATTCATGCACAGAGAAGAAATGAAGGCTCCAAAATCTGGAACCTTTGAATATCGTGTTTCTTCCCCTTTGGTGGAACACTACCGAATAAACACCAAAAAGTGTTGCTATAACCCAATGACCACTGTAATTTACTGAGTGTACTTCCAAGTAGAAACACTTTTATGATACGAGAGTGATAAAAAAACTCTTAGACAACTCAACAAGGAGATAATCTGGTGAAATATTCCTACTAGTTATCTTCTGTTGACAGATATGAATATTATAACTCCTATATACAATCCTCTAGAAAGATTTGTATCTAAGAATCAAACTAGCTCCAGATCCAGGATGCCTATCTACATAGATGAGGATGTTGAAAGTGATCAAGAATTTCCTATATTGTGGCTATAACCTATCCCTATATATGGTAATCATTAAGCCTTATGATGAATCATGAATTACTGGGAGAAAAATGTGCAACCACCTCATCTAATCCTATCTTCTATATATAGCTAGAAGGTTTCTTAGACTATATTACCTCCGAAGCTAATAAATATCATCATGTCATGGACTAATTGAATGTAATCCCTGGAAGTTAAATGAAATATTGTGTAGATTGAGAGGAATCCATATCCTGAATAGGTGGATGAAAATTTCCACCACCCAATTTAATAAATCATGCATTCTCTACATTGATGATGTAGATTAACCAAAACAGTATCTCAAACACTTCGTATACCGATGTGGGCCAATGATGGACCCTTCGGTTCAATAGGAGGAAACAAATATGAGGTGTTTTGTATAGACTCTGATAGGTCCACCCTTGTTTTTTACACCAGCTTACCAACAAGATCCATTGCATGATGGGAAGAAATCTATCACCAATTATATTTTCATTCATATTTTCATTGATGAAAAATGATAATGGTATATTTCTAAAACAACAAAAAAAATTAAAAATGACTAGGTTTGTGAATTCATAGCTAGGTGGAAGGGTTTAACCTATTCATTTAGCATCCCTCTCTCATAGGAACTATTATTTTAACATTGGAATGTAAGTATCTGGGCTGATTTTTAGACACCTCTAATCCCAAGGATATATCTAGGTGGGTATTGTGAGTTTACATAATAGTAAAATGTATAATTATGATTTCATTTAGTGAACCGGATCCATGTATTGACTCATTACCTAAACTCATGAGAAAAGGCTGGTAAAAGAACAAGTTGAAGTTGTATTTATCAAAACAGAAGTAGTTCCCATCCAAGAACCCATGCAGTTCATAAACCTACCATCACCACATATCGAGTGGTTAAAAACCCAAAATCACTCTCGTCTAGAAGCACATAGATATCAGGGTCACCCGAGATTTGAGGAACTGATGAATAAATCATACTCTTTTAAAAATTAACAATTCCCTTGTTTATTCTTAATAGTCATCAAAAATAACCTGAACAATCTAACGCATCCTAGGATGCCCGGTGAGGTCAACCACATAGATCATGTCAACTACAAACCTTTCCATCAAAAGTTGGTTCATAATATTCCAGACTATTTCATCCTTAAAGACACCATTCAAGGCATGGTCCATTATAGAAATGTGGTGTTAGATAACTCGTCTGAGAATTTGGTCTGTAAAACCTTTTCAAAGTCATAAGAAGAAGGTGGTTGGTAGAAATTTATGGTCATGAATGAGAAAAAATTTGATATCTGGTTTATTGAAAAAACTGTAGATCGAGTTCATGACCCCTTGAGATAATAACCACATAGACATAAAATATATCCAACATAAAACAAGTAAATATCATATATGTCTCCTGAAAGTGGGTGAAACAACCAAAAATAGGAATAAATGGAAGATGAAGATGCTTATTCTTCTCCAATGCAATCTACGACTCTTTTATATTTCTTCCATAAAACATCTGATGCATGAGTACTATCCCAAAAAACGAAACCATCTTTGGATGGAGAGTTCATATTTGGTTATTTAAACATGATACACTTGGTAGACCCCTTCCACAATGATGAATATTAAATAGAATATGAGTTTCCTGCACATATCTAGGTAACAAGAGGCTCCATTCATAGTAACTGAGGATACATGGGACATTATGGGAATGATTGAACCCAATATTCTGATCACATCCACATAGAGGACACATATAACTCTAAGACCCATGGGAATACACCCAAAAGATCCCATTAGATGACAAGTAGGTGTCTCATAACCTTTCAGTTCTCATCCACACATATTTTTCATGCACAAAGACCTACTATGGGTATGATTATCCGATCATCCTAAGAAATACGGAAGGCTAGAATGACTCGTGCCATTGGATATAGAATATCCAAAAACCATTCCACAATATCTAGGATTTTCTACATAATATTACTCTATTCTCTAGAAAAAATTCTTGGAGAAACCACACCTCATGAAGCACCGTCCTTTGAAACAAAAGTATGATATTCTGAAGAAAACGGTGGTTGTCCCAACCAAGCTTTTAATCATTTATGAGTTCCATATTTCAAAATAACACATATAGGAACTCGTTAAATCCATCTAAAGGCCATATGAATTTGAGGGATAATTCACTGGTGTTGAGGTCTATCAAATATAGACCATGTCAAAAAAATTCCATATCACAATCTAATTCACAAAGCATGACCAGGAAGAGGTCATCCTAGAACACATCAGACCCCTATATGTTTCAGCATGATTTGATAATTTTTCAATCCAAAGGTATATAACTAAAAAGGATTAAAGTAGGAATTTATCTCTTTCAATAATGACCATTCAAGTGTATAATATGTGTGAAAGTCTATGATCCCGATAAATATAGTTGAGGTGAAAGTCTTAGTCTTAGAGGTCCAAAACCCTTATATCCCTTGTGAAAGTGTGAAAAACAAGAAACTTTGGCATCTTTATTCAATGAATCAGGATGTAGGGGATGATAATGTATCTTTTTTATAGCCACTTTCAACTTGATGGTGATAGATAAGTCCATTTATTACAAGAATTATCTAAATGTGTCTCAATACAATCAAAAATGGAAGAAGATGAGGATGACCTTAGGAACGCCCTCCCTCATTTGAGGAAAGAATCTCCACCACCATTGTTGAGACCAGATAGATAAATCTCATAACAGAAGAAGACACATTACCTACACTGATTAGTGTCTCCATTTATCTTGAGGAACAAGATATTTACACAGCATTTCAAAAGAAACATCAATATGTGTTCACATGGAACTATATAAATATTCCCAAACTGAATCTAGATGTGGCTACACACTATCATGGCTTACGTAATGAGCCCAAAGGATTCAAGTAGGCATATAGGAGGATTCACCCCTCTTATTCCACCAATATTGAGGCGGGGGATGACAAATTGATCAAACCTAAGATTTTTCGAGAAGTGAAATACCCATGATGTCTCACCAAAATTCTCCCTATGATGAAAATGAACGGGAATATTGGGGTCCTCATTGTATTCCGCAGCCTTCCCTTCCTTGAAGGGTATTTAGGTTACAATCAAATAAGTTGGGCCCCAGAAGATGAAGAAACTATTCCACTCAGAGCACCGCAAGGGCTATTATTTCTATTAGGTCATTATATTTAGATTAAATAATTATAGTTCCATATATTACTGTTCCACGCATCTTATCTTCAAGACATTCTCAAGAAGGACAACCAAATTGTAAATACCCTAACCCTAGTTTCCTGAAGCCTATTATTTACTCCATTACATTGGCATATGATACAGGAAATTCCAACCCAAAGGAAAAAATATTTTAGTAGTCCTGGTAAATTAGATACATACTTGAAATTCATATTTCATTTTAAAAGATAAAATAGAAAAATAATTTCTTTGATTCTAGCATTAGCCCCCCTTTATGCAACCCAACATATTAGTCATAAAATACTTATTTGAATCTTGGGTAAAATGAATCATATGAAATAGGTGAGCTCAAATTATTATTGGGTAAGAATAAAAGTACTATCATTAATAAATAAGAATAAACATTAAGGCAATGAGACTATATAAAATACTTTCCATTTAAACAATCACATAAACATGGAAACATATCTATGGTTATTCTACTAGTTGAATAATCTCATAGAATATCAATAACATAATTAATAAGGGTGTAATAAATTATTCGAGACTTAGAAAACATAATTTTTAAGGATTCATACCAAGAATATAATTATTTCAATGATTCCTACAAAGAATCTAATACTATGAAGTCATTATTCCAAAAATCTGACAATATGAAAGCATTATACCAATAATCTAATAAAATGGTAAGGCCTTGACCAAAAACCTGTATGTTTTGTCCCTTGAGACGTACCTATGCATAAATGGGTTATATAGGTCCCCAACCATCACTTTAAATGTCAAATGAATTACTCATATTAAAGGGGTAAAACATAAACAATATAAACACTCATATTAAAAACAAACATACATAATGTGAATACATTAACAATAATTCATGAATGATATCAAAATAGAACATATATAGTCAAAATTATCATAAAACAATCAATAAAATAAATTATATGATATCATAATGGATCAACAGTAATTAATCATAACATTAAACAGATTTTGTTGGAAAAGATGAAAATAATATAATAAAACAAATGAAAAATTATTGATGATAACTCTTTATTAAAACCACATGAAAAATAGTTTTTTATAAAAATATCATTTTATTTTAGAAATAATCATTTTCAATACCATGTATCTCAAAAATAATAAAAAAAGTTTATTCCTCTATGAAAATATGTAATCTTTAAATGGAATCCGAAAATCAAATAATAGTCACGACGATGGAAAATTTATTATCCCTTTCTATGTTAATAATTAAACATTTATTTTTTCTTTTTTCAAAACATTCTATATTAAACATGTAAAAAGTGACCTTTTGAAAATCCTTGAATGTAATTAAAATCAGAAATGAAATTTCATTTATAATTCTTTCTATCCATACAAATAAATATGTAAAAAAATATAAAGAATATTGAAAAGAGAATAATATATGATATTTCAATCTTTAAACATTGAATATGTCCCGTACCACTTTGAATATTCAAACCACAAGCCTCAAGAAAGAATAAATTTCAAAAAAATCAAATAAAATGGTAATATATTAATGATAAGATAAGTCAAAGGATAAATTTCTATATCTCAAAAAATAAGGTTGGTGTATAACATAAAATTATGCCTCATTGAAAGGAGATTGACACAATGTCCCTTGCCTTATGCTTCCTTTATTAGAACATACATTAACCTCTATTATAAAGGTTTTAATAATAATATTAAATTATTCAATAATCTTATTCATAGGTCTGATATCATATATGATCTTCTTATATTATTTTATCACATATTTTTCGACAATATTTCATTATTACCATAGTTTCACGTGTTATCTAGTTCATTTTCCTATGATTGTTTTGTCATGTGAGTATGGATTAATATGGAAATATTATATTTTTTTTGTCTAAAATATGATATTAAGTTAATATATTTCATACTTATTCATTATATATGTTTTTATAATCATTATTTAATGTTCACATGAAAAACGAATCATATCGCATCTTGGGGATGATAAGATGTATATACAATCAAGAGATGATATCATTCCCCCAATGGTGAAATGGTAAAAAAGTGGATTGTATATTAATTTTGAAAAAATAAATATAATATCTTAATTATAATATATATTCATTATTTCTGTCTTTATTCCCATCCAAGTATAGTGGTGATGAAAAAAATATGACACAACGACATGGAGAATGTTTGTTATTGTACACACATACAATGTTTTCATTTTTCTGAAGGATAGTTAAAAAGTGGAATATGGTTTTACCATAATCATAAAAAAATAATATAATATAAATGATACAGGGGTTATTACATTATCATGGAAACAACATATGAAGAGGAAGTATAATAGGAAATGAACTTGGATGGGTTGGTAAAAATGATTACCTCTTCTTTGAGGGAGTTCCTATAGATCTATTATTAAGGGATATATGGCTGCTATTTTTTGATGAAAAAGACCTAAATAACTTGGATATGGATTTTGGTAAGATAAATGGGATTGTTTTTGTCAATATATAAGGCTCAATGTGGTGTGAAGATGTGGGGGATGATGTTCCCTTTTATAATTGAGGTTAGGGGTATTTTTGGAAATCCTCAAGATAATAAAAAAATAAGGATTTTGTAGAGACAATGACATCCAAATGGAATATAAAAGAACATGATAAGAAATTTTCAACCATATATTATCCAATTTGTTATGATTGATTTTTTTTTAATTTTTAAAACATTTAATAAAATAATAATTCAATAAAATATCATTATTTTCAAATTTCATACTATTCATTTAATTTGACTTCTAATACATCAATAAAAAGTTGTAATTATAATTTAATTCAATTAAAATTATCTAATAAATCTTAGAAATCTATAAAATTAATTATACACATTAACTTATCACAAAAATAACCAAAGCAATACTTTTATAATCAATTTTTTATTATTCTACTAATTTAGTAGATACTATATTCGCATTAAAAAAATCATATAATGTAATTATATAATTTATTAAAATTATAAAAATATCTATAATGAAAATAATTTCATTAGGATCAAAATATCCCTTGTGAAAGTGTGAAAAACTAGAAAATTTGGCGCCTCTATTCAATGAATCAGGATATAGGGGATGATAATGTAACTTTTTTATAGCCACTTTCAACATGATGGTAATAGATAATTCCATGTATTACAAGAATTATCTAAATTTGTCTCAATAGAATCAAAAATGGAAGAAGATGAGGATGACCTTAGGAACGTCCTCCCCCATTTGAGGAAAGAATCTCCACCACCATTGTTGAGACTAGATAGATAAATCTCATAACAGAAGAAGACACATTACCTACACTGATTAGTGTCTCCATTCATCTTAAGGAACAAGATATTCACACAACATTTCAAAAGAAACATCAATATGTGTTAACATGGAACTATATAAAAATTCTCAAACTGAATCTAGATGTGGCTACACACTATCATGGCTTACGCAATGAGACCAAAGGATTTAAGTAGGTATATGGGAGGATTCACCCCGCTCATTCCACCAATATTGAGGCAAGGGATGACAAATTGATCAAACCTATCATTGTCAGAGAAGTGAAATACCCATGATGTCTCACCGAAATTGTCCCTATTTTGAAAATGAATGGGAATATTAGGGTCCTCATTGAATTCAAAGATCTCAGATTTTATTGATAAATACTCAAATGGATAGGGATGCAACAAGAAAATTTTACCCTGAGATGAGGGTGATCGGGAATCACCAAATGGGGATTCATGCACATAGAACAAATGAAGGCTCCGAAATCTGGAACCTTTGAATATCGAGTTTCTTCTTCTTTGGTGGAACACTACCGAATAAAAACCAAAAGGTTTTGCTACAACCTAGTGACCACCGCAAATAACTGAGTGTACATCCAAGGAGAAACACTTTTAATGATACGAGAGTGATATAAAAACTCATAGACAACTCAACAAGGAGATAATCTGGTGAAATATTCCTACTAGTTATCGTCTGTTGACAGATATGAATATTATACCTCCTATATACAATCCTTTATAAAGATTTTTATCTAAGAATCAAACTAGATCCAGATCCAGGATGCCTGTTTACATAGATGAGGATGTTGAACGTGATCAAGAATTTTTTCTATTGTGGCTATAACCTATCCCTATATATGGTAATCATTAAGCCTTATGATGAATCAAGAATTAGTGGGAGAAAAATGTGCAACCACCTCATCTACTCCAATCTTCTGTCTATAGCTAGAAGGTTTCTTAGACTATATTACCTCCGACACTAATTAATATCATCAAGTCATGGACTAATTCAATGTAATCCCTGGAAGTGAAATGAAATATTGTGTAGATTGAGAGGAATCCATATCCTGAATAGGTGGATGAAAATTCCCACCACCCAATTTAATAAATCCTGCATTCTCAACATTGATGATGTAGATTAACAATAACAGTATCTCAAACACTTCGTATACCGATGTGGGACAATGATGGACCCTTCGGTTCAATAGGAGGAAACAAAGATGAGGTGTTTTGTACAGACTCTGATAGGTCCAACCTTGTTTTGTACACCAGCTTACCAAAAAGATCCATTTCATGATGGGAAGACTTCTATCATCAATTTTTTTCATTCATATTTACATTGATGAAAAATGATAACGGTAGATTTCGAAAACAACAAAAAAATTAAAAATGACTGTGTTTCTGAATTCATAGCTAGGTGGAAGGGTTTAACCTATTTATTTAGCATCCCTCTCCCATAGGAACTATTATTGTAACATTGGGATGTAAGTATCTGGGCTGATTTTTAGACACCTCTAATCCTAAGGAAATATCTAGGTGGGTATTGTGAGTTTACATAATAGTAAAATGTATTAATGATTTCATTTAGTGAACCTGATCCATGTATTGACTCATTCCCTCAACTCATGAGAAATGGCTGGTAAAAGAACAAGTTGAATTTTTTTTATCAAGCCAGAAGTAGTTCCCATCCAAGCACCCATTGAGTTCATAAACCTACCATCACCTCATATCGAGTGGTGAAAAACCCAAAATCACTCTCATCTAGAAGCACATAGATATCAGGGTGACCCGATATTTGAGGAACTGATGAATAAATCACACTCTTTTAAAAACTAACAATTCCATAGTTTATTCTTATTAGTCATGGAAAATAACCTGAACAATCTAACGCATCCTAGGAAGCCCGATGAGTTCAACCGCATAGATCATGTCAACTAAAACCCTTTCCATAGAATGTTGGTTCATAATATTCCAGAATATTTTATCCTTAAAGACACCATTAAAGTCATGGTCCATTATAAAAATTTGGTGTTAGATAACTCCTCTGAGAACTTGGTCTGTAAAACCTTTTCAAAGTCAGAAGAATAATGTGGATGGTAGAAATTTATGGCCATGAATGAGAAAATAGTTGATATCTGGTTTACTGAAAAAATTGTAGATCGAGGTCATGAACCCTTGAGATCATCACCACATAGACGTAAAATATCTCCAACATCAAACGAGGAGACATCATATATGTCTCCTGAAATTGGGTGAAACAACCAAAAATAGGAATAAATGGAAGATTAAGATGCTTATTCTTCTCCAATGCAAGTTACGACTCTTGTATATTTCTTCCATACAACATACGATGCACGTGTACTATCCCAAAAAACGAAACCATCATCGGATGGAGAGTTCATATTTGGTTATTTAAACATGATACACTTGGTATACCCCTTCCCCAATGATGAATATTCAAAAGAATATAAGTTTCCTGCACATATCTTGGGAATAAGTGGCTCCATTCATAGGAACTGAGGATACATGGGACATTATGGGAATGATTGAACCCAATATTCTGATCACATCCACATAGAGGACATAAATAAAGCTAAGACCCATGGGAAGACACCCAAAATATCCCATTAAATGACAATTAGGTGTCTCATAAACTTCCACTTCTCATCCACACATAGTTTTCATGCACAAACACCTACTATGGGTATGATTATCCGACCAGCCTAAGAAATACGGAAGGCTAGCATGACTCATGCCATTGGATACAGAAGCTCCAAAAACCATTCCACAGTCTCTAGGATTGTCTACATAATATTACTCTATTCTCGAGAAACATTTCATGGAGAAACCACACCTCATGAAGCACCTTCCTTTGAAACATAAGTACAATATTTTGAAGAAAACGGTGGTTGTCCCAACCAAGATTTTAATCATTTTTGAGATCTATATTTCAAAATAACAAATATAGGAACTCGTTAAATCCCTCTAAATCCCATAATAATTTGAGGGACAAGTCACTGCTGTTGAGGTCTATCAAATATAGACCATGTGAAAAAAAATTCATATCAGAATCTAATTAACAGAGCATGACTAGACCCCTATATGTTTCAGCAAGATTTGATAAATCTAGTTGAGGTGAAAGTCTTAGTCCTAGAGATCCAAAACCCTTATATCCCTTGTGAAAGTGGGAAAAACAAGAAACTTTGGCATCTCTATTCAATGACTCAGGATGTAGGGGATGATGATGTATCTTTTTTATAGCCACTTTCAACTTGATGGTGATAGATAAGTCCATGTATTACAAGAATTATCTAAATGTGTATCAATAGAATAAAAAATTGAAGAATACGAGGATGACCTTAGGAACGTCCTCCCTCATTTGAGGAAAGAATCTCCACCACCATTATTGAGACCAGATAGATAAATCTCATAACAGAAGAAGTCACATTACCTACACAGATTAGTGTCTCCATTCATCTTGAGGAACAAGATATTTACACAACATTTCAAAAGAAACATCAATATGTGTTCACATGGAACTATATAAAAATTACCAAACTGAATCTAGATGTGGCTAGAGACTATCATGGCTTATGCAATGAGACCAAAAGATTCAAGTAGGCGTATGGGAGGATTCACCCCTCTCATTACACCAATATTGAGGCAGTGATTGATAAATTGATCAAACCTAACATTGTCCGAGAAGTGAAATACCCATGATGTCTCACAAAAATATTCTCTATGATGTAAATGAATGGGAATATTAGGGTCCTCATTGAATTTAAATCTCTTAATTGGAACTTCCATAAGGATGATATATCATTTCCAATAATATTACTCTTTATCGACGCAACAATTGGATTCCACGACCTTCCCTTCATTGAAGGGTATTTAGGTTACAATAAAATAAGTTGGGCCCCAGAAGATGAAGAAACTATTCCACTCAGAGCACCCAAGGGTTATTATTTCTATTAGGTCATTATATTTAGATTAAATAATTATAGTTCCATATATTACTGTTCCATACATCTTATCTTCAAGACATTCCCAATAAGGACAACCGAATTATAAATACCCTGACCCTAGTTTCCTGAAGCCTATTACTTAATCCATTACATTGGCATATGATACAGGAAATTCCAACCCAAAGGACAAAATATTTTAGTAGTATTGGTAAATTATATACATGCTTGAAATTCATATTTCATTTTAAAATATAAAATAGAAAAATAATTTCTTTGATTCTAGCATTAGTCCCCCTTTATGTAACCCTACATATTAGTCATAAAATACTTATTTGAATCCTGGGGAAAATGAATCATATGAAATAAGTGAGATCAAATTATTATTAAGGGTAAGAATAAAAATACTATCATTAATAAATAAGAATAAACATTAAGGCAAGGAGACTATATAAAATACTTTCCATCTAAACAATCACATAAACATGGAAACATATCTATGGTTATTATACTAGTTTAATAATCTCATAGAATATCAATAACTTAATTAATAAGGGTGTAATAGATTATTCAAGACTTATAAAACATAATTTTTAAGGATTCATTCCAAAAATATAATTCTTTCAATGGTTCCTACAAAGAATCTAATACTGTGAAGTCATTATTCCAAAAATCTGACATTATGAAAGCATTATACCAATAATCTAATAAAATGGTAAGGCCTTAACCAAAAACCATTCTGTTTTGTCCCTTGAGACCTACCTATGAATAAATGGGCTATATAGGTCCCCAAACATCACTTTAAAAGTCAAATGAATTACTCATAATAAAGGGGTAAAGCATAAACAATATAAACACTCATATTAAAAACAATCATACATAACGTGAATACATTAACAATAAACCATGAATGGTATCAAAATAGAACATATACAGTAAAAATTATCATAAAACATTCAATAAAATAAATTATATGATATCAGAAGGGATCAAAAATTATTAATCATAACATTAAATAGATGTTGTTGGAAGAGATTAAAAGAATATAATAAAACAAATGAAAAATTATTGATGATAACTCTTTATTAAAACCATATGAAAAATAGTTTTTTTTATAAAAATATCATTTTATTTTAGAAATAATCATTCTCAATACCTTGTATCTCAAAGATAATAAAAAATGGGTTTTCCTCTATGAAAATATATATTCTTTAAAAGGAATCCTAAAATTAAATAATAGTCACGGAGATGGAAAATTTGTCGTCCCTGTGTACGTTAATAAATATACATTTATTTTTTCTTTTTTCAAAACGTTCCATATAAAACATGTAAAAAGTTTCCTTTTGAAAATCCTTGAATGTAATTAAAATGAGAAATGAAATTTCATTTATAATTCATTCTATCCATACAAATAAATATGTTAAATAATATAATGAATATTGACATAGAGAAAAATATTTGATATTTCAATCTTTAAACATTGAAGATGTCCCGTACCACTTCAAATATTCAAACCAAAATCCTTAAAAAAGAATAAATTTCAAAAACATAAAATAAAATGGTAATATATTAATGATAAGATAACTCAAAGGTTAAATTTCTATATCTCAAAAAATAAAGTCCCAAATTATACCTCATTGAAAGGAGATTGACATGATGTCCTTTGCTTTATGCTTCCTTTATTAGAACATACATTAACCTCTATTATAATGGTTTTAATAATAATATTAAATTATTCAATAAACTTATTCATAGGTATGATATCATATATGATCTTCTTATATTATTTTATCACCGATTTTTCGACAATATTTCATTATTACCATTGTTTCATGTAGTATCTAGTTCATTTTCCTATGATTATTTTGTCATGTGATTATGGATTATTATGAAAATGTTATATTTATTTTGTCTAAAATATGATATTAAGTTAATATATTTCATACTTATTCATTATATAAGTTTTTATAATCATTATTTAATGGTTCACATGAAAAATGAATCATATCGCGTCTTTGAGATGATAAGATGTATATACAATCGAGCGATGATATCATTCCCCCAATGGGGAAATGGTAAAAAAGTGGATGGTATATTAATTTTTAAAAAATAAACTTTGTTGGTCGGAGTGGACACTCAAGAGGGGGGTGAATTGAGTTCCAATTAAAATTTCTGTTTTAAAAACATTGTCTAAAAATCCCCCAAATAAAATACAGAAATAAACTGTAGTGAATTCATATCAAGATAAAGGTTCTGTTAGGTTCTCAATGGATTTATTATTTCCTAGTTAATCAAATCAGAATAATTGATTAGCTTTTGAAACTAACTTACTGATTTACAACTAATATAAACACTTGCAAGTTTAATTATCAAAGTGACTTTAAAACCGTTTTGGTTTTAAGGTAGTTTGCAGCGGAATAAAAATAACTTAGAAAATAAATAAGCACAGCAGGTTTAACCAAGAGGTTCAGTCTCAATCTGAGACTTAGTCCTCTCAAAACTTTATATAAAAGTGATCCACACCCTGGATCGTGGATTACAAGAGTATACAACTGTCCAGGTCCAAGACCTCTACCACTGTTATCCGTGGGAACAGAAACAAAAGTAAATCAGCTGTCCAGGTCACACATGACCTCTACCACTATCCCAGTGGGAAATAAAAGATGTAAGAGTGTTGAGTGATGATTTAAAAATCCTCCAGTTAAAGCACAGGAGACAGTGTGTGTGTTAAATATAGCAGATAACACACACTGCTCAATATGTGAAAAGATAAATCACAGAGCAAATATTTAGAGTTTAGAAATGGCTCTAGTGATTGTCGTGCAGTTCTGGACTCCTTTGATTGATCAGAATTCGCTCTGAGTCCTCTTCTGGTTTTTGTCTAGAAAACAGAGTATCGTCTGTTTCCATGACTTCCAGGTGTAGAGACAGAGGAGATAGTAGTCGATGAAGTTCTTGTGTTATGTTATCGTTCTCAGATCTTCACTGGTATGTAGTAATGAATTCTTCGTGTAAGTTCTGTCAACTCTTTGCATTCACGCTTAATTGTTCTTCCAGCACACCTCGTGGTATATGTATGTCTCTCTGTGTATTCGTCTATTCATCCTCATTTTGCAGTAGCACATCCTTCCTTTATATAAATCACGAGATCGGGGAAAAGATGATTTACTTTTTGCAGGTACGAGGTACGGTTCCCTAACATCCAACAACACACATTAAATAAATTTCAGTGTATTAAAATATACCTGATATGACTGCTCGTTAGATTAAATAATGATAAAGAAATTAAAGCAGCATCGGGTTCTGTTTCTGGAACGGTAGCTCTTGATATCGGTGGACTTGTGTTACAGTAGGTGTCTGTATCGGTAGACTTCATTTGTAATGGTATACTTTGTATCGGTAGCTACAACAGTAGACTTGATCGCATCAGTAGCGGTGGACTTGTAACGGTAGATGTGGCTCTGCCTTGTATCGGTAGCGGTAAGTCCCTATCGGTAGCTTCCTTGATGTATCGGTAGACTTTGCGTATCAGTGGAATTCAGCATATTGGTAGCTCTGTAACGGTAGCTGTCGACATCGATGTAGCGGTAGGCTTGAGTACCGGTGAGCTTGTAACTGTAACTCTATCGGTAGACTTGATGTACCGTATTGGTAGACTTTGATGTAGCGGTGAACTTTGAGTACCGGTGAACTTAATGTATCGGTGAACTCTGTATCGGTAGCTCTATTCGATATCGTTAGCTCTAATCCATAACGGTGGTATCAGTAGCTCTATTTGATATCAGTAGCTCTAATCCATAATGGTGGTATTGGTAGCTCTATTTGATATCGGTAGCTCTTATATGTAATGGTAGCTATTATCTGTTTAAGCATTCTATTGGCAGAATGAGTTAAGTCATAGTGTACGAACATCCAGTAACCGAAAGACTAATATTAAAACATAGAACAATAGAACAATACTTAAGGAAAATAAATAGCTAGATTCCCAAATAAGTATTTAACCATTTATCAACTAGGGATTAACAATATACAATAATCATAATTGGGATTATCAAAATATAATAAAGCAACTCAATTTTCAGAGGGTTCAACAATCTCCCCCTTTTTGATAATTACAACTTATGCCCAAGAAATTGAAATAGTATCAGAGAAAAAAAATATAAAAAAAAAATGATATCAAAAAAATAGTATCAGAGGAAACAGAAAAGATGGAAAAGAACACAAGGTTTCTTTTGTTTAAATTTTTTTTCCATATTTTTGACGTCTCAGTTTCTCATTCTCCCTTTGTGTGTTTCTCCCCCTTTGTTAACTCTTCGGACTCATTACTTATTTGCTCTCATTTTCTCCTGTGCTCGAATAATCTCTCATTTTCTCATGGTCTCATTTTCTCATTTTCTACCCCTTTGTGATTAAAAAAAATAAGGGTAGAAGAGAAGAGATAAAGATTAGTAGAGAATAAATGAAAATGTAATAGAAACATAGTAAAGTAGATAATGAAAAGGAATTTCATTAATATACAAAAGATACACTGATAAAATCAGAACAACAAAACAAACAAAAATTGAATCCAATCAAAAATATCTAGAAACACTCAATACTCCACTGGAACAGGTGTCTTTCCCTTAGGATCAGTAGAGGATGCAGGTGCATGGTCAGCAGAGGGTTTCAGAATAGCTGATGGGACAACTGGTGGTTCAGCTACAGAAACTGTACCGGATCTGAAATCTGAGCTCCTTTGAGTGATCATTTGTGTCAAGCTCCTGATGGATTGAACATGAGTCAATTGAAGAGTATTCCTAGAGGTAGAAGCAGGAAGTGCAGGAGGTACAATCACTGGTCTGGAATCCATATGCAGGAAGGACAACAACAGGTTTCGGAAATCCATTATAATGCTTCCTCCTCTCTCCATTGCAGACACAAAATCATCTCTATTCTCTATAAACTTATCCAAAGTAGGAGTAAGCTCCCTGAGCTTACTAACTTGTTCCCTGAAGGCTTGGGTAACTAGAGGTAACTTCATATTCTCAAGCAAGAGATTGAAATGGTTGGTCATCTGATGTTTGGTATAATCCTTTTCAAAATAAGCATCCACCTTATTTTTGATTGCCTCTTGAGAAGCAGTAGCCGCCCACAGGTGATCACGAACAAAACTACTAACTTACATAGTGGTAGAAAAAATCTGAGTATCTGATGCACCACTGGGACTGGACTTAGACAATTCTTCCTGAATAACAGTGCGGATCTGGTCAAGGATCACACTGGAGCTAGTTGAGGGAAGAGGTTTCATTGAGAAGGCCACTGTCTCCTTGAAAGATTGAGTCAGACTACTAACTACCTTCTGAACAAGTTCATCCTGACTATTCAGATGTTCTTTTACTGACTACTTAAAGGCCTCAAAAACTTCCACAAACTGTTTGAACACTTCTTTGATTTAACGAATGCCAGTGTGCACTTGGGTTTGAGAACTGTTCAAGGTAGTCAATGAAGCAACTGATTGTCTAAGAGCAACTACAGCTCCTGTCCAACTCTCAATCTGAGTGTGGCACACCTTAAGTTCATCCACCATTTCTTTCATAGGACTGGACACATTGCATCCAATGGATAACTCAAGGGATTTATCCACTCTTTTCATCTCTTAAACCATACTTTTCTTCATATCTATCACTGCTTCTCTTATTTCTTCTATCAATTCAGCTTTTAAGGACTCAAGGTCCTCCTTGGTTGCCACATTTTCAGCCATAGTGGGTAAGTTAGCTGATTCCTTTTGGGGTTGGTCTTCCTCATCCAAATCTCCATAAGAAAGTCCAAGAATCATATATCCGGGATCTGATGTCCAACCTTCAATGTCATATAACACTGATACTGAGCCAAGATTCTCCCCCTCACTTGTAACATTCTCCTGAGGTATCTCTTCCAACCGTTCTTCCTAAGGTAATTCTACAATTTCCTCTATAACCACAACAGATTCAATATCCATTTTTTCTGAGTCATTAATGACTCTCTCATTAATAGGTACTGCTGCTACTTCTTCCTGATCAGGCGCTGTCCTGACTGTACTGACTATTAGAGGACCCAAACTGAGCTCTTTTTCAACATTTTCCTCATTATCTGCTTTGTCATCAACCTCCTTTTCTCCATTAACATTATGATTAGATTCGGTTGCCTCATCCTCCTCAGAGGTGTCCCTGACAACAATCTTTCATGCTTCTTCTCCTTCTTCTGTAGTCTCTGTATCATTTTCCTTCAAGACAGTTTCTCTTTTTGGTAGTTCTTTTGGAGGGCTAGCTGCTCCATAAGAAATAACTTGATGCACAGGACTAGGGGGTAAGTCTGGGTCTCCTCCTTCCTCTAAGTATGTCTCTTCTTCCTCAGCTTCATCATCACTGTAGACCGGTTCTGGCTCATCTGGTCCAAGGCCAGGATACGTCACATCCTTTGGTCTAGAAGGATGATCCATAGGAGAATACTTGTCATAGATTTTTCCATCATCATTCACCCATGATTTCTTCCAAGGATTCCAACTGACTTTCATGTATTTACAGACAGTTCTTGTAATACAGAAGTTGTCCTTAACCACTACCAGCTCATCCAAAGGTCCAGCAACCTCTTTCACTTTTAACATCATAGATATCAGCTTTGAGAAAAATAATGCATTAGATTTGGACTTCGGTCTAGTCATCTATTCCACTTGAACCATAATCAATCTACATAGATTGATTCTCACACTGTGCTTCCGCAAGTATAACAGATATATGTCTTGTAATCTCAATGTGGAAAATTCACCTCTTCTCGGACTAACAACATGCTGAATAAATTTAAACAACAACTTATCTTCTCCTATCATCTCTGCAGCAATCACCTTTCTAGGGGTCCCATCCCCTGTGAGCTCCAGCAAAGCATCTTCATACTGAAACACATCACTGTTTGAAGGTACAGATTTTGAATAGAATGCATAATCTCCTTCATGTGGAACTCTTAAGTTCCTAGCCCATTCCACTGAAGTAAAAGATACTTCCTGACCATTTACCAAAGAAGTCATTCTGCTTTCTTCTTCAGACTTTTCAAAATGAATTAATTCATAGAACTGTTTTACCAGCCCTGGATAATAAGGTCCGTTGTTGTTCGCGAAGCACTCAGTCCAACCTTGTTCTTCTAAAACTTTAAGAACCAAGGACTTTCTCTCCATGATCCATTCTGTACACACATCTTTCTCTACGACAATATCTCTCCTTGAGAGATGCGGGTTTAATGGATTCCTTCGAGCTACATTTCCACTTCCACTGGTACTAGAATTTGATACTTTCTGTCGTTTCTCTTTCGGCTCATCACTCCCATCTGTAACCTGGGGTCTCTTGACGCGGGCCATTACAGATTCGAGTTTTAGGGTTTTGCGGCTTGAGAGGGTTAGGTTGGAGGGATTCGAACATACGAGTTCTCGGTGAGGTTGAGTGAAATCTAGACTCGGTTTAATATCATTTAGGATCCATAAATAAAATAAATCATATAAAAAAGTCGATGTCTCGACTTTAAAGAAGTTGAAAATAGCACGAGATGTACCAGTAAAGTCTCCTAGCAGTGAGGTTTCTAATTGTGAGGTTTCCTATGGTGAGGTTTCCTAACGGTGAGGATTCACTAACGGTGAGGTCTAATAATGGTGAGGATTCTCTAACGGTGAGGATAAGTTATCATTCCTAATTCGTGTCTAATGTAACTTAATCTTTCTAAACTTAAAGTCTTAGTAAAAATATCAGCTAATTGATGTTCAGTGCCTATAAATTCAAGTGTTCTATCACCTCTTTGATAATGATATCTTAAAAAGTGGTGTCTAACATCAATGTGTTTTGTTCTAGAGTGAGACATTGGATTCTTAGAGATGTTGATCGCACTAGTGTTGTCACAATTGATTGATACATGTTTAAAAACAAATCCATAGTCCAATAAAGTGTGTTTCATCCATAGAATCTGTGCATAGCAACTACCAGCAACTATATACTCTGCTTCAGCAGTAGACAATGAAACTGAGTTTTGTTTCTTACTACACCATGATACTAGGGACATTCCAAGTAAATGACATGTTCTAGATGTGCTCTTCATAAATAACTTACATCCAGCAAAGTCAGCATCTGAATAACTAGTCATGTCAAATGATTGTCCTTTTGGATAAAACAAACCTAAATTCATATTACTGTTAAGATATTTGAAAATATTTTTAACAGAAAGTAAGTGTGACTCTATAGGGATAGCTTGAAATCTAGCACACATACACACACTAAACATAATATCTGGTCGACTAGCAGTAAGATAAATTAAAATCCCAATCATACCTCTGTAATTAGTTTGATCAACTGGTTTACCAGTTTCATCAATATCCAATTTACAGGTGGTACTCATAGGTGTATCACTTCCCTTAATACTATCCAAACCAAAACGTTTTAATAAATACTTAGTATATTTACTTTGATTTAAAATAATTCCATCTTTAGTTTGAAAAATTTGAAATCCAAGAAAATACTTAAGCTCTCCCATTAAGCTCATTTCAAATTCATTTTGCATAACCTTTGAAAAATCAGTACATAAAGAATTTTTCGAAGATCCAAAAATAATATCATCAACATAGATTTGTACTATTAATACATCTTTTGAAATTCTTTTTATAAAAATATTGGGATCAGTAATTCCTTTTGAAAATCCTTTTGAAATAAGAAAGTTTGAAAGCCTTTCATACCAAGCTCTTGGATCTTGTTTTAAACCATATAAAGCTTTAGAAAGTTTAAAAACATGATTTTGAAAATGAGGATTTGAAAAAATAGGTGGTTGTTCTACAAAAACATCTTCAACAATAAAACAATTTAGAAAATCACTTTTCACATCCATTTGATATAACTTGAAATTCAGATGTGATGGATAGGCAAGTAAGATTCAAATAGCCTCTAATCTAGCTACAGGTGCAAAGGTTTCCTCATAGTCAATTCCTTCTTCTTGATTGTATCCTTGTGCAACTAGCCTAGCTTTGCTTCTAATCATGTTTCCGGATTCATCAACTTTGTTTCTAAACACCCATTTTGTCCCTATGGTTATAGTGTCCTTAAGTTTTTCTACTAATTTCCAGACATTGTTTCATTCAAATTGATTTAGTTCTTCTTGCATGGCCATTGCCCAAAATTAATCATTGATAGAATCATTGATATTTTTAGGTTCTAACTGTGAATGAAAATCTTGATGTTCAACCTGATTTCTTAGAGAAGCTCTAGTCTGTGTCCCTCTATCATGATTTCCTACAACATCATCTAAAGGATGATTCTTTAGAATCCTAGTTAGTCTTGAAAAGGAAGGACTTGAGATTTCAGGTTCATCTACAGGTTGAGGTTTAACAGAAGCAGGTTCTGGGAAATTTCCAGAACTGGATGTTTTAACTACAGGTCCACTATCTTTATCATTACGGTTCAAAACAGATATATCATCTTCAAGATTTTCAAGAGAGGTCTTAGGTTCATGTGGATCAGTTTCATCAAATTTGATGTGAACATATTCTTCCACACATTTGGTTCTCTTATTGAAAACACTATATGCTTTACTAGGAATAGAGTAACCTAGGAAAATTCCTTCATCACTCTTGGATGCAAATTTGTCGAGATTGACTTTAGTATTAAGAATAAAAACTTTGCAGCCAAAAACATTGAAGTAGTTAACCTTAGGTTTCCTATGGTTCCACAACTCATAAGGGGTCCTATTAAGAATAGATCTGATCAAGACTCTATTAATAACATAACAAGCTGTATTTACAGCTTCAGCCCAAAAATAAACAGGTAGGTCATACTCATTAAGCATAGTCCTAGCAATTTATTGCAGGGTTCTATTCCTTCTTTCTACTACACCATTTTGCTGTGGTGTCCAAGGGGCCGAGAAATTGTGACTATAGCCACTGTGTGAGCAGTAAGATTCAAATTCATGATTCTCAAATTCAAGGCCATGATCACTTATCAGGGTTTTAATCTTAATTCCACTAAGGTTTTCTACAGACATGGATTATTTTACAAAGCAGGAACAAGCTTCACTTTTGTGAGCTAGAAAATATACCCAAGTATATCTAGAATAGTCATCTACAAGAACATAGACATAATTCTTCCCATTTAAAATAGAAACTCTAGAAGGTCCAAATAAATCCCTGCGAACCAACTCGAGAGGTTGAGAATTTGACACTTCTTTCTTTGATTTAAAAAAAACTTTATGTTGCTTTCCCTTTTGACAGGGATTTCAAACATTGTCTGCTGGAAATTCAAGTTTGGGTAGGTCTCTAACTAAGTTCTTCCTAGAAAGTTTTCTAAGTGAATGCACATTGCAGTGTCCTAATATTCTGTGCCAAAGCCATGACTCTTTATGAAAAGCATTTAAACAAGTAATATTTTCCTTAGCTAAAAAATTTAAATCAACAACATAAACATTTTCATTTCTCAAAGCAATAAATACTAAAAAAAATTAGAATTAAAAACATTGCAAGAATCATTTTCAAATTTAACATAAAAACCACCATCACATAACTGAGAAATACTTAACAAATTGTATTTCAGTCCATCAACAAATAAAACTTTGGAAATCAATACTGATTCAGTGTTACCAATCTGGCCTAATCCGATGATTTTTCCTTTTGAGTTATCACCAAAAGTGACAAAACCTCCATCAAATCTGACTAAGCTTTTAAAGCATGAGAAGTCTTCAGACATATGTCTTGAATATCCACTTTCCAAGTACCAAGTCTTTCTACAAGAGCTATTTAAGCAGGTTCCCTACAAAACAGATTTAGATAGGAAATGATACTGGTACCCAGATATTCTTGGGTACAGACAGGTTAGCCAACAAAACTTTAGGTACCCATATTTGTCTAACAGGTCTCATAGACTTTGTAGAATCAACAGATTTTGAAAGGTAAATATTATTAGATCCGTAACTATGAATATAACTAGTTGATGCATATAAATGTCCAGAACTAGAGCTAACAGTATTCTGTCCAGATTTAGGAACGAATTTAGTTTTGGTAAATTTTCTCTGTCCAGGTTGGTATCCTATACCAGAAGTGTATCTAGGTGATATTTGTTTACCTAGAATTTGAGTAAGAGTATCTTTACCATTGGTAAATTTCTCTAAGTATTTCTTGAGTTGTTCCATAGATAATTACAGTTCATTATTCTCTTTAAGCCACTGAGCATTCTTTTCTATTTCAATATCAAGATCAGATTTATGTTTAACAGTTAAAGCATACTGTTTCTTTAAACCTTTGTTTTTGTCTTTCAGCTCATTACAGGTTTCTTCTAACATACCACAATATTCATACAGTTCAGATTTTGACATATTTTCTGATTTATAATCATCTCCAGAATAATATGAATTTAAAGAAGGAGTTTCTGATGTTCCCTCAGATGTGTTTGTCATAAAACACATGTTTGCCTTATTTCTGTGTTCAGTTTCAGAAACTTCAGATTCAGTGGAGCTGTCCTCAGAAGCACTCCAAGTAGCCTTCATGGATTTCTTGTACTTATTGTCCTTGTATTCATATTTCTTCTTGTACTTCATGTTTGGACAATCTGCTTTTATATGTCCTTCTCTTTTTCACTCATAGCAGACAACTTCATCTGTTTTGTCAGATTTCTTCCAGTCCTTTTTCTAATGTCCCTTGCTATCATACTTAACTTTATAATTTGATTTTCTGAAATAATTATTATTCCTATAAAACTTTTTAAACCTTCTAGAAATGTGAGCCATCTCATCATCACTATTAGAAGTACTTTCACTGTCTTCACAGCTTGAACGTTCATTTATAGCATGAAGCTTCTCCTTATCATTGTTCTTTGAAGTTGAAGTCTTGAAAGCAACTGACTTCCTTCTAGGTTCATCTTCTTCTTCTTTGTTCACCTTAAGTTCTTCTTCATACATCATCAGCTTGCCAATTAGTTCCTTGACTGACAGTTCTCCAATGTCACACGATTCTCTAATTGAGACAGAATTTCCTATCCATCTTTTAGGTAGACATCTCATAATTCTCATGATTTGTTCCTTTGCTGGAACATCCTATCCCAGAGAAGTCATTGTGTTGACAATTTCGTTGAACCTGAGATACATGTCAAAAATGGGTTCATCAGGCTCCATCTTAAAATTATCATACTTAATTGTATAAGTGTTCAATCGCATTTCCTTAACATTAGTTGTTCCTTCATGAGAAACAGCTAAGGTATCCCAAATTTCATAAGCAGTTTTACAAGCAGATATTATATTAAATTCCTCATCTCCTAAAGCATAGTACAAAGCATTCATAGCTTTACAATTATTATTGTAGGTTGTCTTAGTAACTTCATTCCAAGTAGATCTAACAGTAGTATGAATTTTATATTCTGACTCTATAGCAGTCCAAATATCAAAACCCATGCTCTCTAAATGAATTTTAATCTTGATTTTCCACTGAGCATAGTTAGTTCCATTGAAAAATGGTGGTCTATTAGTAGCAACACCTTCATGTCTATTATCCCTAATAGCTTAATAAAATCAATGATTTTAAAGAGATAAAAATTTAGAAATAACAGAAATTTTAAGAACTTTAAAATACAACTAAAATCATAGTTGAAAAACAGAGTACTTTTAGAAATTATTTAAACAATACTCTGATACCAAATGTTGGTCGGAGTGGACACTAAAGATGGGGGTGAATTGAGTTCCAATTAAAATTTCTGTTTTAAAAACATTCTCTAAAAATCCCCCAAATAAAATACAGAATTAAACTGTAGTGAATTTATATCAAAATAATGGTTCTGTTAGGTTCTCAAAGGATTGATTATTTCCTAGTTAATCAAATCAAGAAGAATTGAATAGATTTTGAAACTAACTTATCGATTTACAAATAATATAAACACTTGCGAGTTTAATTATCAAAGTGACTTTAAAATAGTTTTGGTTTCAAAGTAGTTTGCAGCGGAATAAAAATAACTTAGAAAATAAATAAGCACAACAGGTTTAACCAAGAGGTTTAGTCTCAAGCTGAGACTTAGTCCTCTATAAACTTTATATAAAAGTGATCCACACCCTGGATCGGGGATTACAACAGTATACAACTGTCCAGGACCAAGACCTCTACCACTGTTATCCGTGGGAACAGAAACAACAGCAAATCAGCTGTCCAGGTCACGCACGACCTCTACCACTATCCCAGTGGGAAATAAATGATGTAAGAGTGCTGAGTGAGGATTTAAAAATCCTCCAGTTAAAGCACAGGAGATAGTGTGTGTGTGTTAAATACAGCAGATAACACACACTACTCAATATGTAAAAAGATAAATCACAGAGAAAATATTTAGAGTTTAGAAATGGCTCTAGTGATTGTCGTGCAGTTCTGGACTCCTTTGATTGATCAGAATTTTCTCTGAGTCCTCTTCTTGTTTTTGTCTGGAAAACAGAGTATCGTCTGTTTCCTTGACTTCCATGTGTAGAGATAGAGGAGATAGTAGTTGATGACTGACTGAATTTTTTTTATTATTATGCAAGAAAATAACCCCAGGGGAACAAATCACGGGGGGAGAAAATAGTGGAGACCAAGTGAATCCTTTCGGATCACGTTAACACACTCACACGGGAGGGAATTAAGACTATCAAACACTGTCAAGGTATCCTCCGGCCTGCCCCCGCGAGCTAACACATCTTCCGCAAAGTTGGTTTCCCTTACACTGTGATGGATAAGCTTTCCCTGGTTGGTCTCCGCTTTTCATCTTCTAAAAACATACAACAAGCTCCATGTCACGTCTCATTTCCCCTTAAGGGACCGAACTAGAATCTCTGAGACGGATTCAACCTCCACCACTTGAAGACCTCTTCTTCTGCATAAAATGATACCTGAGAGGAGAGCTCTGAACTCCTCACCTAACGAAGTGCTCGGTCCGTAATAAGCGTTGAATGCAATGTGAACTGAACCCCAGCTATCCCGAAGGACACCACCACCTCTCATAATCCCCCCCGAACACGAGCCATCCACATTTAATTTTAATCCGCTAGTTGGGGGCTGCCACCGAAACCATCTCCCTTGTTGTGGTACCTGAGCCCACTGTCCCTCTGTAAGGTTCCCCAGAATACCCACATGCATGCCATTCTTGAAGATGCTGGCTAGCTCTACTATGAGTAGTTTCATACGGACCTGTAGAGCCAGCAACGAACGTTTTCCTCCTAATCTTACCTGGTTACGTGCTTCCCACAGAGTCCAGCAAATGGAAATCAAAATGATCAAACCTGCTGACCGGTCCTCAACCGTGTTGCCAAAGCCCGACAGCCATACCACAAGATAATCACGTACTGAAGGACTCTCCTCCTCAGGAACTCTGTATTGAGCGAACCGAGACCATAAGAACACTGCCCACTCCCCCTGAAAGAACAGGTGTAATGTTGTTTCCGACGTTGGGTTCTCACAACAGTAGCAACGCGAAGCCATGCTGACCCCTATTTTCTTAATGTTCTCCTCTGTGGATACCGCTCAATTTTGAACTCGCCACAGCAGGAAGTTCATTCTCGTCGGGATTGGCTTACACCACGTCCAACCATGCTCTGCTTCCCTGGTTGATGTCCTGTGATCAATTCTCCTGAAGCCGTTCAAGCTGAACCGGCCCGACCCAGTAACGGAAAAACAACACCTATCAGGCACGTCACTCATAACCACACTATTGAAGGAGAGAAGATGTGAAGGTCTAAGATTTCCATGAATAAACTCGTAACTCTCGCATGCCTCCCTGAAAGAGATATTCGGAGAGGGACAAACCTCATAGCCGAGCCTTTCTTCCAACCATGCATCATCCCAGAAACTGATATCCCCGCGCCCAATCACCCATCTGGAACAGCCATGCAAAACCTCCAAGTGAGAATCAATGCACCTGGCGAGTGCAGTCGCACCGCACCTGCTACAATCACCTTGTGCTCCATACCTTGCTCTGTAAAATTTGGCCCAGAGGGACTTGCCCACTATCACTTCCCAAGGGAGTTTGGCTTGCAGACCCCAGATCATTCCATTAATGTCACGATGACTAACCCCACCCTCCTCCACGGGTTGGGCCATCCTCTTCCAGGAAGCCCAGTGGAATCTCCCCTCCCTTTTCTCATCCCAAAGAAAATTCATGAGAATGCGTACAATCCTCTCCACCATTCCCTTCGGTGGTTTGATGACAGCGAAGACATGCATGGGGATCGAGAGTAGAACACTGTTGATTAGAGTGATCCTACCCCCATAGGTATGCAGTAATGAATTCTTCGTCTATGTTCTGTCATCTCTTTTCATTCACGCTTAATCGTTCGTCCAGCACAGCTCGTGGTATATGTATGTCTCTCTGTGTATTCGTCTATTCATCCTTGTTTTGCAGTAGTACATCCTTCCTTTATATAAAGCACGAGCTCCAAAAAAAGATGATTTACTTTTTGTAAGTACGAGGTACGGTTCCCTAAAATCCAACAACACACATTAAATAAATGTCACTATATTTAAATATACCTGATATGACCGTTGGTTAGATTAAATAATGATAAAGAAATTAAAGCAGCATCGGGTTTTGTTTCTAGAACGGTAGATCTTGATATCGGTGTACTTGTGTTACAGTAGGTGTCTGTATTGGTAGACTTCATTTGTAATGGTATACTTTGTATCGGTAGCTGCAACAGTAGACTTGATCGCATCAGTAGCGGTGGACTTGTAACGGTAGCTGTGGCTCTACCTTGTATCGATAGCGGTAAGTCCCTATCCGTAGCTTCCTTGATGTATCAGTAGACATTGCGTATCGGTGGACTTCAGCATATCGGTAGCTCTGTATCGGTAGCTGTTTACTTCAATGTAGTGGTAGGCATGAGTACCGGTGATCTTGTAACTGTAACTCTATCAGTAGACTTGATGTATCGTATCGGTATACTTTTATGTAGTGGTGAACTTTGAGTACCGATGAACTTGATGTTTCGGTGAACTCCGTATCGGTAGCTCTATTCGATATCGGTAGCTCTAATCCATAACAGTGGTATCAGTAGCTCTATTCGATATCGGTAGCTCTAATCCATAATGGTTGTATCAGTAGCTCTATTTGATATCGGTGGCTCTTATCTGTAACGGTAGCTATTATCTGTTTAAGCATTCTGTTGGCAGAATGAGTTAAGTCAGAGTGTACAAATATCCAGTAACCGAAAGACTAATATTAAAACATAGAACAATAGAACAATACTTAAGGCAAATAAATAGCTAGATTCCCAAATAAGTATTTAACCATTTATCAACAAGGGATTAACAATATACAAATAATCATAATTGGGATTATCAAAATATAATAATGCAACTCAATTTCCTGAGGGTTCAACAAATATAATATCTTAATTATAATATATATTAATTATTTCTATCTTTATTCCCATCCAAGTATAGTGGTGATGAAAAAAAATATTACACAACAACATGGAGACTGTTTGTTATTGTACGCACATATAGTGTTCTCATTTTTCTGAAGGATAGTTAAAAATTGGAATATCGTTTTACCATAATCATAAAAAAATAATATAATATATACGATACAGGGGTTATTACTTTATCATGGAAACAACATATGTAGAATAAGTATAATAGGAAATGAACTTGGATGGGTTGGTAAAAATGATTACCTCTTCTTTGATGGAGTTGCTATAGATCTATTATTAAGGGATATATAGCTGGTATTTTTTGAAGAAAAAGACCTAAATTACTTGGATATGGATTTTGGGAAGATAAATGGGATGGTTTTTGTCAATCTATAAGGCTCAATGTGGTGTGAAGATTTATGGGATGAAGTTCCCTTTTATAATTGAGGTTAGGGGTATTTTCGGAAATCCTCAAGATAATAAAATAAAATAAGGATTTTGTAGAGACAATGACATCCAAATGGAATATAAAAGAACATGATAATAAATTTTCAACCATATATTATCTAATTTGTTATGATTGAAATTTTTTGTAATTTTTAAAAAATTTAATAAAATAATAATTCAATAAAATATCATTATTGTCAAATTTCATACTATTCATTTAATTTGACTTCAAATAAATCAATAAAAAGTGGTAATTATAATTTAATTCAATTAAAAATCTCTAATAAATCTTTGATATCTATAAAATTAATTATACACATTAACACATCACAAAAATAACCAAAGAAATACTTTTATAATCAATTATTTTATTATTCTATTAATTTAGTAGATACTGTATTAGCATTAAAAAAATCATATAATGCAATTATATAATTTATAAAGTTATAAAAATATCTATAATGGAAATAATTTCATTAGGATCAAAATATCCATTTCATATCTTGATTTTTTCACTATTTGGACACATAAATGATATTAAATACAAAAAAATTGACATTTTGTAACTGTCTTCGATGTAAATAATATATAAGTTATTTTAATGTAAAATAATATATTTATCAACTAAAAATATATATTAAGTTGATAAGGGTCTGATCCTCTTTATACAATAATTTCCATACATGTTTAGGTCACATTCTAACCCTTATCTTTTGGTTTTAACACTTATTTGATTCTATTAACTCATATAGTGATGACATAGATTTTTACTCTTTGAGGATTAATATAGTTACTATAAAATGACAAAAGATCCATAAATAGATAATTTATGAGATTTAAAACTTTATCCAAATCATGTGGCCCAATTTTAGATTTTTATGATTTTTTTTATCATATAATAGAATATTATTTATTTTAAAATATCATTAATATCAGTTTTGAGACTATTCATTGCATGACTTTCTGAAAAATGTCAATATACAAGATAACATAAAAGACATTTAATTTATCCATAATATTTCTAGATGATATATAAAATTCATGTATTTTATTAATTATCTCATAATATATTTATTTTAGTATTTTGTTATCAATTATTTGATATTTTAATTAATTAAATAATTACAACAACATCATTATGTATGCCTTTAAGGTAATTATTTATATCGTAAAAAATAAAAATAAAAGTCCATGATGAAAATTGAAATTGAATCATAAAATGTACTACTAATAACTTAAGATATCTTCTGAGTGACCACATTTAAAATGTACTACTTATTAAAAATATTAGTATGATATTTTTGAAATTCCTTAAAATAAAATAGAGTAAAAGGATTATAGTCATAACAGTGGCTCTAATAGCTCACAAAATCGTACAAAGGATGTTTATTTATTGAAAATAAATCTTTCAAAAAATCATGACAAGTTTTAGGGTAATTTTATAAAATTTATAATATTATTTTTACCCTTAATTAACTAATTTAGCCTTAATATTTTTAATTAAAATTTCTAAAGTTTCTATTATTGTAGGACAAACTAATAGGGAACTATTTAATATATTTTTACATTCTTATTAAAAATATGGAATCCATTTTTCTAAATTCAAAGCAATGAATTAGATAATATTAATTTAAAATTAAACCCATAAATATAATGATTAGACGAGTTTCTTAACTGAAAAAAATCAAAAGATTGAAATGTTTTCAGATCCACATTCAATGGGAAATAGATTATAATGATCTCATTTGGATTAAGTGATGTAAAATTGATCTTATTATACATTAAAAATATAAAATATAATTTAACAGTATAATCTAATTATAAAGAAAATTATTTTTCAATTAAAGTAGAATAATTTATCACTACTCATTAAAACATTAAACTTATTTAAAAAATTCCAAAAATTAATCCAAATTAAATTTTGTTACTCATAATTCAATTTTTTTAATTTTTCATATTCAATTTATAAAATTTTCAAATATTAATTTTAATGCAATTTTGATATCAAAAGGAACAAAACTGCCATCAGAAACATATATATATATTTATATATAAATGTGAATTTATTTTTATATCATGTCTAAAAAAATATTAGATGAATGCTAAAAGTTATATAGAATATATCAGTTTCATAATGTGGTTAATATTATTAATTCCCTCCAACTTAATAGATATTTAATAATATTATTTCATTTTTCTTTAATGGTGGGTGTTTCGTGCAATGTACACAATCAAAAATATTATCATTAATAAGGGACATACCATAAAATTATAGGGTTTTAAATTATTCCATTCTTTAATAAATTTTTTTCTCACAATTTGAAATTGATCTTAACAAATGAAATGTTGATACTTGAAAATCCATTTTGGGAAACACGCATTAGACATAGAGTTAATAAAATATCCTCAAATAAGATGGAATGGGAAATGTGAAGGTCTTCAAAAAATGGGCTTTCGAATATGAAAACATTAGTGGGAAGGTAAAACATGGACCTGGAAGAGAAATCTTATAATAATTTTCTAATAGAAAGTAATAGAGAACATTTTCAGTAGATTGTTAACAATAAAAAATCCTCAAATCCTATGATCAGTCAAAAGAGAATTGATTTCTTTGTATGAAAAAAATGGATAGTGTTTTTATTCCAAAATACTTTTCATAGAGTAGAGGGACTCTTTTACTTTCTAGATGAGAACATGAAAAAATATTCTTACTTGATTTATTTCTATGAAAAAGGCATAATCTCATCATTTTTTGTTATTCGATCAATTTTCACTTCATCCATTACATGAGGAAATGAGTGGTCACGATGAATTTTTCAAACCTTAATCACTTTTAATGCTTAATAATTCCCTCATGTCATTCCTTCCTCATATAATTTTTTATCAAAATAGAAATGTTTTACACAGGTTTTCGAATTTGATAAATCATACATTAACCTCAAATAGTAATATTCAATGTTAAACTTAATCCATTCCATAAGCAGTTACCTTATGAATCATTTAATATATTTATGTCAAAATTCAAAGAACAAATATTTTGATTAAAGGATAATAGATTTCAAAAATAAACTTAACATCATATTTTCACCCAAAAAAATAATGTATCCCTTATTGTGATATACCAAATATTTGATCAACATGAAATCCATAATAAAAACATCTAGGTTCCAAATCCTTAAAGAGTAAGTACTTTCATAAAATCATTATATATATCTTATGATTCTTATAACCAAATAACCATTGATGAAGTTAATATTTAGTCCAAATAAACCATAAAATTAAAAATTCAACTTAATTATTAAACCATTAACTATGATTTATCATCTTATTCCTTAATGCCTAATTCTTTTAATTTGGGGTTTTAGTCTCTTCATCATAATCTGTTTAATAATTACTTGTAAAACATTACTTAATCAATCAATTGACCAAAAACCATACCACAATGTGAGAGACACTAATCATAGAGATATATTCATGAGGAAACATGTATATAATCTCCAAAATCATGATATCTTCTTCTCAATATATTAGTCCATACAGTTAAACTAGTCTATCCATGGTATTAAAAATCTTTAAGATGATATATTATACTTAATCTTTTCCTCCACGTTAATCATTTGATTATTTTTTCTAATCCTTGATTTCTTAAATTTAGTTCCTAAGGTTTAAACTAAACTTGTTATTATACCAAATATAATGACAACAACACCAATTTCCCAGAACCATTTTCTTACTTCATTACATTGGAATATGATTCTAGTAATTTCATTCCAAAATACTGAAAAATTTAATTTACTTGGTAAAATAGTTTCGTACTTGAAATTCATATTAAATTTTAAAATAAAAAATAAAAAATTAATTTCATTAGAGTCTACCATTATTCACCCTTTATGTAACCCTACATATGAGTCATAATATACATATAGAAACTCTAGGGGAAATGAATCATATGAAAGTGGTGAGATCAAATTCTTATTAAGGACAAGCATACAATGAAAACTATCATAAATAAATAAGCATAAACATTAAATAAATAAGAATATCTGAAACACATTTCATTTAAATAATAACATGTCCTAGGAAACATAACTAAGGATATTGTACTAGTCAAATAATCACATGGAATATCGTTAAATTAATTCATAATGATAGAATGAATATTGTTGGACATACAGAACATAATACTGAGGCATCAAATAACGAAATAATATTATCAATGCTTCGTTACAGGAATATAATACTCTGAAAGCATCTTGCAAGGAATGTAACCTTATCAAGGCATCGTAACAAAAATATAATTAGTGGGTAAGGCCTTGGCCAATCCCGAGTATATTTTGTCACATGGGACATTACCATGTGTCAAAGGGGTGATAAAAGGCCCCAACTATAACTTATTAATTCCAATTCATTCATCATATAAAAGGGTTGAAACATAAACAACATTAACATTCGTATTAAAAACTATAATATGAAATTTCAATACATTAACCATAAACCATGAATGGTATCAAAATAGAACATCCACAGTCTAACTAATTATAAACCATTCAAAAAAACTTGTTAGATTATATAAAAATAGATAATCCTCAATTAATCATTTGATTCAACAAATAGTGTTGACATAGATGAAAATACTATAAAAAATCATTGAAAAATCATTGAGTAAAAACAATTAATTAAACCCATATGAAAATCCCTTTCATATAAAAATACCATTTTCTCTTAAAAAACTCTTCTTAAATAAAAAATATCTCAAAAATAATGTAATATGTTTTTAAATTTAAGAAAATATTTAATATTTTAAATGAATCTATAAATTAAATAATTACTATGGTGTCGGGAAAGGTGTTGTCACCATGCATGTTAAGAATAAAACATTCCTTTTTTCATTTATGAAAACATTCTTTATAAAAACAATAAAAACATTAAATTTTAAAACCATTGAATGAAAGTATAATGATACATAAAATTGCCTTTATAATCGTTATATATCCAGATAAATAATTAAGTAAAATAATATGAATAATATTTACATGGAAACAATGACGTGATCATTAAATCTTTAAATATTAAAGGTGTGATATACCACGTTGAACATTTAATACTTATTACCCATAAAATAATAATATTTAACAAAAAATTAAATAACATGATAATATATTAACTTCATGATAAGTCAAAGGGCCTATATATACACCTATAAAATAAGCTGGTTTTATAATATCTAATAAGTCCTCAATAAAAGGATATTGATACAAAGTCACTTAACTTACACTACCTTTAGTTGAACATAATTTAACATAATATATAATTTTTTTTAAAATTTTATTAACTTAGTTCATATCCTTATTCATATTTATGATACCATATATGATCTTGTTATATTACTTTATCACCTGTTTGTTGATACTATCTCATTAATACCCTTGTTTCAGGTGTTAAATCCTTCATCTTTCTATGCATGTTTTTTATGTAATTCTTGTTTCTTATGAATATGATATATTTATTTAATATAAATAATGATATTAAGTAGATATATATAATATTTATTCATTATATACAATTTTATAATAATTCTTTATTTTTTAAAATGTAAAATTAATCACATCGTATCGTGGAGACAGTAGACCGTACGCATGTACGAGCGACAATATTATTCCCTTAATGGTGAAATGGTATGTAAGTGGGTTATATATTAATTTTTAATGAATCAATATCATGTAATAATTATCATATATATCAATTTTTCCATCATTAAACTCATCCATGTAAACTTGTGGTGGAAAACAGATTACACTATGATGTGGGGAGGGAAACTCATATATATGCATGTGAGGTGTTTTTTTCAGAGGATGGGTAAAAGGTGTAATATGGTGGTTAAATAATAAAAATAACATATAATAATATATTTATGATACTATATTTAATACTTTTTCATGGAAACAACACATTAAGATGATGTTGGAAACAAAATGAACTTGTATGAGTTGGTAAAAATGATTACCTCTTCTTTGGTGGAATTCCTTCAGATATCTTCTAAAAGGATCTAAGGTTGGACTTTTTTGAAGAATAAGACCTCTAAAACATGGATAAGGATGTTAGGAGGGTAAATTGTCCATGATTTCTAAATATATATGGCTCAGATTATTATGAATTAGTTAGGGAGGATTTGATGTTTTATAATTGAGGGGAGGGGTATTTTTTAAAATCATCAACATATTAAATTATAATAAGCCAATTCTAGATTCAAAACAACTATATGGATTATAAGTGAATAGGGTCATATATTTTAGACCATATATTATCCCTTGTTATTATTTTAATTTTTTATTATTTTTATATAATTTAATTAAAATATTAATTCTATAAAATATCATTATTCTAAAATTTTGGAACTATTCATTTCGTTTGACATCAAATACATCAATATAAAGTGGTAATTAGAAAAAAATGACATCAAATACCTATAATATATCCTAGTGATATAATAAATTAGATATACACATTAATTTATCCCAAATATGTCAAAAGTTATACTATTCAAGTCAATTATTTATATTTTTTTGTAAATTAAATAAATATTGTATTGGAATTACATAATAATTTAAAGTAATTATATAATTTCTAAAAAATAAAAATAATATTATATAATTAAACTATTTTCATTTTTATAATAAAATATATTTTAATTTATATCTTCATTTTTTTTATCTTTGGAAAAATAAATGATATTAAATACAAAAAGAGTGAAATTTTGTAACTATCTTCGATTTAAATAATATATAAGATATTTTCAAGTAAATGTGTCCATTAAATAAATAAAATTGTAAATTAAGGTGATAATAGTCGAATTTTTTTAATAAAATCAATTTTATAAATGTTTAGGTCACATTCATACCCTTATCTTTTAGTTTTTACCATTATTTGGTACCTTTACATCTTATCGTGACTACATGGATTTTTCCACTTCAAGGGTTAATATAATTACAAAAAATGAAAATTAAACCATAAATGGACCAAATATGAAATTTTTAACTTTATCCCAATCATTTGGATTCTTTTATTTTTTAGGAACTTTATATCATTTAAAGTATTATTTATTTCATAATATCATTAATGTCAATTTTAACAGTTTTCATTTCATGACTTTTTAAAAAATATCAATATAGAAGATAACTTTGATCCAAAACCTTTAATAAATCCATTATATTTATAATTCATCTAAAAAATTCGTTTATAACATTAATTATAACATATTCGTTTTAGTTTAATATTTTAAATATCATTTATTTGATATTTTCATGAAGTAAACAATTACTGCATCAACATTGTTTATGCTTTTAAGGTAATTATTTTGTACCTGAAATTTTAATATAAATTACAATGATAAATATGAAAATTTTATCTTTAAATTAAATATATTTAGTTTAAGATATATTCATAATAAGAACATATTAAATGTATAATACTTATTAAAAGATAGGTGTATGACACATTTGACTTTCTTTAAAATAAAATACAATAAAAGGATTAGAGTCATATAAGTTGCTCCAAGAGAACATAAAATTTGGCCAAGGATTATATTATACAACAATAACTTATCTAATAAAATTAGGACATGTTTTAGGGTAATTTTAAAAAATTCATAATATTATTTTTACCTATAATTAACTGGTATACCCTTAACCTTGATAATTAAAATTACTAATGTCAATATTCATATTGGACAAAAATAAAATGGGTATATTTTAAAAATTTGGATCATATTATGAAAAATATGGAATCCATTTTTCAAAATAAAAATCATAGAATTGGTTAAAATTAGTTTAATATTAATCTCTTACACCGAACTAGAAGACATATTTTTTAAGTGAAAACATTTAAAAGACTGAAATGTTTTTATATCCAAATTCAATGTGAGATTAATTCCAATGAACAAAATTAGATTATATGATACAAAATTGACATAATTATACATTATAACAAATTTAAATTATAATTTATAAATATAAATTATTTACATGAAAAATATTTTTTCAATTAAAATTTGATATTTTATCTATGTTAATCAAAACAAGAAACAAATCATAACAAATAACAAAAATTAAAGCAATTTAAATTTTCTTATAAAGATTTTGAAAATGGATTTTATTTTAATAATATATTATTTAAAATGTTTCAAATTTTGGTTTTAAAACAAAAACATCGTCAAAAGGATACAAAATATCTTATAGAAGAATATTTCTTTTTATGCATAAAAGTGGATTTATTATTATATCGAGTCTAAAAAACAAACAATACATATGTTAAACATTATATTTAATATTTAAATTTCATAATTTATTAATAATATTCATTTACTATAATTTAACTTAAAGGTTGTTATAATATTTCATTGTTCTTTTAAGTTGCGTGTTGTGTGCAACATAAGCTATAAAAAAGATTAACTTTAAAAAGTGACATACCATAATATCGTAGGGTGTTAGATGAATGTGATGTCAATTACCTGGTTTGAAAATCATGAAAGAGGTATGATCACTTCATATGTCATCAATATATTAGTGAGAATCTATGAAATCACACCATGAATATGAATCCACTAAAATGAACTTTCGGGGTAACATCAGGGAAATTCATTAGCTTTACAGTACCTCACCATGACATCAGGGTCAATCCAGATAAAGTTTTTTCTATTTTAGAATTTTCAACATCATAATTCTCAAAAAAAACTGGGGGTGTCCAAGGGAACCTCACCTGCATTCAGTGTATTATAACTAACTTGGCTGACAAAACCCTTACCTTTACTATTATACTAAAGAAGGGAATCACATATCAATGGGATGATGAATTCCAAGAATCCTTCAAATGTATCCAAAATATCTTATTGCACCCACCAATTCTGATGCATCTGGTGGATGGGAGTCCACTCATCATGTATGTGGCTTCCATGGAATGCTCACTGAGAGCCCTACTTGCATAGAAAAATGATACGGGGAGCGAAAAACAGTATCAACTACCTCAGCTAGACTATGCCATGTACTGAGACCCAATACTATGATGTGGATAAGAACTTCTTTGCACTCATATTCATTGCGAAAAAGATGAGGCATTACTTATAGAACCATGAAGTCCATCTAGTCTCTCGTGTTGACCCACCCAAGTACATCTTTGTCCATCCAATATTGACATGGTTCTTAGCTCGATGGGTGTTCATTCGACAGTAATATTAAATTCAGTTTGTGTCAAATAAATCAGTGAAAGGTAAATCCCTAAATTATTTCTCATAGCACATCCATCCCTATAAAATACACTAATTGACACTGAGTTTCTATATGATGATGTTTTCTATTCCTATGACAGTCCTTGAACATGGGTGATTTGATGGTGCCTCCTAAATTCCAATGGAAAAAAGAATGAGAACCAAGAGACTCAAGCAGGATATCATAGGGATTGTATTTTTATCTCCATAAAAAGAATTTTTTACCTACTCTTTATCACTATCTGTGGGCTTCACAGATAATGGGTCTTAATACCAAGTCCCCATCACCATCTTGGAAATAGACCGACAACTGCATATAGTATACCAAAATATTAAACACATGTTGCATCATATTCCCTGATCAGAAAATGCTCACACTGACGCATTGGCTAATATAACCATAGTCTTGGATGACCCAGATTAGTAATAATCAATCTTATTAATGATGCACCGAATAATGGTCTCATAAAAAATCATCTACAATATGGAAGATATAAATCTAGTCAAGAGTTCCCTAGATCTTGAATAACTGGTATCCACCCCTGGAGTGATGGAGACCATAATCAGTTATCTCCGAAAGAGAGTTCTCCCAATAGACCGAGTCACGTGGGAATAGATTCAATGTCATGAAATGAACAACAACCTACAGAATGGTCCAAATTAATAAATATCACTCTCAAATCGTGGATTTCATACAATCCTCCTCAAATTCATAGAAAAAATAGATATTGTAACTGTCATGGAAGAAGTCCATGTAGGATCCTATGGCACACAACACTCTTCGACCGGACTCTCTCACCAAATCAAGAGGTTGGGTTACTACTAGAAAACCATGATATTGGATTGTTTGAATTTCACCTAAATTTTTCAGGCATTCAATATCTGTGAGAACTTCATCCATCAACCCCTATAATTTTTACATATAACTAAATAGACCTGACCATTTTCTGTTTGGGGAATAGGTTTTGTGGGGCTATATCCACCAACCATAGCCAAGCAGTTCAAGTACATCCTTACTACTACCAACATATTTTACAAATGGAATTAGGCAATACCCATCATGGAATTTGAGATGAATAATATCATCGACATCACAAAATCCCATATAATTACTAGGTTTATGGTCCCTTACACAATATTGATAGACAACAACACCATATTTTGTTCTATAGATTTGAAGAAAATATATCTGGATTATAATATCAATTACAATCACTAATCTCACTATCATGAAATTGAAAATCGATAGATAGAGGCCTTTAATAAGACTTTATCAAATATACTCTAGATGATGGTGAACATGGATGACATGCCATGGCCATAAAAACTCCTCCACGCTTTATGGGCCTTCCTACCACCATGCGTTCTGCTACACAAGTAATACAATATTCACTAGTGTATGGGACCAAGGTAGTGCTACCCATGTAATTACATCCTTCTTTTCTTAAAATATCCATTTTATGATAGATCCTAGATGATGAAAAATCACCAAAGTGGATATATGAATTATGACTGATTGGTGATAACAGGTTCTGTACATTTCCCAACCTCAATGTCCATCAGAATCAGATCCCATGATCCTTTAATAAACATATTATCCTCCCTTTATTCATTAAAGGAGAACTGGCAAAGGATCTTGTAACCCCAATGATACTAGGAAAGATTATTCCAAAGCTGTAACTAGAAGGGAAGGGCATTAAATCATACATAAGATCTATCATAAGGGATAATATTCATTGGTTATAATGGACTGATAGAATTTTACACCCACCATAAAGGTGTGATTTCTAAAGGAATACTTTTCATAGCTATCATCAAGCAATTCACATCCTGGTTACAAGATGTTAAATAGAATGAGAACATCCTAGTTAGATGAAGATAAACTTTATGAGAAATTTCTAGATACATGACACTAAACTATATGAGAATGAACTGGTTAGAAGATGTTAAACAATATGATATCATTCTAGTTCCATGATATTAAACTATATAATGTTTTCTTGATTTCATGATTTTAAACTATACTAGATCATCCTGGTAGCAAGATGAATAACTATGCTGCACCTAAAGTCCTATACAAAAGTCTTTAAATGGAACAATATCCCTTGTATTAACCACATGGAGTTAAATTTTATGGAGTTTTTCTTAATCAAATAACATTAAACTATATAGAGAACTTCATGACCACATGATGATAAAATGTATTGAGTCATCCTGGTTGTATGTCTTTAAACTACATATGTTCATTCGGGTAGTAATACATTGAACTTCTAAACATCCCTCATATTAGAAACAAGTTTTTAAAGTGATCAACGTATCGTGTCCTGATTTAATTGTGTTGAAATTCACAATATCTTCATCGTCATTTGATTTTAAACTATGATGGAAGCATAGTCCCACTTATGACTCACCACATATGAACCAAATCTTTGAAATCATGTAATGTCCTGGTCCCCATGTTATAGTCATATTTTCATAGGGATTATGTTCATCCAATAACTACATGAGGATTAATTCATACCATGAGAGGATATGTATTGATGCCAAAAACATAAGTCATGGGCCCAACCATAATATTGATTTTACTTCACATCAGGTTACCTACATCCTTACCATTGGATTTGAATCTGTATGGATGGTGTCCTAACCACACGTCACTAAACTACATGTCTTTTTGTAACTACTTACGACATGATTCTCATATTCAATGAGATAAACATGGAATCCTCAATCCTATATCTTGATACATTCACCACATGATACAAACTTACACTTTCATATACATAATTTCATCTTAATAGTGAGAGGATCCCTCTTCATTCCTTGTTTCTCACACTGATCATAGATCACTTGAGATTACGAATTTTAGTATGGGCTTCCACGCACCAACATGGAATGACATCTCATGACAAGATCATCACTGTCTTGAATGAAAAAACTTAAAAGATATTACATGATTTCTTTCAACATGATGTTAAATTACAAGGTTTATGTCCTTTGAATGAAATAAAACTACACATCTTGTGGAAATTTCTTGAGAGGATCTCTTTTGTAGGTACTACTCTCCTACCACACCATTTTCCTCACATATCAAGTGCTACTTGATTCTATACATCATAGGATATATATTGGTTCCAATATCTTCAATCATAGGTCTAGTTATATAAAATATAAAAATTCCCCTTCTTTTCATATAGTTTATACTTTCACCGGGAGGTACTTCCTCAAAAACTATGTATTGGTTGATTCCTATTATCATAGGATACATAGTTAAACTCATGTTTCCATCCATTGTCATATCCACAAAACCCATTTTCATATTGGACTGTTAACATTCATCCTAAAATGATATTAAATTGCATGGTTCATTAAGAATTACATATGGATTGATTTTGGTCATCACAGGACACAAAGTGACACCTGGATCACCAATCATAAGCCCAACTATAACAATCAGTGAAAAAAATTCCCCTCTCTACGTATGGGTAAGAACTTCATAGAGTGTTTACCATTCAAGATCATTGTATGGATTGATTCCTATCATCCTAGGATACAAAGTGACATCTGGACCTCCAATAACATGTTTAACTACAACAAGAGAAAAAAAATTCACCTTACATGCATAAGTGATGGGACATAAAAAACTACAAAACTATCCATTAATTGTTCTAGAAATGGAATTTATCAGTGCTAGAATATCACTGACAACATGAGTGACATTAAAAGCCCATGGATTTTATCAGCAGTGAAAAAGAACTACTAATGGGGTCATTTATTAGTTGTAAAAACCCATTGACAAATAAGACCATTAAAATTTCCTTTAAAAGTGTCAATACAGGTCAATACTCTAGAATGATGTTAATACACACTATAGTAGCATTGTAGTTTGCGGTAACAACACACTGTAGCACTAGAACCACATTATATAGTAACAAAAACAAGTCCTAATACATAATTTTGATGAAATTAAATTTACAACAAGAACAAAAAAACTATATTATATACATTTCAAACATTGGTTTATATAAATACATAAATAATTTTTTTATATACATTTGAAAAAATCAAAAATGTTAATGTTACATTGATTTCCATCCGGTTTCTTTATTGAACTATCAAAATTGCATGAGTATTTTCGAACAAACCACCTCAATATGAACAAAAGAATCCACCTATATAATAAAAAACTATTATGAGTAACACTAAAATGGAATAAATTAAACATAAATATGAAATGACACATTAATTATATTAAAAATCATTTTACATAGAAAATATAATGATTATCTCTAATATTGAGTAGTGGAGGGAAGTTAAAAGAAAGTGATAATTTTTCACACTATTTGATTGAAAGGTTTTGTGAGATAAGAATTATATGGGTGTTATGCTGTATAAAGTGATGAAAGATAGATAGGAAACCCAATCATAAAAAAAAGAATCTACCTGAATAAAAATTCAATTATTATGTGAGTCATACTAAAAAGAAATTAATTAAACATACATACTAAACATTACATTAATTACATGGACAATGATTTTACTATGAAAATTTCGTGATTCCCCCTATAATTGAGCAGAGTCAGCGTCGTTGCTCTTCCTGCAAAGTCAGCGGAGGTAACTTGAATAAAAGTGATAAATACACCAGTATAGGGGTTAAATGTTTTTAAGGGACAAGGATCATTAATGTTGGAAAGAGAACCCCCAACTCAGACAAAATAATCCACATGTATAAGAAAATTATTATTATGAGAGTAATACTGAATAAAAAAAAATAAAATACATATAAAACAATACATTAATTACATGTACAATGATTTTTCTATAAAAACATCAATATTAAATTTGTAATTGAGAAGAGGTAGTGTCGGTACTCTTCCTTCAATGGAAGTAGAGGTAACTTGAATGAATTTGACAAATGAACCATTATAGGGATGAAATGATTTTAAGGGAGAAGGAGCATTAATGTTGGATAGAGCACCCCCAACCCAAACAAAAAAAAATCCACTTGTATAAGATAACATTTTTTATTTGAGTAATACTAAAAAAAATAAATTAAACATACATATGAAACAATACATCTATTCCATGGAAAATGATTTTACGATGAAAACATAATTATTACCTCTGTAATTGAGTAGATGAATTTTCATTTCATTTCCTGCAAAGGCATTGGAGGTAACTTGAAATAAAGTGATATATTAATTATTGTAGGGGTTAAAAGGTTTTATGGGAGAAGGATCATGAATGTTGGATAGACCACACCCAACATGAACTAAATAACCCACCTATATAAGAAAATATTATTATGTGAGTAATAATAAAATGAAATAAATTAATAATAAATATTAAATAATACACTAATTCTATGGATAATACTTTTACTGTGAAAACATGAATATTACCTATATGATTGAGAAGAGAATACAATGTTACTCTTATTTCAATGGCATGACAGATGGAATGAAATATTCTAAAATAAACAAACTCCATAAAGATTAAAAAAATTAAATTAACATTCAATTATATATTTTTTTGGTAAAATATACAATGTATATCCTAACAACACCTTTTCATCTATCCAAAGGGTTTCCTTCATTGTTGTTTGTTCTTCTAGGGTATTGGTAATGTCATCATGTGCCGAAGACATTGTCTGTATGAGTAGTCAATTATTATATTTATATTATGTTAATTCATTATAGAACATATAATATAATGAGGAAATTATAATTAAAAAATCACTTTCACCTTTCAATTGAACTCTCATTCTTTGTTTACAGTTTTCATGGATTTAAATCAGTCTTCGAGATTCCCAATCCCCTCTTTGTGGTCCCCTATAATGAAAAATACATTATCTACAGTGGGACACGCATGAAATGATTGTGATTTCACAATCAAAGGGTCATGCTTGATTTAATTGTCATTTTAATCAATATTTGTTTTAGTCTCCAAGAGGATAATTAGTGAATTCTTGTTTGTTGGATCAGATACATACAATACCTGCACTGATTGTGATTCCATTATGAACGGATCATCGTTCCTCCCTTAAATATAGAAAATCACCTTCACATATCAAATTTCATCCAATTTAAACCATTTATATTGTCAACCCATTTAAAACAGAAAATCATCACATGAAAATATTTATAATCCAACTTGTAAATTTGTTCGATAATGCTAAAATGTGACATATTTTCATAAATTGGATTTAACTCCTTGGAACTAGATATGGGAATCACATCAGCCAAAAGTGTAACACCACTATTTTTCATCATAATGAATTAATCATGTTATTTTTATATAATGTATAACTATTGATTATAAACCCAATATAAGTTATAACAATTGAATTCGGTCATCTGGATAGCCATTGAAGTTGTTCAAAAATTGAATTCGACTTTTAAGATTACACCTTATAAATTTTATCTTTGAACCATCCTATAAAATTTTGATAATGTGTATCTAATATACATCTTTCATCCCATCATGTATGAAAATATCTTTGAATTTATTTGTGGGCGTGAATGTATGACTCAACATATTTACTGTTATATAATACATACAGACATGCTTTCTCCCAGTCTATTACGGTACCTGTAACCACATCTCATCCAGAAATCCCTTCTCCCAAAGGGGGTTCACTAAGATGATACTTGGGGAGACTAATTATTTCAACATATTATAGGTAATCGGTATATATTTTAATAGATTCGTCAACAATATATCATTATGCAATAAAACGTTCTGGCCGACTTCGACTCTTAACATGCCCTTTCAAAATCTTCGTATAACATTCAATGTGATACATCCATCAATAATGGACAAGACCACATATTTGAACCTCTCTAACCAAGTGAACCATCAGGTGGACCGTTATATCAAATAATTATAGTGGGGGAGAATATTTATAATTCACATAATATGATGGAAATATCCATTTTCAAGAAAGGAAACGTCACTGGGTCTATAAAGTTTCTGCATATGGCTTTGAAAATGAAGTAGATTCGAGTTAATGTAAGTCATACATAAAAGGGTATAATGTAATGAAAAACTAGCATTAAATATTGCATCAGAACAAGACATTTGTGTGATTTTAGTCCTTGTAACTTCAAATTATTTATTGACATGGAATTATTGATATTTGATGAAAACCCTTGTGGAACATGTACACTTGTAAGGAATTTTTTTTAAATTTTCCTATCTGGATATAGTGTATTCTACTGGAGGGTGAAAATTCCACCTTTTACAGTTCTCTAGTGCTTACTCTTCCATTGTACCCATTTCAATCAGGTTAACCCTAACCTTTATTCTACCATTCGTTTTTGAAGGAACATTTTGTGATGTGCCAATAACACTATCAAATAAATATTTTTCTACTTTCATGTCATCAAGAAAATTTCAGACATAAAAACAATTCAAATAAGGTAATTCAAAGAAAATTAATCTCTTCTCCCAACCTGATATAGTAATGTTTTTTTTAAAATGGTTTACCAAAAATAGTGTCAATATTTATTAATATTTGGTACATTTTATCATCCACTGTTAGAGACATTCCTGTACCTTTTTTGATAATCTTTTCAAATGTTGTCATCTAGGATTGTTATTTATGTCATCAAATTAAAAATTTATGATGTACAAAAATCACAGTCTTTGAGGAATGTTTTATCTGAACTGATTATATGTGTTTTTCACAAATGGGACACACCATCATGCCTTTAATGATATAGCCTGTTAAATTTTCATAAGCATGGAAGTAATTTATTGTTCCATACAACATGGTCCTAAATATAAATTAATCACTTATATGAGCATCATACATTGTAACACATATAACACTCATCGATTTTAGATCTTCGATCAAAGGGTCCAAATAGACATCTATATCATTATCGGGTTGCTTTATTCTTGATATAAGCATATACAACATAATTAATTTGTGATTCAAGAAAAACCATGGGAGAAAGTTACAATTTACCTAAATTACTGGACATATATGGGGTGTTCTACTATGTACACCAAATATAATTTATTCCATCTATAGATAATGCAAGAAAAAAGATTCTCATCTCATACTCAAATTCAGGAAACTCATAATTAATTTTTATACACTAAGGAGTATCTAATAGATGATGTGGGTTCCCATATTTAATTCTTGATCTACATTCCATGTTAATTATATTGGGGTTTCATGACATCCATAATGTATTCTAAAAAGTGGAATGATAGGAAAGTACCATAATACTTTTAATGTACTTGATTCAATTTTTTTTGTATCGATCTGCACCACACATAGGGAATTTTAGGACTGATTCATGCTCCTTGTGATACAATATGCAATCATTTGGACTAGAATTAACTTTTTTAGAGATCATAACCATTTAATGTAACATTCATTTAGAATTATATATTCATCATGGTAGTTCATTATTTTCTGGTTGAATATCCTTTAGAATATTAAGTAGTTCTGTAAATATGGTGTCTCTCCATCCATTGGTAGTTATCAAAATATATATCTTCAATACAACTAACAATGTTGTGTATTGAGTAAAACTGGTATACAACGGTTTCTTGGAACAACTATTTACCTCCTAAAACAAATTTGGACTATCATGAAGGTCATCATAAATTTCCATTTTTATTTCTTCTATGTGATCTTTATTATCATTTACATAGGTATTCATATAAAATTATTTATAAAAGATTTGTATCATCCCAATTGATGACCACATTCATTTATTCCTTATGTTTAGTCCAACATTTATAGCTTTGATCTATTTGGTGACAAATAAAATGTTCTTTCAACACTTCAAAAATAATGTTTCATGAATAATATTTATGTAAATAAGGACATAGGATTTTAGAAGGTTCATCTGCATTCTCTATTGCAAACATAATGTACACTTTAACCCCCATCTACATATATTTCTATCAAGTGATTACAATGAATACATTTTCAGTTTATATCCATTATATTGGGTTCATAAAATATTAATTTTATACAATATATAAATAAATACACAAAATATTTTCATTATCAAAGCTAAATGTTTTATAAAATTCTAATAAGTTAAATAGTGATTATTTTAATGAGAATATTTGAGCGCCAAGATAGTGAAAATCCACTTATAAGGGAGTTTTTAATTTTAAAAAATAGATGGAGATAAAGGTAGATAATAAATGATATTATCACTAATCTTTATATGATTAAACCGGAAGATGGATAGTGTAATGACCCGTTCCTGAAGTACCCAAATAACTCCAGGTCAGATCATATTACGAATTCTAACACAACTCAATGTTACTAAAGTATGGAATAAACATTGGGTATAAAAAACCATAAATGGTATGTGGTCCCCACTAATTTTTTTTACCCAAGGTCCAACAAAATTCTAGCGTGACCCATGGGGTCAATTGAAGTGAAGACCCAAAATCATCATTTCTCGATATTAGAATACCTGTTAGACAATGAACTATAGAAATAAATGATGCAGTTTCTATATAGACACACATACATGTCACACCAGTATAGAAACACACTCATTTATAGTTTATAAGAAATATCAAATAGATAAAAACGTGATATTCAAACATAAAGTGAACTAAAGGCACTATAATGATTGAAAGAGTGAAGTCTTGATGTGATAAAACTTCATGTCCATAACTGGGGATAGCCCCTTTGAATCTTCTCAATATGAAAACTAAGGACCATAGTCATTTATAAGAGGAACTATATCCAATAATACGTATATCCAATATAGGAACATACATCACTCCCCTAACTTGGTTCATAAAAAAATTTCATCTGAATCTGCATGTCTACAGAGGTGTCCAGGAAAGGGGTCAGTATATATATAATCATTAGGCAATCACCAATGTGCATCAAATCTATATTCAATAAACAAAGAATATACATGAATAATTATTCAAATTTATATTCATATATGAAGTAATTATTTAGTAAGAATATATAAAACATAGTATTAATACAACAATGAATAAATCCAAGGTTCAGTGTCAGATATAAACAACATATCATACCTTAGTAGTCAATACAAAAAAAGTAGAAATCATTCCCTATATAAATAATCACAAAAAAATCTAAAAAAACAGACCATAAACAACATATCATAAACAAATTTTAGAATATGGAATTTAAAACAAAACATAAAATACACAATGGAAATAAGAAGTCCTATCTCTCTAGGTTAAATAAAATTTGAGGCCCTATTTGTATGTCACGTAGGATGTTCAGAGGCTATTGGGTGGTGTGATTCGTACTTGGATTCATCGAGGAGGAGCGATTCGACCTTCTATTCATCGAGGAGGAGCACCATAAGTGGGTGTCTTACGTGGAAAGCTTCTATATCTTGACGGGTTCCCAAATGGTTAGGGTTTTTAAAATAGACCGAGACACTTTTATCAATGCTTACCAATAAGCGCTGATAAAGAATGATCTTTATCAAAACTTATTACTTAAGCAGTGTTAAAGGATTTGTAATTATAATTATAAATAAAAAATGGTAAATATTCATAATTACATAATAAATATATATAAATATAAATATAGTAAACATACTGATTTTTAATTAAATTTATTATAATTTTATAATTATTTATTTATAATTATATAAATATTTTAAAACATATATTATTTATACAATGAAAAACATTTATATAATAGTACATATATATTTAATAAATATATTTAAATATAAATACAATAAATATATTCATTATTTAAATAAATTTAGTATAAAGTCTACAATTATTTAATTATACATAATTATTTACTTATAATTATATAAAGACATTTAAAAAAATTGTTTATTTAAAATTAAGAATATATATTGTATAAATATAGTGAATGTAAATTTTTAAATATATATACTTATTAATATATTTACTTATATTTGTTTTTTAAAATATATTTTTAACATTATTAATGAATATCTAATTTTTATTCCATGAACACACACACACACACACACACACATATATATATGATTGAAATTGAATAAATTACAAATCTAGGATCACTTTAATAACATTGAAAATGGATATGTTCTATATGTGTGCATATTCTATATAAAAATCCATTAATTATACATATATGTGAAATTAATATAACAAACATTTTATCAATATTAATTTTAAAAATCAAACGACATTAAATTAAATGTTGAGTACTATGGAATTAGTTAATATTTTTAGTTCATATTAATTTTTAATTATATACCATTATTCAATAAATATATGGAAATTTAATGTTTGAACTCATCAGGGTTTCGTTAAAGGCTGCTTCTTCCACTATATAAAGAATGAGCATGTGATTGAGGTAGAGCTATGGCCAATGATAAAGGTGACCAGGTATGCAGTTCCTTTTGGTTGGTGAAAGTTATGGCTAGAGTCGGATTCGTCTGTTGCTGTGCAGATCCTGAAAGACCGATCCAGGAATGTTCCATGGAGGATGTTATATACCTAGATAAATTGTATTAGACTTCTTTCGCTGATATGCCTTGATATCTCTCATGTCTATAGAGAAGAAAATCAGGTTGCAGATGCTCTTTCCAAAAGAGCACTTATGGAGGTCAGTTCTAGTTGGTCCTTCGTTCTTCCCAATTATTGCAGTAGTTTTTTCCATAGTGATAGTGTTGGTGTTTTGCACACAAGGATTTGAAAGGATCCCCTTTTTTGAGTTGTATTGTACTATTTACACTTTTTTTATAAATAATTTTTTGGGAGCAGGTTCCTGCCTGTCTCTCGGACCATTTTTCTATATGGCTATTTAATGTAATTCCCATAAGTATCTCGTAATATATAATCATATTTATATACATTAATATATATATATTATATATATGAAATTTAATTCCATAAATTATCATAATTATATAATTAATTAAATTTTTATTATTTAACAATGTAAATCAATCAAGTCATTTTTATGAAAAATTAATTAATTAATATACTTTGTAATTTTTTTTAATAAACTCATTTTCCATTTTTCATTTTTTTAGTTATTTCATTTTATGAGGGATAAAAATGTGTTGAGGAAAGAAATATTTATCAGTGAAAAACAAAAAACAATGATAAATGGTACCCTTCATTAATGCTAAAAAGAAAGTTCAAATAAAGGATACCCTTTATCAACACTAAAAATATATCGCTAATAAAGGATACACTTTATCAGGTCTAAAATTAATGCGCTGATAAAGATTTCATTTATCAATGCTACAATAATAGCACTGGTAAAAGGTTATGTTTATTATCACTTTATTTAGCGATGATAAATATCCTATTTATTAGTGGTTTCTTCTAGCAATGATCAATAACAGCACCACCAAAGACTAGTTTTGTAGTAGTGACAGAAGACCATTTTTCCTACATACGAGTCAGATCAACATGTGGCCTATGTGTGCATATAATATCATGTACAATTTTTCACGTCGGAGGCCAATTTCTTACCACATAATGTTAAACAACAAGGAAAAATGTCCTAGTTACCTGACATTAAAACTGCACAAAAAAACAACCTCATTATGTTACATTAAACTACAAGGGAACAAATATGTCCTTATCGCATGAAGATAAACTACAAAAAATTATGTATGTATGTAATAAATTATGTTAAAAAATATTTTCCACCACTAAATTTCATTCCTTATCAAAGGACCACAACATCCTTACCCCACTCCACCAGATTATGGGGTGCTTCCACCCTCCTTCAATTCACCTCAATCCATAAATCATACCTCATTTCCCAAGTGACATGGGTTTCAAAACACCTTCCATGGCCATTGTAAAAGATTCCAGGCTTCATGCGACCCTTTTTTTGACTATTCATGTAATCTTATGGCTCCTGTATATGCGTCTATGGTCATCAACCAAATTCATCAATTTTTAAAAAGGAATTTTTGATAACTGTGGGACCTAACATCACTGTGGTAGAACTGAATACCTCAAGGTGATCTGAACTACTCCCAATATGATTTTCCCATATCATAACTCATTACATGAGAACCTTGATCCAAGATTTACAACATTTCCATCTCCCACTCAGATGGATGTTGGGTTCTATTTACCCTAGGCATTATAATTAGGATATTTCATATCATTTCCCATATAAGGACCATATACATCATGACATTAAAACATCCTACACCTTTGTCAAAGATGCACGACTATTAACTCTTGGACACATCTAGTGAAAATTGAGAGATCATAATATTATAGTGAAAGAGACAGAAAGCATGTCAGGTTGAAAACCGACAAAGGGTGGCCTGAGAAAAAGTAAAATTTTCACTTGCTAAATTCTTTATGTCCATAATATATGAAAACATTATGGAATGAATAAGTAAGTCATAATGCTCACAAGCCCAACATTATAGCCCTAGTAAAATATAATCAATGATTTCTAGACTCCATAATTCAAGAAATAGTTTTCCGAATGATTTGTATCATCCCTTTTCCATGATAATATGTTCACTATGATGAAAAAAAGTTAGGGTACTAAAACCCATCTTGGACATTACACTTTAAAAAAATAAAACATCATGATTTGGGTTCCTTAGATAATAGTAAACCTTCCATGGACCATGGAAAAGATACATGACTCTAAAGGACCATTTTCTTGAATATGCATACATTCCTATCAATCCTACATATATGTCTATAGTCACCAACCAAATGAGATACTCTACAAAAGGTCCTTTAAATCTTTGTGATCCCTGCCATCACTATGATATAACTCATCACCTCATTGTATTTTGTGTCGTTACTAGTATGATTTTCCCAAATCATCCTCTTGACCCGATCACTTTGGACCATGATTTACAATCTCGGTGCCAAACTATCCAAGTGGGTTTGACATCTAAATAATTATTTCTCCGTGTTTTTACACATTACCAAGGCTGGGATGTGAAACTATATTTCTAAACATTTGATGTCCCACACCTTGAGATTAGAAACAACATGGATTAGGGATAAATAATCATTATTTTAGAGATAAAATTCCCAAGGGTTCTATAATCCATCATGCATAGCCTTCTTCTCATGCCCAACTTCATCATCTAAACATTTGAATCATAAAACATCTTTCATGGCCATCAGAAATGATTTTATATCATCATTTCTTGACCACACTATTGATTCATAAGGTTTTCGACCTACCAAATAAACAAATTTCTCCATGTAGGATGGGTGCTTTAATCCTTCTGAGCCCTGGTAAAACTATGGTAGAACATGACTCCTCGGGGTGTTATGGTCAATTCGCAACATGCCTTCCCCATCCAATTCCCATGGAATTACTCTATTGGTTCACAACATCTATAAAAAATATTACAATTATATCAGTTGGAAAAACATCTAGAGTATTTATCCCTAAATCAACATTCCCCTATTAATGTTCCATATTCTGTAGAAAAGAGTATAGATACCCCTTTTTGGAAATTCTATTGATACCTAAGGGATTTGACCTACCAACTAGGGGCATACCCTCCTTATAGGAAATATTCTTTGATCATGATGAGCCTTGGAAACACCTCAGCAAAACCCAACACCCCAAAGTATTTTGGGACATTCATGTCTTGTCCACACCATATTCCAAGATCATTGACCAGGTCTAAGCTAAAAGACCAAAAAATACAATGATACAAGGTCTGATCTTAAAGACCCAAAACATATTGGATATATGGCCCATGCTAAAATACCCTAAACAAATAAAATAGATGTCCAAGCTAAAATTCTATTAAATACAATGATATAAGGTCTATGATAAATGACCCTAAACTACAATAATAGAAGGTCTATGATAAAACACCCTAAACTGCTGCAATAGAAGATCTAAGATAAAGGGCCATAAAATATAGAGATAAAATGATTATTGATAAAATCCCTTTACTAAAATAATATAAGTTTTGATATAAGCGACCCAAAACAAAATAAATATATGTGTTTGAGATAAATGACCCTAAAATACCGCAATAGATGGTTTGTGCTAAAAGTACATAAACTAAATTGATATAATGTTCGAACTAAAAGACCCTAAATTATAGTGATAAATGTTCCCAGCTAAAAGACCATAAATTATAGTGATAAATGGCCTGATCAAAAAGACCCTAAAATAAAACACATAATTAATTTAGGCTTCAAGAATAAAAATGATGGTAAGGACCACCATATGGACTTAAAAAAATAAATCTATCTTCGACAAGCCTATCGGCTTCAGAAAAAAAGAGTGTCCTCCGTTCAGAATATATATTAAACCCATTTCCTTTTATAAATCAAGTAATATCAAGATATATGGTGTAGATATTATGAAAATCATGGGTATCATTGGTGATTCACATAATATCGAATCAGAAAATGATGGGCATCGTTGGGGATTCAAGTCTAGTAATTTAGGTTTACATGATACTATGAAAATAATGGGTATCATTGTTGATTACATAGTATCTAATCATAAAAATTTCATGAACATCAGGAATAAAAGAAAAACTAGACAAAACACATATAATGTTTAACTTATCTATTCACTGATTTTATAAAATATTAAGAATCTCCACATACTGGAGTCTGTCCCATAGATATATGAGTCAGATAAAATTTATAAAATTATGACTCCATCATAGCTTGAACTAAAAAGAACCTTTGAACTCTTCAAGACTTTTCTCCAAGGAGATAACATATTGGTGTAATTGGTCCACATACAAGGTTTCTACTTCCACAACCCCCCTAGAAGTCCTATTCGTTGGAAATGGATTCAAGAATGCATTTCTCTATTATGTCATTGATTACCGACAGCTCTAAAACACTGTTCCCTAATAAATGATGTGCATTTTGAAACCGGTATTGTACTTCTAGAAGACGAATAATTTTATGTTGAAGATTGTTGGTTTCATCCTTCCCAAAATTGACTACATCTTATTGAAAATACTCTTCCACTACACACTAGGAATCTTCATTTATTGATTCGTACTAGTTTTAATTCACTAAATAGAAGTCCTTAGTTTCTAGCACCCTCAATTAGAGGTCCCTATTATGTTCCCTCAAATATATCCCCACCTTTACAAATGAATAAAGGGAATAATAGTCTAAAATATCATAACCAAGGGTGGGATAAATAAATATAAGATGACCCTATTGGTCATTCAGATCATCCATTGGGGTATCTAACACAAAAATTATAGAACTGACTCTACATTGGTCTCTATATTAACTACTAAGGCGATGAAGAATCGATGCCTTGATCTATGTTCATCATGTGGAAAAGATTATATTCTGGGACTAGGTCTCTAAGGGAATGATTCATGCTGATAGTCCTTATCGATTAGAGAAGAGATCTAACCTATGCATTGGTTGATATTGTTAAAGTATCCTCTAAAGGAGCTGTAACACCCCAAGATTTCATAGTACATTATTTCTTCAAAGTAATTCAATAACTTACACTACACAATAGCATGTTCTAGTGCACCATGGCTTACCAAACTAGTCGTTCAAAAGAAGTTATGAATAGTATTAACTGAATTTTGAACATTATATAATCCTTATAATTTTATAATTCATATTATGATTTTCTTAGACATAATGTAAGAACAAATACATTTTTTAGATAAAAGAAGTATTTCTCAAAAAATGAAATTTTACACCCTTTTAATGGAGAAGCCTTTTTAAATCCAATATTTGAAACTTTTATATATTAAATTTGACAAAATAAACTTATTCTTTATAATTGGGAAATAATAATTTAGTTTCAATAAATTTTTGGTGTTTTTCTAATAACTTTCATATTTGGGTGAATAATGAAAAATACTATATTTTAACTAAAAACAACTATTTTTATCAAAATAATTTATAGTGATAAATTATACATTTTAATGGTTAGAAAGAATAAATAGATTATATTTTTACCGTTTAATCCAATGATGGTCATTGTAAGTAATTTCACTTTGAAATTGGACATAAACTAGTGTCAATCTTTTGATAGTTATTATTTCTTAAAAATACTCCTTTAGGTTTTGACAGCGGGAATTAATTTGAAATTAATAAATGAAACTTCTATATTTTGAATTTGGTAAAAGAGACATCATTATTGAATTCTTAATATCAAAATTAGATTAGGGTGAATTTTTGGTATTTTTCTGAAAACTTTTAATTTTTGATGAATAGTGAAAACACTGAGTTATAGTTTAAAACCGATTTTTTATTTAAATAATTTTTTATTTTATTTAAATTTATTTTAGGTCAAAATAGATACATAATAAATATATAAGTTCAATGTAATTCATTAGAGGTAGTCTATAATAATTTTAGATATATAAAAAGTTTATAAAACTTTTCACCGTCTTTTACCCACCTCCTAGGAGAATTTGTAAATTCACATAAAACATAATTTTACCATTTTTTTAGTTGAATTTTGAAAATCTGAGAGACACGGTTAATATCAAGGAGTAAAATTTGGTTCAATAAGATAAAAATAATTTTTGGTGAATAGTAACTTTTTACTTTTATTTACCCCGATTAAAAGTAAATAGGGTAATTAAGGGTAAAAATGATATTATTATTACCCTAAAACATGCCCTAATTATATTGGATAAGTGTAATTCGACCAAAAACAACCTTAGGAATAAAATATGACCCTTTAGGTCCACTTGGATTAGATTAGGACATTTCTTATTATTTAATTTAAAGAAGAGTTAATAGTGTTAAACTCAACCTTTATTAACTAAACCATTTTTAATATAGGGTTATACATATGATAAATTGGACAATAAATATTAATTATAAAGATAAAAATATTTCCTACATCATGGTATTTTATTTATAATTTTTAGACATTATATAATTAAGTTTATTTGTGACACAATGATGATGCAGTAATTACCTTATTAATGAATCAATCAAATAAATTGTATTATAAATATTAAAATAAATATAATTTCAAAGTTTTTATGACATCCATGAATTTTCATGGTTCCTATTACATGTTAGATCTGATTAAATGTATCTTTTTCGAAGTAATCAAGTTTTTATGACTTTCACAAAAACAAAATACCAAGTAGTGTCAAAATTGACATAAATTAATATTTAAAACAAATACTATATTATTGGTTGATATAATATTCCTAAAAATGTAAGGTTCGGAAAAAGGTCTTAAATAATATTATATATGTAATTAATGAGCCACTTGAGGTTCTCTAGAATGTTTAGAGTATGTTTATTAACCATATATAGTAAGAACACAAGAAGACACTCTAAAAGTTAAACAAATTAACTACGAGTTAAATATAAATGATAAGGTTAAAATGGTAACCTAAACTTTTATAGACCTATTAGGTGAGTGGATTTAGACTCATAACCACCTAAGGATCGAAATAAATTCATTTTGAACCATTATAAACCGAATATGACTGTATAATAAATTAATACTTTAATATCTTCCTAAAGTGACCCTCACCCCTCTTATAAAAGGGCACTTCCCCTTCTCTCAAAATCACACCTCCAAAGCCATTTGGATCGGCCAAAACCTGCCCACATATCCTCCCAACTTCCCTAAAATCAACCTAGAGGCCTTATTTTGATCATGAATCCAACCTAAATATCTCTTTTGATCAAATCAAAAGAAAGAACCCAAAGAAGAGGTAATAATTTCACCACCATCTTTCAAGTTCCTTTCTTCTTCCACTTCTTTTTTCTTTGTTATTTCCATTAAAAAATAATAAATCAAGTATCTTCTATATAATGTGATGTTATTATAAATATTTCACAACTATATTCATTATTTTATCTATCTTATCAATGATAATATCACCATGCGTGCGTACGTACGGCTTATCGTCTCCACGCCGTGGGGTAATTTGTTATTCAACACTATGTTATTTGGATGGATATAATGATGAGTAATATGTATATAAATAATGAAAATTACTTGATAATGTCTCTGTAAAATTAATATACCATCCAATTCCACACCATTAAGGAAATTATATTATCGCTTGTACATACGTACAAATTTTTGTCTCCACGACGTGATGAGATTCATTTCCACATTCACTATTCATCGACGATTTTAAAAATATATAGTACTAATATGTTTGTAATATATGACATAATAATTCAACTAGATATATATATATATATGTACTTACATATATTTTATTCACATAGTTCCGTTCAATACGTTATAAAACAGAAACGACGTTTATGCGTACGTACGAACTACCATCTCCATAAACGGTGTTTTCCATTTCATATATATGTCTATTATACATATTTATATTCTAAATATATATGATATATAAATCATGTTTAAAATTCTGGATGTATTTACATCAATATTTAAGTGACACAATCAATATTATGAAGTTAAAACACGTACGATAAAGAAAGCGATTATTACGTGAAATGTTAATTTAACATGGAAATTAATATTAAATGGGTAGTATAAAGACATAAATGAATAATTAATGATATCATAAATATTAATATGGTTTGGGTATAATTTAATAACATACCACGGTCTTCATAAAAAAGGTTAAATGTACACTCTACTAAAGGAAAGTGAAAGATAAGGGGTTTTGATCTCACTTCTTATTCCCATGAGATTTGTGCCATATTGCCACTATTACCATTTGTGTGGTGTATGTAATGCCCATAATTGTATTCTTTCTCTAATACACTTTAATTTATGTGTATTTACATATTCATTGTATGATTCCTCTTTCATCGGGTGTATGTTTCGTAAGTTACCAAATTGGTAAGGGTTAATTTCACAATCTCTTTATTATTCGAGGTTGTTTTTACGTAAGTATCTAATGGAAAATATTTATTATCCATGTCCATGTTTCATGAAAGAGTTTTAAGATGGATTATTTTAAGGCACTTTTATTACAAAAACATCATTTCAAATGTTTTAAATATTTATTCTTCTAAATAATTCTCATTAATGTCCATGTCTTCAAAATGGTTTTTAAGGATTTATTTATATGGACATGAATGTTTTTAAAATTTTAATTTCTATAAAAATTTTAACAGTGGTATGGGATATTTTTATTCAAAAATATCTTTAAATGTCTTCATTTCTAAATTGGGTTACTTTTACATGTTTTCATGAAAAAGGTATATTTCTCTCAATGAGTTTTACAAATTATTTTCATCTATGTCAAAATCCTTTGATAGATTTTATACTTGTTTGAAGATGATTTATTATGATACAAATCATCCATATTGTATTGAATGTTATGTGATATGTTTGACTATGAATGTTTTATTTTTATACCATTCATGGTTTAGGGATAATGTATTGACATTTCTTATGCTAGTTTTAATTCGAATGTTTATGTTATGTGTAAACCTTTTCATATGAAGAATGCATTAGACTTAGTATGTGATGGGTGGAGCCCGCTATAGCTCCTCGATGCATTAGTAGGTTTCATGAGACAAACTAGTGTCTTGGAACAAGGCCTTGACAAAATCTTATTTTTAGTCTTGGAACAAGGCCTCGACTATGTGGTTATAATAATCTATAATTTTTCATTCCATCATTATGAAAGTGGTTAGTGATATTGCATGTGATTATTTTACTAGTAGAATATCAATGTGAATTAGTAAATGGAATTACTTCATTTTATTTTTTCCATATTTTCTTGAAGGTCAAGTTTAAAAGTCTTTTGTTTTAGTTATACATTTCCTTAAATTTTTATGCTTATTTATGAAAGTTTTTTTTGTATTGTTATCCTTACTGAGCATCTGAGCTCACCCCTTTCTATGTTTTATTTTTCCCAGGATTCCAAGAAGTGTATTGTGATTGATATGGAGGGTTAAGCAAAGGGAATAATGGAATTCATAAAGGATTATTTATGTTGTTTGGTATGTTATAAAGTGTAATTTAACATTAATGTATGCAATATATTTTCTAAGACTGCTAAACTGATCGGTCATTCGGGACGTGATTCCTTGTAATCTTGCCAATGTATTAAAATAATGCACTAACTCTAGGTAACTGGGGTTGGGGCGTTACAGTTTGTATCAGAGGAAGTTTTGAAATAACCTTGGAAGCTAGATTTAGAAAAACTCTGATTAGAGCACATAGTCTTAAGATAGACTTTGAGGATTAGTATAGAAGAAATTCCTAGACTTTTGGTAATGTAGATATTTTTTGAGTTTTCCAAGAAAATACGTCCCTGATTAGATAGAAGCAGGTAGAGGCAGATCTAGCACAAATGTACCTAGGGGTAAAAACCGAAAACACCGCTTTGAGCTAGACTCGAATGGGAACTAGTGCACGACAATGGGCCTTACTGCACTTTTGGTTACGACACTCCCGGGGGATATGCTTAGGATAATTCTCATTTTCTTTACAACTCATTATGAAGGGTTTATCAGTATATATTTACTCAATGAAAAGATCTTTATGATTATGGATTATATCCATAAACTGTTCAATTTATGGTAGGTATTTTACAAGTTTGGAATTATTCATTGCATTTCATAAACTAACCTTGTTTATGCTATTGTATAGAAATGGCACCGAGTAGAACGAATGTGAACTCCAGCAATACGTATGATCCAAAGAGTTAAAAGTATCATATCTTTCATGGCATTAAGCCAACATTTAGAAGGAATATAGTCCCCCATGTATTCTCAACATATGAAGAAATTGTATCATGTGTTAATAAAATAAGTAAAGAAGTCTCTGAGTCCTATGGCTTTGAAGGGAAGCAAGAGAAGAAAAGGATGGAAGAGAGAAAGATTGATAAAGGGAAGAGGGAAAAGAAGAATTTTCAAATATGTTATAACTATGGGAAGAAACACCCTGGAACTTTCCTGAAGGGAATGGGAGTTTGTTACAAGTGTCGGGAAAAAGGACACCATATACGTGACTGAATGTGTAAGAAATATGTTTCTAATGTACAATGATTCATCTGCAAGGAGTTGGGACACTATGCAAACAAATGTCCAAATCATCAGAGTATGACCCAAATGATGATATTGGATAATAATGAAGTTATGATACTACCACAGATGAGGAGAAATGATTAGAGTTCTTATGCTGTTATTAGAGAATTATGTCATTTGAGTGTTGTATCAACAATGTACTGGATATAATTATTATGGAGTATATAAGGATTGTACTACAATACTATTTCATTAAGGACTTGAGATTGTGTGGAACCAAGAAAAGTGACTCAATAGCATGTTAAATTTTTATAAAATATATGGTTGAGAGAAAGATAAACCATAACATGGTTCTGATACAAAGGTAGTGATTTTGGAATAATACATGATTGATTTGGATAAATTATATTGGATATTCTTGACTACCTTGAAACTGATTAATGATTTGTATATTTCATCATTGTTTGAGTTTAAAACATTTTTGGATAAATGGAGTATATCCAGTATTATATAGTGAATAAGGGATCATGAATGTAATCAATAAGGTTTTATGGTAATTCAGGATGTTGCAGTGTTTTAAAAGAATACATGATGAAGGTGTTCACATGATATTACGTGGAAAAAAGTAACTTCATTGTGTTTACCTTTATTATAAATTTTATACTATGATTTTTGATAGAAGTATTTTGGATAATTATATTTTTAGATTATTTTTGGATTGCCATAAAAGGACAACCCGGAGGTCAGGCGACAACCCGTCGCATCCGGCAAGGTCGCGAGACTTGAACCCGCAATAGAAGGGAGACAAGGGTGTATCACCTACCACTGGCCCATGTGATGTTCGGGATTGAATAATGTAGTCTTTTTTAAAAATAATTTTGGTAGATTAATTATAAATTCATTTTTAACCCTATACGAATAGGATAAATAGAATATTATTTTTAAGTTCTATTATCTTTTAGAGTTAAAGATGAGTTTGTGGTAGAAATTAGTTAAAGTATGTGACTCTAATTTTCAAGTATATATTTTTCCTCTTCTCTTATTCTATGAAAAAAATTAATTCTTATACTTAGTGAAGGGATCTTAAAACCAAAAATTTATTATCATAATACCATATGTTTTGTTGAACTGATGGTATTTTAAATCATTATAGATTGATGAATTTAAGGTACTCAATTTTACACTTGATTGTGATTGATGAACTCAATCACTACCTATAAATATTTACGTTTTTCCTCCAATTATATGTCTCTAATTTCCACCAATTTTCTCTTAATAGAGATCATAATTTGGTGGTGACCCTTTCATTTCCCTTTTCCCCTTATTAAGACTAAATTTTATTAACCAAATTTCCGATTTGGATTTTCCCTAAGGAATTTTCTATTTTCAAACTATTGTTTTTGAAAAATAATTTCAAATTGTGAGGATGCAATTTATTGAAGGAGGTAAGAATGTAACACCCCTTGAATTTATAGTACATTATTTCTTCCAAGTAATTTAATAACTTGCAATACACAACACCATGTTCTAGCGCACCAGGACTTACCAAACTGGCCGTTAAAAAGTGGTTATGAATAGTATTAACTGAATTTTGAACATTATATAATCCTTATAATTTTAGAATCCATATTATGAGTTTTTTAGACATAATGTATGAACAAATAAATTTTTTTCAAATAAAAGAAGTATTTTTCAAAAAATGAAACGTTACCGCCTTTTAATGGAAAGGTTTTTTTAAATCCAATATTTGAGACTTTTATATATTCAATTTGACAAAATAAACTTATTCTTTAGAATCAAGACAGAAAAATTTAGTTTTAATAATTTTTTGGGTTTTTTCTGATAACTTTCATATTTGGGAGAATACAGAAAAATAGTATATGTTAACTGAAAACAAAATTTTTAATCAAAATAATTTATAGTGTTAAATTGTAAATTTTAATGGTTTAGAAGTATAAATAGATTATATTTTTACCATTTAATCTAATTATGGTCACTGTATGTATTTTCATTTTGAAATTGGACATAAACAATTGTCAAACTTTTAATAGTTCTTATTTTTTAAAAATATGCCTTTTGGTTTTGACAGCGGGAATTTATTTTAAATAAATAAATGAAACTTCTATGTTTTGAATATGGTAAAATAGACTTTATTATTGAATTTGGAATATCAAAATTATATTAGGGTGAATTTTTTGTATTTTTTTGAAAACTTTTAATTTTTGAGGAATAGTGAAAAACACCGAGTTATAGTTTAAAACTGAATTTTTATTTAAATAATTAGTTATTTTATTTAAATTTATTTTAGGTCAAAATAGAGAAATAATACCTATATAAGTTATATTTAATTCATTGGAGTCAGTTTATAATAATTTTAGATATATAAAAATTTTATCGAACTTTTCACCGTCTTTTACCCACCTCCAATGAGAATATGTAAATTCACATAAAACATAATTTTTACGCTTCTGTGAGTTGAATTTCGAAAATACGAGAGACACCGTTAATATCAAGGAGTAAAAGTTGGTTCAATAAGCTAAAATTTTTTAGGTGAATAGTAACTTTTTAATTTTATTTACCACAATTAGAAGTAAATTGGGTAATTAAGGGTAATAATTATATTATTATTACCCCAAAACATGTCCCAATTCTATTGGATAAGTGTAATTCGTCCAAAAACAACCTTAGGAATAAAATATGTCCATTTAGGTCCACTTGGATTAGATTAGGACATTTATTATTATTTAATTTAAAGAAGAGTTAAAAGTGTTAAACTCAAAGTTTATTAACTAAACCATTTTTAATATAGAGTTATACATAATATAAATTCGACTATAAATAATAATTATAAATATAAAAAGATATCCAACATAATGGTATTTTATTTGTAATTTTTAGAAATTAAATAAGTAAATTTATTTATGACACAATGATTATGCAGTATTTACCTTATTAACGAAAGAATCAAATAAATGGTATTATAAATAATTAAATAAATATAATTTCTATGTTTTTATGACATACAAAAATTTTATAGGTGACTATGACATGTTAGGTATGATTCAATGTATCTTGTTTGAATTAATCAAGCTGTGATGACTTTCACAAAAACAAAATACCAAATAGTGTCAAAATTGACATAAATTAATATTTAAAACTAATACTATATTATTTGTTGATATAATATTCTTAAAAATGTACGTATCAGAAAAAGGGATTAAATAATATTATATATGTAATTAATTAGCCACTTTAGGTTCTCTTGGAAGTTTAGAGTAAGTTTATAAACCATATATTGCAAGAATACAAGAAGACATGGTAAAAGTTAAACTATTTAACTAAGAGTCAAATCTAAATGATAAGGATACAATGGTAACCCAAACTTGTCTAAAACCTATTAGTTAAGAGGATTTCGACACATAACCACCTAATTCTCTAAATAAATTCATTTTGAACCATTATAAACTGAATATGATTGTATAATAAATTAATACTTTAATCTTTTCCTAAAGTGACCCTCACCCCTCTTATAAAAGGGCACTTCCCCTTCTCTCAAAATCACTCCTCCAAATCCATTTGGCTTGGCCAAAACCTGCCCAAATATTCTCCCAACTTCCGTCACTGCAATCTACAGGCCTTATTTTTATCAAAAAGCCAACCTATAGAGCCCTTTTGAGCAAATAAAAAAGAATAACCCGAAGAAGAGGTAATGATTTCACCACCCTCTTTCAAGTTCCTTTCTTCTTACACTTATTATTTCTTTGTTATTTCAATTAAAAAATAATTAATCAAGTATATCTTATATAATTTGATGTTATTACAAATATTTCACTACTATATTCATTATTCTGTCCATCTTATGAATGATAATGTCACCATGCATGCGGGCGTATGACTTACCGTCTCCACGCCGTGGTGTGATTTGTTATTCAACACTATGTTATTTGGATGGATATAATGATGAGTAATATGTATATAAATAATGGAAATTACATGATAATGTCACTTTAAAATTAATATACCATCCAATTCCACACATTTAAGGAAATGATATTGTCGCTCGTGCGTACGTACGGATTACTGTCTCCACGACACGATGAGATTCATTTCCACATTCACCATTCATCGACGATTATAAAAATATATATTAATAATATTTTAGTAATATATGAAATAATAATGCTACTGGAGATATATATATATATTTATATATATATATAGGTACTTACATATATTTTATTCACTTAGTTCCGTTCAATAAGTTATGAAAACGGAAACAACGTTTATGCGTACAGACTATCGTCTCCATAAACAGTGTTTTCTATTTCATATGTATGCCTATTATACATATTTAAATTCTAAATATATATGATATATAAATCATGTTTTATATTCTGGAAATATTTAAAGCATGATCTAAGTGATACAATCAAGAGTAACAAGTTAAAACATGTACGATAAAGAAAGTGATTATTACACGAAATGTTAATTTAACATGAAAATTATTATTAAATGGGTTGTATAAAGTCATAAATGAATAATTTATGATATCATAAATATTAATATGGCTATGGTATAATTTAATAACATACTACAGTCTTCATACAGAAGGTTAAACGTGCCCTCTACTAAAGGAAAGTGCAAGGTAAGGGGTTTTCATCTCACTCCTTATTCCCGTGAGATTCATGCCATATTGCCACTATTACCTTTTGTGTGGTGTATGTAATGATCATAATTGTATTCTTTTTATAATACACTTTAATTTATGTGTATTTACCTATTCATTTTATGATACCTTTTTCACGGGGTGTATGTTTCGTATGTTACCAAATTGGTAAGGGTTAATTTCATATTCTCTTTATTATCTGAGGGTGTTTTTATGTAAGTATATAATGGTATATATTTATTATCCACGTACATGTTTCATGAAACAGTTTTCAAAGGGATTATTTTAAGGCACTTTTTTTAAAAAAACATCCTTTCAAATGTTTTAAATATTTATTCTTCTAAATCATTCTCAATAATGTCCATGCCTTTACAATGGTTTTTAAGGATTTATTTATATGGACATGAATGTTTTTAAAACGTTAATTATATTAAAAAGTTTCAAAGTGTTATGGGACACTTTGATTCAAAAATGTCTTTAAATTTATTCATTTATAAATTGTGTGACTTTTAAATTTTTTCATGAAAAAGGTATATTTCTCTCAAAGAGTTTTACAAATCATTTTCATCTATGTCAACATCCTCCGATGGATTTTAAACTTGTTTGAAGATGATTTATTATGATACAAATCTTCCATATTGTATTGAATGTTTTTTTATATGTTTGACTATAGATGTGTTATTTATATAACATTCATGATTTAGGGATAAATTTTTGACATTTCGTATGCCAGTTTTAATACGATTGTTTATGTTATGTTTAAACCTTTTCATATGAGGAATGCATTGGACTTAGTAAGTGACGGGTGGAGCCCGCTATAGCTCCTCGATGCATCGGTAGGTCTCATAAGACAAACTAGTGTCTCGGAACAAGGCCTTGACAAAATCTTATTTGTAGTCTTAGAACAAGGTATTGACTTTGTGGTTATGATAGTCTGGAATTATGCATTCCATCATTATGAAAGTGGTTAACGATATAGCATGTGATTATTTGACTGGTAGAATATCCATGTGAATAATTAAATGGAATTACGTCATTTTATTTTTACCATATTATATTGATGTTCATGTTTAAAAGGCTTTTGTTTTAGTTATACATTTCCTTAAATGTTTATTCTTATTTATGAAAGTTTCCGCTGTATTGCTATCCTTATTGAGCTTCTGAGCCCACCCCTTTCTATGTTTTATTTTTCCCAGGATTCCAAGAAGTGTATTGTGATTGATATGCAGGGATAAGACAAGGGAATAATGGAGTTCATAAAGTATTATTTATGTTGTTTTGTAGGTTATAAAGTGCAATGTAATATTCATGTATGTAATCTATTTTACAAGACTGGTAAACCGATCGGTCCTTTGGGACTTGATTCCTTGTAATCATGCCAATTTATTAAAATAATGCACTGACTCTGGGTAACTAGGTTTGGTGCGTTACGAGAGCAAGGACTAGGGCCTATAAACATTGAGATGAAGAAACAATAGAAACAACAATATGGTTTTATCAGTCACATGATGAATAATATGTTAGTACCAAGTTATAAATGGATATTTCCAATTTTAGAAACATAATTTTATCGATAGCATCCTAAAAAATATCAATTTTTGAAACCCCATACATTGGTGAAGAAGTGTCACCTTCCTATGATAAGTTGCTTCATATAACTTATAGTTCTTTTCCCGATGATGTTTTCACTCACCACCATTGAAGAATGGAAGATCAAGAGATAATATTAGGTGATATGAGACAAATAAGAAATGTTTCCAATAATGAATTAGTATTCACCTTCTACAAAACTCACTTCCTGCAAGGATAATGTGGTATCAGAATAGCAACCTATGTTTATATCCTCTAGAAGTGCATCCACCCATGCCTGATCAAGTTGTATGATCACTGAGACATTTTCATCTGGAAACGATATTAACTGAGCCAACACCTCAACATCCTCCACTTATTGATTTCCTGGTCCAGAAACCGAAGGTCCAACCAAAGTAACCAAACACCAACCCACACTCTGAAAAGAGGATATGTTATCTTTTAAAGGAGCTTGATGGGGACCTACACATTTAATAAAAATTAGGATATGTTTCCTACATAATCCAAATCCATAAAATAGTGGAATACCACACTTAGTAGAATATTTTAGAGGATAAGACCCCGGTAATGAATATAACTTCATTTTAATGTTATCATTTAGGTATGAAACTTTAGATGGTGCTGAATCTATATTTTTTGTTCCAGGAGTAGCAACCGCCACACTCATCTTAGACAGTCGACTTAAGGTTCAATCATCATTGATCACCCGGTCAATGCCAAATTCCTTTCCCACAACTGTAATATATAGAGAATTTTTAGTGGATAGGACTACTAGATAGTCTTCAACATCCTCCCCTTGTATAAAAAATATTAAAAAATGATTTAAATATGGTTGAAATGGCACCACGAACCATTAAAACGAAATAGATAGCTCAGTCTAACCACTCCTTCTAGGGACCATCCAAACTAATTCATGCCCATTTGAAATATTCCCCATATAGATATTTGGTAAGACAAAAGTGATTCGAAAACCAGAAACTAAATTATTTCCAAAGATACATCAAAGTCTCAGAATAAGGTCATGACCTCCTTAGGCAGGTCTTTGAAAGTGATATCTAGAGGGGTGATTACATGAGAAAAAACCTGCAAAGCTAACTCTAATTAGAACATGATATCCCAGAGCTTCTATTATGAGTATTACATCTTCCAATACATCCATTATCAAGATGATATAGGATATAATAGGTCTTTAACTGATTTATACTCTAGTTCAACACTCACTGTAGTCACATCAGTGGACACTTGTTCTGGAAAAGAAGATGATGGTAAATGACTTATCTCAATACGGGTTAATTTTAAAGATGTTGGCCCTCTAGAAACTATTTGGATTCTAGGACTAGGATTTTTCTCAGTAGCCTGTGCAAATTGGGAATCCACTTTTACCACTTTGGATAATTTACCATTGGGATATGAGTGATTCTAAACCTCTGTATAACCATGAGATAAACTAATTACTGCATTATAGGAATGAAGGGTTATCTCAGCCCAAGATTCCTCCCTAGTGAACATCATCAAAATTTAGTGAGACACCATCACGTGATCCTCATATCTGATATAAACTAAGAAATAACATCTTGATTGAACCCATATAAACTGACAACTAAACTGTGAGGGTGTGTACCATTCGAAAATGTAGTCCATATCAATATGGGTGGAAATAATGCATTCACAAAGTTACATCATTTAAGCTCATGCCTCTATACATGCCTCACCTGTATCAACAATTTCATCTGTCATCATAAGACTATAGGTTCTAAATGAGAAATGGCCATAGTGTCTCACACAAGCCCTAACATACCAATCTTTTAGTCTAAAATGTCTAACACCACTAATGATTTTTTGATATGTTATGAAATGATCATTAGGGATATTTTGGATGTTTAGATATTCATATCCTCATATATGGGATTCTATCCAACCCCATAATACATTGAAGGGGCCCACAATCCTATAGTGGTATTTTAACTTGAAAACCTGGAGCAAAAGATGATAATGTTTTTCTATCATAGGAACGACTAGCCCGATACATTCCCCGTACCATAGAGGCCACCATAGTGAATGTGTAAACTCCAACACAAAATTTTCACATCATTGTAAGTATATACCCACTCAAGTACATGGAGAGGAAACTGGATTATTAGACATCTGGGGTAATTTAGGGGACAATTTTCCATCTCTATTCTTTAAATTTCCCTTCTTTAACGATAGGAAAATATGAAACTATTTCACCACGAGAGTCCTTCATAAGATATGTGTTTGGGTTTGTAGCTCTTGTATTAGATAATTCCTTCTTAATTAAGTAACCCATCCACATTTTGAACATGATATTCTCTCCAAGAAGCATCTCTCAGGAGACTGCCTTTTTGTCCACACTGATCATGTCTCGGGTGAGAGGGGGAGTCCTCATTATGTCGTCTCAGGAGGACCATGGCATAAGGAACTCATTATAAATTATACCAAATATCGGTTCACCACATATCTTATCAATGTAATAGAGGAAAATACCCACCCCTCCATTCATGAGGTGAAAGGTGTTCATGTTCGGAATCCAACAATTAAACTGTTCCATTGACAAACTCTTTTTTTAGATGGAAGAATTCAGTGATATCTAAAAATTATTGTTCATTAAAATTTTCTTAAACTCCTCTAAACATTTAGAATCAATGTATTGTACCCATAAGTTCCATCCCTAGTACATTCCACAGCATCATCGTGATTAGAAGTCCCAGTTGAAAACCCACCAAAACCTATGGTTGGAGGCAGACTTCCACATTATTGAGTGGTACATATGAGCATTTGTTTCAAGTTTGTGATAAATCCCAAGAATTTTCTATCGGTATTTATGTCATTATAATATCGTTTTTTTTTTCAGTCTCCATTGGTGATAATGTAGGCACCTGTTTAATATTCACTTCGAATGTGTTGTTGGTTTTTTTAACTCCAGAAGAGGTTATGAATGATTACTATGGTGGATGAATGGGAGATTCCTAAAAATGTCCAATCCCATAAACGTTAATAAATTATGAAATTGGATAGTCCATGAGTTTTAATCCCATCATCTTTATCATACACAACTAATGTGAAAGAACGTTAGAGTGACTAGTAGGATCAACCCTCTCCACAACAATATCATGATGAGCATCACTGCTTTTCCTCTATCTTCCAAGGTTGTTTATAAGTGTGATGAGAACCAGAGGCCATCTGAACAAAAGTAAGTGGTGTGTGTCCTATAAATTAGAAGAAATTATTCTCAAAAGAATGACATAAAATTCCAGTAGCATCATACACTTCAAATGTATCCACAAAGGAATTCATGAATCACATAACTAACTCATGAAATGATAGACTCCTAGTGATCTCATGGGTTTCATAAACCTAAAAGGAATCACTAGGGCTCCTAACCCTTCAAAGACTTGTGATCACGTGACAATGACATTGTAACATGATCCATATAATTGCGAAGGGTCCTACAATTAGTCCATAATATCTAGTGTAACCCTAAAGAAAATTGTATCTCCATGGCCAAAATTCAAGAAATTACCAAAATTTAGTTCGTAGTTGATTTGAGCAGGTTCATGGGAAAAAGCAGTCCTTTGAAGAATTTCAAACGAAGCGTTCTCAATCTGAGGTTGTGCGATCATATGTTGCCCAAAGGAATTGTGAAAAGGTTACATAATGGAAGTAGGGGGAGAGAACACTGGATAAGTGAGTTGATGGTGAATGAAACTCTCCTCTAATCCCCTATTTATAGGGCATACCATAGAATATCAAATATCAACCAACAAGCTAACCATCTCCCAAGACACCGATTCCGGATCGTGAAAAAAGGTATATGAGGGAATTTTCTTCCCTCATAACTGAGACATTATCCCTTTTGTGGTTTCTCATAGAGGTAGGGGTTCATTTGTTGGTTGCCACAAAATTATCTTTTCAAAATTCACAACAGAATAAATACCAAGATATGAGTATAATTTCCCCCACATGGAAAATGAAAAATATGGCGGACATAAGCACATGAATCGCATGAACCCCCATGATACATGTGATTTCATAACTTATGGAATATTGTGTAGTTGGTCATGTGTAGTGCATTACATATGATAGATTCCAAGAAGTCCCTTTTTAAAAATTCCTTTTTCTCGTGTCAAGGCACCACGAATAATCATTGATCACATAAGGGTGTCTAAATATTCTCCCCCAAGTCATGTAGCTTTTCAACCAGTAGATGCATGATAGAGCCTCAAAAAATCCTTTGAAAATAGGGAGAAAATATCCAAAAGGAGAGATCTGCATGTGGTCTTAAAACTCATGTGATGCATCACTGATGAGGAGAATGATTTTCCTTTAAAACATTCTATGAAACACATGAAATAACTAGACTTTGTATCATGAACAATGGAATTAAATAAATGGAAGGAAGAAGCCTCTTTCGGTCATAAAATAGTATCTGATATTCCCAAAGTTGTTTTTAAGACACCAAAAGAACACTAGTTTCATGTCTACCTCATCTCACAAATACACACTAGCTTGTAATCCTCTTCATGTAAAGGGTATCAGGTATTTACGAATGACCTCACTCCCCCCTTTGGGATTTAAAAAACAATAGATGTAATTTTCCATGAAATGATTGAGAATCTATATATTACCTTTGCTGTTCACACAATTCATCACCAATATATTGAGTGATTGTATTTCACAACTGTCATAAAACAACATGATATCCCCAAGCTTTGTAAAATAAACCAATGAAAAGAAGAAGGAGAAGGAACAAGTCTATCACGGTTGTAAAAGACTTACAATGCACTAATGATAACAACTAAATGGTCTTGAAAAAACCCCTTGAATAACCATCTTGATTTTTAATGGCCCCCCTGATAGTCCATCCTTATATCATGAATGGTTATAGACATGTCCCATGTGATCACGTGAAATAATTTCAACATGAACACCGATCTTTTAATGTCCCATGGACATGTCGATATGAAAATATGTATGTCCTTCAACATGACTTCCTAATTCAACAAGACCATATTAATTGGAAATAATACAATAGGGGGGAATTGATTAGGTGGTCTTGAATTTGCTATAAATCAAGAAACATCACCATAATAACATACATTAGGAACTTGTGAAGATGTGCGTTGCCAAATCCCTCCACAAACACAATGTTTTATTCGTCTGATATACACAAAAAAAAGTAGTGAACAATAGGGGTGGTAGGGACTATAAATCCCCTGCACCAACATCAAATAAAAGGTTGGAATTTTTTGCATCTAGATGCACCAGGGAACCCAAGCACCATTGTAGATTTCTCAGAGTGGTTGATCTCAAGATACGAATAATCATCTTTTTATATAATATCTGGGGAACAACTGGGGAGATCATATAGCTTTCATGAAACACCTCACATGATCACTAATATACCATGTTAAGTAATCAAGTTGGATACAGTAATAATATCCCGTATATATTTTAAATCACACAAGACATAAAATTATCTGATAATGAAAACATTATATCCTTTACAATATAAAGGCTCAAAAAAAGATAAAAATAAAAGAGATATATGTGTCGGAACCACAACCATTTTATGAAATTAATAGTGTATGGTTTGTGTTTGTTGTCAATACTCATTAGATTTTCACAATGATTTCTAAGAAATGGATCATAAAGTTCAAGAGGACAACATTTCTGAAGGTGGCACTGTTTTCAGTGTATGCCATATTTTTGTGTTTGAAAATCGAAAATTGAGATTTTTTTTCTTGGAAAAAGAAGGTGCACGAAATATTAGAGTGGTTCATGAAAAGTATTGAATGTGCACTAAATTAGTTTTGTACAGAATAGTGAATGAATTTTGGATTTTTCCACACAAAATGGGTTTCGGGATCAAAATTCCAAAAAATTGAAAAGCCATGAGCTGTACGAAAAATCTGGAGTTGTGCGTGGAAAACAGTTCCTTCTTGAAAATCATTGTGCGTAGAATGAGAGGTTTCCTCCAACAAAGTGGGGGGGTTTTGCGTGGGGGTAGGCGATGCCTGTAAATAAGATGTGACCACCTTTATTAGCTACAACTAAATACTTAGATAAGATCTGAGTTCTGTTGTGCATAAAAGTTGAGCGAAAAGGGAGTTGCATGGAAAATTTAAAGTTGTACGAATAAGATAATGTTTCTTGGAAAATATAAATTTTCCTGAAAAAGGTAATGTTGTGATCAAAAGATAAATATTATGTGTAATGGGTGTATTTGTGCGAGTTATTTTCCATGCAAAAATAAAATCTTGAGAGAAAAAGTAAAATCTTTCGCACACATGGTAGGTGTTGCGTATAATTTTCTGTGTAGGATGAATACATGTTCTGAATATTTGGATCATTAGTTCAGTGATTTCAAGTGCATAAATTTATTACTTCTATGCAATAAGTGTCTCATGATGAATATATAAAAAAAAATTCAATGGAAATCTATTGAATCAACCTTCAAGTAGATAAACTGAGTTTGACTTCTCTTAGGGCAGTGATATAGGGGAGTCGAGGGATGTGATATAAGGGACATAGTGAGCTATCTTTGAACCATTGTAAAGGCAATTTTACTAGCACAGAATGACTAGGACAAGATATTTTAATCCTCAATCTAGTAATTATTAGTGGAATTTTTTATGACCGACACATAATCGGTGTATGCTACTTGGATGCAGCCCTTTCTAGTGAACCATGTAAAAGTGTTATGTCATCTCCCTACTTTCATTTGTTTGACAGATTTAATTGGTTCCTACCAATGTGGTAACAATATCCACAACATTAAATGGAAAATGATGACACAATAATTCACCCCTCTCCTCTAAGGGTGTTCCAGGTTCCTTCATGTGTTATCAGAGGTAGGTTTCTTGTATGTGATATGTCTTATATTGTCAAGGATAATTCAGCCAGTATCAGGGGAGTTCCCCACTTTGATGGAAGTAATATTCAGATTTGGAAGAACAGAATTAGATCTCATCTAAGATCCCTTGGAATGGAATTCATATTTTCCATTGTGCAAGGAATAAAATTTACTAATCCAATAGGGATTGATATGACTGATGTATACTGGAAAATTCTTGAAACTGATGCTAATGCGCAAAATTATCCCACCGTAGGCCTTTATGATCAAATAAATCTAAAGGTGATGAGTTTCACCTCAACAAAGTTATTGTGGGATAAATATTAAAATATTTATGAAGAATATAGAAAATCAAAGGAAGGAAAACTAAAAGTCATGCACAATAGGTTTGATGATCTGAAGATGCTTCATAATGAGAATGCAGACTCCTTTAATTGAATCATTGAAGTGGTTGTAAAAATTTGGGGTCTAGTAGATTAGATCAAAGACGTCGATATTGTGAAGAAAATATTTAGAAGACTTCAACCCCTATGAAATGAAAAGGTGTCATCCTTTGAGGAAATAGATCTTTCCAATCTTTATCTGGATGATCTGATTAGTATCCTTGTGGCATATGAAATGATAGTCAAGCTAGATGATTCTACGACTCAAGTGAGCAAGGAAATGGAATTTAAATACATGTGGAAACTGAAAATTTCTAAACATTGTTGTGGTAAAGACGATGAGGAAAAATAGATCATTTCTCTCATTGCCAAGATGTTCCAGAAGGGAAGAGGTAATTTCAAAGGGAAGTTACCTATAGATTTATTTCGTTATAGAAAATTTGGGAACATTTCCTCTCATTCATAAGAAATATTGATAATGAAGATAGCAAAGAAAAAAAATATTGAGAAGTCTCAAGAAATGTTTTCGAAAAAGGGAAACTTCAAATCTAGAATGATTGTACCGAAGAATAGTTTTGTCTATGAAGAAGAAGAACAGTAATTTAAAACTCGAAACCATTCTTCCATGATGGCCACTATTTGAATATAAAAACTGTAACAACCCATGATTTCATAGTACGTTATTTTTTTCAAAGTAACGCAATAACTTGCATTACACGCAACACTGAGTTCAAGCATACCACGACTTACCAAACTAGCCATTATAAAGTGGTTATGAATAGTATTAACTAAATTGTGAACTATATATAAACGTTATAATTTTAGAATCCATATTATGAGTTTCTTAGACATAATGTAGGAACTAATTCATTTTTAGATAAAAGATGTATTTTTCAAAAAATGGACTTTTACCACCTTTTAATGGTGAACCCTTTTTAAATCCAATATTTAAAACTTTTATATATTTAATTTGACAAAATAAAATTCATATTTATAATCAGGACATAATAATTTAGTTTCAATAAATATTTAGTGTTTTTCTGATAACTTTTATATTTGGGTGAATAGAAAAAAGGTACTATTTTTTAACTGAAAATAAATTTTCTAATAAACATAATTTATAGTGTTAAATTATACAATTTAATGTTTTGTAAGTATAAATAGATTATATTTTTACCATTTAATCTAATTATAGTCACTGTAAGTAATTTCACTTTGAGATTGGACATAAATAAGTGTCAATCTGTTGATAATTATTGTTTATTAAGAATGAACCTTTTGGTTTTGACAACGGGAAATAATTTTAAATTAATAAATACAAATTATATTTTTTGAATTTGGTAAAATAGAATTCATTTTTGAATTCTGAATATCAAAATTATCTTAGGGTTATTTTTTGGTATTTTTCTGAAAACATGCAATTTATGATAAATAGTGAAAAACAAAGAGTTATTGTTTAAAATTGTCTATTTTTTTAAATAATTATTTATTTTAAATTTTTTAGGTCAAAATAGATACATAATACCTATATATGTTCAATTTAATTCATTGGAGTCATTTTGTAATAATATTAGATATATAAAATTTTATTGAATTTTTCACCATCTTTTACCCACCTCCTTGTAGAATTTGCAAATTCACATAAAACATAATTTTACGGCTTTTGTGAGTGGAATTTCAAAAATATGAGAGACACGGTTGATATCAATAAGAAAAATGTGGTTAAATAATATAAAAATATTTTTTTGGTGAATAGTAACTTCTTACTTTTATTTACCACGCTTAAAACCAAAAAGGGTAATTAAGGGTAAAAATGCTATTATTCTTACACTAACACATGTAAAAATTTTATTGGATAATTGTAATTAGACCAAAAACAACATTAGGAATAAAATATGATCTTTTAGGTCCACTCAGATTAGATTAGGACATTTATTATTATTTAAATCAAAGAAGGGTTAAAAGAGTTAAAATCAATGTTTGATAACAAAAACATTTTTAATATACTGTTATACATAAGATAAATTAAGCTATAAATATTAATTATAAAGATAAATATATTTCAAATATAATGGTATTTTATTTATAATTTTTAAACAATAAATAATTAAATTTATTAATGACACAATGATGATGCAGTAATCACCGTATTAATGAAAGATTAAAATAATTGATATTATAAATATCCAAATAAATGTAATTTGAGAAATTTTATAAATTAAACTAATTTTATATCTTATTATTACATTTTAGGGTTGGATAGATATTTTTTTTGAAGTAATCATGCTGTAATGATTTGAAAAAAAAACAAATACCAAATAGTGTAAAATTGACATAAAATAGTTTTTAAAACAAATATTATATTATTAATTGATATAATAATCCTAAAAAATTATAAGGATAAAAAAAAGACTTATATAATAATATATATGTCATTAATGACCCAATTTGGCTTCTATTGGCATTTTATAGTATGTTTATTAACCAAATAATATAAAAATACAAAGATACATGATAAATGTCAAACTATTTAACTAAGAGTTAAATCGAAAAGTCAAGGTTAATATGGTGACCTAACACTATCTAAAACCTATTGGTTGAGTGGTTTTTGACCCATACGCACGTTAGACTTTAAATAATACATTTTGGATCCATTAGAAACCGAAAAGTATTTTTTTATAAAATAATATTTTATGTTTTTCCTAAGGTTCCTCTCACCCCTCTTATAAAGGGTACTCACTCTTCACTATAATTCACACCATCAAAGCCATTTGGTTCAGCCAAACCCTGCCCAAATATCCTCCCAACTATCCTACCTTCATACTAGAGGCCATCCTTTGGTCAAAAATTCATCCTAATGAACCCTTTTGATCAAATCAAATGGAAGAACCGGAAGAAGAGGTAATGATTTTCCCACCCTCTTTCAAGTTCTCTTATTCTTCAACTTACTATTTCTTTGTTTTTTCAATTATAAAATAATTACTCCAGTATGTTCTATATACTGTGATATAATTATAAACTTGGAACAACTACATTCATTATCTTATCCATCTTGTGAATGATAATGTCACCATGCGTGTGTACATACGGCTTACCGTCTCCATGTAGTGGTGTAATTTGTTATTCAAAATGATGTTATTTGGATGGATTTAATGATGAGAAATATTTATATAAATAATAAAAATAACATGATAATGTCTCTGTAAAATAAATATACCATCCAATTCCACACCTTTAAGGAAATGATATTGTCGCTCGTGTGTACGTACGAATTACCGTCTCCACGACGCGATGAGATTCATTTCCACAATAACCATTGATCTACGATTATAAATATATATATTAATAATAAGTATGTAATATATGACATAATAATGCTACTGGATATATATATATATTTTCTTACAAAGCTATTATTCACTTCGTTCCGTTCAATACGATATAAAAACGGAAACAATGTTTATGTGTAAGTACGGACTACTATCTCCAAAAATGGTGTTTTTCATTTCATAAATATGTCTATTATGAATATTTATATTCTAAATATATATGATATATAATTCTTGTTTTATATTCTCTATGTATCTAAATCTTTATATAAGTGATACAATCAAGTGTAACATGTTAAAACATGCACGATAAAGAAAGCAATTATTACTCGAAATGTTAATGTAACATTGAAATTATTATTAAATGGTAGTATAAAGTCATTAATGAATCATGTATGATATCATAAATATTAATATATTTATGTTATACTTTAATAACATACTATTATCTTCTTTCATGAGGATAAACATACCCTCGACTAAAGGTAGTACAAGGAAAGGGGTTTTCATCTCACTCCTTATTTCTGTGAGATTTATGCAATATTGCCACTATTAACATTTGTGTGGTGTATGTAAATCTCATAATTTTATTCTTTGTTTAATATAATTTAATTTATGTGTATTTACATATTCATTTTATGATACTTCTTTCATGGGGTGTATGTTTTGTAAGTTACCAAATTTTTAAGGGTTAATTTCACAATCTCTTTATTATCCGAGGTTGTTTTTACATAAGTATCTACTGGGACATATTTATTATTAATCCCATGTTCCATAAAAGAGTTTTCAAAGGGATTATTTTTAAGGGATTTTTTTACTAAAAAAACATTTTAAATGTTTTAAATATTTATTCTTCTAAATCATTCTCATTATGGTCCATGTTTTCAAAAATAATTTAAGGATTTATTTATATGAACATGAATGTTTTTAAAATGATAATTCCATTAAAAAATTTCAAAGTATTATGGGACACTTTGATTCAAAAATGTCTTTAAATGTATTCTTTTCTAAATTGTTTTACTTTTAAATGTTTTCATGAAAAAGATATATTTATCTCAAAGAGGTTTAGAAGTCATTTTCATCTTTGCTAACATCCTTTGATTGATTTTATAATTGTTTGAAGTCGATTCATCATGATAAAAATCTTTCATATTTTATTGATGTTTTTGCGATATGTTTGACTGTGGATGTGTTATTTTTATAACACTCATGGTTTATGGTTAAAGTATTGACATTTCATATGCTAGTTTTAATATGATTTTTTATGTTATATTTAAACCTTTTCATATGAGGAATGTATTGGACTTAGTAAGTGACGGGTGGAGCCTGCTATAGCTCCTTGATGCATCGGTTGGTCTCATGAGACAACTAGATGTGGAATTGGCCGAGGCCCTTTCCCAATTTGATATATGGTTTTGGCCAAGACCTTAATAATTTTTAGTCGTCATGGATGAGGCCTTGACAAAATGTTTTAGAATTTCCAGCATTATACATTCCCTCATTATGAAAATAATATTGATGGTTCATGTGGCCATCCAATGAGTAGAATACCCATGATATGATTTATTATGGAATTATTTACTCATATCATATTCATTCCATAAAAGTATTCATGTTTATTATTTTTAAAGGGATGTGGTTTCAATTAATCACCATGTTTAATATTTATGTTATCTTCTGTTGTATTTCTTACCCTTACTGACCATTTGAGCTCACCCCTTTCTTATGTTTCATTTTCCCAGGATTCCAAGAAGTGTATTATGATTGATATTCAAGGTTACGATAAAGGTAATAATGGTGTTATCAAAGAACTATTTATGATATGTTTTTTGTTTGAAATTGTAATGTAAAGTTAATTTATGTAATCTATTTTACAAGACTGCTAAACTGATAGGTCCATCGAGACTTGATTTCTTGCAATCATGCCAATGTATTAAAATAATGCACCAGCTCGGGGTAACTAGGGTCGGGGCCTTACAGTTGGTATCAGTGTAAGTTTAGCAATAATCTTGGAAACTATATTTAGATTAACTCTAGTTATAGCACATTACCATAAGATAGACATTGAGGATTAGAATAGAATAACTTCCTATAATTTTAGAAATGTAGAGATTTTGTGAGTTTTCCAAGCCAATACATCCCTATAAAGATACGAGCATGTAGAGGTGGCTCTGGAACAGATGTACCTAGGGTTAAAACCCGAGAACACCGCATTGAGCTAGAATAAAATAAGAATTAGTGCACATCAAAGGGCTTTGCTGCACTCTTGGTTAGGACAACCCCGATGGATATGCTTAGGATAATTCTAATTTTCTTTACCAATAATTATGAAGGATTAATGAGTATATACCTCCTCAAAGTAAATATATTTATGGATTATATCCATAAACTGTTCAATTTATATTAGTTATTTTACAAATTTGTAATTATTCATTGCAATTCATAAACTAACCTAGTGTATGCCATTGTATAGAAATGGTGCCCAATAGAAGGAATGTAAACTCCAGAAATACGTATGATCCAAAGTGTAATAAGGATCATATCGTTCACGATATCAAGCCATCATTTAGAAGGGAAATAGTCTCACATGTATTCTAAACATATGAATAAATAGTATCATGTGTTAATAAGATAAGTAATAAAACCATTGAGTCCTATGACTTTGAACGGAAGAAAGAGGAGAAAAGGATGTAAGAGAGAAAGATGGATAAAGGGAAGAGGGAAAACAATGAGTTTCCCATATGTGATAACTGTGGAAAGAATAACCTTGGTAAATGATTTAAGGGTATGAGAGTTTGTCATAAGTACGAAGAAAAAGGACACTAAGTACGTGACTGCTAGGGTAAGAAAAAAGTTTCATATGTACAATGCTTCATCTGCAAGGAGTTGGGACACTACACGAATCAATGTCCAAATTATCAGAGTATACCCCAAATGCTGCTATTGGATAGGAATCAAGTTATGATTAAACCAGAGATTAAGAGGAATTATTAAGAGTTCTTATGTTGTTATTAATGTATTATGTCATTTGAGTGTTGTATCAACGATGTACTGGTTATATGAATTATCGAAATAAATAAGGATTGTACTGCAGTACTATTTCATTGGGAATTTGAGATTATATGGTCTTGATACTAAGGTAGTAATTTTGGAATTAGAGATGGTTGATTTGGATTAATTATATAGGATATTCTTGACTATATCTTATTTGATTAATGGTTTGTTTATTTCATTATTGTTTGGAATAGTCAAAAATTTTGGATATAAGGAATATATTCAGTATTATATAAAGGATAAGGGAGCATGAATGTAATCAATACTGGTTTTATGGTAATTCAGGGTGTTACCATGCTTTAAAAGAATAAACGATGAAGGTGTTCACATGTTATTATGTGGCAAAAAGGATCTTCATTGTGTTTACCTCCCTTATAAATTTTGGACTGTGAGTTTAGACATAAGTATTTTGGATAATTCTGATTTGAGATTATTTTTCGATTTCCCCAAAAAAGGAAAACCCGGAGGTCGAGTGGTAACCTGTCACGTCTAGCAAGGCCTTAAGACTTGAACCCACAACCAAAGGGCAAAAAAGGTTTATCACCTACCACTGGCACATGTGATGTCTTGGATTGAATAATGTAGTTTTTTTAAAAGGTCTGGTAGTTGAAATATAAATTCAATTTTTTAGAACCCTATACAATTAGGATAAATAGAATATATATTTTTTGAAATCTTTTGGAGTGAAAGATGAGTTTGTGGTAGGAATTAGTTAAAGGATGATACTCTACTTGTCAAGTATATATATATATATATTCTCTCTTATTAAGTCTAAATTTTAGTAACCCAATTTATTATATGAGTCCTCCACAAAAGTATTTTCTATCTTCAACCATTTATTTTCAAAGAACAACTTCAAATGCGAGGTCACAATTTATTTAATAAGGGAGGAATGTAACACCCCAAGATTTCATAGTACGTTATTTCTTCAAAATAACTCAATAACTCGCACTACACACAACATCGAGTTCAAGCGCACCACGACTTATCAAACTAGCCATTCAAAAGTGGTTATGAATAGTATTAACTAAGTTTTGAACTATATATAATACATATAATTTTAGAATCCATATTATGATTTTCATAGACATAAATTTAAGAACTAATTAATTTTTTTAGATAAAAGAAGTATTTTACAAAAATGCACTTTTACCACCTTTTAATGGTGAACCCTTTTAAAATCCAATATTTGAAACTTTCATATATTAATTTTGACAAAATAAACTTATTCTTTTTGAATCATAACATAAGAGTTTACTTTCAATAATATTTTGGTGTTTTCGGATAACTTTCATATTTGGGTGAATAGTAAACAAATACTATATTTTAACTGAAAACAACTTTTTTAATAAAAAAAATTGTAGTGTTAAATTATACAATTTAATGGTTTTTAAGTATAAATATATTATATTTTTACTATTTAATCCAATTTTAGTCGTTGTAAGTAATTTCCTTTTGATATTGGACATAATCAAGTGTCAATCTTTTGATAGTTATTGTTTCTTAAAAATACGCCTTTTGGTTTTAACAATGGGAATTAATTTCAAATTAATAAATGCAACTTCTATGTTTTTAATTTGGTAAAATAGACTTCATTTTTCAATTGGGAGTATCAAAATTATCTTAGGGTAAATTTTTTGTATTTCTCTGAAAACATTCAATTTTTTATGAATAGTGACAAACACTGAGTTATAGTTTAAAAAAACTTTTTATTTAAATAATTATTTATTTTAATTTTTTTAGGTCAAAATAGATACATAATACCTATATATGTTTAATTTAATTCATTGGAGTCATTTTGTAATAATATTAGATATATAAAATTTTACTGAACTTTTCACCGTCTTTTACCCTCCTCCAAGGAAAATTTACAAATTCGCATAAAACATAATTTTACCTCTTCTATGAGAGGAATTTCACAAATCCAAGATACATGGTTGATATTAGTAGGAAAATTTTGGTTCAATCGGATAAAAATAATTTTTTTTGAATAGTAACATTTTACTTTTATTTAGCACGGTTAAAAGTAAAAATGGTAATTAAGGGTAAAAATGATATTATTTATACCCTATTACATGTCCAAATTCTATTGGATAATTGTAATTCGACAAAAAAAACCTTAGTAATAGAATATTATCCTTTAGGTCCACATGGATTAGATTATGACATTTATTATTATTTATTTCAAAGATGGGTTAAAAGAGTTAAAATCAATGTTTAATAACTAACACATTTTTAATATATGGATATACATAAGATAAATTTGACTATAAATATTTATTAGAAATATAATAATATTTCATATATAATGGTATTTTATTTATAATTTTTAGACATTAAATAATTAAATTTATTAATGACACAATGATGATGAAGTAATTATCGTATTAATGAAAGATTAAAATAATTGACATTATAAATATCGAAATAAATGTAATTTGATACTTTTTTTAAATTACAGTAATTTTTTTGGTTATTATGAAATTTTAGGGTTGGTTAGATCAATTTTTTGTGAATTAATCATGTTGTTATGATTAAAAAAAACAAATACCAAATAGTGTCAAAATTGACAAAAAAATAGTTTTTTAAAACAAAATACTATATTATTAATTGATATAATAATCATAAAAATATAAGTATCGGCCAAAATTATTAAAAAATAATATATATGTCATTAATGAACCAGTTGGGCTTCTATTGGCATTTTATAGTAAGTTTATTAACCATATAATATAAAAATACAAAGAGACGTGGTAAATGGAAAACTATTTAACTACGAGTTAAATCTAAAAGTTGAGGTTAATATGTTGACCTAAACCTATATATAACCTATTGTTTGTGTGTTTTTATACCCATAACCACCTTTTACTTTAAATAATACATTTTGGAGCCATTATAAACCAAAAATTATTTTATTATAAAATAACGGTTTCAGTTTTTTCTAAGGTGCCTCTCACCCCTCTTATAAAACGTAACTCCCCCTTCACTCTAATTCACACCTTGAAAGCCATTTGTCTAAGCCAAATACTACCCAAATATCCTTCCAAATATCCTAACTTCATCCTAGAGGCCTTACATTGGTCAGAAATCCAACGTAAGGAACTCTTTTGATCAAATCAAAAGGAAGAACCTGAAGAAGAGGTAATGATTTCACCACCCTCTTTCTAGTTCTCTTATTTTTCCACTTTCTCTTTATTTGTTGTTTAAATTATAAAATAATTACTCCATTATATTTTATATACTGTGATGTTATTATAAATATTTTACCCTTATCTTCATTATCATATCCATCTTATGAATGATAATGTCACCATGTGTGTGTACGTACGGATTACCATCTCCTCGTCGTGGTGTAATTTTTTATTCAACACTATGTTATTTAGATGGATATAATGATGAAAAATATGTATATAAATAATAAAAATAACATTATAAAGTCTCTGTAAAATGATTATACCATACAATTCCATAATTTTAAGGAAATTATATTATCGCTCGTGCGTACGTACGGATTACCGTCTCCACGATGCGATGAGATTCATTTCCACATTCACCATTCGTCGATGACTATAAAAATATATATTACTAATAATTATTTAATATATGACATAATAATTCTACTGGAGATATATATATATATATATATATATTTTTACTTACATATATCTTATTCACTTAGTTCCGTTCAATACGATATGAAAACAGAAACAAAGTTTATGCGTACGTACGGACTACCGTCTCCATAAACTGTGTTTTTCATTTCATATATATGTCTATTGTATATATTTATATTATAAATATATATGATATATAAATCATGTTTTATATTCTGTAAGTATTTAAATCTTGATCTATGTGATACAATCAAGAGTAACAAGTTAAAACACATAGGATAAATAATGCAATTATTACCCAAAATGTAAATGTAACATGGAAATTATTATTAAATGGGTAGTATAAAGTCATTAATGAATCATGTATGATATCATAAATATTAATATGGTTATTTTATACTTTAATTACATACTACTATCTTCATACATGAGGTTAAATGTACCCTCTACTAAAGGAAAGTGCAAGTTAAGGGGTTTTCATCTCACTCCTTATTCACGTGAGATTCATGCCATATTTCCTCTATTAACTTTTTTGTGGTGTATGTACTGACCTTAATTGAATTATTTATTTAATACACATAAATTTATGTGTATTTAAATATTCATTGTATGATACTTTTTTCATGGGGTGTATGTTTCGTTAATTACCAAATTCGTAAGGGTTAATTTCATAATCTCTTTATTATCCATGGTTGTTTTTATATAAGTATCTAATGGGACATATTTATTATCCATGTCCATGTTTAATAAAATTGTTTTCAATGGTATTTTTTAATGGACTTTTTTTAGTAAAACATCATTTTTAATGGTTTAAATATTTATTCTTCAAAATCATTCTCGTTAATGTCCATATTTTCAAAATGGTTTTAAGGATTTATTTATGTGGACATGAATGTTTTTAAAATGATAATTCCATTAAAAAGTTTCAAAGTGGTATGGGACAATTTGATTCAAAAATTTCATTAAGAGTCTTCATTTCTAATTTTTTTGACTTTTAAATGTTTTCATGAAAAAGATATGTTTCTCTTAAAGAGTTTTACAAGTCATTTTCATCATTACTAATATCCTTTGATTGATTTTATACTTTTTTGAAGTAGATTCATTATGATACAAATCTTCTATATTGTATTGAAGGTTTTGCGATATGTTTGACTGTGGATTTTTTTTTATACCACTCATAGTTTATGGATAATGTATTGAAATTTCGTATGCTAGTTTTAATACGAATGATTATGTTATATTTCAACCTTTTCTTTTGAGGAATGTATTGGATTTAGTATGTGATGGGCGGAGCCCACTATAGCTTCTAGATGCATCGGTAGGTCCCATGAGACAACTAGACATGGAATTGGCCGAGGCCCTTTTCCAATTTGATATATGGTTTTTGTCAAGGCCTTAATCATTTTTAGACGTCTTGGTCGAGGCCTTGACAAAATTTTTCTGAATGTCCGACATTATACATCCCCTCAATATGAAAATAATATTGATGGTTCATGTGGTCATTTTACTAGTAGAATACCCTTGATCTGTTTTATTATGGCATTATTTACTCATCTCATATTCCTTCCATAAAAGTATTTATGTTTATTATTGGTAAAGTCATGTGGTTTCAATTATTCACCATGCTTAATATTTATGTTATCTTCCATTGTATTTCTTACCCTTACTGAGTGTTTGAGCTCACCCATTTCTTATGTTTCATTTTACCAAGATTCCAAGAAGTGTATTATGATTGATATGTAGGGTTAAGCTAATCAGAATAATGGTGTTATTTTGATATCTAGGATATACAATGTCTTACTACGAAGAGGCAAGAATATTTTTGAATGGGGAAGATATGAGAGTTCAACAAAGGAGAAAAAATTCACATCCAAATTCTTTTAGAAGAAACAATTTCTATGGATATTGTTTTCTTAGTTCTAACTTTGGTCATAAGGCCATTGATTGATAGTAGAGGAAGGACATGGACACCTCATATCAGAGTCTGTGACATGTCAAATCTCATCAACAAGATAGTGTTTCTATTAAAAATTGGTTTTCTCCTCTAGAAGAGGATTACCATTATGGTGAACCCATGTACACAGGAGAGATAATTGAAAGGCCATCAATGTCCTCAACTCAATCCAATGTCTCATGGAAAGAAAAGAATAAAATTGAGAAATCCACCATTTCATAGGTAATACAAGCATGTAAATAGATATCAAGAGGAGGGTTGATGGAACAATATGATTTGGTAATGATGGAGCTCTGAAAATCAAAGGCATTGGAAGTACTGAACTAGTAAATTGAGAGCTAAAGAAAACTGAATCCCTTCATATGGATTGCCTACGTCATAATTAACTCATTGAGTGTCAACTCTGTGACACATGACTTATAGTTTTATTTAATCAGAAAGGAAATGCTGTCAAGGGAAAGATTGGAAATTTACTTATGAAGGGATGTAGAACAGAAGGAAACCTATATGAGGTTGATAGTAAAGAAAACATTAGATACATGAAAATTGAGGAAGAAAATAACCTTTGGCATCGAATATTGAGTCACATAAATCAACAAGACATGGAAAAAATATAAAAACTGAATATTTTCGTAGACATTCCCAAACTGAAGCATAAAGGTGAAATGTCTTGTGATTCTTTCATTCAGTATAAGCTTGTCTATAGTTCATATAATTCATAAATGAAAAGGGAATTTCATCTTCTTGATCTCATTCATATATATGTATGTGGCTTGATAAATGTTGTTGGAACTCATGGAGAAAGTTAATTCGTACTTTTCATCAATTATTATAGTCGAATGGAAGGTGTAATGGTTATACATAGGAAATGACAAGTGCTTGACTACATGAAAACATATCTTCGAATAACTGAGAATGATACTGGATGATAAATCTAAGTTTTGTGATCTTACAATGGAGGGGAATACACATCCATTGAATTATAAAATTACCCGGGGAAGCATGGGAAACAACATGAGGTAGCTGCTATGATAAATCCATAGCAAAATAGAGTTGTTGAGCATAAGAATCTATAAGTGACCAACATTGAATGAACTATGATGATCCGGAGTTTTATTCCATGACATTATTGGGAAAAGGCCGTTCAATATACAGTGTATATTCAAAATTGAATAGGGATTTATATGGGTGAGATAAAGACACCATATGAATTGTGGCATGAAAGGAATACCTCTTTGAAATACTTTCATGTTTTTGGAAGTAAATTCTTCATCATAATCAAAGAAGGGAATCAAGGGAAGTATGATTACAATGCCGATGAAGGATTTTTCCTTAGTTACTCAATTAATAGAAAATCCTACAAGTGTTTCAACAAGAGCTTATGAATGATAGTTTAAGGCAGAAATGTTAAGATCATTAATGAGAAAACCACAAATTCTTCAAGGATTTCATATACTGATGTAATATAAAATAAATAAGAAAGTAAACATGGAGTAAATTAAAAAACATAAATAGAGGAAGGTGTTCAAAACACATAGGAGTTAAATCATGATGTTTACTTAGAAGAATAATCTGAAGAGGAAATCGTGGTTGGATAGAATGCGATTGAATATAAAAGGACGAATCGAAGAGAAGAAATTGATCAATCTAACATTATTTGGGATTAGACTACACCCACGAAAACAGGGAGAATGAGTAATAACACACAATATGCATTTTTTTAGTTTTGGATCGTTTCTCATTTGAAGAAGATGCAAAGGATGAATCATTGTTGAAATCCATGAATGAAGTGTTACATAAGATTGAAAAGAATTAGACATGGGATCTAGTCAAGAGACCCAAAGGTCATAGTGTTATTGGTACAAAGTAGATTTTCAAGAACATGTTTGAGGAGCATGAAAGTGTTATTATAAAGAGGGAACAAATGGTATGTAAAATATGTTCACAGATACAATGTGTCGATGTTGAATAAACCTTGGCTCCAGTGGCTTGACTGGTGTCAATCAGGCTATTTCTTTCCATGGAAATCCAGAACGATATAATGTATATCAAATGGATGTCAAGATAACATACTACAATGGTGTTCTCAGAGAAGAAGTCTACACCAAAAAACCAGTGGGTTTTTTAGTTGGTACTGTTGAAACAATGGTTTCTAAAATAAAGAAGTCCTTTTATGGTTTGAATTATGCACCATAAGCATGGTATTCTCAGTTGGATTATTATCTGAATAAGATGGAAGTCAAAATAGGAGGAGTAGATCATAATATCTATGTCAGTAATTCTCCAAAAGATCTGTTCATGGTTCTAGTTAACATTGATGACATTAAATTTTGTGGGATTAGGTAGAAACCGGTGGATGAGTCTTCAAATCACATGAAATTAGAATTTGAAATGTCTATGATTACGGAGCTCAAATATTAATTGGGGTTGAAGGTGATTCAAAAGAAGGATTACACATTCATTTATCAGGAAAAATATGCAAGAGAGATGGTAAAGAAATTTAATATGCATGAATCCAAACCAATGTGAACTCTAATTGCAGTTGGAACCAATCATTGGAAGTATGAGGATGGGAGATTTATAGATCCCACCATATACAGGAGGATTATTGGAATCTTACTATACCTAACGGTGACACGACATGATATTGTCTTTTCAAATTACATAGCTACACAATTTCAATTTAATCCAAAGTAAGAACATATGAAAATAGTGAAAATAATCATGAGGTACATTCAAGGTTCTCGTACTTATGGGTTATACTTTATTACAGGAAGGTACAATGAATTATCAGCATTTTCTGATGCAGAATGTGCTGGAGATGTAGTGGATAGAAAGTCCACCAGTGGTGTAGAATTATATATTGGGTAGAAATGTGTTGGATAGTAGGGAAAGAAAAAAAATAAAGTCTATTATTATTACTGAAGCTGAGTATATCTCCTCTAAAAATGCATGAACACAAATACTATGGATGATGCAAAAACTGACAGATATTGGTGATGAGTTGAAACAACCAATGGAGATTTACTGTGATAATAAGAGCACAACTGATCTAACCAAGAATCGTGTTCAACATTCTTGTACAAAACATATTGAAATCAGATATCACTTTATCAAGGGTAATGTTGAACAAGTCCTGATTAAAATGAATCATGTTGTAAATAATGAGAAAGTGGCTGATATACTAACTAAGACACTGTCAGTCGCTGTTTTTGAGAAGCATCGGTTGAACCTCAGTGTTAAGTGACCTCCCAGTGAATAAGGAGGTTACGAAATTCCCCTCTCATTAGTTATGTTCACTATTTTTAATTTGTTCGTGGATGTGATGTAGGTTTATAGAGGATATACTATCTAGGAGGTGTTTTGAGCTGTATAATGAACAAATACCGGTCTTTGGATTTATTTTCAACATGGGAGAAGGAATAAATTTTGGACATGTGATGGACATGTAATTATTCTGTGACACAATGGGAATTTTGTTTTAGGAGTAGAAGGTATACATTGTAAATCTAATGCTTCTATTACATGATGAGAATTCGGTTCTAGGAGGAGTTGGAATACATTCAGGGAATATAATGCTTCTGTGACACATTAAGAGAATAGCTTGGGAATCATTAAAAATTCCAAAACACAGTAACCCAATTAAATATTCACTTATTTTTTTCTACACCAAGCATTGGTCACGTAGACAATGATTTCTGGATGATTTGATTATTGTATTTCTGGTTTTTCTTGTGGTTGGGGCTCTATTGAACATATCTTATGAAGGCCAAAAAAACCCAAAGGGGGGAGATTGTTGGAACCAAAAATGTTCTATGAAAGAAATAGAGTGTGTTTTGTGTTTTTTTCCAATCCTCATTATATGTTTAGTATGTTTTCTAGGAATGGGATAATATAGTTCAATTGGATAACAATAGTGAAGGTGGTTCTGATTTCCAGTGTTTTCCAAATTTTTTGGTCTGAAAATCTGAAAATAGAGAGATGTGTTCTCGAAAATGGAAGGTGTGTGAAATATTGGAGTTGTGCACAAAAAGCATGGAATGCGAACTAAATTTCTTTTTCATGGAGTATTGAAAGAATGTTGGATTTTTTTTCACAAAATGTGTCTCAGGATCAAAATGTAGAAAAATGGAAAAGGCATGAGCAACAGAACAAATCTGGTGTAGTGCGCCAAAAATGGTTCCTACACGAGAAGAATTGCTCGAATAATTTGAGGTTTTGCACGACACAGTGGGTTTTGAGTCTGGGGGTCAGCGACTCCTATAAATAAGAATTAACCTACCTCATTTGGTATGGTTGAATACTTAGAGATGATCTAAGTTTTTATTCATGTAAAAGATTCATAAAAATGGGGTTGTATCAAAAAGTAAAAGTTGTGGGTAATAGTTAAAGTTGCACGAAAAAGTTAATATTGCGTGAAAAGTTAAAGTTGTTCGAAAAAGTTAAAAGTTCCACCTAAAGGGTGTAGTTGTGTGAAAGATTTTATGCTCAAAAGTACAATCACGTGCGCAAATGTATGGTCTTGCATTTATATGGTAGGTGTTTCCTACAATTGTCAGTGTTTGGTGAATACATGTTCTAAATATCTGGTTCAATGGTTTTGTGATTTCAAGTGCATCAATTCAGAACCTTTATGCAAGTAGTGTCTCAATATGAATAGATACAAGGAATTTAATTCCAATCTATTGAAGAGACCATTATGTTGATTAATTGAGTTTGAATTCTCTAAAGGTAGTGAGTTAGGAGGAGTCGAGGGAAGTGATCTGATAGATGCAGTGAGCTATCCCTAAACTTCTTTGAAGGAAGTGTGACTGGAACAAAGTGACTGTGACTGAATCTTGTAACCCTCATACTAGTAATGATTAGTGCATTTGTGTAGAACCAAAACAATGTCAACATTTTCTCCTTGGACATATCCCTTTGTGGTGAACCATGTAAAAGTGTTGTGTTATCTCCATGCATTTATTTGTTTGATAGATTTAACATGTTCCTACCAAAATGGGATCAAAATCACAAACTTTGAAAAGAAAATGTTGACACCCTGATTCACCCCTCCCCACTCAGGGTATTCTAGGGTCCTTCAATATGTAATGAACATACAATATGATCTTCAAGAACACTGATTGAACTGACAAGATATGTTAAAGCACCAAGACATGTCATTTAGATCACACAAAGCTACTTTGGTATGCTATTTGGATCATGAAAATTCATTTGGACATGTCAAACAAAGTCATATGGAGCCCCCCGATAATGCCACCCTAGTCTTGGGAAGCCCTATGAGATCGCCATGCAATCCATATTGTGTACATTAAATGTGTCACCTAACTCATTCAGTTGAAAAAGTTCCTGTCTGCTGAGTCTCACAGTAGCACACAAGCATTTCAGATGGCTCTTGGGATGTCCCTAAGACATGTCAGCCGAATTTCATGATATCCTCAATACATATCATACATGATATGTGGAAAGAACCAATATATGACACATTGAATCTCACATATTCCCGTATGCATGTTAGACAGATCCTACAGTGAAACCGGGGCTTGTCAAATGGATCATGAAATATCCACAAATCATATCATCCCAAAACATGTGATGGCTTCCAAAGACAATAAGCCAGGCCTTGTGATGTAATCTATACAAGTCATCATTCATCATGTGATAATCTTCAGACTTTCCATTTATGTCATGCGTATTCCCCAGGACAAGTCAACTGGATCATGAAATTTTCTTTGTACATGTTATGATGACACCCTATGACATGTCAAGGATACAATAATGTCATTTCGAGCGTACTATCAAAACCTATCAGGAAGACAAGAAGTTTAGGTCAAAATGGAATCTCATAAACAAACAACATTGTTTATCTTTAGTGTGTATGCCTTGATCATAAGGGAAAGGTTAGTGTTTAAAACAAGACCAAAAGATCAATGATGAATATAATTCCCTATATTTTTAGGATACATACAATTCCTCCTTGAGGCCTAATATCTATATTAGCATTTATAGGTGTCTCCCATCACATAATTCCCACATCAAAATGTAGTGAGATTGATTACGTAATATTCCATGCTTTTCAAACTGATCATAGATCATGTGGGATTAGGGAGTTTCAATTTTCATATCATTTATACTATAAACCTCTATAATGTCATGGGAAATGTTAGAGAGTAACCCTCAATCAGTGTTAAAATATGATACGTTCTACATGTAATGTAAACCATAGTGTGTAAGCTGTGATTAATTGAAATATGAAGAATATAATTATTTATATGTCCAGGATACATAGGATTCCTTCTTAATGATCGAGACCTATATTAAACATCCCATGGGTTGTCCCATCACATAATTCCCTAATCTATATGTAGTGCGACAGATTCCTTATTATCCCTTATTTCTGACATCGATCATGGTTCATATGAGATTATAGAGTCATAATCACAATATCATTCACACCATGAATCTCCAACATCTAGGGAGATCTTAGTGTGTAAGACCCGATGAGTGACATGATATAATTGACTCCATACAAGAGAATATTCCATGGGTCGTATCCCAAGGGTGTGAGTGAACTTCGAGAACTCTTATTCTTATAATAACCATGATATGTAGGATGTCTGTTTATGTCCCGATCTCAAATAAGAATCCACTTAGGTTTAATAAACATAATATATCCAACATTTCAACCCTCAAGGCCCAATAATTCATTTGGGATGATCATTCATCCCCATCAATTAGTGGATTCAGAAACTAATTACACTATTGAAACTCTGATTCCAACTATAAAAAATGATATTTAAGATGTCTCTTCAAGACTGTAGCTCGAATATTTGGTACCTAGGTTCCTTCACATATGTTGTCTCCACATAATGTTAAACTACACGAGTTTTAATAAATTATTTGGGGTTTTTGAATCCTGTAATAACCTAGATATGTAGGATGGATCATAATGGCTCAATACCCTCATCATAATATTAATCACCTCTCTACATTGAAGGAAATTCCATATCACATGGTTATACAAATTTAGAATATAAAAATCTTCCCATTACTAGAAGACATATGAATAACCTTAGATATATAGAGATGGATTCACCCATAATATCCCCTTCTCAGAATCATAAAAGTGGTAAACCTATTATCGTCATTTTAGAGTAACTGGTTTTTTATCAAGATTAGGAATAGATTTGAAAACATAACTTCAACCTATAAGAGAGTCCCAAAGTATGCAAAAAGTCCACCTCAAATGGTTGAAATGAGTCGTACCTCCAATACTATCAACCAATTTGTATTTCTAAGAATCGTTAGGTTCAAAACCCAACTAAAAGCCGAGATTTGAAAATAATGATTGTATATTTTTATGGACGTGGGAACTATTGTGAGTTTCTAATGTAGAGTAAAAATGTAGTTAACCTGACGTGAGAAATTGAGAACGTTGTTTACCCCCCCCCCCAAAATCAAACCATCATGCCAATATTTAATCATGTTATTTTTTTTGTAGTATAAAAATGATAGACTTACCGGTTCTTGTCAATACATTGTTTCTATCAGATGAGGGGATCCCGTACACATAATTTCCTGATAACATAACAAACCTGAACAAACTTTTCCCAAAATAGGGCGTTGTATGCATATAAAATATTATCAGGTGATAAATATCACTATCCACCAATTATTAAATTTCTATAGAATATATAATACCATCGTAACCAAACACTTACACACACATATTAGGACTTCAAAGAGGTTCTTATAATGATTAGTTGGTTTCTATCTACAAACCACTAATAGGTTCCCTACCTAGTTCATGAGAAACAAAAAACCATCCGAGATTAAAAACAAATTTGTTGGAAAAATTTATACTAACCCTAAATATAAAATTATACAACAGATAGATATGGATTTTGAAGATCAATTTCCATTCATAGAATCATATATATATGGTGGGAGATAACACTTTTCTTTTGGTTAGAGTAGATGTGTAGAATTATGGAGTAACCCATGAGAATGATGATTGGTGGATATTATAAGGGGAAATGAAATATTTGATATTTGATCATATACATAGTACTTTAAGGTTCTTATTTCATATGAATTCAAAAGGTCCATATGATCATATAGAATTGGAATAAATCCACCATTCACAAACCATTAGACTACACTACCGCAAGATCACCTTTGTTATCAAATAGAATTAAGAAGTGAAAGGGATCCAAAATCTATATTATAATGCGAGACCTTATGTACCATAACTCGTTAATGAACATATAAAAACGTGAATTTGAGGGTCTATGATGAATAAAAAAATGATCAAAGAATATATTAGGAGTGATAATACTTTTATGAACTCTAATTATGAATGTAATTTTTCAACATGAACCTCAATGAATATCAAGACCCTTATCTTAATATAAAACTCATGGAATTATATAAGAATGTTAAGATGTGAATAAAGTGGAAACATATTAGTATTAGATTCCATAGATGAAAAATATTTCATGGTGATCCCCTCCCTTGATGGTATGTGAGGGGCCCAAGAAAACCCCAATATTTACCAGGTCATTACAACCCTAATCAACATATCCACAAGACTCTGAATATATATAGAAATGCTAAATGAAAATTCATTTTAATGATAAATACTCATTTTTTACAACATTATATATGTATAAATTATACTCATAACATATGATTATTGATAATTATAGTATGTTGGGATATATGGTATATGGAACATATGATTTTGGTTTGTTATGTTGACAAGGAAAATTGGGCCCTTGAGATAAATGGAATACATGTAACAACAAGGATATTATTACTAATACATTAAATCCAAATATAACATATGGTCCTTTGGTTTTGGAAATTTGGTATCCAATATTTTCCTCACAAACACAATTCGTCTAATCAATCACACCACCCACATAAACATACACTAAATTATCATCCTAACCATCCTTTCCATAGGTCGAAACATATTGATTATTTTTCATTGTACTCACTCTCACATAGCTTATAGATACATCCAAGATGTACAATAAAAATTAATATAATTTTATGGAATTATATTGAACTATGGTTTTCCTAATATTATGGATCCAAGAAATATATGAATTCGAAATAATTTTATTGATTATATTAAAAAAACCCTGATAATATTCAAAAAATTAATAGAATATGAATGTACTTGTAATGTACTCACCTTTCTAGTAATCCTTTTGAGTTTTTGACATGATCAATAATGACCCTATAAACATAGCTCCAAGTGTCCATTGGTAGTTACCTATTATAAAGGGTATAAATTTTACAATCATGGGAGAAATTTGACTTATTTATTTAAAACATAATCTGTAGCCTTGATAAGATAATAATCAATCTCTAATATCATATAAATGATCACATAAAAGGTAAACCAAACCCATAATATGGAAAACAATTACCACACAATCATAACCACAACCACTGCACATCTACTACCATATATCAATACCTACAGAACCAATAAAGCTATAAATATAACCACAACTAATACAAACCACTAAATCTACAAAAAATAGTAACATTATTAGGGATAATTAAAATACATAAAATAACTATATAATGGTATAAAATAAATATAAAAAATTTTACATGTGGGGGAATTACACATCATGTGGAGTACCACATACCTCATTTCATATCCAAATTATGGAATACATAATCCCTATCATGAAAAAACATATAAGAGTACAAAATCCCTCCAACATATACTTCAAAAAGGTGTTATCAAAATAATAAAAATTAACATCATTAATAAAAATATTATATAAATTAATATATATATATATATACATTCAAACATCAAAGTCAATATGTTACAAAAATTTAAAATAGAATAATAATCATTACCCATAAAATATTTTAATCTAACATCAACATGTTCATTGGTACATTACCTAAAATTTTCATAATCAAACCATAGTATTTAACTGAATTCCTATTGATATATATCTGTATGACTTCTAACATATAGCTATTATAGGCATAAATTCATAATTTTTTTTATAATTTTTAAAAACAATAGGTGAAAACCTCATATAAACAACACTCCACAAAACAACACCTCAAATTTATTTATTAAAACCATCCAATTAATTTCATTCCAATTACATAAAAAAATTGATCTTATCTTCCATTTAAAATCATTATAAAATTTCAATTACTTCATTATGATTTAAATCTTTTAATGTCTAGTTTATTCAATAGAGATTCAATTTCCACATTCCATGTGTATTTTTTGATAAATTATGTTATTAAACCTTAATTATATATGAACTTGATAACTTACCCAACACCACATCAACCAAATTATATAAATTCACTAACCATGTAATTAAGTGATATTAGAAATCAATATATTTTATAGGAATGGATATTTTATAAAAAATAAATAAATCTTTTACACATAATTCAATATTACATATCAATGATAAGAAATATCAAGATTAAATCATTCATATATTTAATATCTTAGATAAACAATTAAACTGAACGTTTATCTCAGGCAACATATGAAATAGATAAATATTTCTAGTTAACATTGTTCAAATATTACACCTCATAACCCCAATAATGAAACCAATAAATTGATTTTTATAAACATCATAAATAACTATTATATTACCCAAATTTCAATCCTAAGGTTGATGATAAATTATAAAAAATATAATTATTTCGAGATATTTGAAATATTTTTAGCCTAATTTCCCAAAACCACAGTGTATCCACCTCAGAAATAATGCATTTTTACAATTCAAATATAAAATAAAAATATGTAATATTTTTAATTCCCTCATTAATATTTGTAACCACAAACAAAAAAATTAAACAATTTTAATCCTCAACATTATGTGTCAATATAAGATTTGGCGTGTTTCTTGTTTTTACTCCATATCCAGACAGAAAACAATGATGTGTCATATTCTTCCTATTAACTATTATTAACACCCTTAATGCTATACAATATAAAAATAAACAATTATGATGTTTTCTACAGAAAACACGTTTTTATCCTCCAAAATTACAAGAAACAATTTAAATATATACTCTAAAGAATACTCACATACAATGAAATTTCAAACCCAAACAATGACATATTCACATAAATTTTTATGTGTTTCCCAAGCAATTTTTTCTTATTGATATTAAAATATTTATCTAATAAATACCAAAACCATTTTATTACAATTCATGGGACCATAGGGTTATGAGTACTATTCCAATAAATACAAATTTAATATTTGATTTTCAAAAACCCCACCTATATGGATAATTTTACCATATTGCAAGGAAATTCATTCCGTATAAGTATCTCTCATCATCAATCATAAAATAAAATCATGAATTAATAAATTATAGTTCAAAAGATTCAATAAATTTTATATGGTTTACCCGAAGTAGGTTGTATCTAAATAGAATACACATGTTGAATTATAGGTAAACCAAAATAATGTGAATGAAATATTTCAAGGATACTGGGTCATGGTCACTAAATTCTATGAATATCAACCTCTATAATGTTCAAGTATCACCAAATACTCACTCAGGTACCACACTTTCTTCTTATAACTTGATTAATTTATTTTTTAAAAAGTTTCCAATAGTGTGTATAATTTATACTTCTCTTCCATAATCGAACCATTCAATCAATTTTTGGATAAATCTAGGATCCCTTTATCATCTTAGATCATGAAATGTTTTCCACATGGTTAAATGTATTCAAATATATCAACATATTTTGAATCAAATCACCAAAATATAATAAAAATATCAACGATTAAAATTAATATTGAATTGTTAACATTTACCAATTTTCAACTCACTATTGAATGTATGGCCTCATCAATACCATTTTTATGTCAATTTATGCCTTTCATTATAAGATCTATGGAATGTTCAAATACAAAACCAAAAAATTATGTAAATTTAAAACATAAAAACTAATCAAATATTGGATGATTATGGTGCGACGCACTCATAAATAATGTATAATCAATTATCAAGTTAAAAACCTTTCATAATGACATTATCCATGACTGCCTTGACTGTTTCCAATTAATCATGGTAAAACAAATATGTACAATGAATTTTAGAATGATATAATAATTTTCGATGTCCTTATTAAATTAATAAAATATGAGGACCTTCAATATCTACATAACACCCATTTCAATCTCCCTATATCTATTAAGATAATATATGAAAAACGATAACATCTTTTTGCATTGTTTCCATCATCAACTCCCTATTTTCGTTCAAACATAATGAACATGATTTCAATGAAACATACATTCATGTTAAATATGTCACATTAGTATATTTTGCCACCCTTTAACAAAAGATGACATATTTCACTCTAAAAATAGAAAAATCCTCATTTTTATTTTCAAAATGGACACAAATGTGAGAAAACATCAATATCATTTCCAATAAAAAAATATAAATTTGAAAAAAATCCCAAATAGTCATGAAAACATAGGGAATTTACCATTTTCATTTACAATGTATCATACACAATTCTATAATGATCATGGTGATCTCATCATTCACCAAAAATCTTCACCCTCTTTAACATTTCTACTCTCATGCTAATACTATCTTAAATACTATAATAAGAAAGATTGATAAAATTTTCATCAACATAAAATTGATAAAAATACAAATTAATCTATATTTACTATTTTAATTCCATTCCCTTGACAAATATAACTATCAATGTATCTCTTTGGATGATTTCATAATTTCCTCCATGCAGTAACTACGACGACTTCACGGATTGCTATCTCAATATTCCATGATCATTCCAAAACTATGATTCATTATTTTTCAATACAAAATATACTTTATAATACTCTAATTATTGGAAAAATTCTTAAAAACACTAATATGTTTCAAAAAAATACAATAACCATTCACATGGTTTCAATATCCTTCGATTGGAGTTTTTTGATAACACGTCCATAATACATGAAACTCCAAGAAATATAGATATTATCTCACCCTTAAAAATTCAACTAGAGATACAACAAGCTTACTGACTTATGGATTTCTTTCTAACCCAATTTTCAATAAAATTAAAAGGTCATTCAACTATATTTTCTATAGATTTCATGTTTCCCCCATTATCAATGAAATAAAAAGTTCTATATTTATTATAACTCCTCATAAATTTATAATACACAACATGCATAATTATTTTTATGAAAAATAAATTCAATTATACAAAAAAAAACTATAATTATGTTTGTTCTAATAATTTTTTTTTTGAAAAATAGTACTCAACATTTTACATTGGAATCTATGTGAACCTATATCTATTTAAATAAAAATATTTCTCTTAAAAACATACATGTTTCTTAAAAAATTTATATCTTAAATTTTCACATGGTCACAAAATATTATTTCTAATATCAACTCATGTATCTTTATCTTTTTTCAATATCATTTATCCATGTTTGATATGAAAAATTTGAATTCCATGAATTCTTGAATCATTTGTCCAATTTGTTTTGATAAATTTTTTTCAAAAATAATTTAATATTTTCATTTTTTGAGAGTTGACTTTCCAATTAGAGAATAATCATCAATTTATCCTATAATATAATTGATTTAGAACATGGTGTGTTAATTTAGGGTTTATTTAATAAATTCAGTGTTTTCCATTACAATCACATAATTTCCAAAACAAATGAAACTTCCATTTAACTTCCTTTAAATATTTCACTATAATGTCAATCACACATATACACATGGTTCAAATTGGAAAATAAATATATCAAAATTTTTATGACTGATAATATTTTTTGAATCAATTGATGTCACTATTTATAATGTTCCTCTGATTTCACTTATAGTATATAATCATTATTCCTTCATAGGGCTTGTATCCATCTTTCATTAAAGTATTTTAAAACTTTTAATTTTCACAACAAATATAACCAATATTTTCTTCATAATCTACTCTACCACCACTTATTGATATAAAACATTGGATTTATTATTAAGAAGATTTTAGTATCTCAAAAAATATTATATGATATAAATTATTTATATCAAAAAAATAATGAAATGAAATCCTATATGAAAATGTCATATACATACTCAATATATTCTCCCTATTCTCCATGTAAATAAACCACCTTGTATATATTATAAATGAATATTTTTATAACCATATTTAAATTAATAAGATTTAATAGTACATATAAGGATTTAACAGCACATGAATTTTAGATTCAGATTTTTACCAATGGATTTTTTTATTTCTTTATTATTTCTAAAATTGAAAATATATAAATTTATTTTTCTTTTTGGGTATCATTAGTGAATAAATTATCACCTAAAACTACTTATAATTTCATATAGAGTTCTTGTATAACTTAAATCATCAACTTTTATCTTAGTTCTACTATTGCTTTCTCTAACACCATTTTTTTGTTGATATTCTTATAATGCATCCATATTATGATTATATAGCCACCCCATATTGAAATATTAACTTATTGAATATCATTACCCTTTAATCATTCAAATATCCTAAATTGTTATAAAAATTAAATACATATAAATAGGGGTACCTCAAGACCTCATTATGTAGAGTAATGTGGTTGTTCATGATTAATCAACCCTTTACTTCCAAAATACACTCAACACTTTATAGAACTATTTATTTTAATGATATTACAAGTACAATATTTTATCTATATATTTTATTAGGTTTTATAAATCATTTATTGATTATTCCCCTACTAAAATATGAGGATAATCCCATATGTTCTCATTATATCCATTAATGTAACTTCATAGTTTCTCTCAATTTTTTTTTTTATTTTCAGAAGCCATTTTAGGATGAGTGGTAACCATACAGATTTCTAGATATGAAAACACTCAAAACATTACAAGGTTCCATATTTAAACAAAAACCTTGATCATAGACATGTCCCACACATCCAATCTAAAGGACATTGACATCCACATCAAAATCCACCTTAGTTTCTCTTATTATGATTCATTAAACATTATAGTGATCTTACACCGATATTTTTGAACTTCCTTGTAATGGTGTTTGTGAAACATGTTATGCATGATTATTTTTCTACGACATCAATATAAATTATAATGACTATTTTTTTTTGTTTTTTACTTGGTACGTATTTCTTAAAAAATTCATTCATTTATTTATCAATAGACATATCATAGTTATTATTAATGAATATGTTGTTATTTTTCGTCCATTATAACTTTTATGATCAATTCATATTTTGTTATAGATGAAACTTATGTTTTATTATATAATTTATTTTTCTAATACAATTTGATCTATATTTTATAATAATAGTTTATTTTTCATTCCGTACATGCCTTCCCCTTGAAATGGGATTGGGGGTTTTCTTTCTCACATATCCATCAGATCTCATTCTAGAGTGCCTTACTATATATCAAGGGTTTGTATATTTGAAAAAATTATTAATAAAATCATAACTCATTTATTTTTTAATGGGTTGAGATGTTATAATATATTTTCTTCCACTATTGTCCTGGTCCGTTTTTAGACATACATCTATGATATTTCGCATAACTCCATAATAGTGACACTTTAATGATAAATTTATTTCAGAACCAACAATTCTTGATCTTCTTAGAATCTTATGTTTACATCCTAACTCCATATTCTATTATTTAGGTTCTCTACTTATTGTGTATTTCATGAGAGGTATATACTTCCTTTAATTATTGAATTCCAACATCATTTTTAGTTTCATAATATTAATATAAGCCTCATTTAGTTTTGAATATATGTCCTCCATCCGCAAAAAAGAATCATTTAAATATTTGATCCTATCTTCATGTTATAGTTTTAGTAGAATTAAATTAACATTAATTTGGTTTTCAAAGAAAATTTTGTCTTCCAATTTGTATGTTAGTTCTCTATATAAATAAATACGATCAATGCTCAATATACCCATTCGAGTAGATGATTATTTTAGTGTCAATTCAACTTTATTCAATATCATTTTCTCTAATGGTAAATATTCTATGAATGACTTTTCCACAAAATGGATAATATCCAATTGTAACTCCATTTTATGTATGGATTTGGTCTCTCTGTGATGGTGATTGATCATATTATGTATTAATGAATTTTGTTTCATTCCCACTTCCGATATAGATTCATCATCGTTTTTAGTATATGTGTGAGAATATCAATTTTGAAAGATAAAATAATATTCCACAACATTATTAGTAGCATATATTCCAAAAAATTCAATCACACTCTTGTAGTTGTGTCCTTATTCTTGAGAGAATTATACTTTTTTAAACAATTATTATTTCACTTTAACATTATACAATTATCACCACCATTATACAATACTAATATTTCTCTTCCAAATTTTCAATATATACCTGATTAAGTATATATAAATTCATTTAATTCCATTGATAATCTTTATATATTTTCTAAAGACATCCGAATTTTAATATCATTAGAACTATGAATAGATTTATTCAATACCATACTATATATACCATTACAAAATATATACTGTGTCTCCAAAAGAATCTATCACTATGTTTTCTCAAGTCAGTAACATGTTTCATTTATTTCATGAAATTGTCACTAAAATAAAATAGAAACTAAAACACCTCATTTTCAATCTAGCCATGTTATTTATAATGAAAACATAGATCCTTACCAATGAATACTAATTCAAAAAATAATAATCAAAAAGTATATTAATTAGATTGAAATCATAATGAGAACCTTCATGATAAGATAATGATTTTTGGGACTAGATGGTTATGATAACTATCTTAAGTCAACCTATGTGGTATGGGAGTGGTTTTAAATCAGGGTGCTACATAACTTAACAATTATTGTATTGAAACCCCCACCCATCAAATCCACTTTCACCGTTTGAAGTAAATTTGATTAATCATTGGTCCCCCATAATTGATCATCCAATGTAATATGGAATAATGAAAATAAAAAAATAAAACACAAGGATTTCTAAAATTTTCATCTACACTGGGATATATCAAAGGATTATACACAAAATGGCGTATTAGTGTAGAAAAATACACTATCATGAACCATTTGGTGGATGAAATGTCTAATCATGGTAATAATATTCCAGGGATAACTTCTTTTAAAATTATTTGGCTTTACTCATTACTCAATAAGGGATCAATTATTCTTATTCCGTCTCTATTAAATACAAAAAAGAAGGATTAAATAGTTTATACTCATTATGGTATCTTCTTTGACCATCATATTATGTAATATCACCATAAATATTCAAATATACATTAGATTCTGTGATATTAGATTCTTCACTCAGAATTTTTTTTCTCCAGGGTGGTATGATAACTCCTCAATGAATTATTGGTGCCTTTAGAATCTACATGATCACATAGTGACAAAACTGTGGATTTGAGAATAATTTTACAATGTAAGTAACTTTTTTATTTTATGTATTATTTTTCATAATTTTATAGATAAATCAAATACACATTGAATTCCTTATAATTTTAATACACCAAAATAGATGTATTAATAGTAACTCTATCAATAGAAATATTCTCCTTATATTCTATTAATAACACATATGAATGACAGGATCATATTTTCTATTTATTTTATATTTCCTCAATTTTAGATTTTATTGACATATTAAATACTCCTACACTTTGATTGATTCTTAGGATCACACTGAAATTCCATTATCCTTTAATGATCATTCTAAATTTTCTACATAGTATGTTTTTTTTGTTAATTAATTAAATTTATGTCAACCACCAAAAATATTATCAATATATTTTTTATTTTTTCACTAAATCTTTTATTTTTCAACATTTTCACTCATTATAACATATATAGCCTCACCAAATCCATTTTGAAATAAAACTCAACCTTTGACTCTGAGCTCCATGGCATGTTAAACTCTATATCCTTAAATTTAATACAAATTTAGACAATAAATATATTGACTAAATTAGGTAGTTCACATTCCTAAACACAATATAATAAATTCCTAGTAAAATACTTTTTCTAATAGCTAACTCGATGGTTGACATTAAATTTCCAGTTATACCTACAAACCCTAATAACTAAAAAAAAATTAATTACAAATAGTAATTCTCAAGATACATATTTTATAATCTATGTGAGGCCATTACCACTCATTATAATATCAATTGTTTATCCAATATTTTATAAGAAAATCAATAAGTCACCAATATTTCATTTTCATCCATTTCATTAATCAGATCATCATTTTAGTTATTGTATCAACACCATGATCATTAAAATTCATCCATGCATGTTCAATATGTTGTTATAGTTTCTATAACTACATTAAAACATACCATGTTACAAATCCCACTCAATATATTTATCTCCCCATTTTTCTCTTTGAAGAACATATTAATAAAACATTATTTCCATGTCTTTTCCAATAATAAAATATCCAATTAACTATTATCCAAAATTACTAAAAACATAGTGAAGTCCTTATTTTCATCTCCATTATGTTATAGTCCATTATAAAATAAGTTTGGTAGTTTCCTCTTTAACTAAAGATCCCCATCCAACTCCAAATTTCTCCCCTCATACTCTTACTTCCTCCAATATAATAACTGACTATATTATGAAATATTTACCTCATCATAAAAAACATAAAAATATATATCTATCATTCATCAATATTATAATTTCCTATATTATTTATATATAAATATCATTGTTTTCCTTTGTTTCCTATCACAGTTTATTTCATGTAGTCACCATAGTGAATTCAAATATTTCGATCATATTCATTTATACTCATCCCTATACTCCCATTCCATGTTCTTCAATTTCAAGAATCATTCACTAGTCTCCATTTCGTGAAGAAATTCGTAAAACACACTCCCCATTTTTACAAAATTTAACACCACCATTATCAGACTTTATTTTTTAAAAAATAAAATAAATAAACTCCAAATAAAAGTATTCTCCCATTTTGGATTTTATAAATACTTCCCAAAATAAATGGAACACTATAAAGTTGAGATATTCTGTCCACCTTTTTATTTTAACTCAATATCTATATAGAATATGGATTTATGGATTTCAGTCTACCTCATTTATCTATAAAATAAAAAGGGTCACACTACTAGATTTTCAAATAATTTTTATTCAGGTTCTCATACATTATCATTGAAATACATAGGGGTTTTTTCATGAGATCCTCATTGAAATATGTAAATATGATTTTTATCGTATATTTATCAACAAAGAAGAATTTAAAATCAGATTATACTAAAAAAACATCAATATTTTTTACTAAATCTAAATTTGAAGACCTATTACTCCCCTTGTTTTATAAAAAATTATCATAAACCAGATATTTTTCAACTACTTTCTATCTCATTAAAGACTATTGGGTTTTACAACAACATATTTTTATTTTTAATTGGTCAATAAACCATTAGTTATGTTTACCACTCATGAAACATTATACTTTACTCCTAAGAATTCATTGATAAAAAATAGTACATTTAATTCTTTTATGAATTCAATAATAACATGTTTAGTTTTTTTAATACCAATTTTTCAAAAATAATTTCCAAATATTCATTTATTCTCAAGACTACATTCACATACAACTAAACTCAAATTTATTTTTATTGAATTAAATTACCACTTGGTAGAATGACATAAGTACTTCCTATAAGCCTACCATGTGTGAAATCAGATTAGAAAACAACACAATATGTTAAAAAATAAATACTTTTCATTTCAGTCACTTAGATACATAATCATATACAACTTGGTATTTCACCTTCTTTAAGGTTATTTATGTGATATCAATCACACTAACACATAGAATGTTTATTTGATAATAAATAAGTCACAAATTATATTAGTAATACAACATTTTAATCTAATTGATATAATGTTTTATATTGAAATTGTGATACCTCTTGTCATTTATGATCACTTTTGTTTCATTGGGAATGTCTCCTTCAACCTTATAAGGCTCATTATCGCTTGAATATTTAGAAATAAGATCCACTTTAATTCCAATATATTATACTCTATCATTTATTATTGATATACATAATGTGATTTATCTTTGATTACATTTTTATTGAAAAACAATTGGATGATACCACATTAGTTGGTCACAAAACAAATAAAAAATGAATTTATACACAAACATTTATGCTAAATAATCATTATCTCATCCCATTTCATCATGGACAAATAAAAACTTTCATTTTTTCTAAGAACAATTATATATTAGTAAATATTCTTTGATTCCACTAGATATTTCATAGAATAAATTGAACCCATTTAAATTTCAGATCAGGATTCGTGCCATCATAATTGTTTCATCACTATTTAAATTTAAAAAATTAATAAGATACTAATTTTAGTTTTTTGTCACATTCCATAGTTTACAATCAAATTAAGGGTTTTATTTCTAGATATTGTGATATATAGTGATCATAGTGAATTCAACTAATGAAACTCTATGATTAGAATTCAGTTAGACTTAGATAGGTAGTTCCTTAATGTTTATTATGGTTTATATATGTATCCTTATGTGGTATTGTATATACTCTCATCATAATTTAGTGATTGAAAAAATTTAATCATAATGTCATTTTATTAACACATATGAGTAGGGTATTGATGTTTAGGTCCATTAAAGGACTTCTATTTATTATTCTTTGATTCCATGTCCATCAATGGTCATGTTCATGATTTTAAGTTCAATGACCCTAATACTCAGAGTCCATTAAGAGATCATTGATTTATAACATGGTATTATAGGATTAATAATGTTTTAATCCCCCAGCGATTATGGATTTTCCTATGCATCCTAATATTTTACTTAGTATTACCTCTAATTGAGCCTTTATATTTTATGTTTCACTTTCGATTTCTTTCATTTATGAGGGTGAGTGTCTGCCACTTAATTGAGTTAACCCATTTGGTGGGTAGTCATAGGGTTTTGATTACAAAAATGGGGTTTGTGAGTAGGGAATAACTATGAATTTAATGATATTGATATAAATATTGTGATCAATATTTAATGATTTATTTAATTATTTTATTCTGTAAAAATTAATGGGTTTATTTGAAGGGATGAAAAATATAAGGGTTGAGATATGTATAGATTTGGTCCACCATGAAGTTCCCTATGTTAGAAGGACCACTCGGTGGAGGGGGATTATATTACTTATTGTTATGAACTATTTAACTTTTAAATTAACCCACGTGAATAAATTAAATTTCTTAATCCACATATTGAATTCTCATGGCCTCACCTAGTGTTTATTAAATAAATGATATATAACAACAAAAAATATTTACATGGTTTAACCAATATCATACTCCTTGCCATATTGGTTGTTCTCCACCACCCAGACATCATACATACTCCATTAGTATCAAAAGTTTTTAAAAAATATGGAATTCCAAGCCATATAATAAAAAATTACATTATATTCCCATTAATAATTTCCAACTGCCACAGAATCCACTATGTACCTATATCATCTATATTCTAAAATATGATATCAATAATTTTTCATCGATGATAAAATATTGAAATATCTTATTCATATCCTTGGATTCTTCTATAACATGGGGAAATTTGATGTGTATTTATGATAATATAGATGAAAAGGTCGACACATGTACAAAATTCATGAATATCATCCAAAAAAGAGTGGTTAACATTGGTGGCCTCAAAAATCACTCTAGTCAAGGATGAACCGATCCCTCTTTTCATATGAATACTCATGATATTGTTCTTCTCCTCCAGAAAATTATCTCTCAGTTTCATACTCATCTATTCTTTTGATAAAGGAAATTATCTGAATCAAAAGAATAATTATAATGGGTTATAATTACTTAATGTTTATTTATTTGATACAAGTATCAAATCTGTATTCTTATAGAGAAAAATATCTCAAATGATATTTCTATGATCTAAATATGTAACTTCCCTAAATATCACTGAATGATAATCATCGCTTTCAAAACCAAGAGTATATTTATATATTAAAAATTCTACTGAAAATACCATAGAATATCTAAGTCAATAACTATATTAAAATCTCTTAGAGGCCAAATCTTCATTCTCATATAATATTTTGAATAATTTAAAATATTTTCTTCTATTTTAAAATACTCAAAGGAATCAAGAATTTAGTTATTATTATTTACACGGATTACAAATGAACATTGCCTCATTTCCCATTTTTCTTTCTGGAAACAGCACTTGAATTATTCTCACACGTTTTTCTTCTGCATAAATAATTATGAAGTATGAATGAAATTCATTCTCATCTCATAAATATGAAATTGGAACTAAATGCATTCCATATAACATCAAACAAATATTATTCATGGATGTCTATAATATTACATGTCAATCATAAATGTAAACTCATTAAATACTTCATAATATATCCTTCTTATAGTATATATCAGCTTATAAAACTCATTGAAGGTTCCTGTAGTTAATTTTTGGATTGTGAAGTGAATTCATCCTAAGGTACCATCCAATTTTACTTTCATGGATCATCCACTAATAAAAATGAATTATGAATGCATTTCAAAATCAAGTTATATTAACTTTTAATCACAACATAAGATTCATTTGATTCATCTTATATAATTTTGGATTCTAGAAATCTATCTCAGTACATGTAGACATAATCCCTTACATAACTCTCAAATAACTATGGGAATTTCAGATATGGATTGTATTATCCTACATTGTTCACTTTGACAATGTAATATCATTATCTTACATTGGATCGAAATTATTACATGAATCCCAAACTCAAATACACGGAATCATTATTCTATATGAATTTTCAAAAATCACTAGAAATTCACATATGTTTTTTAATCAACTGTGTGGATCTGTGTACAGGATTAAAATTCCATTACATATAATTTGAAACCACTTGAGCTTCTCCAGAGGCATTCTAATGACCTATAAAATGAAAAATAACTTCATAATCAACATCCATAATCATATAAATAGTATCCTCAATAAAAAACCTGTTTTGGATTATTTCTTCTATTTGATGAAATATTCCTTCTTCTACACTCAATGAGAAATCATCTTATAAAATTAAATGGATTAATTATCAAACATGAAATTAAATGGTTAATCAAGAATCCATAATAATTACCCATGAATCATCTCCAAAAACAAATTTATATGTTGATAATAAATTCAATCATACAAACTGGGAACACTAATACCCCCAATGTTTTTTTTCAATATCACCTTACATTACATAGGTTACTATGTTTTCTTATTTATTTATTCACCTTATTGATAATTAAATGAAAATGGAATAATATAAAGGACTTATCAACAACCTTTATTCGATGAATTGCATAAAATTCAACATTTCAAATGAGAATAATATATTATAGCAACATGAAATAAGGATTAAACCGCATGGTTCATTTTTAATGAGAATTTAGTTAGAAATATATAACTCTATATGGGAAAAATAAATTTAAAAAACAAAAGTGTATTACTAAGGTTATCAATGATATCAATAAAATATAGTATGTGTGATAACATGATAATAATTTACTTTTAGTTATTAATTCAATAATATTTATTATAAAAAATATGTAACCTACACATAACTCAACAACCACATCAAAATTTTTTCCAATGCATAAAATCCACCATTTCGTATTCTTCTAAAAACCAATACTGCCTTTTATTAATATATTTTATGAAATCATGATAATAGTTTTAAGTCGGATTATCTTAACTTATAACTTATTCTTAAAGGAACTTTCCATAAATTCGTGATTTCATGGAATGAGTGATTTTTAAGTCGTTCTTCTATTAGATTCTCCCCTTATGGTATTTTCTCAACTTCTCTTCATCTTAGTTAGAAAACTCTATGAGAAATAAATTTTCTTGCTATCAGAGTATGGAAAAACTAAAATTCGATTTCAATTCCTTTCATTTTAGATATAAACACATAAAATAATAAAAAATATGTAGGGACCTATGTTATTAATCAACATTATCATCCAGGATGATATTTTTATCACAAAAATGTCTTCTTTATTTTTCAATGCTCAACACTATACAATTGTATTTTTTTAAATTTATTTATTGCATGAAATAATTGTCTTCACATCAGTAGTTATAGAAACCTCATTATATTTTAATTACTTCATACTATTCATACTTTATATATAGGATGATAGGAAATCAAATTCATCCTTTTAACTAGTCCCAACATTCTCACATTTCACATAATTATTTTGATTTTTTTGGTTGTTGATTATGGGTGAATCCTCATGTACATTTGACACACCTTCATAAAAATAGAAATTCTCTTTTATATAGACTACCTTGGGTATTTTTTTTAATAAGTTTTCTCCCATGATATTTTTCCCCAAATTCTCCTTAAAACTATCTCTCTTTTCATACTTCTTTCTTATAGATGATTAATTTAACCAGAAAGAATATGTTATATATCCATTCACTCAAGGACACTATCAAAATCCATGAAACATTCATATTATATATTTGTTGTTGATATATCCATATTTTTTTAATGAAATCCTATTAATAATCAATACTTATTTTGTCTTAATAGAAATAGTTCACTTGGCTCATCTCTTTTATCTTTTTTGTGTGGATAATTTTTAGTAATTTTGATTAGTCTGAGTATCGACTATTTTTTTATTTTTACAATAGAACTATTTGGGAATAAAAATATATGTTTAATATGAGTAAGTTAAGATTTAATATTTTCTTGTGAATGTCTCTTCTCACAAGTTTGAGAAGAAAATATACTTTATTTAACTGATTTGTTAAATCCTTCTCTAGATTTCTCCATCTCATGCTAAATAATTAAACATATGGATTGTGTCTCAAACTGTGCTTCTTTTTTTGCGTCTAATTTTTTTTAAAGATCACTGATTTTTTTACTTGTTCAAATATTTTTTTTTAAATTTTAATCTCATAAATATTTGTTGAATCATTTATATTGAAACCATTTTTTTCCTAATCCAAAATATTTTATCTAGACTCATCATTTTTAATGGATATATTTTTATTCTATTTCTATGTCATTACCCTTTCTTTATTGAGCATCGTAATCTTATCAATAATTGATTACACATTTCCATTTAAACCCCACTAGAGCATAATCCTATTCTTCTCAATTATCATGACAACAAGATGAATTAAAAACAATCTTAACTTTTGAAAATAAATTGAAATAAAAATCGAAGGAACTACTAATGTTATCTTATTTATTCTTTATCATTATTTTTTTCTAATGAAGTGAGTATTATTTTTTACCATTATTTTTATTTTTCATGTTTACTTTCTCCCCATATAATTTATATTATTCATCCCACCCATTTTTATTTTTTTGAAATATGACCAATACCATGACAATTATAACATCTCATAAATATTTTAACTATATCCATTTTCACTTCATGAATATCTTTGAAAAAATAGAAATTATTTAGTTTATATCTTAATAAACTTATTCATAATATGAATTATATGATTAAAAAAAATTCCTTTGAAATTTCCTTTTCCATATTGCTTCAAAGTCCATTTTAGCTTTGGATTTATTTTTGAAAGCTAGTCCCATTATCATTTTTGGGGCTATGGGAATGTTTTGAACTTTATTCAAGGTATGATATTCCCTATACTATAAATTTGAATCATTGGGATCAAATGAATATATGAAATTCTTCATAACTTCTTAACAATCATTATATATTATATATTTTCACTATATTCTAAAATGTTTTAGACTAGTTAATTTACCATGGTGAAATAATCATATATATTTTTATCAATAGTAATTTTTATGACTTTGAACATTCTTCTGCACAATTATAATTTGGTTTCCATGAATTTGATATTACCCTCATAGATTCTTCTCAAATTATATAAATTATATTTGTTTGTCTAGAGACCCATGAATTTTCTGTATAATTTCTCTAATAGAAACCCCAATATTGAATTTTGTTTTTTTTTCATCCATCTCCATATTCAACATTTTAGTCTAATTCATTAAATAATAATAATCAGAAAACCTATAGTAAATAATCTATGAATTCTATGATGAGTGAAGAATATATGGAAACATCATATTCCCCCAACTATAGTAATTTATACCATTAAAAGTTGGTAGATCCGGCCTATTTAAAAAAATAATTTTCTCTAAATATAGTTTTATTATTTGATCTTTAATAAGAGACATTCTCTTTGATAACACTTAAAGTTCCACATATCAGATTAACTAGTAAGAGGGTTGGTGAATCTATGGACTTATTTTTAAAAATTATTCACATTTTAAATTTTAAATGTTATAACAATTAATGTTCTTGATCCACTAAATGAATTATCACAACCATTTATCATTATTAGTTAACAAATGATAGATTTCAACACATAGTATTTATAATTGTCATCCTAAAACCCAAATCCATTTCATTTTTGTTTGACCCCCAACATGGATTCTCTAATATATTCAAATATTTATTAAAAACAATTATAGTACAATATAATAAATGGAAATTACAATATGCTCCACTCAATAATTTACACACAAAAATAATCCTTTTTCATCAAACAACTTCCAAAACCCACTAAAAGATATCAATATAATTTAAAATGATGATCTATTATAGATATGTATTCTTCCTATCCATGGTTTATTCTACACCACTAATAAATGTTATCATCCTCCATGAGTATAATGATCAATAGTTTTTATGTGTATAACCTTCATGAACATCAGTAATAACCACGAGTGATTTACACTATTGATTTTAAAAATCACTCAGATCTCAGATTAGATAAGTAATGTTTGTTATAAATACTTGGTAAAAGATTATTCTTCTCTAGAGAATGATATCCAAGATTAAAAATATTATATTTATTTAATAATGAAAATTGAAAGTAACATTGAATATTTATCAAGTCATATAATTCTAAAATTCTTATAGCTTTAATACCTACACCACATATTTATTCTCATAAATAAAAATATCTCGATTGATATTTTCATATTTTAAAAATGGAACATCTTTAAATCATTCTGGAAGGTAATATTCAAATTTAAAACTAGATTATAAATCTCCATTCTATATTCTCATTAAAATATAATTCAAAAATGAGCCATTGTCTCCATTAAAATACCATTGAGACTAGTCTTAATTCTTATGTAACATTTTGAATAATCCATAATATCTTTTCCTCAATTAAAATACCAAAATGACTCATGTTATCATTATTTAATCTTCACCTAGATTTGAATTTACCATATGCACATCTCTTATTTTTCTTTCCTGAAATATCATATGAATTATTATCACACATTTATCTTATGAATTAACTAGTATGTAGAATGTATGAATATAAATTTAATCTAGTATTTAAGAAATTGGAACATCATGAATGTTACATAATCTCAAACCAATATTTTTCATCGATGTCCCTAATCTTAAACATGGATCATTCATGAAATATCACTAAATAATTCACAAGAAATCCTTATTAAAATATTTTTATGTTTATATTACTCAATATAGGTACTTATTGTAGAATACAGGTTGAAATTATTAATTTATCCATTTCATCCACTATTTTTCTTCACATGGTATTTAATTAGTCATCTTAAAACATGACCTATTTCATGATCATGATATTTTATTATTTGAAAAAAAAAATCATAGTTTGATTCATATTAGTGAATTTCATATTCTTGAAATATCACCCTATATAGAAAGATATAATCACTTATGTCATTTGAAAACACTTATGTAAATTACATACATGGATTAGATTCTTTTAAATGTTTCACTTCATCAATGTAGAATTTTTTTTAAATGACAAAATTGTAAGTAAATCTAGAATTAAAATACAAATCAACATTTTCTACATATATCATTTAATATATCTATAATTTTGGATAAATTGAATAATCGACTATTTAGATATGAAAACATATGTGATGTTCAATTACATAGATTTATTCAATGTTGGAGATCCACTTATGTAGTTTTTGAACATGATATATTTTCCACATATCCTTAAAATCATTTCAGGGCCTCTTAGATTGATCAAAAGGCCTTTTCCTCTCTTTAAGGAACTCTAAAAATTCAAAATCTAATCCAAAATTCTTTTTATAGTAGTGTTAATAATCCACATGTTATGGATGATTCCATCAATTATAAGAAATCATCCTTCTTCAACCCTTTAAATTTTTTCATAATGTTATCTGGATGAATTCATTAAATATATATCATCATAATTGATTTCCCATGTAACATGGAACTATCTAAATCATCTTATAGTCTAACAAAAATGATTTATCAAGTGTTAGATCCAATCCCATCTCAGTTATCCTAAAAAATTATCTAAGCATCATAAAAAAATATATTTAAATATTGAAAAATAACCAATCAAACACATTGGGAACGAAAACCCTTCCTACAGTTCTCTAGTTATATATATATATGGATCAAGATGGGTTGATTAGAGGTTTCTATAGTATGGGGCTGGGTTTTCTCATTTACAGTTAATTGATATGGGTTGGGATAAAGATTCACGTGGGATGAGATCATTCTAGTCCCTTGATACTTTCTCATTCACCATAATTGTCTATACTAGTGACTAATTATCCATTATATCTAATGTTGGTATACCATAACTAAGATTCCAATGAGGTGATACCTTATTGAAAGAGGACATCTATCCCTTTCATATATTTTTATGGTATTATCAATATTTCTCTGGGGTGAGACCATATTTATAGGATTCTCTTCTCCCCATTACCGTTTGATTTGATATTTTACTGAATATATCATTTAGTTATGGTCACTATGACCACACGCTTCTATGTCGTTAGACATACACTGATTTTGTCTTTGATAGAGACACTATAAGGTTTATATAATATAGGTAAGGGTATCCTTCCCCTTTGGCACAGAAATGTTTTACATTATTTTTTATTCTATGAGATGATAACTTATAATAATGGAAACATACTACCCTATTGAACGTAATATTTATTGTTATATGCTGAATGAAGCCCTGGTACGAGATAAAATAGTTTGGGTCATGCTTAAGGTAGACAACGAGCACTCAACGTCTAGGAATTTAGTTTAAGTGTTATTATTTGATTATTATTCTTGATAGCCACTATGAACATGGACTATATTTATTATACTATTTAGGGACACCACCATTGGTGGAAAATAATGTTTTACTTCCACAATACTTGAGAACTCTCAATACATGATATATTTTATGTTTCATGATCTAGGTAAATGAAAGGGGCCAATAGTCATTTGTTGATATGAGTATAATTATATGAGATGGGTTATGAGACCAGACATGGACCAAGGAGTAGTATTTATCTCACGTCCTATATTATTATTACTTTTAGGACTATTTTTATATGATATTTGCACTTATTATCCTTTTTATATTTTTAATATTATATAATATTATAGTGATTCTTCTTGTTATCACATTATTAATGTCTGTAATATATTTATCATTTAGATATTATGTTCTCACTTTTTAGGAGTTAATTTCTGTAATGAATATTTGTATATATTACTTCCACTTTGATTTATGGAATCTATAACAGAGAGGGTATAGTTTCCCAACTATATACATACAACCTAACCACTTTTCAGTAGCCTCTGGTTTAAATGCTATCCTTCATGATGTATATGTCACTCAGTATTGTCCCGCGGTGGTGAAGATGATCAAGGAAAATACACATAATTTCAATATCAAATCCTCTAATTATAAATTCATACATTTCATCTTCTAATAATAATATTTTCTATATATGATCCTCTATTAATGTTGTGTTTTCATATTAATAAAAAAGTTATAGGTTCCTCTTCCTTAGTCATTTCCTCTTCAATTTTTTCTGAACTTTTACCAGATTAATTACATTATCATTTTTTCATTAAATCCATTATAGTGTTTGGTTTAAGTAGGTAAATATATTCGTTCAACAACCTCTTCTTGCAAAAATATAGAAATTAAATTAATCAACAGTTGACTTAATGAATAATCTCTAATCAATACATTTTTAAGTAAATATTTGATGTCCCCTTAGTTTCTTCAATAAAATTAACTATATTGACATCTTGATTTTTCTAAAAACTAATCCATATAATGATTATCCATTTCAATCTATATTGGAGAAAATTATTTTTAAGTTTTAATCTAATCATTTATTATAGTTATAATTATTTATTTACCAATAAAATCATTCTCAAAAACCACTACATGGTTGTTCTTATTGGGAGTCTTCTTCTTCTATATCCTTGACTTCATTCCTGTTTCCATTATAAAATTTTGACCATATTTAACCAATGATAACTTATAATTATCATATTTATAATATATTCCCTAGTTTGGCCCTGTAATTTTTTTATCATATACTGGTTTTTCGTAAAATTAATTTCAAGGACACCCAAAAATAAATATCACTTGAAAATTAATTCTTTTATTTACATACCTGACATGATATAAATATATTTAATATCATTTATTCCTCAAAATCCTGAAATCATTCACCATGTTTTCTCAAATATATATTATGATGTATACATTCCATGACTTCGTCATCAGAATCCTATAGAAATCAATACACTTCTTTTATCCCTAAAAATTATTTAGTAACATTAATAACATGATGCCTTATCAATGAATCCATTTATAAATAAATAAAAAATATACTTATATTATTGAACATAAAATATTAAATTTAGGCTTTTATATCACATATTGGTACTAGAGTTTCATAATAGTAATCCTAAGGTACCCTGAGGGGGGGGGGAATCAATGTGCTATGAAATTTGATCTTTTCTTTCAAAAATTGTAACCCATTTGGAAATTATTGCCTCAATGATATGATTGTAAATCAATTTATTCCCCCTTATCATAACCCACAAAATATAATAGAAAATTAAAATATTAAAGTTCACAAGACATAGGGATACTCATATGATTCACCTATATCAGAATATATTAGTAAAAAATAGAGATCATTCTATCACAAAATGTTATATGGATAAAATATTCTATGAATTTAAATCTATGAAAATGTTCAATGTATTTAGAAATATTATGCCTCACTCAATGCTCACCCATGAATATCTTCATTTTCTTACAAATCTGTCCACTACTTCATGGAAGGCATAACTAATTTATAAACATGATATTATCTTCTAGGTTAGTATATATAGCTTGAAATTTGCATATATTCAATTAAATATTAGATGCTTTGACCAGATCTACATTTATATAAACTAATAGTCTTCATGGGAAGAATAGAATATGTCAAGGAATTATATCATTTTTTTGTTCCTCATGATCACAAAATCTAGAATAACTTATAATGAAGAATAATTACACAAAATATTATCCAAATTTCATTTGTATTATTCTATGGAATATTATATATGCATCAATGAAAATATATATTCGTGAGCCTCTTCATTTAGAAAACCAAATGTATCAATAAATTCTATATAAATGAAATTCTTATCCCCTTCTTCTCTCAAAAACTCTTATGTAAATAATTCTCAAATTAAATCTCTAACTTTTAGTTATTTGATTAACATTTTTAAAATTTTATTCAACAATCCAACCCTTAATTTGATAATTAGGATCACTTGAATATTATTTCATACGTTGAGATTAAGAAAATTGTACCACATAGTTAATTATATTTAGGAAAATCCATTTAAATAAATCCAAACCATTAGAATATGATAAGTATCTTTTAGATTTAAATTACAATTAAAAACCTTGTTTCCATATTTTTTACTCAAAATGACATGTGTCATCTCACCATTGATATATTGATGTCCAAATAAACTATTTAATCTCAAATATATGACATGTTTAACTCTATATCTTGAGATATTTTTCTATTATCATCTTCAAATCTGGCCACATCATGGATAATTATGGCATGGAGTACTCATGAACATGATAAAACAAATTCCTTGGTGAGATTTCCTATATAATGTCTTACATATTGACTATCATTCTTTTTTCTTATAGATCCCATAAAACATGATTTTTAAATTTAATTTCATCATGGAATAGTCATTTCCCACTCCATTGTCTATTTAACCAAACATAAGGAAATTATTAATGTGTATAAATCCCATTTTGGGAACCCCGTTTCTCACAATAGAATCTGAATAACATTATAAATTCCTCAATATTAGTTTCCACTTTTAAATAAACTTTTTTGTTCAAAAATAAATACCATTATCTAAAAATATTCATCCATATATTGATATTCTCCTACGATGCTCGAATAATCCATGAAATAACTGATTCTAAGAAAAGAATCTTCAATTTTCTCATATCAAAATTTTTTTATGACTTTTTAATAGAAAAATTTATAGATGAAAAAATCTAAAAAAACCAAAATATATGTATATATTTACCCATTTTTATCTCCATTATAAAACAATACATGAAAAAGTGGGTCTAGTGATGTACTCTATTACCAAACTACCATATCCTTCACGAAATGGATTCCCTCAAGATCGTAATCCTCCAATACATTAATAGAAATGACTAATTAATCTTCAACTCATTATAACATATTTCAAAATAGAGATCAATAATTATTCAATATTCTGATGAAATTTCATTAATATATAGAATAATCAAGGTGTTTATTTTCATCCATTCAAAATTTCCTGCATGATGTCTTTTTAATGACTTCATCAATCTATCTCCCAATATTTACAACTCATCACTAAACACTAATTTTAGGTTTTTTCAATGAATGAATTCCCATAAGTCTTCATATTTTATATATATTCATTAATCACTCTCCTTGATTGTAACAAATCCAATAATATCATTATCAAATTTAATTTTCAAAAACTACAACAATCAACCTCTTATTTTCATCAGTAGAATTTCTTTTTATTTAGCTAACTATATCGGGTTTCCTATTAAAAAAGAAATTATTTTAATTTCAAATTTAATTTCTCTCTAAATATAACTTTTCTTCCTCCCCTTCCATGTCAATATCTCTAATGTTTTAATTTTAATAGATCATTAATTCCATTAAAACTACATTATAAATCAAAAAAATAACTTTTAATACAATTATTTTAAAATATACTACTTATAAAAAATCACATAAAACTCAAAAAAAAACACATTAGATACCTATCAAATGAATTTACTGACACAATATCATTCCACGCGTTATATAGAACAATTTATAGAAACAAAAAATGATACCTAAAATTAATAATCAAATCTTACTCCAAATACTTTCCTCCAAGCCTCCAAATTTCCATAAAAAATATAGAAATTAAATTATATGACAACATATCACCATCTCCCATTGATCATTCACTACATTCTAAACCAAAATTACATCTTAATCAATATCATTCTCAACCTAATCTATCACATGATAATCGTCTCAAATATTCCTCAAAAAATTATGACATAAAGAATGTATCATAATCAAACTCTAACATGGGCTTAGGTTCAATCTGATATGAAATATTACTGACACACTCCATCACTGAATAGTGTCTAAAAATCATTAATAGTGCCTAAAAAATATATTAACTATGTATGTTCCATTACAGGGAGAACCTTTTAGGAATATATGATCTCAAACACCATACATGAATGATAATCTACTTTGATCAACATATCATATTTCAAAATCCTTCATTATACTTATTTTATATTATATAGTCTATAATATCTATTTCATTACTCAACTCCTCTTGGTCACACTTGGACTAGTAATAATCCTAGTTTTCCAACATAATCCCTCCTCTAATAGGATAAGGGTTAGTGACTAACAACATGAAGGAATAACAAACATGTAAGGCCTTTACCTAAAAAATGTGAAAAGATATATCTACATTATCCATTAATAAAAAGTAACACCAACTGTGAATATATATAAATAATATAACTATAATAATTTAATGTTAAAGATATTAAATGACATGTATAATGCCATATAGTTGTCCAATAAAGTAAAAATAAATATGAAAAATAAAAAATCATAAGGGAAATAAATTCTATTAAAGAGAAGACACATCCTCACTAAAAGAACTCAAAAATCAATCCACAACAACAACTATAAGTACCATGTATGACCATGCACCACTAATAATTAGTATGAGTATCTTCTCTAGCTCTACACCCAGCAAGGACACAACTGAACTATGAATAGTCTTCATAGACATGCCACATGAATTAATGAAACCTATTCAGGGATGGGTATAAAAATACATAGTTGGAAACCCCAGGAATAGAAAGTAAAATTGAAATAACATGTATACTCATCCCAAAACTGGGGAAGATTGAAAGATACCTAGAAATTCCATAAACTCCACAGTATATCAATCCACGGATGATCGGATAATTTCATTATTAATATGTTAACATCAAAAAGCATTATTTCCCATTCATAATTATGGGTTCTTTAAATATAATAAAATTTTAAGGATATGAAGGTGCTATCTCAGATGTATGTCCCATATCAAATTAAAAAAGTAAATTTTAAGGATTCATAAGGGTCAAAGTATCTAAACTAAAAAGCCATCATATTATCAACATTTATTCATGAAATCGTTGAGGGGGAACCTCACTTTATTGAGGTATGTACATCAGTTGATGGAGAAATATGATCTATATTCTATAACTACAAAACCCTATAAAAAAGCATGTCATTTTAGTGAATCAATAGTTGGGGACATACACCTCATAAAGCACCCAAGTTTTAAAATGGAGTTATAAACATATATAGAGGACCCACACCCCATTAAAAAAATAAAATAAATTTATACAGTAATATATACATATATATTAGTCTTGAACATTTTTAGTGTGGGAGTTACTTCCTTTTTCAGTCATATAATGGACTTCGGCCTTTTCAAGCCAATATACTATGAAACCACAATCATGTGTGTAGGACACATTCCCCAATAACTTGTGGGATATTAAATCTATTGGAATGAATATGTACGACCATAAAAATATCAAAAATTCATAAACACTAGTGTACTAAAATACTTAGATAATTGGAGGGGTCCATTACTTGTTAGAAACACATTGCCATGGGAGTACCCAACCCGTTGTTCACTCTACTTTCCATACACGAATCTAGTAGTTTCCTCCATGGGGTTAGTATCATAGATCATCCCATGATTAATTATAAGTAGTCTCTGATTTATATGAGTATTATTCAATAATTATTTACTATTAAATCCATATAAAATGAATTAGTTGAGTGTCTAATTTTGACAACCAATTGAGAATAAATAAGAATCTCTAACATTAAAACAATATTAGACAAATAATTTACCAAAAATAAATTATGATTCTTGTTGGAGGCTAGGAATTTACTACCATCATACTATAATATTTATTCAACTATAAAATTTCTTCCTAATATGGTATATGGTCTATGACACTCATTAAATACTCAGGCATCTACCTCTGTTACATGTAGAGTTGAGTCGTCCAAATATAAATGACATGTCTTCCCTTTGGAAATGAAATGTAAATAAAAAGGGTTAGTAAATATATCTTTTATTTTTAATCAGGTCACTTTACTAATATAATACAATATATATAACCCTATCATTCAAGGTTCATTTTTTTGAATTGGGAATTTGGGGATCTTACACCTAGAAAATCAATATGTTGCATTTGACAGACAATACATGATTTCCTTTGGTACAAAATGTTCAATATTTTTTTTTGGACATGGAAACCCTATATACCAATGATAACCATACATAAAATGTATTTCTTAACCATTTTTCTTATGATTTTTTTTCCTTTATATGTGAACCTTATTTTCTTAGGGGGGGGGTGACATATAGAATGTGATTCTCTATACTACAATGTTTGAAGTTAGGTATTCTCATAATCTATTATTCCAAATATCTTCTCTACTACCTTCAATAGACTCTTCTCTATTATTCCCACCTCATCACCCACTACTATTTAGGAACATTAGTGTTTCTCCCAATTCCCTCATAATTATCACAATACCTCTTTGAATCTATTTACATGAGTCCCTTTAGAACTGATCTCCATCACCACACCTACCTCTACCAACTCGAGACAGATCATCAACCCATATAACATCCTCAAATACCACATTATCTCCACCATCATTCCCAAAATATCTTTTCTTATGGTCACACAATTCTCTAAAAACAACAAAAAATCCACTATCAAACCCCTTTCCATTAGAATGTTATATGATGAATCCTCTACATGAGAAGATGTACCATCCCAGTTAAATAAATAATATTACTTTTTCATATTTATCCAAATTTTTGAATAAAATGTTAATATTAATTTAAAGGGAACACTATGCTCGATGGCGTACCCAATACACAACAATGAGTTTCTTTGAAATCTTACGTTACACTCTAATAATAAAATAATATTATTTTAAATGGTAGTTAATGCCTAGCCATTATAATGGTAGGAATGAACAGAAATTACTACAAAATTATTATATATGTTTGTCAAATATTTTTACTTTTTTCCAATAAATTTTAGAGGCTTAAAATGCGAATGAATCCAATTTTAAGCATAAATCTTCTAATATTCGTTAAAAGGTAGATTAACCGCCTTTTGATGGAGAACCCTTTTTTAAATATCCTTTTTAAGATTTTTTATGTTATATTTGACAAAATAAAATCCTTCTTTAGTATCTGGACATCAAAATTTACTTTGTGTAATTTTTTGTAATTTTTCCGATAAAGAACAGTTTTAGTGAAAATGTTGGATTTTAATTCAAAAGTTCTTTTTAATATAATTTATTTATATGATTAGATCATCTTTTTAATTGGTTATAAAGTTCAATTATAATATATTTTTACCATTTAATCCAATGGTGTTCATTGGAAGTAATTTTACTTTGATATTGGACTTAAACTAGTGCCAATATTTTAATATATATTGTTTCTTAAAAACACGCTATTTGTTTTGACAGCGAGAAATAATTATTAAATTAATTAATTCAACTTTTATGTTTTGAATTTTTAAAAATTGACATCATTTTTGAATTCAGAATATCTAATATATATTAGGGTGAATTGTTGGTATTTTTATGAAAAACTTCATTTTTTGATGAATAGTGAATCCACTAAGTGGTAGTTAAAAAACTGATTTTTGGTTTAAATGAATCTTTACCACTTCTGTGATTTTAATTTCAAAAATCCTACATACATGGTTGTAATTAGGATGTAAAATTTGGTTCAATGGGATTAAAATTATTTTTTGGTAAATAGTAACATTTATGTTTTATTGATCGCGATTAAAGATAATTAGTGTAATTTAAGCTAATGATAATGTTATACTAATATGAAATGAACCTGAAACATGTCCTAAAATTATTGGATGAGTCATGGACGACCCATAAAATCCATGGGTCAATGTGGGGACCCCATGGAGCCACTTTGGTAGGAAAATGACATTAATAACTTTTTACTTAAAGTTAAATTAAAAATGTCACAAACATGTATTATTTTACTAAAAAAACTTTTACAAGGGATTATACAAGTCATATTTTTGACTATAAATATCCATTAGAAATATAAAAATATTTCCTACCTCATATTATTTTATTATAATTTTTAGACATTAAATAAATTACTTTATTTTTGACACCATGATGATGGAACGATTACCTCATTAATAAATGATTTAAATAAAATGAGATGATAAGGTAAAATATACGACATAAAATTTTTCAAAAACCTATTGTACGGGTGGATTTAGAACCCTTATCAACTTATCCTCGAAATATATAATTGTGGGACCTTTAATATCCGAAAATACTTTTATAATAAATTAACATTTCAAGACATTCCAAGAGTGCCCCTCCTCCCTCTTATAAAAGGCCCCCACCTCTACCCCCTTACCCACACTTCTCAAGCCTTTGACTCGACCAAAATATTCTCCTTTGTCCTCTACAAATATCTCTCTTCATCCTAGTAGCCTTACCTTTGGAAGGAAGCTCTTCAATAACCATTTTGGTTCAAACCAAGAGGAGTTACCCGATTTAAAGGTAAAGTCTTCCCTAATGTTGTTTTGTTTTTTTTGCTTCTTCATCCCCTAAACTCTTTTTATTCCTTTCTTTTGTAACAAAACCAGTATCTTCAATAATCTAGGATGTTGTTATGTGAAGGATTCGTGCTACACTTACACACACCTCTGTTTAATGGTTAATGAACATACGGTTTCTGTGGATGGCGAATTACTGCCTCATGAAACGATGATTGTTCAATCTTCTCTTAACACCTTTCATGGTGGACATTATGATGTCACTGTATTTTATATATTATATATATGCTATTTTTGTTTTCTATATGCTTCTGTATTTTATATTTAAAACATACCTTTATGCTTTTCATGTTGTGCAAATGCGATAATTTCATACGATGAAGTGTGGACTATCGCCCCCTCAAGTGATGTGACTCATTCATGCAATACATGGAATGTATAAAGAATGAAATTAATGAACATATGTGACCTATATAACATATATACTATACTGGAATTATAATATATATATATATATATATCATTTAGTTTTAATTCCATTAATGTGCCAAAGCAATGAAAGTATCGTTCATGTGTATGTATAGCCTACTATCTCCATGAACGGTCTTTTTATCTCCAAATATTATGGAATAAGTATAAAACGAATATATACTGGATATTTATGATATTTACATCATTAATACTATTCTGGATATGATTTACATACAACTACATTGACAATGCTTTTCAAACAAGATCATTTTTGACTCATGTACCGAACATCGACAAAACGTATAATATGAAATCACATAATTAACTAATTATTATAACATGATAACATATGATATTAATTGAATAATAAACTTAAATTATGTCCTTAAGAAATTATAAATTGACCAAAGTTTATTATTCAGGAATATATAGAAATGAACAAGACAAGTCAGACTTGAGGTAAGGGATCCTACATATCTCTTTCTTTTTAAGTACTCTCTTTTATGTCGTTTCTTTTAAGATACTCTTTATTATGATGGGGTATTTTATTTTATATTCCTCTTACTGTACTTTCTATGTTCATATTATGAGATACCCAATTTGATTTCATCAATCCTTTTTTTGGATGTTTTAAGTGGTGTCGTTAGCTGTCGAGTTTTTGTAAGGGGGTTTTCATCTCACTTTTATTCCCGTGAGATTTATGATACATTTTCCACCATTTCCTTTGAGTGGTATATGTGCTTACCATTATTATACTCTTTGTGTAATATACTTTAATTTATGATTATATACATCAATGTTGTATAGTCCTTATTTCATGGGGTGTACGTTTCGAAAGTTACCCAAGTCACTAAGGGAACCTTTTACCCTCATATTTTTAAAAGACTTCTTATTAGGTTTGTCTTGTAAATTACATATTCTTATGTGGGGATATGTTCTTATATATCCTTATTGTTGTAAAGTTTATTTCCATGTGATGAGATACCGATTATCTCTCTCATCAACTCTTTTTCTAAAATTTGATGTGACGCCATTAGTCTATCGAATTTTTGCAAGAAAACTTCTTAACCCAATTCCAATTCTTTGGGTTAAACCTCTACATATTGATTTTGTTGTTCTATGAATATGTGTGGATTACATATGATTGTTTTACATTGAGTATCCACTTATATTTGGTTCATTTATACATGTCACGCATAATTATGTCATTTTCATATCCTTGTTCTAATGGCATGATATTTGATTGGGATTACAACTCAATTTCTTCTCATTGAGACATGTCATTATGATATGCACTATTATTATTTTATAAATTGTATATAAATCCCCTTTGACTTTCTATATCCATATTATGTCTACACTCACGTCATTTAAATGTGTTGAAAATGGCCTACTTTCATGTGGCTTATAATTTAAATGTTCAAAATGGAAAATGACTCTTTTATTAAAACATTAGTTTAAATAGATTTAAAGATTTATTATTTTAGACATTTATCATCCATGTCCATGTTTTAAAAATGGGTTTAAGGATTTATTTTTATGGACATGAATGTTTTAAAACCATTTCAAATGTTTCGAAGTGGTATGAGACACTTTGATTCTAAAATCTCTTTTAAATGACTTCTTTTAATATTTTTAAAGTATAAAGGGATATTTCTCTCATAAAATTTTAATTATTTTATTAGATGTTTTTATTTATGTTAACATCATGATGTGATCTCTTATGGTTGAAATGTGGAATGTTTATGTTTTTTATGCATGATTTAAGTGTTATGATTATGTTATGGTTCTTGAGAAATGAATATGAAATCGGGTGGTTCCGTGATAAACTAAGGGCAGGTGAGCCCGATATAGCTCTCCAATGTATTGGGTAACGCGAAGGGGTTAAACATTAAGGTTTCTCCGAATAGATTTAGGGAATATACTGTGATGGGTATTCCATACGTAACCATGAGGGTTACTCCCTACGTAAGAATGTTTTGAATGCCTCAAGTTACCTTTATGTATTATGATTTCTATGAGTGATTCATAAATCTTACGATTTCATGATGTATGTTAAGGTGCTTATGTTTTATGAGTAATTTATGATTTCATTTATTCTTATGTATACGTGTAATAATGTTTCCTTTTTGTATTTCTATATCCATTAATGAGCTTTTTATGCTCATCCCATGTTTTTGAAATGTTTTTTATAGGTCAAGGGAAAGGTACATAATATGATGATAGTGTCAAGGAAGTGTCAAGAAAGAATCCATGTTTTACTTTAAATATGTTTCTGTTGATGGGAAAAAATGAATACTATCTTTTATGTAACCACTTTGTTTAAATGTGGAATGTAATGCATGATTTATGATCTAATTCTCAAAAAACTCTAAACCTGAAAACATACTCAATGTGTACTCTTGAAATAACTCAAGATTAAGTAAGGGTTAAGGCCAGGTCCTTATAGTTGGTATCAAAGTTCGGTTTAGATAACTTTAGAGGTTAGAGTGTTGTTTATGCATAAGTGACAAGTTGTGTATAACCACACTGGTTATTATATTAGATTGAGTCATTTTTATTTTTGAATGTTAGAATGAGTTTGAGATAACATGGATAAGTATATCGTAGTGTTTATCTTCCTCTTTAGTACATGATGATTTTGTTGATATACGCACACTAACCTTTTTTGTTTTAGTAAATGGATGGATCTATCAGGCATGAAGGTGACAATGGATTTGAAGGAAACTATGGTGGTTCTCTGATTGATAGAATGGATGAAATGGGGGACTCAGTGAGAAATCTCATGGTTATTCTAAACTAACTATTAGGAGTCATGATCAACCTCTTGAACCTTGGCGAGTTCTATAATGCATCTTGTACTAGAGAACCAAATCTATGCAGGAGTTCAGGTGATAATTATAAAGGCAACCATTAGGGTTTATATGATCATTACTTTTGAGGTAATTATGGGTTACTAAATGTTATGATGGAAAATGAAAGGCATGATATAAACTTGAGGTTATAATATGTTATGATTATTTTTGAAGATTTTACCTTGTTTTGGGGAATTTTTTATGAATTATATAGTTTTGGAAAAAGGACAACACGCAGACTGTGTGATAACCCATCACGTCGGACAAAGCTGTAGGAATCGAATTCACAACCAAAGTGCGACTGGTATTTATCGCCTACCACTTGACTACATGAAGTCCCTGGTTAGTTTGACTAATTATTTATATTTAGATGATTTTATGAATCAAGATTAAGTTGATTTTGGGTTATCTATGTAAATTATTAACCTATCATGGAGGATATGTGATTAGGTTAATTACTTTTCAATATAAGACTTTAAGAGAAACTGATGTTATTTGTAGATAATTGTTAATTGGTACCATGGAAGACTATGTAATTAAATATTTAAAATATTTGGGTTTAAATATTAATTTGGTTACTTTGATGAATTTTATGGATAAATTGTTTATTGAATGGTCTTCTTTGAATGTTGGGTTTTGTTGGACAGATTTTGGAGATTAAGAATAGATATTCTTTTTTTATAAAAGATTATCCATTTTTGGATTATCTGATATTGTTCTAACAATTTCGGTTTTGGTTAAGGTCTAAAGACCTGGGAAATATATAGTTCTCTTTTGTGGATTAGGTGATTCTCTAGAAGTTGACTATAGCTCTCGTAATGTGAGAAAGTCATCCTAAATACTCGTCTTTTTGAGAAAATATGAGTTTGTGTAAGAAATCTAGTAGGAGATGAGAGTCTAATCGACAAGTAATTATTTTTCCTTATGATTTAGTTAGGCTCATAGATAAATTACTCAATGAAAAGTAACTTAAAAACAAAAATGTTGTCTGTTAACATTTCCTACTGGGGAATCAAATACCGTTTAACCCATCACCAGTTTGTGATTTTCTGGAGGTTAACTTTCTCCAAAACATGTTTTCCATGACTCTCCCTCAGAACATGACCCATTGTTTTTTGTTCAATATCCATGTTTTACTACATTGAATCCTAGTATGGGTTAACTTGGGTGACCTTTGTACTTCCCTTTCTTTCTTTTAAAGTGACAGTTTAATTTACTCCTTTTCCGATGTGGGGCTTTCAATGAATTTTCCAAGCCCAATTTTAAAAATTGTGAGGACACAATTCCCAAAAGGGGGGAAGGATGTAACATCCCAGGTAAATAAAGAATATTTTATTTTCATATTTATCCATATTATTGAATAAAATGATAATATTAGTTTAAAGGGAAATCTATGCTCGATGGCGTACCTAATACACAACAATGAGTTTCTTTGAAATCATACGTTGCACTTTAATAATAAAATGATATTATTTTAAATGGTAGTTAATTCCTTGCCGTTGTAATAGCGGGAATGAATAGAACTAACTAAAAATGATTATATATGTCTGTGAAATATTTTTAATTTTTTCTAATAAATGTTAGAGGCTTAAAATGCGAATGAATCCAATTTTAAGCATAAATCGTCTAATATTATTTAAAAGGTCGATTAACCGCCTTTTGATGGAGAACCCTTTTTTAAATATAATTAAGAAGATTTTATATGTTATATTTGACAAAATGAAATCCTTCATTAGAATCTGGAAATCAAAATTTACTTTGTGTAATTTTTTGTTATTTTTTCGATAAAGATCAGTTTTAGTGAAAATGTTGTATTTTAATTCAAAATCAATTTTAATATAATTTATTTATATGATTAGATCATCTTTTTAAATGTTTTTAAGTTCAGTTAGAATATATTTTTACCATTTAATCCAATGGTGGTCATTGGAATTAATTTCACTTTGAAATTGGACTTAAACTAGTGTCAATCTTTTAATAGATATTGTTTCTTAAAAACACGCTATTTGTTTTGACAGCGGGAATTAATTATTAAATTAATTAATTCAAATTTTATTTTTTGAATTTTGTAAAATAGACATCATTTTGGAATATGGATTATCAAATATAGGTTAGGGTGAATTTTTGGTATTTTTCTGAAAAAACTTCAATTTTTGATGAATAGTGAAACCAATAAGTGGTAGTTAAAAAACTGATTTTTCGTTTAAATGAAACTTAACCACTTCTGTGATTTGAATTTCAAAAATAAATCATACATGGTTTTCTGTAACATGTAAAATGTCGTTCAAGGGGATTAAAATAATTTTTTGGTGAATAGTAACTTTTCTGTTTTTTAATCGTGATTAAAGGTAATTAGTGTAATTTAAGGTAAAGATAATGTTATAATAATATGAAATTACCTTTACAGATGTCCTACCCTCATTGGATGAGTCATGGATGACCAGGAAAATCCATGAGTCAACTTGGGGACCCCATGGAGCCACTTTGGTAGGAAAATGACATTAATAATTTATTATTTAATGTTAAAATTTAAATGTCACAAAAATGAATTGTTTTACTACAACAACTTTTACATGGGGTTATACAAGTCTTATTTTTGACTATAAATATTCATTATAAATCTAAAGATATTTCCTACATCATAGTAGTTTTTTATAATTTTTATACATTAAATAAATTAATTTATTTATAACACCATGATGATGCAATGATTACCTCATTAATAAATGATTTAAATAAAATGAAAGATAAGGTAAAATCTAATACATACACATGTAAAAAACCTATTTGATGGGTTTCTTTAGAACCCTTATCACCTTATACTATAAATATATAATTTTGGGACCTTTAATATCCGAAAATCATTTTATAATAAAGTATCTTTTCAAGACATTCCAAGAGTGCCCATCCTCCCTCTTATAAAAGGCCCCCACCTCTACCCCCTTACCCACACCTCTCAAGCCTTGGCTAGACCAAAATATGCTCATTTTATCTCTCCACATCCCTCTATTCATCCTAGGAGCCTTACCTTTGGCATAAAGCTCTTCAAGAAACCCATGTGGTTCAAACCAAGAGGAGTTACCCTATTTAAAGGTAAAGTCTTCCCCAATGTTCTTTTGTTTTATTTTGCTTCTCCAACCCCCTAAAATATTTTTATTCATTTATTTTGTAAAAACACCATTATCTTCAATATACTATTATTTTTTTATGTGAATTATTCATTATACACTTACACACACCTCTGTCTAATGGTTAACGAACATACTGTTTCTGTGGATGGTGAATTACTGCCTCACGAAACGATGATTGTTCAATATTCTGTTAACACATTTCATGGTGACCATTATGATGTCACTGTATTTTATATATGATATATATGGTATTTTTGTTTTATATATTCTTCTGTATTATATATTTGAAACATACCTTTATGCTTTGCATTTTTTGCAAATGCGATAATTTCATACGAGGAAGTGTGGACTACCGCTCCTTCAAGTGATGTGACTCGTTCATGCAATACATGGAATGTATAAAGAATGAAATTAATGAACATATGTGACATATATAACATATATATTATACTGGAAATATAATATATATATATCTCTCATTTAGTTTTAATTCCATTAATGTGCCAAAGCAATGAAAGTAGCGTTCATGCGTATGTACGACCTACCGTCGCCATGAACGGTGCATTTCAATTCTTTTTTATCTCCAAATATTATGGAATAAGTATAAAAATAATATATACTAGATATATATGATATTTACATCATTAATTCTATTATGGATATGATGTACATACAACTACATTGACAATGCTTTTGAAACAAGATCATTTTTGACTCATGTACTGAACATCGACAACACGTATGATATGAAATCACATAATTACCTAATTATTATAACATGATAATATATGATATTAATTGAATAATAAAATTTAATATATATCCATAAGAAATTATAAATACACCAATGTTTATTATTCAGGAATATAATGAAATGAAAAAGACAAGTCGGACTTGAGGTAAGGGATCCTACCTATCTCTTTCTTTTTAAGTAGTCTCTTTTATGTCGTTTCTTTTAAGGTCCTATTTCTTATGTTGGGGGATGTTATTTTATATTCACCTTACTATACATTCTATGTTCATATTATTAGAGACCCAATTTGATTTCATCAATCCATTTTTTGGAATTTTTAAGTGGTGTCATTAGGCTGCCAAGTTTTGGTAAGGGGTTTTTCATCTCACTTTTATTCCCGTGAGATTTATGATACATTTGCCACCATTTCCTTTGATTGGTATATGTACTGCCCATTATTATACTCTTTGTGTAATATAATTTCTTTTATGCGTATTTACATCGATGTTGTATAGTCCTTATTTCATGGGGTGTATGTTTCGAAAGATACCCAAGTCGGTAAGGGAACCTTTCACCCTCCTATTTTTAAAAGACTTATTTTTAATTTGTATTTTAAATTACATATTATTATGTTGGGATATGTTCTTATATATCCTAATTGATGTAAATTTTATGTCCATGTGATGAGATACCCATTATCTCTCTCATAAACTCTTTTTCTAAAATTTTATGTGACTCCGTTAGTCTAACAAATTTTTGCAAGGGAACTTCTTAACCCAATTCCAATTCTTTGGGTTAAACCTCTACTTATTGATTTTGTTGTGCTATGAATACGTTTGTATTATATCTGATTGTTTGAAACTGATTATCCACTTCTATTTGGTGCATTTATACTTGTCACACATAATTATGTCATTTCATTATCCTTGTTCTAATGGCATGATCTTTGATTGGGATTACAACTCAATTTCTTCTCATTGAGACATTTCATTATGATATGCACTTTTATTCTTTTATAAAGTGTACATACAACCCCTTTGACTTTCCATATCCATATTATGTCTATACTCAAGTCATTTAAATGTGTTGATAATGGTCTACTTTCATGTGGCTTATAATTTAAATGTTCAAAATGGAAAATGACTCTTTTATAAAAACATAGTTTTAAATGGATTTAAAGATTTATTATTTTAAACATTTATAATCCATGTCCATGTTTTAAAAATGGTTTTAAGGATTTATTTATATGGTCATGAATGTTTTAAAACCCTTTCAAATGTTTCTAAGTGGTATGGGACACATTGATTCGAAAATATCTTTTAAATGACTTCTTTTAATATTTTTAAAGTATAAAGGGATATTTTTCTCATAGAGATTTAGTGATTTTATTTGACGTTTTTATTTATGTTAATATCATGATGTGATCCCTTGTGATTGAAATGAGAAAATTTTATGTTTCTTTTATGTATGTTTTAAGTGTTATGATTATGTTATGGTTCTTGGGAAATGATTATGAAATCGGGTAGTTCTGTGATAAACTATGGGCGGGTGAGACCGATATAGCTCTCCGATGCATTGGGTAACATGAAGTGGTTAAACTTTAAGGTTTCTCTGAAGAGATTTAAGGAATATAGTGTTATGGGTATTCCAAACGTAACCATGAGGGTTACTCCCTACATAAAAATGTTATGAATGCCTCATGTTACATTTATGTATTATGATTTCTATGAGTTATTCATAAATCTTATGATTTCATGAGGTATGTTAACGTGATTATGTTTTATGAGTAATGTATTATTTCATTGATTATTATGTATACATGTAATAATGTTTCCTTTCCATATTTCTATATCCCTTACCGAGCTTTTTATGCTCATGCCATGTTTTTGAAATGTTTTTCACCGGTCAAGGGAATGGTACCTGATATGATGATAGTGTCAAGGAAGTGTCAAAAAAGAATGCACGTTTTATTTTAAATATGTTTCCGTTGATGGGGAGAAAAGAATAATATCTTATATGTAACCACTTTGTTTAAATGTGGAATGTAATGCATGATTTATGATATAATTATCTAAAACTCTAAACCTGAAAAGACCCTCAATGTGTATTCTTGAAATAACTCAAGATTAAGTAAGGTTTAAAGCCAGGTCCTTAAAGGAAAATGGATGGGGAAATGGGACGACGAAGAATCAGTGTACGAGGTGGTCTTGGTCACCACATAGATGGGTCATGGTGAAATTATTAATGAACATGAATGTCAAACAGACCATCTTGATAATCATGAGAAAATAGAGGAAGCACTCAAATCACTATATCCTTGAAAAATAGTGATGGAAGAATCATTATACAATAAAAATGGAAATTTTGAACTAAATAATTATTTCAATTAAAATTAAGTGCGAATTATAAATAAGAAAAACCTGCCCACTTAAAAACATTGTTCACTTAAATTGTCAACTCTTGAATTCCACATGCTTCCATTCTCAATCCACAACACTGACTAGTTCTTGATGTTTGTTCCCTAATTAGTTACATAAATATTTGATCCCTCTCATCTCCCCCACCCATACAAGGGTTTTTGATGAAAATGGATAACCCTAGGGAAGTTCCATAATTGTATTTAAAAATAATAAATAAGTATCTCGTACCAATTTATTAATTTAAGTACTAAAATGGGCCTACCCTGGGTCCCAAAACAAAACTATAGGTCACACCTTTCCTTGTAATAAACTCTTTATATAGACATAATTAGGTGATATAATTTACATCAAAACACCACTTTAGAATATATCATAACCCCCATAAATTATAGAATTTTATTTACTTAATAAGTATTAAATATCCCATTAAATTTGACAATGTCATAATTCTACCAAAAAGAACCCTTCTGATAAAAATCGCACTCTGATATCAACAGAATAATTAGAAAGAATTATAGAGTTCATTTAATTGAGTAAATTTACCTTTCTACCCCTATATACAACTCATGAAATTTAAAATTTGAAATTGTTTTTTCCCTAAATGTGTGAAACCTGGGTCATCACATCCTCCCCACATTTGAACCTTTTCCTTCCCGAAAAAGACACAACTGATGATTAAAATGGAAACATATAATGGTATAAACTCATGAAGAAAAAACAATACTCATATAAACATTAACTATCTCTAGTATCCCATATTATATTCAAGTTTACAAAACCATATATTAAACAATCAACTTTTCAATATTTTACATTTTAGAACTTCCCTCCCCTGTAATCTATTTATTCGCTAGAAAAATCAGCTGAAACTCGATCGGAAACAATGACTCTAAAAAACATGGCTCAAATTTAGTGAATCTCGAACATTCCATGTACAAGCTTCTCAGGTCCATATCATGAAGAAAAAACTGTGAAACGGTTTCATTAGTAAATACACTCTCCATTAACTAAAGATCCTCCTAATGGAGTTCCACAATCTTCACCATTAATGAATGGAATATGAGACTATTACATAAGGAGAATAAAAATAAACAATACTATAAATACAGTCCCTTCCACTACTAAATCAAAATCATTTAGTATGAATTCATGATTCATTAATGTGATTTATGAGAAAATAAATAAATGACATTAAACTCCACTAGCTACCTATAAAACAATTATCAACTCATTAATGGTGTAATACTACACAATTTAGGGAACATATCCTTGACTTATTTATATGAACCTAAAAAACATTCTAAATACCCCATAATAAACATACAAGATATCAAGAAACTAGAAACCTTATCTATTTGATAAAAATATTTTTTTCACAAATTTAGATTATACCCAAAAATAACTTCTATTCTCGGTTCCAAATAAGAAAAAATATTATATACCCCTACGAGAAAAGTTATCTCCAAACTTATCATCAGAGTACCTAAGATGGTCCAAATAAGAATACTAATATGTAACCCCAGAAGATTTATTTCTAACCATATGAAGAACCTTCCAGGTGAGCTACTGGAGAATATTTGATGATATGTGATCCCAAAATTAATTATACCATGTTGGGATTCCCTCACTTATATAATATTTGGAGGACAAAAAATATTCATTTTATGGAAATATACATCACCCTAACTCATCAAAACCAACTATATATTGGTTGGGTACTATGACATCACCTCACCACATAGGATAAAATTCATACTGATGGAGTCAATTACAATGATATGTATGTATAAAATTGATCACATAATCCATCCCATAATAAAAAATAATTATATTAAATTACTATATTAATATCATGAATATATTACTAATGAATTTGGGTCACATCCATTTCATAACTCACACCACAGATGTTATTTTTCATACATTGTTCACTAAAATAAAGTTAAAAAAATATTTACCTTATTTCCTATCATATATTAAATGGTGGTGTCATAAATGAATAATAATTTTCAAGATAAATTGTTCTCATTCACATTTTAGTGAAAATTTTGACATTCCCATTTCTATTTATTGAAGAAGTCACATTGAGCCACGAAAAACCAACCTCCAATCTTTTTCTCTAATACACTGTCACATTCAAGAGCTCGTCCTGGATACATGTTAAACTAAAGAGTATATTGGAACATCCTTGGAAATATTTTTATATGAATTAAATACTATAAAAATGGAAACCATGTTACCTCCATTTAATATTTTTTCATGTATTCCTCCTAAATTGTGGGAAACTTCCCCTCTACAACATCTATAGATCACGTACCAAACACATCACCCAGAGTGTAACCAACTAAAACACACTATGGGTTATCCCTACCCTTATGATATAAAGGTTTTAGTCACCCTTTTTATGTGATCCTTCTCCAATAATCATTACAATTTTTCACATTATAACCATCGTGAACCATCCAAACCACTCGAAGGATGACAACATAGGGACTCATCATTCCATGATATAATCCCTAAATAAATATTTCTCTCTAAGGTGAAGCTTCACACTATGAACCGCTGTGAGTGAAAGGATGATCATTTAAATTATAATTTCCTATCCTTAATGGTATAACTAGGAGTCTTATTTGAATTACCAACTCTCAAAAAATTAAATATGAATAAAGGAATGACTCATGATTGGATAAATTTGTCTTCGTGTCAGAAATAATTAATCAAATTTAACCTCAAACTCGATCAGGAACTACCTACTAAAAGGGTTCTATCACATATAACAATTTGTATCCCTATTATTAACACTATTTATCTACCATTGAACACTCATAAGTTGAAATTTGGATAGGTAAAAACATCACCCACCATCATAAACTCAACCATACTAAATCATTATTTTCATTCCACCTCTTGATAAGTTACAAAGCCTATAGTAAGATGGTTTCTAACCTCAATGCCATGTTTAACATGGGGATCCATCCAAAACACTACTCATACAAACCCAAGGGGAAACAATAATAATTCTTCATTTATATATTAATTATTTTCACCCATATTTGTGTGATTTCATTTTCTTAGGTTTTAGTGTCCCATTATTGATATATGTTTTCAATTAACATACACTTTCTATTTATTAGTTTAAAACACATTTAAAATGTAAAAATTACATTATAGTATAAATAGAATGCATGTGAATGTTTTGATAAAAACATGTACTAAACTATTCCATAATAAAACATTCATTTTTTGTATTCTTGGTTCAATTGACTACAATTAATTCAATTTTACTATCATATGGATGAAATCACATGAGGACAATTAGGACTCAAAAAAATAAGAAATTATGTTAGTTTTTGATTGGATAAATATTCAATAATCAGAACATATCCTAGGAAGCATAATTCCATTTGATATAATCCTAGTAGAATTCGAAATAATATGGGCTGGAAAATATCTCTATCAAATAGCAATTAATGATTCAATAGATAAGTCAATCATAATTTTGTATTTATGTATTGGACATCACTGCTCCAGCCCTAGAGTATTCACATATTTAGTAAATAAATTGTGTAAATTATAACAAAAATAATACTCTCCATAAATACATGAGGATTTTAATCCAAAAGTTGAGAGGAATGTGGTTGGGAAATTCATTCACCCTTCACATGGTTTCATCCACTAACATTTACTTCCAATATTCGTATGATCACACAAGAAGAAACTTGATGTAAATCCAAATATGCATATTACGATCATATAATATTATAGGTTTTTAGGTTGATTTTCGTTATTATTTCTTATATCTTCTTTCAATTTGGAACTGGTATATCATAGCTTAATTTATTGCATCATGTTTGGGGATTTCCATGAATGTAATAAATTTTGAATTCTACTATTTTTATGTATGCATATTTTTTGGATCCTTTCGACTAATTGATTCTACATAAACACACCCATTAAATTGTAAATATTGTTTTTATATAACGATAAAAATAATATCAAAATATATAAAAAACATTAATTTTCTCATATATTAACTTGAAAAGTTAAATTTATGATGTTGGATGCAAGTAGCATGATCATCTTTTATAGCTGATGAATCACTTTTCATTTCAATCCATAGACTAAGCGGTAACCTATTATAAATCATCTAAAAATTTGGTTTTTATTTTTCAAAATGAAAGACTAAATTTTTTAAACACTTTCCTTAAATTAATTAAGGATGAGTATCAAGGGATTTACCTATGTTGATCATTCTCAGTCAAAAAAAAATCTAAATTATTTTGTTATATTACATATCGATACATTCCTCTTAAATAAAAAACCATAAATTTTTCAATACTATTTATTTTATTTAATTAAAATATTCTTCTAAATATAATTATGTACGTATTTATTGAGTGATGACCTTTCTTTCAAACTATACTATTTAAATTATAGAAAAAAACATCTAATTCAATTCATTTTATATTTTTATTAAATTTTTGAATCATTATTAGGGAACTAATATATTCTTTTATTTTTTGATTTTATATTTTTATTTATTTATCTTTCCTTATTTCACTTCACCTTCTCTCCCCCTCCCATTTTTATTTTTTAGTTTTTGTGTTCTAAATCTATTTCCCTAACTATATTTCCTATTTAATCTTCTCTCTAGGTTATAATAAAATATTTTTAAGGTTTTTTCTTTTTCAATATTTTTCTACCAACTCGTTATTTATAAAAAAATTGAAACCATTATTGAATTTTCACATTTGTTTACATGGACCATTCTGAAAAACCAAAAAAAAAACGTAAAAACTTTAAAAAACAAAAATTCACACAAAACAAAATTATTATTTGGTTTATTAATCAATAACCATCTTAGAAGAAATTATGTAAACGCAAGTGTTTTCAATATAAGATAAATTTAAACCTAATAATAAAAATAATGACATGGCTACAAATATCCTAAGCATTAAATAATTTAACACCCCCAATCTGGAGTAATAACCTTCATACATCTAATAACCCAATGAAGTATCTAACTAGAGATAAGATCATACATCTTCCAACTCTATTGATAAATCCATAGTATTCCCAGGAAGGAGCTATATGAATGCATCACGTAGTTTCCCATAGTGAATGCAACTATGAAACCACATAGTATGTTATTTAACCTCATAAAATTTTTGTCATTCCCTTTCTGACTTGATTCTACAAATAATGATGGGTTATACCATATTCTTATCACACTTGGTTCCTAGAATGATATGAAATGAAAATTGCAAAAAACATTTTTCTTAATCACTCAAACATTATCTTTTAGAAACGAAATAGGTATAATTTATAAAGAACCAGAACATACTCTTCATGAATAACCGATTATATATCAAAATACATAGATCTAGTTTCCTCCACCATGAAATGAGAAGAAAACTAATAATTAAATAATTTTATGGGGAAATTATTCTCATGGATCATGGATGATATATACTATATCTTGTATCAATTTAATAGTAAAAATATTGTTGTTATTTGGAAATTAATATACAACATATCTAAAAATAAATAAAAAATTAGTGTATTTGTAATAACAAATGATCAATGAGTTTATAAAGTAATTTATTCTTCCATAATAAGAAATACAGATAATTAACATGATGAAATTAATAACATTTTAATAATAAGGACTTAAACTCATTGTAAGTCACCATCTACACCACTTCCTTTACATTATTGTATTGTTGTTGATAACACGTATTTAAATTATAAATTATACCAACATTTAGATTCATTATAGCCTCATACAGTAGTAATTTATCAAAATCCATTTTAGAAAGTACCCGCTTTTAAGAAAAAGTATTTCATGCCAAATCTAAAACCTAGTTGAAAAAACAACCACAGTTCTAGCAAGGAGATAACTCAAGCTATCGCAGATAGTGCTAGAAACATTTTCTCCAAGTAAAAAATTTTAATCATCCTATGAATTTTTAGATTTACCATCTTTTGTATCCCAAGTATAAACCAATCCTAGATGGCATAATAAATATAATATATTCAATGAATCTAAAATTACAAAATAATCAACATAATCAGTAATATAAGACTGATATAATTATGTAGGACTACTTGAAAACACCACTAGTTTTATAAAGATAATGTATTTTCTATTACTACTATCCAAACATATTGGAAATCCCAAAATAAATGGACATTAATGATCCATTTAACTTCAAAATGGTAAAAAATTTACTTCTTATGATAAAATGAAATAGGTATTTCATCCTCTTGAAAAAAAAACATTCTCAATCCTAATGAAATTTATGTGTTGATAGACAAAAGAAAAAAGGTAAAAATTTTCATTGAATATTTTTCTAATGAATCCATTCCTCTTCCATTTCCCAATGAAATTTTAAATCCAAGAAAACATATGATCAAATAATTAATACATAAATCACATATACAATTAAAAAGAAACGAATAAATATTCCTTTATAGTATGTAGTTAAATAATTTTATTAACATGAAATATTTCATAAAGAGATTTCTAACATGATGATGTGACTGAAAGGGAATTAGAGATTTATTATTGGAATGAATATATCAATTTTCATTCCATTATGTATTTAATCAAAATTCATTAATATAGGGATAAGGTTGATAACTATAACTATAGGGGATACAAACTTTTGTTGAATAAATTCTTGATCAATATATTTAAATATTTTAGTTCATCACTATATGTATGCTTCTTTTCATTTTAGATATATTTAACCAATTGTAATCATGGAATGATATTCCAACCGAAGCATAACACATCAAATCTTAGTGATCGATTATATAATCATTTGGGTGGTCAATATAATATTCCTTATAGAATTATTTGTTATAGATATGGATGATTTAGAGTCCTAAAGATATGATCCTTCATAAAAATAAATACATTTCATAAACAAATAAAATATTCAATTTTTATATTGGATTTTTATCAATGATTTTTTTTGGTAAAAAGTATGTTTTAATATCCATGATACAATGAAACATCCAGTTGAGTATCATTCCGTTTTTCTTGATTATATGATCTATGTTATCCCCAATAACACACACTCACTATATTTTTAACGTAATCCCCATTATAATTTTCTTCAATATTTAATAAATGGGGTTTAGGTAATATATTTATTATTTTTAATTTTATAAAAGTAATGTTTTTATATCTGAATTGACGACTGTGTCTATTCTGAGGTACCCTTGACCATCATGGAATTTGGAAATCTCATTTCCAATGATTCACTATAAAAAGATAATAAACATGATAATGAATATAGTGTAATTAACCACACTCCCCAAATCAATTCAATCAATCTAAAAAAGACTAGTTTTGGAATTAAAAACAACATCCCTCAAATTTATAATTTGATTATACCGAGGGTATTAACCAATTTACTATTATTATTTTTAATAAACTATTTCCAGAGTTAGAATTAAAACTTCTATACCATTTGAGATATTTTAAAAAGGAAATAATATAGACCTTGGCTTACATTTCATAGATTCACCCATATCATTTCATGCATCTTATAGTGAAATAGGATGTGGATTAGCCTATATTCTTAATAAATATGGTCTAAATCACACCCTTATTCAAGTGGTAAAAATATATATGATAAAATTACAAACTACATAGATTATTTATCCCATATTTTAATGTAATTAGGCTATCCAACTGAAAATTATTCCTAATAAAAACAGAATAATAGTAGTTTCAAGTGAAAGAATGGAATTAGTTCCAGTACATGTAAAAAATAGTGGGAAAATATATATTGTCTACCATTAGTGAAATCCAGATAGACAAAGAGAACACTATCCTTTATCGTTCAATAACCTAATGATACAAATAATGGGTGATAAGTATCACTATTATTTCATTAAGTCTTATTGTTTTATTTTTAAATATATATAGCCTCTAAAGTTAAAAAATATCACATTTACCTATCCATTTATAAAATTTTCATATTTGGGGATGATTTTGTGTTTCACACAATGTTCCTAATAGCATTGTATGTTATGAATTTTTTCTGGTTACCTAGAGAATTGGACGGAATATTTCATAAATTATATCACGATTTTTGAATCTTAATTTAATGATTTATAGAACTTCGTGATATTATAAAATGTCATTCCATTGAAAAACAAATCATATAAAATTATGAGAAATTACATTTTATTAGGGAGTAAGGTATAATTTATTAGAATGTAATTTTTTTATGATGCAATTCAGGCTAATAAATCAAAAACTAAAATAATGTTTTTATGATATAAAAAAATGATCAGGATTTGTGGTATTTTATAGGATTTGTTGGCATTTACCATTGGTTCATTAAATAATTTAGTAATATCACAGTTCCATTGTCACTATTTTTTCAAAAAGGTATCAAGTTTATGTTGTATAATAAATTTATGGATTATTTTGAAAAACTAAAATTGAACCACACATCCCTTCCAATCATTTTAACCCTAGGTAGGATATATACATCAAAGTTATGTGTGATGTTGCTACGATTTCAATTGGGAAAATTTTATTCTAAGGTATTGAGAGGTATTCTCATGTTAATTCACCTTCCTTACATACTATAAACCATACCCAAGTGAAAAAACCACTATAAAATATATTCATTACATTGTTTTTTCTTTGGAAAAATTCATTTCATATCTAAATGTGTCAAAATTTATTGTTTATTTTTTTGTGTTGAACATTATTTTCTTTTTAAGAATCTTGAGACTAATCCCCACTTCATTTGGTTAATCTTAATCATTAAGAGTTTGAAATAAATATTTGATATAACATATGAGTGAAAAATGTGGTATTTGACCGCGTTAATAAGATTTCCTCATCATTGGACCACCATGATGACTCATCCCTCTGCACTGGTGTGTTCATCCCTAAGGATCACCTTTGTGATATAGTATTCCATTCCTCTTTGTAGGTAGATATCATGAATTGTTATTTAGCATCCAGAGTCACCAATGATTTTTTCATTACCCAATAAAAAATCCTTATGCATGAATCATGATGGTATATGTGATATTACTCACACATATAAAGGATTTTTAGTGACCATTTTATTTATTAGTGTTTTCCTGAAAATAGTTTTTCATTTGTTTTCGTATTTTTCTACACTATAGGTTTTAGTGGAAGCTTTGTATGTAAATATATAGTTAAAAGATCATTTATCATAGAATTAATTTTCCAATATATTATTGAGAATAACATTACTTTTATGAGTCTTGTACATGGTTTTAATACATAGGGAAAATATATAAGATGATTGAAATTACCCAAGAAACCAAGATATTTGCTGATTTTTGAACATTGGTGAAATGAAATGGAAAAAATTGATTGTTACATAGTATAAAGCATATATTTACAAGAAATTTCATGTAATATAATTATAAAAACATGTGGAGTCAATTTCACAGAATGTCCCAATAGGGTACATGGTGTTTAAGACTCATGTGATTATCAAACATGTAACACCAGTAGACACCAATCCATGTCTACATAACTTATGTGACATGTATTCCATTTGGATAAAGAATGTAAATCTCTTGGTCTAATCGACATGTACTCACCTGATTCAAAATTAATTTACTTGATAGAATACATTACATGAACCTTAAACTATATGACATATAATACATGGTTAGAATTTAGGTCATGTATAGTTGTATACACATATTCATGCTAAATTATTTATATAGTGTGTTACCCCTTAATTTACATGATATAATATTTTATAGAACATGAAAAACCTATCCACCAACAATAACTCTACATGAAATATAATTTTATACCACATTTTGTTAGGTATTTTTATCTTTGAATAAAACCTATAACTAAAAGGGGAATGATATATTATGTGTGAGTATCCCGACTATAAGACATGTAGTTGTGTCTTCTCTAGATCCATTATTTCCATTGGGTTCAATATTCATGCACCTAATTCACCCCAAATGTCATTGTATTTCCCTTCCCAATGCTACACTCATCACCACCTCAAATATTCAATGTCTTTATCCCAAGTAACATCATAACCTAACTTCATCACTATTCAATCCACTAAAAACAAGTGACCTTGAATCCATACCATCATTGAAAACCACATTTTCCATTACTATCATTCTCGACATTGTCACACTCGCCAACAAAAAAATGAATACCATCATCAAGTAATCAAAGGGGGATCCACCATCTATTATAATGTGTGTTGAAAAATCTTGACATGATATAGAGAATGGGAAGATATTATATTGATGAATCTATTTATTAGGAAATTATTTTCAACCATGGGTTTAGTTTCTATGTATTTATCAATGAATATGAATGCTTGAAAGATCATCCTTATAATCAAGAGAAAAGAATGGATGTTAAAAAATTGTAATGCACATAACAGGTATTTGTTGAATAATCATTAAATAATAATACTAAACATTAACAAAAAATAAAAAATTTATTTAAAATGAAAAACATAATCATTATTGTAATAATAAGGCTAATGATATCAGATGATCACCAATCTAGATTCAATAGTTTTTTCCACCAAGATTTTATCCCTCTCCTTTACTCACCACTCATAGGGTTTATGTTGAAAAATTATAACCCAATATGATTTTAATATGGGGGATTTTGTATTCACTAAAAATATGAAAATATGTTTTTCAATTATAAGCCTGAAAGGCGTCTCACTTGGAGGCCCAAAACCCAATTAAGTTTAATCCACTATAATATATTACCCCTAAACCCTAGCATAACCACAATTTTATAGTTTAAATTTATTGTTTTTTATGATATATTAACAATTGTATGTGGAGGATAAATATTTATTTAATAAATATTAAATATCTATATATATTCACCCAATTCATAATTATACCAAAATTCATCCGAAGGGAATGACTACATTCCATGATAAAAAAACTTATTTTCATGAATGTAGTTTCTGATTCCCCCAATCCTAGACTTCCAAATCTCATGCTAAATATTCATAACAATTATACATAACAATAATTACATCTATCTCCCTGAATGAAAACATTTTGGGCTTTGATAACTATATACATGTCCATAATAACACAAGGTACAATGTTAATTTTCACACAAAAAATTAAACAATCCTAAAACTCTCCTATATGAATTATTTCATAGAAATTCCTTCGGAAATGGGGAAACATTTTAATGGAGTGAGACGAAACCCTTAGTAATGGGAAAAATGTTAACAATGTGACAACAAATTATTATTTATTAAGCTACATGATCATAAAATAAATAGAATGATTGATGTAATGATATTACTAAGTTATAATAACTGATCATTAAAAATGATATTAAATCATATATCATCGAGTACATACTTTTAATAAATAAATTTAGATGTTTAAAAACTAATTGGTAAAATAAAATAAACCAAGGGTGTGAAAATAATATTTTCAATTTTTATTATGTAGATTAAATTGATAGACCACACAAATGGTGATACATAATTATAAAGGGGTTAATTAGTGTGTATAGAAATTAAAAATCCCTTCATTACTCATGATTTTTCAACAACTCTAACTCAATATACTCACTAATTCATGGTTAAAAGACAAAAAAACGTTTCTTAATAGGGATTATTCCTTCATGGATAACTACCTCTCCTATGAAATGTAGTTATTATCCCACTTACAAAATCCACTTATAATTATTAAAAAAAACTCTAGTAAGGGTATGAAATTGAACTCATATAACTATTGGTACCAACCAGTTATAATATATCCTCAAGGGAACAATCACAAACTTTTGAATAATTATCATCAGTAGTAGTATGAGCCTCTACATGAAATAAAAAATATGATATTATTCCCTTATTTACACAATAGTATCCTAGGACAATTCTCAATTATTATTCTCTCATTCATGCACAACCTAACAATTCTTACTCAGAATTCTAAACCACAACGCCTTTCTTCATTATAAGAAAATACATATTCACATAAATAATATGATAAAATGGTATTCATAATATTTATATGAAACCCAAGACTATCTTAAGTACCAATCATCTCTTTCAAAACTAGGATATTTGATCTTATATTTGTTGAAATCCTTCCTAGAAGACTAGTTGAATAATACTTTCATTTCCTTTGTCTGATATTAGAATTATATTGGCCATTCTCTAAACAAAATTATCTATGTAATATGAATAATCCAATATGATTTGATATTTACATATAGTTTTGGTGATGTCACATCTCATATTCTATCATGGAACTTTCTTATCATCATATTCTTCTCTAACGAAAAGTACCTCCTTGATTAAATCTATAATAGTGATAATTTTTTTGAGAAATGATGTTTTAGTCATGAAGATCATAAAAAAGCACGATAAAAATTTATTCTACACTTCAGATAATTAAATCTGGAAACAAGATTTTTGACCCTGTAGGAACATTGAAGGTTTACATAGTTTTGATGTTTACAAAGAAGATTAATGGTTTAAAATGAATCTTTTTGATCTCCCATAAATACTTAACAAAAAAAATTATGATCATAAATACATATAATCAAGTTAAAGTATTATGATAAATTTTTATGATGAATCTAAAAGACTTATGATTATATATAGAGACTTATTTTTATCTCAATCACTTATAATTATGAGGAAGAAATTTAATTTTAAAGAATTTGAGATTTTCTAAATTTTATCTTAATGTAATGTGATTGATCAAAGCCATATGATAAAGAATTATTATGGAAAAAAAACTTATGTTGTAGTATAAAAATTCTATATTTATTCAAAGAATATAAGATCCTATTTCATTATTCCTAATTATTTACCATCAAATAAAACTCATCGCAATATATCTTAAAAAATCATGAAATTATTTTACAGAAATTAAACAAAACCTATATGAAAATCATCAATACATCCAAATTGAATACAATTTTTTGTCTTCAGAAACACTTCTATAAATGAAATGAATCAAGAGAAAATAATCTCTAAGACTATATGGGAAAGCACTTCATAGAAAACAAGAGTGACTAAGTCCATCATCAATTCATCCCAAAATCTCTATTTCCTACTGTTTTTTCAAAATATATCTCTCCAAACTAGAAATGAATAATCAGTAACGGAAAATACATTTTATAAAAATATTCTCCTCTCTATGGAGGCTTATTTCCCAATTGAGTGGTTATGTTTATCCCACACACACATATATTGTTTTATTATAAAGGATAGCCTCATCAAATGCTACAAACATTTACATTTTTTCCAGATAATAGAAATTACCATAAAAGTTAATTTTTTTATCATTGAATAAAATGTAACATACTTTCAATGATAGATAACTAATAACAATATGAGATTCTTATTATAGTGATATATCAATATATTTTTATTATTTTCATAAGTGGCTTCAAAAGATGTGCTAAAAACATAGAAATATTTAAAAAAAACTAATAAATTATTCATCATCAATACCTTTGTCTATTTTTCATTATATATTAAAAATATTAATGAATATTATTATTTCATATCTCAACACATGAAAATTAACCCAGGAGACTAAAAATTTATTTTCATTCCCTCACCAAAATAATTTCTTAATTAAATTTTCTTATATCTATTTATTTGAAACTCCAGTTTGCTCAGTATTTCAAGATTTATACAAATGCTTCGGAAGACCCATTATTTAACAAATTATTTGATAGTGGCTTATCACATGCATCTATTTATATAAAATGAATGAATATATTTCTCATCAATTCTAGTATTTTAACAGCCCTTTAAAATGGTTGGTTCAAGACTCATGTCTATCTAATTGTCATTTACTCCACATATAAATCCCAAGAAGACTCAATTTGTTTAGACATATTATACCAAATAGCCATGTTCTCAATTACTTTATTTAACACATTTTAATGATTCATTATTTGTATCCTCGTTTATTTCATAATATCCATGCGATATCCTAGTATCAGATCTTATATTATTTAAAACCATCCATTTCTTTGTTATCTTTTTATTCCTAACTATATTTGAAAATTACATATATTGAATTTTTAAGTTGAAAAATATATCTTATCGGGATTATAGTTTGGATGAATTCAATGAAAATTTATACATTGTGTTTTCCAAAAATTCCACTTCTTTTAGAATATAAGTAACATTGATTCCATGTTAACTATATCAATACATGCATTATAAAAATGTACATACATCAAATCTCAGGAATCATGATTCTATAGAGGAATATATGTAAAAAAGTATTTTACGATATTTAGTTCAACACATTGATGACACAATCTCTATCTTATCCCAAAAATTATATATATTCATGTTATACTAAATATATGTATTTCTATCTCACTAATGACTATATCTATCTTAAATTTCCAATAGATTCTCGACATTGGTGTAGATAGAAACAACTCAATCATGGAATATACTTCTTGAAAAAAAATAATTTATATCGATACATAGAAGGTTCATGTATTTATTTATAGAAGAAACAACAAGAATTTTCATGGAAGCTTTGTTCTTTATATCAAATATTCTAATTCATCACTCATGGAATATTATCATTCATGCTCAATAAACCTTGTAAAATATCCTTATTCACATGGATTATCCATGAATTCATAATAACAATGTTTAGTTTTCACATGGTAGAATACACATAGGATATTCGTGCATTAATAATTTCTCATGGTATGTGTAAAAAAATAATCATAAAATATCCATGTAAATATCATATATCTGGAAGTTGAGGCGTTATTTACTTGTTATTTAAGCTTCCTATCATCGTATCTTATGGTAGATCTATAATATACTATTGTTTGATAAATTCTACTCACCACATATCTTCTATTTCATGGAAGATCCATTAATTTTACATAACAGATCTTCATTATGAGTTATATTTCACAAATAATTCATGGAATATTATTTCCTCCTTATCGCAGAAGGTTCATTCAATCCATCCCTCATAGAAGATCTATGGAATAACTTCATTTCCTTCACATTTATTTTATGTCCTTCATATAACATATGATTTTAACAATATCTTCAAGTTGTAAACATTTCCCATTCTAAAACAACCGTTATAACATGTCTTTTAATTTAATGAACTACTCCCAATCATTACAATTAACCAGTATTGAAAAACAATTCTACACCATGCATCTTTTAGAGTTTCAAAATATTCCCCTTTGTATTTATTTTCAAATATAATTCTCTCCCCCTTATTAATAATAAAAATGATTTCAATAGTTATAAGGTACCATATCAATATGTTTAAATTAAAAAAATTATTTAATAATCTATACATCTATATTTCTAGATTTTAATTTAAAACAATAATGAATATATCAATCATCAATGATGACTATGAAACCATTATCTCTGAAAAAATACCTTCATATGTCATATCTTTCCAGAAAACTCAATACACACATTAAATTAGTTAAAAATGAGGATTATATATTTCTTTATTAGGTTTAACATTTACTCAATTATAAATAAGAAATGACATAGTTGGATACACAAAATGTCACACCTCAGTATCATGTGAGGGTTGTGCTCCCATTTGTAGAATTAGATTTTTAAAATACTATGTAGTTAGGGTATTCATTAAAATTAAAGAAACATATTATTTGGATTGAACTAAATCCATCATTAATGTACAATCGACCACATTTTCCATTAAAAATGATATTTTATATCAAATTGTTTCAGATCTGGAGTGATTCACTATATTTGTAGATATATTGATGATGATTTTTTCATAACAGTGGAAACCCATCAGATATGTATTGTGTACATCCATATTAACAATATATGTCTTCATCCATATCATATTAGTATATATATTTTTAATATATACATATTTATCTTATGTTTATATTTTTCTTGTACTATTTGTTACTTTTTTTCCATGTAATACATTTATTACCAAAAAATAAGAATGGACCTAATGTGGACTTTCTATCATCAATAACTCCCTGCCAATCATCATATAAAACACTTTAAGACATATACCACCTTATTTCATGTATAATATACTATAATTTTTAGTATATTAAATGTATATTTGTCTTCACCTGTATATTAGAAAATAAGATTACATTGGAACTGACTAAAATTAGGAACACATTTTTTGAAGTAACCCTATGCCTGGACAGTAAGTAGTTTAATAGAAGATATTTACAATGAGTTTTCTAAACTCATTATCATTAACTATTATATCTTCAAAATAATTGATTATCTTAGTTCACACTATATAATTGTATATATTCCTCTTTATTTGATCAATCCAAAAAATTGTAGTTCTTTAGAATATTTTCCACTAAAATGAATATATTTCAAGTAGCTTGGGTTATTTTTAAACCCATGAAGAATATCATTTCTCTAATATGTGAGACCTAAAACAAAGTCATCATTATAATAGAAATTTTATCACATTTATTTTATTCATTATATGAAATTATAATTTCATAAATATATACATTCAAAATTAGTGATGTAGATTCAACATTCTTTAAAAATTGATTTATATAAATGTGAATTTACTTAAATTCCATAATTCTGAAGTAATAAAAAATCTAGACGTAATAAGCCCTTGCATATTTCTTAATCCCATAATGATAATTTTTTAGTTTTAAAACCTATCTTCCACCATCATCAAACTAAAATACCTCATGTTGTTCAACATAAAAATCTATATTGATTTTCTCCAATATCAAATGAAAAATTTACATTGATCTAAAATATTTTGAAATATATTTTAGCTACAATGATAAGAAAATTCAATATAATTTCAAGCCTATCAATTTGAAAAAATTCATCATAACATTCAATGGACATAACATGAGAAAATACTTTATAAAAACTGGATTTATTTATTTCAACACTTCCATCATCATTTAATTTATTCATAAATACCCATTTTGTGCGAATGAAATTTTTTTCCATTAGTCTGAAAATATATTCCCAAATAATTTTTTACTAATTTTAATCATGTTTTTTATTCATTTCCTATATAGAAAATTTCTATTTTAAATATTTGTCAATATGTTTTTAGTTCAATATTAGAGATATGGTCTATGTGACATGATTCCATGAATTTTATTCAAGTTTAGACTCATAGATACTAATTTCTAAATATGTTTTCCACATTCACATGGTTCCCTTTCCATGAACCTATACTAATGAACAACTTACAACATTCATCATCACTAGTATATGACTAATATATATCATCGTCATAAGGATGTATATTTTATTTGATTATTTCAATCGATTTAGTTTTAGAACTCGCTGTTAGTTATAAAAAAAACTCTTTGCATTTATTTTTAAAGAAAATACATCATCATAGTCAAAATAATTCTCTAAATTCGTATTAATAAAGTTTTATGAATGTAAATTTAGTTTGTAATATATTAATATTCTATTATCCACTCTTTCTTTAATTTTCCTTATATTTCAAACATTTATTTCGGTTAATCATGGAATTCTAAGCACTATTAAAATTTTTACACAGGTCTTCTTCCAGACAAACATTTCATATGATGACATGTTAAAATCGAAACTCCAATTAAATTAATTTTGAATAATCCAAATTTTTGGGTTAACATGTAGACATAAATATTTTAATGTTTCTAATCTATTAAACACAGATCTAGTCATATCAAGAAGGCTATAATAATTCCTTTAATATGCTCCATTTTTTTGGGGTGTAATGGGAACAATAAAAATGTTTAATTATAGTTTTATAAAGATAATTTCAGAAGAGTTAATTGAAATACACTATTCCAATGATAGATATTAATTATATTAATGGAAATGCTATTTTTCCCAACCATTAATTAGGAAAATTTTAATCTTCCTCGATATTTAGATTTATGTAAAATAATCACACTACTAGAAATTTACATAAAATAATCAATAAACATAATAAAATAACTATATCTACATTTTTATATTGTTGAAATTGGTCTACATACATCCTATTGTACTAAATATAATAGTTTCCATATTTTAATATCAACTCTTTTGTGTGTTTTAATATCATTCTATCTTTATTTTTTTTCTTTCACATATTGGTACAATCTTCCCTTAGTATAGGAAAGTTTCTCATAGCATATTCATTGATAAATTTCCCCATTTAATGTTGTCCAATATTACACAAAAATAGATTCCATAAATTATTTTCTTTACATAAACTCAAATAATAATTATATTTAGATTCTAAAACCTAAAAAACATCTTTAAGTTATATCCCTATTTGAGATAAAAATCCTTATTTTATTATATTAAAAAGAGAATCATTTATACTATACAATAACATATTATCATGATCACATATCTTCCATACAATTACAATGTTTTTTTATCCATCAATAAATAATAATTTTTTAATACTTACCATTTTCTTTATATGTGTTCTAATTCCAAGTCCTTTAAATTTCAGATAGTTTTTTATTTCTGAGGGTATCTGATTTACTGCTATTTATCTCTATATTATATAGAATGTTTAGATATCTCATCATATGTGATGTAAAATGACTTTCCATGATCTAAGGTTTTTCAATTATTATTTCATTAAAATAAACTTCAACAAATTTATATTTTTTTGTTCAGTTCTAATCCTTTCCATGTTTTGATGGTGATTATATTGATTGATGTAAATGAAACACAACCATTTAAAATATATATATCTTCACTATAACTTCCACATGTTTATTATATATATTCAATGATTTTGTTTATATTAAGGTGTATTTATATCTTTCTACACCAAAAATGATTTCAGTCGGTTATTTTTTATGTCATCAACATGATATATATGTCATCCTTGGGAAAAAACTTATTTAATATAACAAAAATTATATATATGTGATCATGAACCCAATAAAACTGATATTAACCTTGAAATATAAATTTTTTTAATGAATTTATGTTCCAATATAGCATTCTACATTTTTTAATTTTTGGATTTTATTTATTTGTTTTCACTAACCCTTCTTTTTACCATATTATAAAAATATAGTTCTAGTAAAGTAAATTTTCCATAATTTTTACCATTCAAAATGTGAGAAAATTTAGTTTTTCCTTCTAATTTTCTAAGAAGAACATTATTTTTTTATCTCATATCTTGAGAATGTAAAACATTATTTTGTGGTTCATTGTCACCTATTATTTTAATTCCATACTCACCTACTATAATTTCATAATTGATATATTTTCACTTATTAGAACATTTAACAATGGCATAGTATAATATTTTCACCCATTTCAAATATTGTTCAGATTTTATCTATGATATTCTATCATAAAATGGAACTTTATTAGTTTCATGGTCTCTATAATAATTTTTAACTATTCACGATAGTCAGTAGATATATTAACAACATTCCAATTAATGAAAAAATTAAATGAAACCACTCCTATAAACATACCTCTTCATATTAGTGTGAAATTTCATGACATATAAAATGAGTTTTTTTATTATTCTCCATATTTTAATTCAGTATTTTAGAAAACCTTCTCATTGATAGTTTTGACATCCTTTAGAGATTTAAATTACATTTCTTTTTTCACTATTTCTTTACATTATTATAGTATTTTCTCTTCACATTAAAAAATTATTAAGAGTTCTATTAAACTCTTCAATATTGAATTCTTCAAGTTATATATCTACCAATGATGAGATCATAAAATCAAATTTATCTGGTATAATATTCATTAGAATATTTAAAATTGTAGATTAATGAAGTGTTTCTTTGAATCCTCAAATAGATCTCACCAAAATATTTACTCCTGAAAATATATCATCAATAAAATTTTCTTTCTTATAATCTTATGTCTCTAAAATATTGTATTCTTATTTGAAACATTTCATTATTCACATTTTTATTCCGTTCATAGAAACTATGTAGTTTTATTCCATATATAATTAGGAATTTTTATCCAATAACACTTGTTAATTACTTCTTAGATAATGATGATTGTAATGAATTTATGGATTTTCCATCATTTTTAACATTATTCTTATAAATAAAAGTCCTTAAAAACTATTTATGAGTTTAATGTTCAAGAGTTGTATCAATATTATCGCATCCCATATATAGTATATAATGTAATTTCCATCACTAAATAAATGAAAACATTTCCATCAATGTTATGTATTGCCTTCTGGATACCAAAGTAGTGATGATCCATGCTAGAACAAAAAAATGTCACTAGCATACCTACTAATGTGATACCAATTTAATAGAATAATATATTTATGGAATACACTGGGGGAAGAATTAGTTCATTATATTTCATTTTAAATATATTCATTTCTTATTTATTATTTAGTAGTTATGTTAGCATATAATTAAAATAAATAAAAAGGGAATCACGACATGTTATTTAAAAAGGTTCACTATCTAAAAGATGATTACACCTGTGGTGTATGGTAGTTTATGTCCAAAAAAGACACATAAAAAACTATTATTTTATTGTCAAGGATATCAATAATTAAGGGTATGACCATGTACCTGCTACATGATGTGGTCACCAACCAGTAATGTATGAATTTTGTTGTTAGATGAAAACAATAGCTAACTTTTGAAGATAGATCACCAAAAAATACATGTGTTTCATATAACATAAATAGATAAAGATATTTGTCTTCATCAAACATCAACTATTAATGTCTAGTATGAGTACTCTGAAATATTTCTTCACAAACTCAGTAATTCTCTAACTTTTTTCCATTCCTCTATCCCTCAATAAAAATTCAAATGATGTGTGAATAAAATGTACTCATATATAATATCATTTAAATTACAATGGGAGAATAAATATTAATTTTTTATTGACTCAAAAAAAATATTTCAATTTTTTATTCTTAAAAAAGGCTCTTCAGAACAACATTTTCCATGGGTTTTCAAGATTTTTTAAATCTTCTTCTCAAGAATATGCATTTAATTTCTTATGTGAAATTATATTTTCACATCTATTTATATAAAAACAATGTTTTAATATAATTCTGATTCATTAAAAGATGTTAACCGCATTAAATATTCTATGTTAAATCATTAGGAGTATTTTATTCCCACTTTCCTATCAGGTAGATCATTAAAATACTCATTCCATAATTACATGGAATATATCAAATAATCATGGCCTCTATTACATTATAAAATAAATATAAATAATTCATTGTTTGTATCAAAATTAAATTTAGGATCACCAGGAGATATCAATGTATCCAAACTAATATAATTTACATACATTCAATTCTTTCAGGTTGTTCACCATTTATTATTAGTCATATTTTCACCTCATTAATAATATATTTACATTTAAAAACATAATTTACAAGGATTCTACATTGGATGAATAATTGATAAATTTATATATTATTTTTTTACTTGAATAATACTACTTCTATATTGTTATTAACCTGGATTCCATATTAAATAGATTAATACATGTATCAAAAAAAAATCATGAAAGGAACTATATGCATTTTGATTGTCATGACCCATCCTCGGGGCCCGTGCCATGACTACCCCAAACCTGCCTTCCATAGGCCAGGGGCTGTCGACTAACAGCAAATGCGTAAATCCCAATAAAAAGGGAAGGAATTTCCTTTATGAAATGAAAACACACGCAAAAAGAGTACAAGAAGAATCTACATTAAGTAAAGCAGTAAAAAAACGTGCTAAAAGTACAATGGGCCGGAAATACAAGCCCAAAAAACGTACATCTACAACTAAAAGAAAAGTACAACTCAAAGGATGATAGCTGGAAGGTGACAAGCAGCTCCTGGTTCGTCCTCCGACTTCTTACCTGAAGGGTAGGTACAGATGTCCTGCTCAGCACTCCACGTCCGTTTGTCTCCTCTGGGTACCGACTCGTCGTGAGATCTACCTCCGGGTACCGACTCGTCGTGAGATCCACCTCCAGATGCTGTCCAGCTCTATAATCATCAACCATGATCAGTGATTTCCATCATCTGCATCCAACACAATGAGGTGCAGGCATAGCCTGTGCAGGGGTGAGTATACGATACTCAGTAGGGACCCCGAGACACCCGATGGTCTCCCAGAATACATGAAGGATAAACCATGAAGGAAAGATACAATAAAAAATTATCAACCAAATCTACTTAGGTATATGCCCATACATATAACTAATTCATCAATTCCAATTCTGCTCCAACTCACGAGCCCATGTTAAACCCAGTCCACATAGGAAAGTACAATCCAATCCACACAGGAAAGCACAACCCAATCCACACAGGATAGCAAAACAATCATATTGAAGATAGTGATTAGAAATAAAGACTCATCTCAAACTAGGATTTTAATCATGATGACCAAACCACAACTGCTGGAGAACTCCTCTTCTATCGAGTAAAGTGGGCCTACCACTACAACCAAATGCTTCCCACTAACCTTGAACGGATGAAGTACTCCAACTGTCGAGTACTATGGGCCTGCTGCTACAACCAAGCACTTCCAACCATGGGTCTGACGCTACAACCAAGCGCACCTCCTCATAGCCTACAGAGGTACTCCGTCAATCGAGTATCACGGGTCTGCCTCTACAACCAAGCGTTCCACCGCCGTGGGTCTGCCGCTACAACCAAGCGCTCACCACTGGGCTATCCGAATCACTCCGAGTCGATCGATCAGTAGCCATCAAGTCTTAGCCACCTACTAGGTATCTGCACGCCGCTCTCTCGACACCGGGAGGGTCCGCTCCACGAGCTACTGTTCGATACTACAAGTATCAAAAAGTCCCACGAAGAAGTATCCCAAGGGTCTGCCATGTCATAGGAATCTCAACACAACAGACAGCACGTCAATCGGACGCTCGGTCTGTATACTATTAGAATTTTCGTCCTAGGGCCCCGGTTAGTTTCGTGTAACACCAAACCGACCGTATCTCAACTGTACCCTAAACTCTCATAGGGTATACTCTTAGGGACCATTTCTCAACATGATTACCAAATTCGCTGATGGTTCGCGAAACGACCATCCGGTCTGAAAGTTATCAGCTTTTCCATTCCAGGGGCTCAGTTGGATTTCGGGTACAATCCAACCCGGCCTTACTACATCTGAATCCAACCCTCAGGTGAATTATACCAAAAGATCTGTCTCATCCTTAGGAATCTAACAAAGTCGACGACATGTCAATCGGACGTCCAGAGCTCATGTTATATCAGTTTCCGCTCCAAGGGCCCGGTTGGTTTCGAGTTCGAACCAACCCACCCATATGCAAAGTTCTCTGAAACCTTGAGTTTAATATACCGAATTGATCAGCTTGAACCAAGGATCCCAACGCAACTAACGATGCATCGATTGGAGGTCTGTATCCCATGTTATGGGCATTTGAACTGATCTATCAGAAAGTAGGGGGTTTGGGCCCGGTCTGACCCGCCCCGTGTGGCATGCGGCTCGGCCTTCGGCTGAGCGGGATGTGGGGGGTGCTGCCCCCCATGATTGAGAAATAGAATCCCCTCTTTGGGGGCCCACCATTGCCACTTACCGGGGGTTACGACCCCCAAAATTCCAAAAAAACGGCCGGCCGGAGAGCCGCCGCGGGACCTGGTGGTCCAGCCTCCTGGGGCACCGGCGGCCGGCGGAGTCCGGCTACCCTCCTCTGAACTGCTGTGGCCTTAGGTCGCTGCCCCTGTCCGAACGGTTCGGCGCGATGGAGTGGCACCCCTCCTCCGCGGCCCGCTCTTGGCCGCGACTTCCTTCGGCTTCACCGGCACGACGTGACGGCGCCATGCACCTTCGTTGCGGCCCGCTCCGGCCGCGGTTCTCCCGTTCCCATGCGGTGTCGTTGCACCGCATTTCCTCCCTTCCAAACCACAATGATGATCAATAAAAAAATAGGGGAGGAGGTTCGGCCGTGTTCATGCTGTCCGACCTCCTTCCGTTATGTTGATAACAGGAGGCCAAAAATTAACAAAGAACATTGAAATAAGCTCAAATGTAAAATCAACCCCTACCTCCACATCGGTGAAAAAATTCGGTGTCATGGTTGACGGTGTCGACATACTTCCAAGGAGGTAATGACATCTCACACCGGTTGTGGAGAGGATAATAATGGCACGTCGATCACTTTTTACGGTGACGACGTTCTTCACCGAGGTCACGATGTTCTTGAACGAAGAAGATGAAGAGTTTAGAGCTTGATCCCCAAAAGACTCCACACAACGAACCCCAACCAAATAAAATAAGGCCTCACCTTATTTTATTATTATTCCATGTTTTTCATAACATCAGATGTTTAATTCACTTTAATTAATTAATCTTGAGTTGTCAAAATTAAATGGAGTTATGTTGGCAACATTAATGCGAGGGAGTGTCACATAATTTAAGAGGGGATTAGAGGAGTTATGGAATTTGAAAAGGTGGGGGATCGTGTGGGCCCCACCTCACTAAAATCCTAACAAGAGGAGTTAGGATTAACTGGGTCCCACCCCAACTCCCACACATGGGAGTTACACCACTTAGATGAGAGAAACAAAGTTGTGACCGAACTTTATTTCACTTATCACTTAAACCTTATTTTTTAACAACTCCCCCCTAATCAAACGCAACTCCAAAAAAAAGACTTCTTAATCAATTACCGGCTCTGTGGTTTCATCGGTACCCTCGGATTTTGATTCCAACCACCGGTTCAAAATTTTGAAAAACCCGCTCATTCGTTCACTGAACCTACCCAAGCTAAACTTCAGAATTGATTCCGGGAACACCGCGCCTCGGAATTAGGTGCCATCAGGAACTGCGTACTCATAAAATTCCAATGAAATTAAGAAAAAAAATTCCTTGAAATTTACGGGTCTTTAAATTGATTATCTAGTTCAATATTTCTTCACCTACCATTGTGGATCTTCAGTTCAATAATTAGATGAAACAACCTACATTTTAACACAAAATTATAAAAATGATGTTTTTTTGGTATAAATTTAAATCTACATGATTTATTTTCAATATTAAATAGTTATAAGATTATTTGATTGGAAGCAGGTAGATGTTGCCCAATCATAGAAGATACTACATGAAGAGTGCCTTTTGAACCATATCCAGGGAGTAGCGCGACAGGTCTGTAAACCTCGCTGAGTACTCCGACACAGTCATGCTCTCCTGTCGAAGCTGCAGAAGCTCCTGGATCCGCACTGACCTCAGCGTCACCGGATAGAACTCCTCCCTGAAGAGTCGCTCAAACTCTGCCCACGTGAGCGTCTCCTCGTCATGGGACTGCATCACCAAACTCCACCATCGCCCGATAGGACCATGCAGAAGGCTCGCTGCTAGGACCACCATCTGATCTGGAGGTGTCCTCACTAGGCGGAAAACTCGGGTGACTGCCTCAAGCCAGTCATCAGCTGCCTGGGGGTCTAGATCACCCCCGGAACCTCAGAGGTCGCTGCCTCTGGAACTCGTGTAGCGCACTCAGCCTGCGTGTAACCTCGTCCTGCACCACCGGCACAACCAGTTGCTTAACAGGTGGTGGCTCAACTGGCAGACCACCTGGAGGTGCAACCTCAGAACCTGCGCCCTGCTCGACAACCACTACACAGGGCGGGTCATCAGCACAATCCTACTGCGGAACCCTCGCTGGCTGTCATCGTGGAGGCATCCTGAAATACATTCATGACGCACCATAGTCAAAGAGTATATCTGGAGAGCTGACTCAAGAAGGACAAGGAAAAACCAAAAACCCAGTCATATATGATGCATGTACCATTATGTCCCCGCGACCAGTGTACGAATGTCCCGAGTCGAAAGGCAGGTTATCAGAGTCCTGGTGTATGGATACGTCGGCCGTCGCACCAACACTGGAGTCCCTGGCCTGAAAGCCGAGCTCGAAGCACCCTAACACTGCCGCTATGCAACCCAAACCAAGCTCACAGCTAGACCAGCTACGCTCTGAGATCCCAAAGGTGGAACCTCCTTTGATACCACTCTGTCACGACCCGACCCAACGGGGCTCGAGCCGCGACTCCCCAGGCCCGCCTCCAATAGGCCAGGGGCTGGCGACTAGCGCCGAGTAGGCTATCACACACATGGGAGGAATTAGCCTATGGTACCTGTACACATGCACCCACAAACACCTCCATACAACAGTGCAGAGATATAGAAACTGAAACGTAAATGCATGCATACAATCTATCCCAAACCATAGTGCAACAGCAAAAGTAGCAGAATCGACTACTCGCTCGCCCAAAACGGACACCCGGTGAAAAAGGTACTATGCACTGAAGGCCAGCTCAGGTGGGGCCCATGCCTGGATTCCGAAACTCATCGAATGGAATGCACCATTGTGATCCTCTCGGAAAAACACACAGGATCGACTATTCATCTTCCAAAATCGGACTCCTGGTGCAAAAGCTGCGTTTCTCCGCAAGTGCCAAAACCCGGCCTCGTGGGGCCCGCACCCCGTTCTCAGTCCCAACACCCAGAAACCCTCTCAAAAAGTCTATCATACCATCAGGGTCTCAACGCCACTGACGGCACGTCAATCGGACGCTCCGGGTAGAAGTTACCACGGCCCGTAGTCGTAAAATAATAAAATAATATTATTTTATACGACGTTTCTAACTCCCGGGCCACGACCCCGAACCCTTAAGCCCTAAAAGTGAGTTCACAAGTTCCGTCTCGACGCAAGGAGCGCGTCGCCGCAAACGGCTCGCGAATCGGAGTTACGGTTTGCGAGTTACGGGGGTTTAAAGAACCCCCGGAACAGTCTAGCCGGACCACCGCAGGGTCACCGGAAACCACCGCGCCGCCATCGGACTCCGCCTTGCCGGAGCCGGAAACCACCGCGCCACCGCCGCGCCGCTGCGGAACTCGCCGAAATCCGCCATGTCCACCGCGGGTCTCACCGGAAAACTGGTTTTTTGTGAAATTCATCATGGAAGTAGTTACATGATTATTCATGAAAAATCAGTTCATTATACAAATTATTCCAATTCAGCACTCATTGGATATTATCATTCATGTTCAATCAACTTTAAAAAGATCTATATTAACATAGATGGTCTATAAATTCTTCAAACAAAAGCTGTATCTTTTCCTAGGGACATTCAATGAAATTTTTGACCTTTAATAATATCATACTGAAGGAGTAGCTCAACACTCATAGAAGATTAATGTAAAGGTCATATCATAAAATATCTAGGAATTTCATATCTATTCTTCATTTGTTCGATCAATGTGTCTTGTAAAATATCGATAATGGATGTACTAATGGCCATTATTACTCACTAAATAACTTCTTTTGAATGCGTGACCTATAAAGGTTATAGAGAAGATCTTTATAATCTGGTCGATTGCATGCATAACTCATGAACACATTTATAATGATTTTCATGGATGATCCATGTTGTTTATCCTTCTTAGAAGATATGTTGAATATTATCAGGGAATTTATATTTATTGTATTTCCTTATCAAAACATAAAATTATCAAAATATTTTCATGTTGTAAATAACGTTCATTATCTAAACACTACTAGTGCATGTATTGGATATTGAAGATAAGATCACTATTTTTCATAATTAACTATTATTTACAATTAATATGATATCATCCATCTATTAGCAGTTATCACTTCAGAACTACTTCTCATTACTATTATTCACTTCATCATCCTCAATCCTCCTTATGCCTACATGACAGGGTGTTTACGTCTCTCTAAAAATATGAAAGTTAAATGTCTTCTAGATATCATTAGAATATTCCTTTTGAAACAAATATAATATTCTTCTTGGGAAATTTTCAATCCCAAGAAAAAAACCCATTTTTAAAAGAATTTTCATTTCGAAATGTTATTTTATATTCCTTTATAAATACTCATATAATCTCTTCTCATTATTGTAAAAAATTATTTCCTCAATATAAACAATTATAAAAAGTGATATGGTGTCAATTTTATTTACATACATGTTTTTATTCACCTACCTATCATGAAAATACATGACATTAAGATACTCATCATGCATTAAATTATAATATAATTTCTACTATATAAATGCATATAGAGATTTATTTAGTTCAAATAATCAAACACCACCAGAATCTTGTGAAAATAGTTTATTAAATTCAATGTAAACTTATTCATCAAGATCACCCTTTAGAAATGGAAATTTAATGTCGAGTTGAAATATATTGATGCATAATTGATATTTTATGGAAAATAGGACTCTGATGGACTATGTTTTATCTAATAGAGAGAAGGTTTCATAATATTCTACGCCTAAAATCTTTGGGTACTCTTTCCATAACTATACTAATTATTTATAGCCGTTTTTTCTTTTTGATATTGCATATATTTAAAAATATCCTTTTTATAATAATTTTTTAGATAGATTCACAACATGTTCGAAATTACCATTCCTTTTAATCATATTAGGTTCCTTTTTCGTATCTATGACCTACTCGTTGTGATATAAATATTCTTCTATAGATTTTTGATAAAATATTTATAGAAAAATAATGTGTCTTTATTCGATGAAATTAATTTTATTTAGCACACCATTATTGGGCCACCAATTATACTATTAATATATTAATACATTAATAACCTTAACATTGATATTATATTAATATGATATTCCTTTTTTATATCAAGAAAAATAATTTTTCGATTGTTGAATATATTCATCAACACTAGAGATATCAAAATCTAATCCTTCTACTTGATGACATGTGCTTTAATTAGATCCAGCTATATATCTGGATCTATCAACATCATCCCCATAGCCTAATACAACTTTTATTAATATATATTCATACAAAAGAACTATTAAATAATTACTCTAAATAATTATATCAGAATTCTTATTATAACCCCTATAAAACATTCAATATGTATATAACCTAATAAAATTCCATTTTAATCCATTTCGTTGATTTTACCTCCACTTTTATCCATTTATTGATAGGACATGAAGATACAAATCATTTTAATGGTATAAAAAAATTCTAATATTAATATAATATATATCATAAAATATAAATATTATAGTTTATAAAATTCTATTTTAAAATGAATATATAAGAAAATTATAATAAATAAAAATTTATATTTATGATATCTTAGAAATTGATTTTATTTTATATTAATATATATAAGAATAATTATAATATTGATTACATGTTAGAAAATTATAAATTATAGTTATAAAGACTAAATTATGAATAATTAAAATAAATAGATATATTAGAATAATTATTAAATATTTAAAATTAAAACATTATTTTTTAAAATATTTTAACATATTATAGTATGTACGAATAATTTTATAATGTTTATGAATTATATTGGATCAAATTAAATAATAATAGTTTTCTAAGTATATAAAGGCTTAATATTTAAAAGTGGAAAACCATACATGCCCTATGGGATATGAATCAATATACATAGGTTCAACCAATCCTCAACCTCATTATAGGGATGATGACATGAGAATGATTGAGCGCGAGACAAATATTGGTTAGTGATAGACAAGAAGAATTCATGCATGGAACTATGTTAGTAGGAGAATATGTGGGCTACTTCTAGATAGTTGAGGCCCAATGGACAAGTTTGGGAAAAATATTCTATGAATCATGATGTATTAGTAAGAACCTGATATACTAAAAACCAATGTGGTATTGGTATTATGGGTAATATTCAATGTTTTTACGTAACACACAAATTTATAATTAAACCTTCTAATGTATCCTTCTCCAACCTCAATCCCATTACTGTTGTAGGATATTATACATTTATACATATATTTATATATACAATTTCAGATTCAGTTAAACTCCCATTGGATTTTCATGAAGCGTGGATGGTTAAAAGATGGTGTGAAACAACTCATAGCGCCATAATAATAACTTAAGAAATGTTTTTATTTCTCAATGCACAACTATAAGAATATCGATAGGCTATGTATGCATAAATATATACAATTATTGTTGAAGATAAAGGATATTCATGAACATATGGAACACTACTATAAATGGGATGAAGTAGAATGTTTAATTTTAACTAAATCCATAATAACTCACCATATTTATCAAGGCGTGGTCATGTTGTGTTTGTTTCAATAATCTATAAATACATACATGTTTTTATCATCATAAGCACACCCAATGATTTTTGACAGATACTAAGATGTTAGGATAGCTGGAGGAAATTAAGAAGAGTAATGGTCAAAAAGTTATTAAGCCATGTCAAAGGGTTTAATGGATCTATATGCTATTTTGGATTTATAATAGTAACAAACAAGACCATTACAATATAGAGATCACTATATCTATATTTCTCCATCACTTATCATATTGTTCAGTAATAATTATTTAATAATATAATTTTAAAAATACACAATAGTAGTTAGCAAAAAATGGAGATCTTTATTTTATATTTTTTATATAATGATGATCTATTAAGAAACCATCCTCGAAAATACACATATTTCCTCTATTATTTAGATTTATAGAGATATAGTGAGGGGAGGAAGATGTGTTTTATGATTTATCACTAAAAGGTAGTTTTACCATGGAGAGAATTTTATGGTAAAGTTAGAAACCAGTTTTGGGTGTGATGTAATGGTTTACTATTTTCAAAATTATCAATTATGTTTTAAGTGTTTTATTTTAAAAACTCATACCAAATTTTTTATTTAAGTGAAAACTATTTATTTATAAATTTTCTTATATCATGTTTTAGTTTTTAAGAAATTATCATTTATGTTTGATTACCGACTTTCTATATATCTTCATCAATGAACCATGTTTATTTTGAAAATAAATTCAAATTATAATTCACCTTAATGTTTTACATAATGGAGGTTTCTATAAACTTTTGGTTCCTTCTGGTGAATAGATTTATTATTTTTCATCTATTTTTTAAATATCTAAATTTATTGATTATTTTGTTTTTATGAAATTTCCTTTCATTTATTTATATAATTTACCTTCTATATATTTACATTAACATTGATGGTTAATGAATTGAAGATAATGTTTTAATAATATTTTGGGTGAAGAACACAATCTACTAATTTTTTTTTTCTAAACATGGTATTTGAGCATTGTAGATGATGAAAGGGATGGGGGTGAACCCAAAACCCTCAGGGGAATTTTTTACTTTGTGATGGGTGGGTATTTTATTGTGCATTGGTTTATGATGATGAAATTAACTAGGTATAATTTATTCTATTATTAATGATTTTATTGTTAAATGGATTTATATCTCTCCATGACGATGTTTTAAGTAAGTAGATTTAGGTTATTCTATTGAGTATGAAATTATAAATAAAAGGTAAAGCTAATCTAATGAAATTATGATGATTTTCCAATATGTTTTATGTATTTTATCAGCTTTAAATGACTTCCATTATTTTGAAATCATTGTATTTACTAAAAATATTCAAATTTATTCCAAAATAAAAAGTTGTGATATTATAAACAATAATTTTTTTTAAATTTGAAAAATGTTTTGTAATATTCTAAAAAAGTAATATTATTTATTTTAAGAATCAAGATCTAATTTTTTCACGTTCACTCAAATAATGCTTCAAGGATGTACTTTTTCTTTTATGACGGTTTATGAAATTTTCCATATGAAAATTTTTTTGGAACAAAAAACTTATTTTATTCATAAAAATATAAAATGTAAAAAATAAGAAGTCATGTATTTTAAGAACCCAATATGTCTTTTTATCATTATTAGAAAAATATGTTTGATATTTTTTGATCACCAAATTTTATTAAAAAATATTCATACAACTTAATGAGGAGGAGGAGATGATATATAATAAGATCTTGATTATTATGGTTAACCTAAGTAATGTTGGAGAAACATTACAAGAATTAGTGTTAATTGAAAAATGGACATTTTAATAGGATGGAATATTGGTTTGTTTTGTTATAGTATTTATTGTTATATAAAACTCTTAAACATAAAAAATATTTGGGTTATATTGTCACTCAAAAATAAGATTAAATTTTAATTCTTAAATGGTTAAATTTCCATTTATTCTTTTATTATCATATCTAGTTTTTAATAGGGAATATATTTTAGTAATAGATCTAGGGGTTTGGTTTTGGGCATCATGGTTGGTATCAAATCTCATACACAAAATTTTACTTTTAGAACCAGACCAGATTTTGTGGATCTGCTATGTCTCAGCTAGTATTATTATAGTGTTTATATAACTTCAGTGGATATAATATTATATTTTTATGATATTTTACATTTTAATGTTCTTTCAGATTAGATTTTAGGGTGATTTAATGTATTTTTGTATAAGGGTTATGTTGATTTTGTAGAGGACTTGTGATTGATTGAGGTGTTCAATAGGCCATTATATTTTTATTATATCATATTTAGTTGTCAATCTAGTTTTCTTTTAAATTTTAAATTTTCTTGGAGTATATTTATTAAATATTTCATTGAAAAATAATGTTTCCAAAATATTTGTGAACATAATTAAGAAAATGTATTTTTGTTCTATTCATATTTAGGAAGTAAAATTTATCATGTCATAGATAACTCAAATGATTCTAGGTGACATTAAATTAATGAGGATTAGTTTAAATATGGATAAAGGATGATCGCAAAAAACTCTTTTGACAATTTAAGATTGAATTATTTCAATCATTTTTTAAAATTCATGAGATAATATTTTTTAAAACATTTATAATATACAAATATGCTATATGAATTTATACATTATGTAAAATACCTCCTCTACCCACCAGAATGTCCATGGGCCATGGATCAATATTTACTATCTTTGAAAATATCAACATTTTTAAAGTTTCTCAAAAGGTATGTATCATTAGTGTATTGTAAAATATTCCACCTCGACCCAAGATTTTGATGCATCAAATTATTCTGTAGTAGCTATAAAAGAGGGATACCTACATATAGAATATATATATATTAACTTTTATTTTCTTTTTTAAAATATACCTAACATTGTTGAATGATTTTTTTAAAAAAATTTGTAACCGTCCCTGATAGAATATTTTACAAAAACCAGGTTCAGTTATTTGATTTTAAATTTTATATAAAAAACAGTAATTTTTTAAATATATATAATTTTTTTCATCGGTATCATCCAAATTGTAAAAGGTGTATTTGGATAAAGGAATTGAATGATTTCAAAAATACTATGAAACATTATTTCACTACATGGACCATCACTCTTCATGAACGAATCAAAAATTATGATTGTGTGATACCATAGTAATTTTATGTCTATTTCATAGTTATAACTTATAGGGATTACACTATTGGATTAATTTGGATGGAATATTATTTTTTCTTTAATGGGATGCACATTGTGAAATTAAACATCATAAAATTGTTGCAATATTAGTGTGTTTAAATGTATTAATACTATTTGTACTCAATGTAAGAGGACATTAAAATTGACTGGGTATAAAGTTTTTATAGAGGATAGAATGAAAAAAATCAGGAATTTGGCATATATTTTCTATTAAACAAATACAATTTAAATAACTTATTTCATAAATAAATCAAACTGTGTTATACATTACTAAAAAATATGACAACTTGGGAATGAAATAACTCAACATGAAATTATAATTCAGTTATTCCGAGAGTAAGAAAAATAAAAAAATATTATATTTATAATTATGATTTACTAATAAGTGAAATTAAAATAAAAATCAAAAATATTTTAGGATAGGTCCTCATGCTCATCCTTGATGATCACTCCTCTAAGTATGATTATAGAGGTAATAAAAATAAATATAACTATTGTAATAATTATACCAGTGAAGGGATATGAGAAGATGTTTGGGTTTTTAAATAGGTGGTATCTAAGAATTCTCTATGTGTGGAAATTATTTAGAATATCATAATTTGGGGAGAAAATCATTAAAAATCATTTTGGAGTAGATGATAAGACATGGAATCAAGCAATTTAAAATTTTCCTGATATAAAAAAACTATTTTAAATATATTTCTATTTATTATCCAAATAAATAATATAAAAATATGTTTTATTAATAATGAAATATAAAATAGTATTTCATTAAAAAATTTATATTATAAAAACATTATTATTTAGTTTATAATATAAAAGTTACTACGTAGTTAATTATTCAAGAACATAGGTGTAATATGATTAATAAACATAGTTATTAATTTGGAATTATTATATATATAATGATAAATACTGGTGAATGATAAAAATAACATTTAATTGTAATATAATATTTATTGAGAATTCTAAATATTTCATTAGATAAAACTGTAATTTTAAAAGGAGAGATAAGATAATTATATTAAATTAAAATTTTTATTTATGATATATAATAAATTTAATGTATTTAAAATTAATATACGTGTAAGACTAATTATAATATAAAAAATATATTAGTAAACAATAAATGATTTTGGTAATTAATAAATTATTTACAAAGAAGATAATTATATTGATTATAAGAAATTTAATATATTTCAAATTGAATTAATGAATCATTTTAGATGATTGATTATATAATAATATATAATAATTAATTTATATTGCTCAAGAAATATATTAGATAAAAGTAAATAACAAATTTTCTCAAAAGTTTATATAGCCATAGTATTAAAAATGTTTCCAACTAACCAATCACCATAGGAGATCTTGTTAAGTGCATAGGCAGATGGACAATCATCTTTCATAGTTCATGATAAGAAACAATAGTGAGATAAATTGTGGGGATTGAATGGGCTGGCTCTAGGAGAGCTGAGGTTTGGCATAACGTGATGATAGAAATAGAGGAAGAGGGTTCTCGCTGACCAAGTAGATTTAAAGGGGCTTGTTCGGGGGATAATGATGACTATGTATATATATTGACAATTTCATATCTATGGACCCACTTAGTGAATTTGTATAGAATATTGATAGTTGAATGATGATTGCATATACGTTATAAAGAAATAATAATAACATAATCCATCAATATCTTATATACTGAAAAACATATGGAATACCTTTCGTTTATGTATATATACAATTCAGGGTGAAGAAGGGTGATCTTCATGAAATTATGGGATATAGTAAAGAAAGGGATGATTTAAAAGGTTGAATTATAACTCACACCATAAAACATTGTCACATTCCACCAAGTATGAAACTATTCCATTTATGTTTGATAGTAATATATATATATATAAATGTTTTTCATTTTGGGAACCACACATTGTGAGTTTATAAAGATATTATTACACTTGAATAGGTGGAGTATGGTAGCACAGGTATGTTTAAATAAGATAACTTGTTATGATAATGTGTGTAATGGATCCACATGATATTGTATATTTATAATATTAGATGTTGAATACATTCCCTTATAAAGGTTATTTCATCTCTATTTCTCTATCACCAATTAGATTGTTAAATATAATTTATTATATAATATAATATATTAGATAAACAGTGGTAGTTGGATAATAAAATGATATATTCCTTTTTGTGTGTGCATCTATTGATAGTCGGTTAAGTGGCCTTCACTAAAAATACATGTGCATTCCATAGTTTTTGGTTTCTAAGAGAGATAGTGAGGGAATTATTATAGTTGTATAGGGTTATATTCATAATGGAGTTCAATAGAGGTGGAATCATTGGGGTTATACTTGAAATTTCTTTTTTGCATGAGGTATGGGGTTACCACTTTAAATTTATCATTTTATACTAAACTAATTGTATTTAAAAAGATCCTAATTTCTATATTCTTTAAATAAACCATTTCCACTTTTAAAAATAATTTCTCATAAATGGTTAGTTTCATTAAATGTTATAGTTGATGTTTTAGGACCCCCTTTCTCTGTATCTTCATCAAAAGGCTATATTTATTTTCAAAATTATTTTTCTTCACAATTCACTATAAATATTCACATAATATAGGTTTCTATGAACATTCAATATATATGTATCAGTACCTTTATTTTTTTATTAATTGAATTATTTCTCTTGAAAAAATTATTTATGGATTTTTGATGAACATAACATATATATATATATATATATTAATATTTGTGGATTAGTATTTAACATCAATGTTTACGGACTTTAAAAATAATTATTTAATAGATGATATGATGAGATACACAAGAGAAAATGTTTTTTTCCAATATTAGGTATATGGGAATTAGAGATGATGATAGGGGATTAGAAGTTAATCCAAAACCCAAATGGAGTTTTTCCACTATGAAATGGGTTGATCCATCATATATCTCCAATTAATTTCATAATGATCTACAAATTAACTAGATATATGTTATTCAATTACAAATGATTATGGTGTTAACTGTATTTATGTTTCTATATAATTATGATGTAATTAAGATATTCAAATGATAGTATGATGATGTTCCCTGATTCTAAAAGAATTGATTTATTCTTAAAATGAGTTTCATTATAGTGAAATTGTTGGATTTCATGAAAATACGAAATTTTTTTGCATAAAAAATAGTATGATATTTTTCAACTATAAAAGATTATATTTTTGATAATTTTAATGATATTATAATGAATGAATTGGATTTATTTTCAATAAATAATTTTTAATATTATTAATTTTCTCAAAAATAATGTTTTAAGGATGTGCTTTTTATTTATGGTAGTTAAGAGTATTTTTTAATGGAAGCATTTTTAGACAGTAAAAGTCATTTTATACTTAAACTTATTTTATGTCAATAGATGTTTACTTGTTTTTGAAGAACCTAATTGGTCTATTTTCAAATTCTTATAAATACCCTTATCATCGATCATTTTCTCTCACACATTGTATTCTATTTTTTATCAAAGTTCATTTTGATGAGTAAGATTTATTATAGAGAAAATTATCAATAATGAGTTTTAACTAGAGTAATTTTACAGTGACATTCAATGAGATTATCATAATTAAATAAATATACATTATAAAAGGAATATTATGGGCTTGTTATGTAATAATATTCATAATCCTCTAATTCTATAGACCATAAAATAAATTTGAAATGTATTGATCCAATATTGGGATTTTTTTTTGAAAATTTTAATAGTTATATTTGAGCCCCTCCTTTTTTATCAAACATAGTATACACAAAATATTATTTATTTTAGAAAAACATTTGGGGGTGTGGGTCTTGGGTTTCATATAAATTATCAAATAATTTATGTAATTTATGTATTTATAGTATGGTACCCATGAGTGTGGGTCTAGGTTATCTCAGTATTCCTTAAAATTTCAATCAGAACATATAGAGAAAAATATTTACTATAACACAGTTACCCTCACATCATTATAATATTGTTTATTAGGTTTGATAACGTCTAATAGAAACATAATGAAATAATTATTTCCAAAACATAATCTTATAATTATTTTACATTATATCATACAATCACTTCTCAACATCACATTCCCATTGATATTCAATTACAATTACTTCCTTATGATTTACTATAATTTGCAAATTATGATTATTACATGATATTTCAATAAAAAAAATTAAAACATATATTTTATAATAAATTATGTTATCTATCATAACTATAATATAAAATTACATTTACTGGCCAGCACATCAACTAAATAATAAAAATTCATTAAATAATCTAAATAGAGAAATATTTTATTCTCACACCTTATTAAATTTTAAAAACATTATTGATAGTTTCAATGTCATACTATGAACTAAAAATTCCCTATAAATGATAAGATATTAAAAAATATATCCACACATGTATGACATCCATATTATATATATTTATATTGAATGGTTTTTGAATACATAAAAATTAATAGATCTATAATTACAATTACGATTGATATAATCCTTGGTTGGATCATTGCCATGATTAAATATGGAATTTTATGTTAAAGGATATTATAATTATCTACAAAATTAAATATATTAATGGTTTATGATAATTTCAAAAGAGTATATAAGAATATTAAAATAATTTATCAATATTATTTTATTATTATTTCTAAACCCAAGAATTTTCCACCTCAATTATAGAAATCCAATATTTTCATACATTAATATTACATATTTTGATATGAATATTAATTACATTACATAAACACACACTTGATGATTGTAATAGTTTATTACCTTCAGAAATTTGGAACATAATCTTCTAAATTCATTAAATATCTTCAATATATCACATTAAATTCTTCCCCTTTGGTACTATTCAAAACAATATCATACTTAAAGTCATTATTCATAACCTGAGGAAAAGAAAAATAATAAATGGAGATATTATATTCTCATTAAGGGTAATAAATGGAGAAACATTTGAATATCATGAATATGGGGGTATGATAACTTGATCATAAAATTTTAAAGCCATACCCTGTATAACAAAGATCATAATAATGATTCATGACATATCGATTGTATATTAAAATGATTGGAATCAAAAGGAAATCAATTAACATGTTCCATAATATCAAAACAGTGGAATAAGAAATAGAATTTTGGTACACATACATCCATAGAAGATCATATCCTTAGTATTAGAGGATAATTTCCAATAAGCATAAAGGTACTCCATTAGAGGATACACCTCTAGGTCGGGACACACCACCATCCCATGTGGAAACCCTTTCATCATATTGTAATGATTTTACTCCCTAAATCATCATAGTTGTCACAGATCACATCCAAGACCATCATAGTAGGAATATTTCCTTACTGAACTAGATTTACTGCCCATTCTAGTATGGACTTTCTAAGAAGACATAAGTCTTTACCTAATAAATTTTATGGAGATATTGGTCCCACCCATATTTGGTTATAACATAAACAATAAAATTATTTATAACATAAAAACAATTACATACTGAAAATCATATATTTGTGTGTTCCAAAAGATCCCAAAAAAATTCATCATATTAGAACCCATGAAATGAAATGGATTTCATAATCATGCCATCATAACATAACCTATGGAAAACTGACCTATTACATAATCATTTCATCATTTCATCAATTCATTAAACATGAAAAAATAATTGGGTTTCGTAATCATTTTATCATGGAATAGCCTATGTAGAGAAATAGGTTACATAAATATCTTATCATAAAAAACATTATCCATTCAGATATAATGTAAGAATGGTTTCATTTGATCATATCATATGTAAATTATATATAGAATCATAAGACGTCATCGTAGTTGGAAAATGATTTTGAAAGATCACTTGGAACATTAGTGGATGAAAATTATTTTTTTTGGAAAATATCATTCTAAAAAAATCATAAAACATTTTGAAAATAGTTTTCTTTGACAACAACCTTGAAGACATATAAGGGAATCTTTATAAATAATTAAAAATATTTCATGAATAAAATATCATTTATGATTTGAATAACACATTTTAAAACAAAAAATATATTTAAAATATTTTTTTTATAAAAATAACCTTTAAAAAATATAAATTATTGTTCAAATAAAATAATGGTCTTGATAATGTAATTTTTTGTTCATGTCGTACTTGTTAAAACAAATATTCAATTTATATTTTTGATAAAATATAAACGTAAATTCTTTTGAAAATAACATGAATATTTCATTATAATTTTTTTTGTAAAATATCAAAAATTGGGTGAAAATTTATTTCTGAAAATCATATTTGAATAATAAAAAACATTTCCCATTTTTTTATAACAAATTTTTTGAATAAAATAGATTTTTTCCAAAGAGAGAAATAAATTCAGATTTTAATAAAAATATTTTGTCAGTTATTTTAATTATAAAACAGATAGAAATGGTACTATATATTGAAAATATATTGACTAAATGATGTCTAAAAAAATTCATGACTTTATTTTAATATGTATCATGTGATTTTATAATTAGAAACAAAATCATAAAATACCTCGAAAAATGATGAGAATATAACACAAAATGTTTTACAACTTTTGTAAACATGAATAATAAGCCCAAATGAATGAATATTGTAAAATGTAACATAAAACATAATTATGATAAATTAACTAATTGTATTAAATTTAAAATTGTATGTATATACTTCCTGAAAAAATATTGGTGCACAACATAATGCATATCTCAAATAAGTTAAACTGAGACAAAAATCCCTTACCTTATCTCTTGAATTACATCGTACATGTTCAAAACTATTATATAATGAATACAATTTTATTAAAAATATATTAACAATATATATAGATATATATATATATATGTATGCATATAATACGATATATGATTTTTATGTCCTTTTATTACCTTTTTTTAATAATTGTTTGTTGAAGTTATGTTTCATGTAATAACTACATTGTTTTTCATTTATATTTTGATTTTAAATTTTTGGTCCTATTAATTTATTATGATTTCATTATCTCCCAAATGTTTTCCCTCATATAAATACCATATATATTCATTATATATGTATTAATTGTAATCTTTAATTTTTATATATAGAAAATTAAATGCACCATTCATAGAGACAGTAGATAGTACGTACACATGAACACTATTTCCATTTTCTTATCGAGTTTAATGAAAGAAAGGTAGAAAAATATATTATAATAATGGGAAAATATTTATCTCTTATATATAACATATTTTAATTAAACCCATCCCTATTAACTTCTATTTAAATTGTGAATGCATCAAAGTTCTTCACGAGGTGGTAGTCCACCAAACACAAGAGCCACATTATTGTATTCCCATTAAATAGAAATAATAAAAATATGTGTTATATTAAAATTAAAGAAGAATAAAAATATCATAAATATAATTTATATAAATAAAAAATCAATCGTTTTTTCAAACCATGAATGGTGGTATCATAAAAATTAATGACATCGGATCACATGATAGTAGTCTGATGTACATTGGAATGATGATTTCACATCCCATTTCATCAAAGGGGATATGTTTCAAGTCATTACCTTAGTATAAAAACATATATGTATTTTAAATATACTATTTTTGTTATATCATAATGTTATAATATTAATTTAAATATGTATAGGAAAAAATAAACTGAAAATGCTCATTGATGAACAATACCTCTTCTTCAGGTATCTTCCTTAGTTTGACATAAAAAAACCTTCGTAAGATGAATTTCTATAAAACTAAATAATGTTTATAGGATGTTATGGGGGAATTTTGTAAGTTATATGGGATTGTATTTTCTGAACAATACGGTTTGAATGCTTGAAGAGGATAGGAGAAGGGTGCCCTTTTATAAGTGAGATGAGTGGCCCAATGGTAATACTTTGAAAGAAAGAATTCCCCCATGTTTTTTCATGTCACAAGGCACCAATAATAAACCATCCTTGACCCTATAAAGTTTAATATGTACATATGAACATAAATGTTTCTTAAGAAATGTTTACGGTACTTTTTTTCCATTATCCTTTCTATTTAACCTTAGGTGAATCAATTTTTACCTTAATCATGGTAAATATTTTTAATTATTTTTAAAATTCTTTTTGGTGAAAAAATAAGTTTAAATTATTTTATAATATAATATTTTATGATTAAAAATATAGATGAATTTTAAAAATTCCATTCATAGAAGTTCATAATAAAATTTAAAATTTTATCATGGAGGCCAGGTGAAAATGTGAGTTTTTATGGAGAAAATGTTCAAAAGCAGATAATATTTTTATATAAATATTCATTTTAAAACTGATTAAAATTTAATAAATTATAATATTTGTTGAATTTTTTAACTAATTTAAATTTAAATAAAATAAGAAAAATTATATTTATAAATAAATAACCCTAAAATGTATTTTTCAATTAAAATTTACTATTTTTAACTATTCATCAAAATTGAAGTTTTAATAACCCCCCCCCCAAATTTACAATAATTTTATATTGAAATAAATTAATAGAAATATATTTTATTTTATCAAATAATTTATTATGTTTTAAAAATTTAAATTAAAAAAAACCTGCAAACACGTTGAAAACTCAGGTTTTCGATAAATGAATTTTTTCTAGTAAAAGATGATTTTATAATAACTATATGTCTAATACTTATTATAGTATTAATGTAAATAAAAATTTATTTAAATTTAATCTACACAATTACTATATAAAAATAATCATTATGAACTGTTTTAATTAGTCAAAATAGAGAATCATTATGCAATTAAAACATTTTTGAGAAAAAAATAATTTTAAACCCAAAAATATAATTTTTCTAAAATCAAGTGTAATAATGATTCAAAATTAATTAATTTTAATAAATATCACTAAATAATATATATTTAAATTTAAAACATAAATGGGCATTTAAATTATTTAATTTTTGGAAAATAATTGATTGTTTTGCAAAAATCGTTATTTTCAATATTCACTAAAAATCAACATTTTCCCAAAAATCCCAAAAATACAATATAATTTTATTTCTATATAATGATTTAAAAATTGAATATAATTTTATAAAATAAATATTTCCAAAATATATATAAATTAATTATAATATATTCTTATAAAAAAATAAAATCTTTTTTGAAGAAAACATATATTTGACTTATATAATTACTTTACAAAAAATTGGTTGATTGTTTTCTATGAAATTATATGTAAATTTATATTGAGTAATTAATTTATATTAATATTTCATAAATTAGTTGATGCTCTTGAAGCTTGTCTACTTAATGACTAATTTATAATTATATAATTTCATGGTTAGTCGATACATGGTGTTGTATGTCATGCATGCTATCAAAGAAACACTTTTTGAGTGTAATAAAAGATAAAATTGTTTTTTATATAAATAAAGATATAACCAATTTTTAGTTTAATTAAAAATATTAAAAAGATGAAATTAATAGCAAACAATTTCACAAAATCTCAAGGTGTTACATTCTACCACCATTAAAATGAGATTTTCCATTAAATTTCATCTCAGTTATTAAAGGTTTATGATTTGAAAATTCCTTAATAGATTCCAAAATCGTATAGATGAATGATAATACATCCCCTAAAAAGGATATGTTGGAAACACAATGGTTACCAAAAGTAACCGTAACAAGTTTTCCACATATGATAACATAGGCGGCATGAACAGATTTTACCATGAAAGAAAAGTAGAAATAATTATAGAAAGTGATAGAGATCATTGATCATAAGAAAGTGTGTGATCCAAATAAGTTTAAATTCCACAAAACTACTAAACAAATAGGCATGAAAAAGGTAATTCATATCGTCAAATATGATGATTTTAGGGAAAAATAATTATTTCAAGATCATTTTCCTAATGATAGATAATTTTCATTAGAATATATACTTAGTTGATTCAATTCCATTTCATCTGCACAATCTCACCCATTGGTTTTGGCTTCATCAATTTACACTTAATTTCTTACTCCAAGAAATAAAGGTTAATTTTTAATGCCTAAAGAACCAATGGATCATAAGATCAATAAATAATTAAAATTCATTAATTCTATCTCTGTTTTGTAATAAAAACAAAATTGTTTGGCACAAGTTTCACAATATGAATGAATATTCACAGGGATAAATAATACATTAATCTATAAAAAATCATTCAATGTTAAATATAAAAAATTTCATAAATTTTTAACCTTATTACCCTTTTAAAAGATTAAAATCCAATAAATATAAATAAATGTAACTATATTTACAAAATTATATTATCATTAATCCCACAAATAATATAAGATAGTTCTTAATTTCCACATGCCAAACACGTGGTTACCTTCATAATGTATTTTCTTGAATCCATAATTAGCATAATGCCTTATTTAAAACATACATGCAACCTTATTACAAACATAAAATAATGATTATTAGATGTATTCCTTAAATAAAAAAATGGTGTAAACTCCATAAATGATAATATAATCCACTTTGTCAATAAAAGATTAATCATTTGTAAGGAAATAAGTGTTATCAAATTTAAATTATCCAAATTAGTCTCTCTGTATCCCAACATCATTATCTCAATATTTTTAATATATTAACGGTTGTCTTCAAAATATCACCTTTCCATTAAATCAATTTTCTAGTCCATCAAAATCATTTGAAATATTATTTTGAGTCCTTATTGAAAAGGATATATTAAACCATACATACATATTTCATGATTCATATGATAGAATATTTTAATTCCTATACATAAATACTTCATTCACCCCACTTTCTTCTTAAAAAATTTACTATGATTCATAAACTTATTCCATAATATTTATTTCCTTTCATATTTCATTTCTAGTCTCTTCATTATAAATATTATAACCAATGATCATATAACCATGAATATTTTCATCACATGCTTTACCCTTTAGGTAATCAATTTTCATAATTTGCCCTCTTTGAATATTTAAATCATTTAATAGTCGATGAAATCCCAGGGAGGCCGGTATTCACATGCATTTTGTTAAGAAAATTTTCATTTCCCTTTATAGTTACTTTATTTTTTGATTTATTTTTGATAGTCAAAGCATATTAATGTTCCTATAACATATCCACTTGGGGGTTTTTTTCCATCATTCATGAAACATAGAAAACTGAAACCTTTTTCCTGCATAGTCAATTCTACCCAAAATCTATGTGGACTCTTTAATTATTTTATTTGGTGAATCTAAGAGTTGGTTAAGGTACACATTGTTAATCATGTTCTCTGAAAAAACTATTTGGAATAAACATATCATATTTAACTCTTTTCATTATCCCATTATGATGCTCATAAGTATGTCATATATTAAATTAAATGTTATCCATCTCATTTTGGTTCCCACCATTGAGTAAAAAATTAAATAATTTCATGATAAAAACTAAAAATTGTATAAAACTAGACAATCATGATAAAAAACACTTATAGAATTCCAAAATCATATAACCCTCTTCTTAATTTATAACCCCTTAGTTTTATCATCGGCCATTCATAGTCATATACTATTTAAATACATCATGATTGTTTATAAAGAAGTTGTGAATTAATAAATAATAACCCCAATGATTGTAAAACCAGGTGTGAAAAACCCTCATTTTCATGAACCATGTGATGATTGAGTCTAGATTAATGTGAACCTTTCAGAGTTATTGACCTTAAATATATATTTTCTAGAGCCACAACCACTTATAGTATCAAAACAAGAATTTAATTTCTTTTAATATAGTTTTTCTATCCCTTACTATAATGCAATGAAATTTTCCTATATTTTGACTCATACTTAGAATTTTCCTTTGATAAATACCCCAAAATATACTTAGAAATATCTTGAGGTATCACACTAAGGTTTTCTCATCCTAGTTTCCAAAGGTTTAGTATACCAATACTATGATACCAACTACAGTGACTCAAGTTTTTTAGACATGGATATTACATCTCTTTAGATGTATAAATAATACATTACAAAAAATGCATGAGGATTGTAATAGTTGAGTGTCTTTGGAAACATGGAACAAAATATTTATAATTCATTGATGATCATAAATGTATCCAAAAATGATCTTCCCCATTAAAACTCTTCACAAATATATCCTACTTAAATAATTTTTTTATTGTACATGGAACGTAAAAATAATAAAGGGTGACCTCATATGCTCTGTAATGGTAAACCAAGAAGACATAAAAGCATATTATGGATGTAAGGGAATAAGAACATAATAAGAACATTTTAAAACCATTGCCTTTATAAAAAATACCATAATCAAGATCCATTGAATAAATATTTGTCGACCAGAAGACATGAATAATTGGAAAATAAAAAACGTAAATCTAGGAAAACATAACATTGGAATAATACATGGAATATTGGAATACACACAAGATTAGAATATCATATCCTTATTTTTCATTGCTCATTTCTATAATGTATTAAGGCACTACATGGGTGGATACACCTCTTAGTCAAGACCCCACAATCCCTTGTGGAAGACCTTTCCTCATAGTGGAATGTGTTCACTCCCCAAACCATCATATTATTCAATATTAAATCCTAAACCATAAAATTAGAAAAAGTACCTTACTAAACCTGGTTCAATTCTTATTCATATCGTATCTATCACATGATACATTAATATTTTCCCAATTCATTGAAGGGAGATATCATTCCCATCCATAATTCATTATAATGTAACCATAATACATTTTTATAACATAAATGTTGACACATAATGAAAGTCATACATATGTATTCCATAAGATCAATAAAAATTATTTATAAAAATACTAATAAAATGAAATGGACTTCATAAAAACTTCATCATCACATAAAAAATGGAAAGGAAATATGTTTCATAATCACTGTTTCATTTCATAAATACATAACCCATGGAAGGAGAATTGGGTTTCACAATAATTTTATCATGGAATAACCCATGTAATATAAATAGGTTTCATAAAAATATTATCATAAAAAACATTAACCACTCAAAGAAAGAGTGATAATTGTTTCTTTCAATGATATCCCTAGTAATTAATAAGTTAAATCAAATCATGTCATCTTTTAGGGAAAATGACTTTGAAGGATCATATACAACATTACATAAGGAAAATAAATTTTCTTTGAAAATCACATTATAAAACGAAACATTCATAAAACATTTTCAAACCCTTTTATTTAAAAACAAATCTGAATACATAAAAATAATGATTTAAAAACAATTTAAATCATTTATTGAATAAAATATCACTTCAGCATTGAAAAACATTTTAAAACATAAAAAATTTTGACAAACATTTTCGTTGAAAATAACCTTCAAATTTATAAAGGAATATTCAAACAAAATAATTTTCACCACTATGCGAATATTTATTCATATTGTAGACATTACAACATAAATTCCTTTCACATTTTCAGTAAAAGACAAATGGGAATTGTTTTGAAAATAAAATGAAGATTAAACAAATTTTTTATAAAAAGTGAAACATTGGTAAAATTTTATTTTTAAAACAATAGGATAATCAAAATACATTTTTTATAAAACATCATTTTTTATGAAAGCTTATTTCTACTGAAGATAGAATTAATGTCAAATTTTATTAAAACATTTCTCAAATAATTTAGGTATAAAATTGTGTAAAAATGTTTTTATTACTTGAAAATATGTTTAATAAAAAGTGTATAAGTTAATTCATTAGTTTCTTGATATATTTATTATAATATTTTATCATAAAAAACATAATCACCACAAATCCTGATAAAAAATGAGATTGTAAAATAAAGTGTTTACACCTTTGGTAACATGGAATCATAATCTACCATGAAAAAATAATGAAAATTAATCATAAATAGAATTAAGATAAATTAATTAATGATATTACATGTAAAATTGGATGTATATACACATCATGAAATAATATAGGTTTATAACATAATGTACATCTCAACGAATGTAAATTAAGACACAAATCCCTTACATTGAGTGTTGACTTCCGTTGTACACATTCAAACTTTATGTATAATAAATATAATATTATTTTACATATATTTTATAAATATATATGTAATTAAATAATAACATATTTTATTGTATTATGACTGTTTTAATACCAATTTATAAACAATTCCATGTTAATGTTCTTTTTGGAGTAATAACTTCTTTCTTTTTCATTTATTTTTTTATTTTTCTTATTTTTGGTCCTCTTACATTGATCATTATTTAATCATATCCAGAAACTTATACAAGATATAATATCATATATATTCATTTTATATTTATTTATTGTTATCCATAAAAGTTAGATATATAGGAAATGAAAAGAATCATTCCTGGAGGTGGTGGGCTATATGTAATAATAAACATTGTTTCCATTTAATTGTCATTTGAAATAAAGGAGAATGATTTATTATAAATAAATTATACTTTTCATATCATTTATATAAACTATTTTCATTAATACCATCCTTATTACCTTCCATGTAAAGTGTTAATGAATCACATCGCTTTGCAGAGTGGTAGTCTGTTGTACACACACACACACACCCGACATTATCATAATCCAACATAAAGGAAATAATGTTGGTATATGTGATATTATAATTCAAAAATAATAATAACATCATAAATATAATATATAAAAAATTAATCCATTACTTCCTTTAATTGTGATAGGTGGTAGTGGAAAAACAAATGGCATTGGTTTGTGAGGCGGTAGTCCACTATACACACAAACAATTATTTTGTAACCCAATTAATGAAGTGGAGATAGTTGTAGGTCATGAACATAACATATAAATATATAGGAATTTTTAATATATTTATGTTATTATACAATAATAATATAATAAAAATTGAAGTAGGTGGAGGAAAAAACCAAAAATAATGCTCTTTGATAAACATCACCACTTCCTCAGGTATCATCCTCTGGTTTCCACAAAAATGATTTATAGGTCATATTTTTTTCCAAAAAAGTATTAAATGATGAGATTAGTTACTTTGGGTATTTATTTGTTCATCTATTGTCCGAACCAATGGAATTTGAATGTGTGATGTGGAGGATAAAAGGGGTGGCTTTTATAAGTGGGGTGAGTGGAGCACATGTAGTTTTATGAATTAATGAATTTCACCCATATTTTTTCTCATTAAAAGGATACAATATTTGGAAATTACTAATAATATTTGGTATAAGCTATAAATATTTCCATAAAATGGATTTTTACTAATTTTTGTGTCATTTTTGGCCCCTATCATTTTATTTTAACTCCTAGTAAATCTATTTTTTACCTTAATCATGGTAAATAATTTTTAATATTTTTACAATTCATTTTTTAAACATTAATTGACCATATTATATAATATAAAATTTTCCTCATAACTATATGAAATCCATTTTTACCGTATTTCAGAAAAAAAATTTTGCAAAAATTATTTTAAAAATTAATCCGGAATACATAATTATAACTTTTTTTAATGGTAAAATGCCCACATGTTTTCATTGTTTTTATATTTAAATTCAATGTGAAATTTAAATAATTAACTTAATTGGATTATTGGATGTATAAATGAACCGATTTTACTTTAAAACAAATTTAACATATAATTTATGTTTTTAAATAAATTAAATGATGAGGTAGTTTTCAATGAAATTCTATATTTTTTATAATTCATCAAAAAATGAAACATTTTTGAAAAAATAGAAAAATTTACCCTAAGATTATTTTAAAATGATTTATTAATAAATAGAATTTTTTTATCATATAAATTTGAAAAAAAATTACAAAAATAAAATTTAAAACAAAACCTATAGATGCTGTGAAAAAAGCGTGTTTTAGATAAGTGTATTTTATTCAAGTACAAGACGATTTTTTGTTAAGTCATTATCTAATAATAATTATTGTATGAATATATATTGAAATTTATTGATATATAATGTATCAATTTTACTTAAAAAATTTCCCCATCAGATAACTTTTTATTTATTTAATATAGAGAAATTTTATGCACTTCAAAACTGTTTAGAAAAACCCCATATTTTAAACCCATTATATACTAACACTAAAATCATGTATAATGTTGATTAAACCCTAAATAAGAATACTAAATATTTATAAATAATGCTTATGTTTCTTTTAATTATATATTTTCATTAAAATTACGTAATTTTTTTAATAAATTGATAGTTTTACAAGACATCATATTTTTCACTATTCACTAAAAAATAAATATTTTCCAAAAAACTAAAAAAAAATTCAACATAAAGTTAATTTATATATGAATATTTCAAAAAATAAATATCATTTTTTAATAAAAAGTTATCTATATGATATATAAATTAATTATAAAATTTTCTAATAAAAATCAATACAAACATATTTAGAAAAAATATAATTTTTATTATTATAATTAGTTTTCTAAAAATTGATTGATTACATTCTAAAAAGTTTATATAAATTTATATTTATTTGAAAATTTTTATGTATTATTCTTAACCAGCTAATTAATAACATTGTTATAATAACATTATTTCATGGGTTTTTAATGATTAGTGTCATGTGTCAAGAACACTATCAATGAAACTCCTTATTATATATATCAGAAGCTAAAATAATTGTTTTGTATAAATAAATATATAACCAGTGTTATGTGTAAAAAAAATTTCTAAAATATTAAATTCATTTGAAAAATTTCTGAAAAATCTTGTTGTGTTACATCAAACATGACATGGTTTTAGTAATCAATGTTTGATATTAAAATTAAAACGTGATTATAAAACACTATATAAAACCCACAAGAGTATTCTAACTTAAATTCATATATATTAGAACATATTCTTGATGTTTCAATATGAACCATGACATCATTCTTCATTTACTCTAAAACCATGACTTTCTATATTACACATTTTGTCCAATATCAATACCTCAAACCTCCATAAATTATTTATATAATACCATAAAAAAATTTAGAAAAAAATTACTTTTTTCCTACAAATGTTTTTAAAATCTACCTTAAATTATCCTACAAACCATGCTCAAGAACCATGTATCTTTCCCATCCATATATCCTAGTATATATATATATATTAATTTATTCTAAACCCCAAAAAATTTAAGGTGATCATATTCATCTTGAAAAAATGAAGTCATGTAACGTATTTATCATGTTGTGATTTCATATAATGTTGAAATCCAATAAAAACATAACGTTTAATTTTCACTTTACTTCTCCAACAAGAAAATCTTGATGTATATAATAAAAATTATATGACCTATAAATTTATATTCATGAAATACATTGATATTGTTTCATAATTTAACTATTTAATGAAAAAAATATATTTTAACCTATTTGAAACTGGTTCCCATATTGTACCCACTAAAATATATGGCACCTTACTACGAACTAATAAATAAACTTAATTATCAACTATTAACAATAATTTTATAGATGATATCAATATTTTTTTTTCTGAATTTACATTAAACAGTTATAGTAAAATGATGAAACTTCATCTAGACCATATATCTATGGTCAGTGGGTACAAAAAATCACCTAATATATAGTATATCATTAACCCCATCCTTAAAAAATCTCTATAGAGCAAAAATTAAAAATATTTTCCCAACCAATATTATATATCTCTATTATTTGATTTAATTAACAATAATATAATTGTAAGAATCACTAACATTGAACAAAGTTAAGTAATATCCCTTTTATCAACTATTAATATGATAATTAATGTTAACAAACCAATTAAATAATACACTTTGGATGTTTTCCTCAATATTATATTAATACTCTTTATATTTTGTTAATCTTCAAAAATATTACATTTTTATAAGTTTATAAAAAATATCAAAGTAATAATCCTATGGTAACATGATAACTATATTCTATATTCAATTTATATGCCTCTAAGAGATGATATATTTAAGAAACATATGATTTTTTAAAGAAAAAACATAGTCTGAGTAAATACTGCATCCATATCTTCATGGATATATTATCAGTATTATCTTTAAATCATATATCATGTTGTTATTATCATGATCCCATCTAATATCATTGTCCATCAATTTAAAAGATTCAAATGAAAATATTATTTGTACGATGGGACCATGTATTTATAAGAAAAAAATTATTGTTATAGGTTGATAAATGAAAATCATAAACAATAACCCTTATATAATGACAGTGACAAAAATATTGAGTTGTTTTTGAATTTTTTAAATGAATCCAACTTCATAATATTTTTAATCTTTCATTAGGGGCCCTAGGTCTTGATGAAATTGATCATTATTTGAGATTTTTATTATTAAAATAATTATGTGATGGTGAGTTATGATGATAATGAGATGATATGACCTCATTGATCATATATGGAATAAATCTTGTGGGATACATATTCCTGTAACCCTCAGGAAACCCTATTTCAATTTCATTCTCCAAATATCTCCGTCCAAGCTACTGGACTTTTCATTTTTATTTATTAATTAAGAAAATGCAATAGTTGTGTTTTTTACTAGTTCTGGATCATTTTAATTCTTTATGGTAAGGTTCTTGTTAAGGATCCCACAAGTTAATTTTTTTTCTTATTCTAAAATAAATAAATTTATTAGAGGCATTAGGGGCCATTGCTCAAAATTTTTTACTTTTTATGATTTTATTATAAACTTCCCAATAACTAAAAAATTAAATTTATATTAATTTTAATAAATAAATTAAAGTTAATATAAATTTAAAAATCAAAATGATCGTTTGATTTCAAAAATTATATAAATAAATTTATATACATTAAAAAATACTTCTCATTATATGAATCATTAATTTATCGTATTATAAAAAGTAAATATCTCCTAAAAAGATAAGGTAATCAAGATTCTATCTCTATATCAAAATCTAAATTCATCTCATGAAGTCAACCATTCTTTTTTAGAAATCATGTAATATGAATCACTTTTTTAAAATAATTTTCTGATAATGATCCTCAATCTATATTGGTTAATTGATAAAGACACAACATCATTTATGTATAACTATCTCTTGTTGATTACATGGGATTGATTATATATATACCTTTTCAAATATGATACATGATTAATATTTTGTAGCTTCTAAAACTGAAGTAATAATTTCATGAAATATATGAACATAAAATCATATTTTAGGAAAGGTAACATCTCAATGTACCAAAAATATTATTTATTCTGCAACTAAATATTAAAAATAAATTTTGTAGATTAAACTAAAAGAATACATGGAATCCATCAATGAAATCCATTATTACCAAATTGAACTCATATATGAATTTTATAGGATGTTCTATATATTCATAAACTTATGAGAATTATAAATTTCTCAATGGTTTACTACACCAACTATACACCCATCATCATTGAATCACAAATAAGTATCGAAAAAAATAAATTTTTACTGGGTATGCTGTATAAATACTCTGAGGTTTCTATACCATAGGTGGATTTTAAATTATTATATTTTTCAAAAAACTACACTATAGATAAATTATCAAACCAACCTTCACTGAAATCTAGCATGAGATCTCAGAATAAGTCCTTGATCCCTTGGACTGTTTAATCAGTCTTCCAAATATTCTAGGTGTAGTTCTCAGAAAATGTTATACCGAAAAGTCATCCATAATTGAGATGTAAAATATATTTCCATATTTGGTTTAATCTTTTAATATATTAAATCATATTTTGGTTTTTAACTAATAATTTTATTCCAATAATAACATTTCACAATCTCATGCCTATCATGATAAAATCTATAATGGTATATCATTATCCATAATCTATCTCAAAGAGACACTAAATGTGAAATATATTTTTTATATGACCATTAGAGGTTCTAATCGAATTTTTGAACCGATAAACTCTATCAGAATCTATTTCACATTGATTTGTGACATATTAATTATGGAACTTATAGATCTATCGTTAATGAATATATACACTATTGTGGAGTAGGTTTATATCATACACTACTAGAAAACGGGCCAATACCCACGGGTTTTCAACAAACCGCGGGTATAGGGATTATATGGGGACCTATACCCATGGTTTTTACAAAACCGTGGGTATAGTTTAATTTCAAAGACCAATACACATGGTTTTATCTAAACCGTGGGCATAGAGTTTTCTCGGATGACCTATACCCACGGTTGTTCAAAACTGTGGGTATAGCGGTACTTTTTTTGAAGACCTATACCCACGGTTTTAAAGAACCGTGGGTATAGATTTCCCGCCATAAGGAGGGGAAAAAATTACGTGGGACAATGAAAAAATCTGGTGGGAATACATTTCTTAACAGATAATATTAATATATATATACAGATGAATGTCTATATATAAATTAAAAAATCTAGCTCTGTTGGATCCTCAGTGAATAGAGGCGCTCAGTTTCACTTTGAGAACCCAGTTCGAATCCTCATGTCCGCGAAATTTTAATTTATGTACCGCTTATTTTAATATATATACGAAGATATATATTTTTATAACAAATTAAAATAACAGATCGGTTGGTCCGTCCTGGGGTGCGGGCGCGTAACGCAGCCGGCGGTGCGAGTTCGAAGGCTGGTGGATGCGTTTTTTGGAATATGGGACTTTGATTATATTAATATATATGAGCATATATATCTATATATAATAAATAAAAATTGCAGCTTGGTTGGTGCGGTGGGGTGGCATGGGCGCGAGGCGCAGTTGGAGGTGCGGTTTCAAAACATGTTGGCCGCGTATTTTTTGAATTTCAATACCCCACGGTTTTCAAATCGTGGGGTTTGTTGTGCGCCACGCTGGAACACGTGGAGGGCCACATTTGAATCACCTATACCCATGGTTCCCAAAACCATGGGTACCCACGGTTTTGAACCGTGGGTATAGGTCATTTTTTCAGAAGTGATATGTCCAAATATATATTGCGATGTTTTTAAAACCCTTTATAGAGTAATGGTTCCCATTGGCCATTATGATTTATAATTATCTATGGTAGACCATTTACATTTTACAAGGGAAGCTTGATTGTGTGTGGGGGGGGGGGTTATATATGTAATCTCAAATCGTTATACCTTATAATATATATTATCTCATCATTAATAAATTTAAAATTACAATTCTATAAAAAATAACTTATTAAAAAATATGACATCAAAATAACATATAATACAATTTATTATCATGATATATCCAATATGTCAAGGATAAGTATTTTTAGTTTCTTATTGGTTACGTCAAGATAATATTATTTTATCGAACCTTATTTCAGTAGGACATATTAAAAAATTAAAATTACATTTAAATTATCATATTATTCATGAATCCATTTTTATATAAAATTTTAATCAATAGTGTGAGCAAATATATTTAACTCTACCTCTCCTTCACCTTCTCCATATTTTATCTCTAATATGATACATAATATTAATGGGTAATTAATTCTAAAATGAAAAATCTCTTCTTTAAATTAGATTAGACTTTCCCTTATCTGACTGTCTAAAAGTTTTAGAGTTTATGTGTTATTTAAATTCTAAAATTAATATATCTACTTTTTTTATTAATATAGTGAAATTGAAAATTAGATTGGTGATAAATATATTTTTTTTAAAAATATTTTCTAGCTTCTTCTTATACGTACATTGGCCCCTAAAAAATCATCCTGATTACAAAATATATGAGGGATCTAATTCCCACTTTGAAAGTGTTATATAAAGTCTCCCACTCTTAAAATATTATTCTATATCCCAGAGAATATGAAATATCCAACTCATTTTTTTGCTAATTTTTTTTAAACACTCACTTAGACAACAAAAATTACAAAAATTATAATTTATATAGTATTTATATTAAAATTCGATCACCCACAAATATCAGGTCCTAAAATTTCTCACTAATAAAATTAAAAATCATTATTATAATGTTTTTTATAATCTTTAATTCTTATATACATTGAGGCTAAATTAACTTATGTTAGTTTTAAATTTTCTCATTCAAACAAAAAAACACATTCTTTTCCATTTTCTTTTCTTCAAAAATGTTTTTATCAACACATAATATATTCTCCATAGTATAAAAAATTCTGTATATTTTCCAATATTGATCTTCAATCTCATAAAAAATATTTCAATTAATAATAAGATTAATGAATATAAATATTAAAATAAAATTATTATAAACATCATTTTCACTTCGCAGATAATTTTCATCCGTACTAAAATTCAAAAATATATCCAAGATTATGTGAAACTCATAAAACATCACTAAAATTTCTCAAACACTTCCCCCTTTGGATTCTATTGGTAATATAATTAATATATATCAACTATTCAATGTGAATGAATCAATCCTAGATAGATATTTTTGACATGAAGATAAAATAGTAACTAGTAATTTTAAATTAATTATATGAAGACTAAAATAAAATCCTCTTATATATAATGAATATAAAAAATAATTCTATACATACTAGACTTAACACATTATCGAAAACCATAGTTTTAAATCAAAACATAAATTCTATCAATAAATAAAATTATTTCATTATTTTTCAATAAAGAAATCATATAGGTTTATAAACTATTTTTATCATATCTTAACTCATTATAGTTACTAAATAAATTTTTCATACATCTTCCCCTTTTTTATTATTCATAAAATATACTAAAATAGTTATTAAATTTATATTAAAACTAAAAAATAATTAAAAAAATTAAAATCTCATGCATCTTATATTTCATCCCCTAAAATAATGTAAAACATTGTCATAAATATTCAAATTCTCCCCATAAAATATTTCTCACATATATTTCCATGGATGTCATTCATTCTCATTTTTTCATTTTTCTGATGACACCCCTCCCTTTATTTACTAAAATCATTATTTTTTAGAAAATGAAGACAATATGGGATTTATTTTTTGAAACCCCTTAAAAATAATCCTATTATAATATAGGATAAGGGATATAAATACAACTTTTTTAACACCTATGTTTCGAGTATTTTTTTTAAAAGGTTGGGGCCTAAGCCTCATTTATTATTAAAGAAAATCAAAGACCTCTTTTAACTGGGTAGAGGGAGACCCATTACATTTCCTGAAGGCCCAGTGGGCATTTAGCCCATTACATGGCCCTTAGGCCCATTTTTTAGCCCGAAGCCCATTCTGTTAATAGTACTGCTACAGTACCTACACTACTACAGTACTGTACAGTACCCACCACCGCTAAATGGCCCTTAGGCCCAGTGATTTTTTTTATTTTTCAAAAGTAGTTGTTTTAGGATGAATATTAAAATAGTGATTTGAGAAATACTGTTAATTTTATGACATTATATTTATATAATAATAACCAACACGCTTTTTAAGCCTTTATTATAAAATAAATATTTATATATTAATTAATACATTATATATAGAAATATAATTTTTAACATAGATGTATATATTTAACATTTTGGAAATCTAAGTATGGGTTTTATTCAAATAAACATGTTTTTGGTTATTCTATCTTAATCAAGTATTGAAAAGGTTATTTTTGGTTTCAGATTATTTTTAATTTTAATTATTAATCATTTTATTTGAAAAAATACAATTAATTCTATTGGTACCAATATTATAAATTATTTTGTTGTAAAATATTTTTAATGCCTTCAATAAGAATTTTTATAAAAATGGGATTTGTTACATTATTCAAAATTTTAATAAGAGTCATTTTTACTAACAATAGAAATAGAATAAAGTTAAACATATTCCATTTTTTAATCATCATAATTAATATTATGTAGTATTTTAAACTTAAATTTTGGTAATAATAAATAGTAATCATTGTAAATATTTATCACATTTTTTAGGGAAATAGGTGTTTAAAGGGATAATAATAAAGTGATAATGATTAAAGATATAACAAAACACATTCTTAAATCAAATAAAATATTTTATATAAACCATATTGTTATAATATTTTAATATATGATACTTTCCATCCACATTACATGAGAAATACATATAATATATAATAAATATTCTAGTACATACAATTTCGCCACACACCAAACTTATAAAAGGGCGCCACATATCCTCTCTTCTCAACTTATGTTGAAATATACCTACCCAAATACATTAAAATTATCCCTCCCGAAATCCTAGTGGTCCTAATATCACCAGAATACTACCTCAAGAAGGCATAACATGTAAGGAAAATGAGGCTACTAAAATAAAATGAATATGTTAGTACAAAATAGTTTCAAGTTCCTTTATATTTAAAAATCCTAAAAAATTAAATAAAAATATTAAGATAAATAAATTGAAATATTAACCATACTAATATATTTATTTGTTAATTTCACATCTATTTTAAATATCCATTCCACCCCAAGTAAAATAAAAACATCTCTCACAAGTGTGTGTGGCCTACCATCACCACATAGTGAGGCAATTAGTTTTTCATTATCAGTTTACTTGGATGGTTTCAAAGTTATGTTAATAAATATAAATGAACATTATAATGTAATTGTGATTATGTAAATATAATATATTATCTTACTTCTTACACTCCCATCTATTGGAGGATGATAATGTCATTTATTTGTATATGTGGACTACCACCTCCTCAATGTGATGTGTTTTTCCTTTTAATCATCACACCACAAGTAGAATTCTAAAATTGTATATAATGAAAAAAAAATTATATTCATGAAATTATTAATATTATTCAGATCATGGAACCATATCATATCACCTTTTACCATCATAAATATCCTGAACTAATTTTAAGGAAATTTACCAAACAACCTTAAGTATTCAACATTATAAATAACTATTCAACAAATGGATACCAATTTATTATAAATGAATATTAAAAAATGAAACATATAGGAAAAATATAAAATCTGATACTTTTAAAACATACATATTTAATTTTATTAGATTAATATTCATTTCATAACATAACAATACAAGCCTGAATTGTATTGGTCTAATGCCTTTGGAAACATGGAAACTTAAAAAAATGGATCATAAGATCCTTACATCATGTTCTTTTCAACTAGCTCCTTTATTATACATATCATAATTAAAATATTCCATTATAACCAAGGAAAATTACACTTATGAAAATGTGTGAAAAAATACTTAGTAAGGGTAAACAATGGAGATATCAATGATCACATAAGTATAGCATGAGCATAAATGTTTGAGAACATGAAGTTAACATTCAAAAACCTCATCCTGGATAAAATAGATAATAATAACGAGACATGGAAAAATCATGGTAGTTCATATGACATGAATAATAATGTAATCAATGAACATTTTCCTTGATTGAACAATATAGATAGAAGACATTGAATTGTGGCATACATTTAAGTACGAAAAATTATTTCCTTAGTAGTCAAGGATCCCTGCCAAGACTAGCATAGTGGTTTGGGTTCACTCCCCAAACCATGGTATTAGTAAAAGATTAACCCAAAATAATATAATAGTGCATTGGGTTCTCTACCCAAGACACAATATTTTTCATGGATTACTCCCTACAATATCATAGTTGATAGAGTCCCTTATTAAACTGGGTTAACTCCCCATTACAGTCTTATTTATCTCATGAAATAAGAATCTTAACCCAATTAATTGGTGGGATATATAATTAAATTCAATCCCATAAAATAATTAATGTATTAAATATGTTTTATATAATAAAATACAACATTTATCATATCCATACCCATGATGAAGAATTATTTTCATAAATATTTCTTCATCGCATAATCCGGGGAAAAGAAAATGGGTTCAAAAAGATTTCTTAAATAAATAATCTATTGAAAATAAATGGCATTAAATAACATTTAATCATCATAATAATAACCATTTAGATAAATAGTTGTGATGATATTACTTTTGATAGTATCATCAGTGGATAATATGTAACATAATTGGATGATATCATAATTGTAAAATTCTTTTAAAAGATCACTTGTAATATTTCTTGAGTAAAATACTATTTTCACTATGAAATAAATTCTTTAAATTCTAAAAATTTCATAGATTTTATGGAATAAATTTCTTTTAAAATAAACATGGAATAAATTAAATAAATATTTAAAAAATTTAGCGGTCATGATGGTGGTTAATTTGTTTCAAATTGTATATGTCAAAAGAAAGTGTTTTTTTCTTACTTTTGTAAAAAGTCCAAAAGTACCTCATTTATAAAATGATTATATGATTCATTTTAAAACATTTTTTAAAAATATAGATCATTTTAAAATATTTATTCATATACAAATAAGATAATATTAAAAAATTACTAGAATATTTTATAGAAATCATGGATATAGAGGACAATGGTTTTTTCACCGAATAAAAAAATAATTTCAATTTTCAATAAGAACTAATTTTCATAATATTGAGTACCTAAAGTTAATAAATTGAAATAAAAACATTTATTCTCAATTAATAAATAGTTTATTATAAATTACATTATTTTCTTGATAGAGATATTTTTATATTTCATTATTATAAACTTAACCATAAACAATCCTGATAAACAATGAGATTGTAACAAAATAACTATTACCTCGAGTCCGAATTCCTTTGTACATGTTCAAAAATCCCATATACTAAAAATATATTTATTATTAATCTATTAAATTAATATAATCATATATATCATACCATATATAATTTCAAAAAACCTTTTATCACTCGTTTATCAATTTTTTTATTTAAATCTCTACTCTAGATGATAACTTATTTGTTCTTCGTCTATGTTCTAGATAAGTAATTTTGGTAATTGTACTTTTATCATGTATCCAATAAATATATAAATATTATATGCTTCCATGATATAAATATTTATAATCACTTATAAAATATGGTTATAGAAAAATGAATGTCACTATTCATGGAGATGATTTTTCATACATATACAATAACTCTATTTCTATTTTTTCAATAAATAGATATTAGAAAGGTAAATTAAAATTAAATTTTATAGATTCATTATTATATCATAGATATCATATATATTCCCCAAATACATCATTATTACCATCCTAGTAATATGGAAATGAAAAATGAATCACATTGTTTCCTGTAGGTGGTAGTCGACATATACGCATGAGAGACATTACTATTTACAATGGTCTAGAATATAAAAAAGGTTGATATGAAATTATTAATAAATAATAATAATTATTTCATATATATTATATATAAATACACCCTAATCCCACAATGATAACCATTCAAAAATATAGTGATTTAAAAGAGATTGAATCTCTATGTGGAGACAGTAAGCCGCGTGTACGAATGAGCCGTACTTCCACATCTCATTTGAATAAAATATGGTGATTTTTTATTGTTTCATAATCATAATAAAATATTATTATGATTAGTATATTTAATTTATTATTTCATAGAGATTATCACATAATATGAGAAGGTAAAATAATAATTAAAAAGAAAGTGATTGGGTAAGGTTATTAGAACTTCCTTGAAACAACTCACTAGAATCTTATCTTAAGGGCCACCAGGTTTGTATTTTTGGAATACCTAATCTTTTATAATTGTTATATAGGAATGAAAAATATAATGTTTATACAGTTTTTTGGGATATAAATATCATTGTGGTGTGAAGAATTGATAGGTGGGATGCCCTTTTATAATTGATGGTATAATGAAGTCATTCCTCAGACTAAATGACATCAATAGGCCAGAGATTCAAAGATAAGATAGGATGTGTCTGAAATAATATCAATCAATAAAATTTATATTATTTTAGGTTGTGTTTTAAATAATATATTTTTCTACAACCCCTTAGATAACATATTTTATCATTAATAGTGTCAACATATTTTTCAATCTTTAAAGGTTATAATTTTATATATAATGTGGAAATTGGTCCATAAATGTATATTAAATGTAATTTTCTCACAAATATGAAACACATTGTATCCTAATAATTTATTTTTTAATTTTAAATAATTTAATAAAATATTATTTTGATAAAATATTGTTAATGTAATGTTTTATAGTACTCTTTTAATTTGGCTTAAAATACGTAATGAAAAAGATGAAATTAGAATATAATCCTTGTAAAAAACACTAATATGTTATATTCATAAATATTAATCATTTAAAACTAAAAGTCACCCAAATGTATTAACTTTTAATATTTTAAAAATTATTTATTATAATTATTTATTAATTGATTAAATACAGCATCAACATTGGATACGAATATAAGGTAATTATATAATTCATAAAAATTAGAAACAAATTTAAATAAATCATATAATATAATTATTCTTAAAATAGACATTTATATTCATTCCTACATTTATTTTTATGCCATGTGGACATATAAGATATCTTCAAAACTAAATGAGTTACATTTTGGGACATTCAATTATTTAAATATCATATTGGCCATTTTCATATAAAATATTTTCTGAAAAATATAAATTTATAGAATGATAAGGGTTTAATTACACTCACCTGATAATAATTAAGATGAAAACGGTTACCCTAAAATTTATTTTTACTAAAGTTTATCCTTATTTACCCTTTACCAATGTGTTATAATTTTACCAATGTTTGTATTCAAGAAGAAATTAAATAAAATGGAAATATTCACTAAATATAAACCTCCTAATTCCAAATATGAAATACATATTATAATATTGAGCTTCCATTGTTGGAAAAAATTAATTTTCAAACAAGTGTGAAAAACATGTCGAAACCAACTTTTTGGAAAAATACCTTTTAATTATAAAACATTATATATTTTTATCTTATGAATAAAAAAACTATTATATGAGTAATGAAATTTTTTATTGAATATATAATATATATTTCTTTAAAATAATCCCACAATAGTTATTAATTTAATTTACTAAGATAAGAAACATTACGTGTATGAAAATTGTGTCATCAAAAAATATCTCCTTTGTTTTCATATGATTTGTTCTTCATTTGTAATTAATTTTTATCTAATGAATAAATTTTATAAATATATATAATATAAGATTTTTTATAATTTAGTGTGTTTTATTCATACCATCAATCCAACAACTAGGTGATAAATATCATATAACAATATTTTAATAGTGTATCAATGTTCATTTAAACTCAGTGTTTCATGTCACACAAGATATCATAGAAATAAAATTATATAAAGATAAATATATTCTAAAATATTATTTTGTTACACTATACCCCCTTAAAATTTTACCCCCTAAATTCATCACTAGAATACAAAAATCTTAGTAGTCATTCACCTCATCAAATCCTCAGGTTTCCATTTAACTTATTCTAATGTTTGATTTGTCCATAGAACATTCATCCGGTGAGTATTCTTATTCCACAGAGCATTATATCTATGAAAAAATATTTATAATACTTTTTATTCATAGAAAATATCATTTTTGAGTGGTAAAAAATATATGTTTAGTACATGTGATGGATTAGGTTTTTAGTTCCTCATGAGAGATACATGGAATACATAGTGAACATGGGATAGGTTCAGTGGATGCAGCATGTGATAATCTAGTTTCCCAACCTGATTAATAATTTCAAAGGGTACAATATTTCTAGGATTTGATTTCAATTTTTTTAATCTCTTAACATTATTAAATAGATAATTTTATTGAAACACCTTCTCACCAATTTCAAAATCCATTTTTTACTGAGGATTTTCACCATATATTTTTGGTCAACTATAAGGTGCCTTGATTTTTGTTTAAAGGAATTGAGATTCTATACTATTTTTGCACTATATTAGGTCCCAATATCATTCGTTCTCTATCCTCATGCCTTCATATTCATGTTTCATACTACATACCAAAAAAGTCTTCACAAATATCCATTAGAATAATTTTTCCAAAGATATTATTGAATGGAAACCTCAATATAGGTAGGAATTGTTCAAAACTTCCATTAAAGATGAGAGAATAAGATCTCAAAATATTTTATAGGGTTTGAATGTCTATCTTTAACCCATAATATATATAAGGATGACAAGAAATTATGAAATATGACATTATATTGATACCATACTGATGAATTCACTAGAACTATGAGGCAATCCTTTTATGTTGATCAGAAACTATAGAATATGGCACACCATGAAATCTAACAACTTCTTTAATGTATAAAATGGATATCAAATAAATATATAAATCAAATAACTTCCTTTCTTCTTTCGAAAAGCTCTATATTTCTCTCCAATTTCCTCAACTAGCATAGGCCCCAAAATCATTGTTTTCATAACATCATCCCTTCATGTTGGAGTTTTAAAATTCATTCAATAGTAGGCTTCATAATAAATGATTAGTATTATGATGTTAAGGGTAATATTTAAAAAAACATTACTAGAGTAAGTCATTGAACAAAACACCCACTATAATCGAGTGAACAATATCTCAAAATATCTTGGAAAGTTTTAGTGGTTCTCTCTGACTGATCATATATCTAGGGATGATAAGTAGTGCTGAATCCTAACTCTATATTGAGATCCTACTAAAGACATTACCATAACTTCGAGGTAAACCTCATATCCCAATATGAAACTATAGAACATGGTACTTTATGAAATCTAACCACTTTCTTATTGTATAATAAGTAAATCTGATCAAGAGATAAATATTCATAAATTGAAATGAAGTGTGATAACTTTGTAAGGAAATAAACTACAACCTAAATACACTACTGGAAATTCGAGCTATAGCCACGGTTCTAAACCGTGGCTATAGGCCCTCAAACCGTGGCTATAGGTAATAGCCACGGTTTGAGGAACCGTGGCCAAGTTTGGCGTGGCTATAGGCCTAGACCTATAGCCACGGTTCCAAACCGTGGCTTTAACTCTATAGCCACGGTTCCAACCGTGGCTATAGGTATACAGCCACGGTTAAAACTGTGGCTGTATACCTATAGCCACGGTTTCAACCGTGGCTATACCAAAGGCCGGACAAAATCTATAGCCACGGTTTAAAACCGTGGCATTATGTCTATAGCCACGGTTTAAAAACCGCGGCAATACATCAATAGCCACGGTTTTGAACCGTGGCTATAGGGTGTCCAAATTCATAAAAAAAAAATACCCCCTGGACACACCCTGGACACCCCCATGCCACCCCCGGCCAGTCCCCCCTGCCAGTACCCCCGGACAGCCCCCCGTGCACCCCCGGACAGCCCCCCCGTGCACCCCCGGACAGCCCCCCGTGCACCCCTGGACAGCCCCCCCGGCCAGCCCCAGCCAGCCCCCCGTGCACCCCCGAGCAGCCCCCCGACCAGCCCCGGACAGCCCCCCGTGCACCCCTGGACAGCCCCCCCGGCCAGCCCCAGCCAGCCCCCCGTGCACCCCCGAGCAGCCCCCCGACCAGCCCCGGACAGCCCCCCGTGCACCCCCGGACAGCCCCCAGCCCCCAGCCCCCCCTGCCCCCTGCTTGTCCCCCTGCCAGCTCCCCCCCTGCCCCCTGCTTGTCCCCCTGCCAGCTCCCCCCTGCTAGTCCCCCACTGCCCCCTGCTAGTACCCCCCCCCCCCCCCCGCCACCCCCCCTTCTTGTCCCCTTGCCAGCCCCCCCTGCCACCCCCCTGCCAGTCCCCCCTGCCCCCTGACACCCCCCCCTGCTAGTCCCCCTGCCCCCTGCTAGTCCCCCACTGTCCCCTGTTAGTCCCCCCCCCCCGCCACCCCCCCCGCTTGTCCCCTTGCCAGCCCCCCCAGCCACCCCCTGCTTGTCCCCCTGCAAGCCCCCCCTGCTTGTCCCCCTGCCAGCCCCACCCCTGCTCCTGCCAGCCCCCCCCCCCCTGCCCCCCCCTGCCCCCCCCCCCCCCTGCCCCCCTGCCAGCCCCCCCCCCCCCCCTTCCCCCTGCTTGTCCCCCTTCCAGCCCCCCCGGCCACCCCCCTGCCCCCTGCTTGCCCCCTGCCGCCACCCCCCCCCCCCTTCCCCCTGCCAGCCCCCCCGCCCCTGCTTGTCCCCCTGCCAACCCCCCCTGCTGGACACCCCCCCTGTCCGTGCACCCCCGGACAGCCCCCCATGCACCCCCGGACAGCCCCCCATGCACCCCCGGACAGCCCCCCGTGCACCCCTTGCCAGCCCCCCCAGCCACCCCCTGCTTGTCCCCCTGCAAGCCCCCCCTGCTTGTCCCCCTGCCAACCCCACCCCTGCTCCTGCCAGCCCCCCCCCCCCCCATGCCCCCTGCTTGCCCCCCTGCCAGCCCCCCCCTTCCCCCTGCTTGTCCCCCTTCCAGCCCCCCCGGCCACCCCCCTGCCCCCTGCTTGCCCCCTGCCGCCACCCCCCCCCCCCCCCTTCCCCCTGCCAGCCCCCCCGCCCTGCTTGTCCCCCTGCCAACCCCCCCTGCTGGACACCCCCCCTGTCCGTGCACCCCCGGACAGCCCCCCGTGCACCCCCGGACAGCCCCCCATGCACCCCCGGACAGCCCCCCGTGCACCCCTGGACAGCCCCCCCGGCCAGCCCCGGCCAGCCCCCCGTGCACCCCCGGACAGCCCCGGACAGCCCCCCATGTGCACCCCCGGACAGACCCCATGCAGCCCCCATCCCCCCTGCACAGAACCCCGGAAACCCCCTGCCCCCTGCTTGTCCCCCTGCCAGCCCCCCCTGCCCCCTGCTTGTCCCCCTGCCAGCTCCCCCCCTGCCCCCTGCTAGTCCCCCACTGCCCCCTGCTAGTCCCCCCCCCCGCCACCCCACCCCCCCTGCTTGTCCCCTTGCCAGCCCCCCCTGCCAGTCCCCACTGCCCCCTGACACCCTCCCTGCTAGTCCCCCTGCCCCCTGCTAGTCCCCCACTGCCCCCTGCTAGTCCCCCACTGCCCCCTGTTAGTCCACCCCCCCCCCCCCCCCCCCCCGCCACCCCCCTGCTTGTCCCCGTGCCAGCCCCCCTGCCGCCCCCTGCCAGCCCCCCCTGCTTGTCCCCCTGCCAGCCCCCCCTGCTCCTGCCAGCCCCCCCCCCCTGCCCCCCTGCCAGCCCCCCCCCCCCTTCCCCCTGCTTGTCACCCTGCCAGCCCCCCCGGCCACCCCCCTGCTTGTCCCCCTGCCAGCCCCCCCTGCCCCTGCCAGCCCCCCCCTGCCCCTGCCAGCCCCCCCTGCCAGCCCCCCCCCCCCTTCCCCCTGCTTGTCCCCCTGCCAGCCCCCCCCCTGCCCCCTGCTTGTCCCCCTGCCAGCCCCCCCCCCCCTGCCCCCCTGCCAGCCCCCCCTTCCCCCTGCTTGTCCCCCTGCCCGCCCCCCCTGCCCCTGCTTGTCCCCCTGCCAGCCCCCCCTGCCCCCTGCTTGCCCCCTGCCACCCCCCCCCCCTTCCCCCTGCCAGCCCCCCCAGCCCCTGCTTGTCCCCCTGCCAACCCCCCCTGCTGGACACCCCCCCTGTCCGTGCACCCCCGGACAGCCCCCCGTGCACCCCCGGACAGCCCCCCGTGCACCCCCGGACAGCCCCCCGTGCACCCCCGGACAGCCCCCCCGGCCAGCCCCGGCCAGCCCCCCGTGCACCCCCAGACAGCCCCACGACCAGCCCCGGACAGCCCCCCGTGCACCCCCGGACAGCCCCCCGTGCACCCCCGGACAGCCCCCCCGTGCACCCCCAGACAGCCCCCCCGTGCACCCCCAGACAGCCCCCCCGTGCACCCCCGGACAGCCCCCATATGCACCCCCGGACAGCCCCCATATGCACCCCCAAACAGCCCCCCGCGCACCCCTGGACAGCCCCCCGGCCAGCCCCGGACAACCCCCTGTGCACCCCCGGACAGCCCCCCGACCAGCCCCGGACAGCCCCCCGTGCACCCCCGGACAGCCCCCATGTGCACCCCCGGACAGACCCCATGCAGCCCCATTCCCCCCGGACAGCCCCCCGTGCACCCCCGGACAGCCCCCATGTGCAACCCCGGACAGCCCCCATGTGCACCCCCGGACAAACCCCATACAGCCCCCTACCCCCCTGCACAGAACCCCGGGCGTTTATCAAGCGCGCGCAACGCTTAAAGAACGCATAATGAGCCCTACCGTGCAGACCACACGTCCGATTGACGCGCCGTCTGCGCGTGCACGTCGCGAATAATAATGGGATTGTTGTCCTGTGATTTCAGGGCAATCCGATGTCGTCCGCTATGAGTTTGACCGTTAGACGCCTGTTTTGGCCGTTTATGACACCGGAACGGCGTTCCCGGTCACCCCGGGCACACGGCACGTCCGATTGACGTGCCGTCTGCTCGACCACATCACAATTCACTTACCCTTTGATTTCGTCCGATTTCAGGCCATTCGGACTTCGTTCGGCCCGTTTGGACCCCCCCACGCGCGTTTATCAAGCGCGCGCAACGCTTAAAGAACGCATAATGAGCCCTACCGCGCAGACCGCACGTCCGATTGACGCGCCGTCTGCGCGTGCACGTCGCGAATAATAATGGGATTGTTGTCCTGTGATTTCAGGGCAATCCGATGTCGTCCGCTATGAGTTTGACCGTTAGACGCCTGTTTTGGCCGTTTATGACACCGGAACGGCGTTCCCGGTCACCCCGGGCACACGGCACGTCCGATTGACGTGCCGTCTGCTCGACCACATCACAATTCACTTACCCTTTGATTTCGTCCGATTTCAGGCCATTCGGACTTCGTTCGGCCCGTTTGGACCCCCCCACGCGCGTTTATCAAGCGCGCGCAACGCTTAAAGAACGCATAATGAGCCCTACCGCGCAGACCGCACGTCCGATTGACGCGCCGTCTGCGCGTGCACGTCGCGAATAATAATGGGATTGTTGTCCTGTGATTTCAGGGCAATCCGATGTCGTCCGCTATGAGTTTGACCGTTAGACGCCTGTTTTGGCCGTTTATGACACCGGAACGGCGTTCCCGGTCACCGCGGGCACACGGCACGTCCGATTGACGTGCCGTCTGCTCGACCACATCACAATTCACTCACCCTTTGATGTCGTCCGATTTCAGGCCATTCGCAATTCGTTCGGCCCGTTTGGACCCCCCACGCGCGTTTCTCAAGCGCGCGCAACGCTTAAAGAACGCATAATGAGCCCTCCTGCGCAGACCGCACGTCCGATTGACGTGCCGTCTGCGCGTGCACGTCGCGAATAATAATTTGAATGTTGTCCTGTGATTTCAGGGCAATCCGATGTCGTCCGCTATGAGTTTGACCGTTAGACGCCTGTTTTGGCCTTTTATGACACCGGAACGGCGTTCCCGGTCACCGCGGGCACACGGCACGTCCGATTGACGTGCCGTCTGCTCGACCACATCACAATTCACTCACCCTTTGATGTCGTCCGATTTCAGGCCATTCGCAATTCGTTCGGCCCGTTTGGACCCCCCCACGCGCGTTTCTCAAGCGCGCGCAACGCTTAAAGAACGCATAATGAGCCCTCCTGCGCAGACCGCACGTCCGATTGACGTGCCGTCTGCGCGTGCACGTCGCGAATAATAATTTGAATGTTGTCCTGTGATTTCAGGTCAATCCGATGTCGTTCGCTATGAGTTTGACCGTTAGACGCCCGTTTTGGCCGTTTATGACACCGGAACGGCGTTCCCGGTCACCGCGGGCACACGGCACGTCCGATTGACGTGCCGTCTGCTCGACCACATCACAATTCACTCACCCTTTGATGTCGTCCGATTTCAGGCAATTCGCAATTCGTTCGGCCCGTTTGGACCCCCCCACGCGCGTTTATCAAGCGCGCGCAACGCTTAAAGAACGCATAATGAGCCCTACCGCGCAGACCGCACGTCCGATTGACGCGCCGTCTGCGCGTGCACGTCGCGAATAATAATGGGATTGTTGTCCTGTGATTTCAGGGCAATCCGATGTCGTCCGCTATGAGTTTGACCGTTAGACGCCTGTTTTGGCCGTTTATGACACCGGAACGGCGTTCCCGGTCACCCCGGGCACACGGCACGTCCGATTGACGTGCCGTCTGCTCGACCACATCACAATTCACTTACCCTTTGATTTCGTCCGATTTCAGGCCATTCGGACTTCGTTCGGCCCGTTTGGACCCCCCCACGCGCGTTTATCAAGCGCGCGCAACGCTTAAAGAACGCATAATGAGCCCTACCGCGCAGACCGCACGTCCGATTGACGCGCCGTCTGCGCGTGCACGTCGCGAATAATAATGGGATTGTTGTCCTGTGATTTCAGGTCAATCCGATGTCGTTCGCTATGAGTTTGACCGTTAGACGCCCGTTTTGGCCGTTTATGACACCGGAACGGCGTTCCCGGTCACCGCGGGCACACGGCACGTCCGATTGACGTGCCGTCTGCTCGACCACATCACAATTCACTCACCCTTTGATGTCGTCCGATTTCAGGCAATTCGCAATTCGTTCGGCCCGTTTGGACCCCCCCACGCGCGTTTCTCAAGCGCGCGCAACGCTTAAAGAACGCATAATGAGCCCTCCTGCGCAGACCGCACGTCCGATTGACGTGCCGTCTGCGCGTGCACGTCGCGAATAATAATTTGAATGCTGTCCTGTGATTTCAGGTCAATCCGATGTCGTTCGCTATGAGTTTGACCGTTAGACGCCCGTTTTGGCCGTTTATGACACCGGAACGGCGTTCCCGGTCACCGCGGGCACACGGCACGTCCGATTGACGTGCCGTCTGCTCGACCACATCACAATTCACTCACCCTTTGATGTCGTCCGATTTCAGGCAATTCGCAATTCGTTCGGCCCGTTTGGACCCCCCCACGCGCGTTTCTCAAGCGCGCGCAACGCTTAAAGAACGCATAATGAGCCCTCCTGCGCAGACCGCACGTCCGATTGACGTGCCGTCTGCGCGTGCACGTCGCGAATAATAATTTGAATGCTGTCCTGTGATTTCAGGTCAATCCGATGTCGTTCGCTATGAGTTTGACCGTTAGACGCCCGTTTTGGCCGTTTATGACACCAGAACGGCGTTCCCGGTCACCGCGGGCACACGGCACGTCCGATTGACGTGCCGTCTGCTCGACCACATCACAATTCACTCACCCTTTGATGTCGTCCGATTTCAGGCCATTCGCAATTCGTTCGGCCCGTTTGGACCCCCCACGCGCGTTTCTCAAGCGCGCGCAACGCTTAAAGAACGCATAATGAGCCCTCCTGCGCAGACCGCACGTCCGATTGATGTGCCGTCTGCGCGTGCACGTCGCGAATAATAATTTGAATGTTGTCCTGTGATTTCAGGTCAATCCGATGTCGTTCGCTATGAGTTTGACCGTTAGACGCCCGTTTTGGCCGTTTATGACACCAGAACGGCGTTCCCGGTCACCGCGGGCACACGGCACGTCCGATTGACGTGCCGTCTGCTCGACCACATCACAATTCACTCACCCTTTGATGTCGTCCGATTTCAGGCCATTCGCAATTCGTTCGGCCCGTTTGGACCCCCCACGCGCGTTTCTCAAGCGCGCGCAACGCTTAAAGAACGCATAATGAGCCCTCCAGCGCAGACCGCACGTCCGATTGATGTGCCGTCTGCACGTGCACGTCGCGAATAATAATTTGAATGTTGTCCTGTGATTTCAGGTCAATCCGATGTCGTTCGCTATGAGTTTGACCGTTAGACGCCCGTTTTGGCCGTTTATGACACCAGAACGGCGTTCCCGGTCACCGCGGGCACACGGCACGTCCGATTGACGTGCCGTCTGCTCGACCACATCACAATTCACTCACCCTTTGATGTCGTCCGATTTCAGGCCATTCGCAATTCGTTCGGCCCGTTTGGACCCCCCACGCGCGTTTCTCAAGCGCGCGCAACGCTTAAAGAACGCATAATGAGCCCTCCTGCGCAGACCACACGTCCGATGGTGACTAGGTCTCATAGCTCATCTACCTACAACTTGGAATGGGATGATGACGTCGGGGAGGGGGTTATGAAAACGAAATGCTTTATTATGAAGGCAGTTTTATCAATGTCTAGCCCCATCTCCTCTCTTATGTCATCTTTTGTTTTTAATAAAATGGCTTTAGAGCCTTTCGGCTCGAAGCTTCTTTCTGTCATACTCTAATTCTGTTAAGCCTCTCAAACTTGACACACTGTCATACTCTAATTCTGTTAAGCCTCTCAAACTTCCAGCCCTCAATGAGGGCTGCAATTCTGTATTAAAGGATGGGAACGAAAATTACAGCAGAAAAATAGAAGAAATAGGGAAAACAACAGAAGAAATCCTCAGGAGGCCCCCAGGCTGAGGGAGGAAGATCAAGCTAACAAGCCACCAGGCCGATCTTCCGCTGAACTGTAAATGGCCCATAGAAACGAGGGGCAGGTTTCTGAGAAATCTGGCAGGTTAAAGAGTGTTGTTTGTGAGGCCGAAAGCGTACGGAAACAGGATCTCCCACATGGAGGGCAAGGTGACGGCAGTGTATTAGTTTTCTGCTTCATGATGTCTTGGGACCGACTCAAATAATATTTGAGTCCACGATCAAGCAGTGCATGGGCTTTTGTACCACCTGCTATGCACGTTTTGTGGAAAGATGGATGAGAGGCAGCGCTGAGAGGAGATATAGTTTAGGAATGAGGAAATACGAAAAATTATAGAGCTAACCATTCAATGTTTCTCTAAGGAGGAGTAACCGCCGCAAGGTGTCGTCATGCTTGTCCCCCTGCCAGCAACAGATGGAAAACATATTCAGCACAAAAGTGATCGGAAATGCCAACCAAATGAAAGAAGCTAGATTAAAACCAATAACCAACAAGCAGGGAAAAAAAATTGGACATTCAGAATGCATGTGTGTTCAATGATTCCAATATCTAAAGTGTGTTTCAGCTAGACTCTTAACTCAAAGAAGAATTCACATAGATGAGTCATGCATGAATAAGCTCAAATGACGTGTTAGATTGGCACATAGATTTGTCAGCTCACCTTGATAAAGATCGAATGGCAAACCACTGATTGGTAATCATACTTTAATTTGCTACAGTCTGTACATGCAACAAATAAAACCATGAATTATTATTAATGAATATATAAGACTCATAAGCAATGAAATGTCATATAGAAATTTTGTTATTACTACATAACAATAAAATACTAAAGTGCAGATTAAAATGCAGAATAAAAAGCCTGAATATGTTGATAAGAAATACCAGTCAGTTTCTTCTCCATGCTTGTAAATTGAAGGCATTCATTCCATCAGCCCATGCACATTCACCAATATTTTGGTTCATCGCTATGCTGGGATGAGAACAATCAAAGTATGTCTAGCAACTCTTAGACATGACCCACAAAAATCAATATACAGTGGAGTCAATAGTTAAAACATATCACCTGCATTCATATGTTGGATGAAAAGGGGGTCAACTCCATGATTTTACGACCAATAACCTGCATTCATATAGTGTGTAAATGCAAATGAAAAATGATGCATGGTAGGGAGGTTTATTCCACAATTTTAGGAAAACATACCTGTTGTAGAGATCTCGCACTTATTAGTGCAGGATTCCCACTGCCCAGCCCCTCCCCCCCACTCCCTACTGCCCTCCCCACTGCCCAGCCCCCCCCCCCCACTGCCCACCCCCTCCCCCTCCTGCCCAGCCCTCCCCCCCACTGCCCAGCCCCCCACTGCCCAGCCCCCCCCCCCCACTGCCCTCCCCCCTCCCCCTCCTGCCCAGCCCTCCCCCCCACTGCCCAGCCCCCCCCCCCCACTGCCCAGCCCCCCCCCACTCCCTACTGCCCTCCCCACTGCCCACCCCCCCCCCACTCCCTACTGCCCAGCACCCCCCCACTCCCTACTGCCCTCCCCACTGCCCAGCCCCCCCCCCCACTGCCCAGCCCCCCCCCCCACTGCCCACCCCCTCCCCCTCCTGCCCAGCCCTCCCCCCCACTGCCCAGCCCCCCACTGCCCAGCCCCCCCCCCCCCCCCCCACTGCCCTCCCCCTCCCCCTCCTGCCCAGCCCTCCCCCCCACTGCCCAGCCCCCCACTGCCCAGCCCCCCCCCCCCCACTGCCCACCCCCTCCCCCTCCTGCCCAGCCCTCCCCCCCACTGCCCAGCCCCCCACTGCCCAGCCCTCCCCCCCACTGCCCAGCCCCCCCCCCCCCCCACTGCCCTCCCCCTCCCCCTCCTGCCCAGCCCTCCCCCCCACTGCCCTCCCCCCCACTGCCCTCCAATGTACAGAACTTTGGTGGGTACGATCAATCATAGAACGTCTCATCTGCAATAAGTAAAGATCAACATCATCTAGTGAACAATTGTTATTAGAATTCATTTACAAAAACTGTAACAGCAATGGTATACATTATTTTCATACCATCATTCTCTTCGACATTATAATCAATCATCTTAATCGTCATCAAAATCAATATTCTGCAAGAAAACAATCAGAAACAGAGTTATGATTAGAAATATTTACCAAATTTTATAGCACAGTGCTCACTATCTATAGGTGGTGAAATAGTTATACCTGACCTGTGAAGTATCTGTGGGATGTTTTATGATATTTTCCAGATCTGTACAGCAGTGCATTTTCTCTATAGAGACATTCATAACCTGCATGGGCTTAGTTTCCTGTATCGATATTGTGGTACCATGTTCAACTGATTTGGGTGCCACAAAAGCAGTATTACAGGGCTTATTTAGTGTCTCGGCGTACCCATAATTGGCAGGATTGCTAATAGTATTAGTGTGAGTTGGGATAGCAGAAACTGGTTCATCATCTTTTATTTTGATTTCATTCTTTAGTCCAAGAGAGGTGTCATTGTTAGCAGGTTGTATTATTGAATCCTTAAGGATAGAAATTGTAGGTTTCATATTACGGAACATCTTAGAAATAGTATTATCACTACTAAAAGAAAGCTGAGACCAATCAGAAAAGGCATTTGTAGTAGTGGAGAACCGTAGTTTAGTAGTCATTCTCATTCCCAATAAGATATGGTAAATATTAATGATATTGATCAAAAAACAATGTAATTGGATGCATAGAACTCGTCATACATTACCAATCCAAACATACAATTAACATCAAAAGTGAGTCTCAATATCAGTATCATCAAAATCATGATGACCCTCATCCACACCTCCTACAGAAACACCATCACCACCTCTCACACCACCAATATCATCATCGGCATCGACATCTGCATCCGAACCGGCACCAGCACCGGGTCCAGCACTAGGTCCGGCTCCGGCTCCAACAGAAGAATCTACATTAGCAGAACGCATCGACATCAAAAAGGCATCAACCGTTGCAGCTGCTTCTGGTGGAAGTGTAGAAGAAAGGGCAGACATAAACTTAATCATATTTGCAGTTATCGCCTGTTCTGATTTTTGACTTGCTTCTTTGATTGCGGCATTCATTTGTTCCACTGTGACAAAACCAGAACCGGTACTCGAAGAAACGTTAGTAGACCAGTATCGAGATGGTACAATCTTCTTCCCAGGCCGACAACGCACTCTACCCTGATGCTCATCTCCTAATACCTGATGTAGATGATCGTTTGGGCCCAAATTGTCAGGTTCTTTTTCTGCCAACGCCTCTAAAGCATTCTGTTGATTGATATATAACATAAATTAAAATGATAAAATAATATAAGGAATTAAATTCATTAAAAATCAAAGAAATTGAAATATACTTACAATCGCCTTCTCGGTGTCGGGATTTGGCACAGTACCATCTTTCTTTTTCCGGCTTGTACAAAACAAAGTTGAGCGAGGAACGCGACCCTCAATATTCAATGACTTTTTCTGGAAAAAAACAATGAAATAAATCAAAATTGGAAGTTAAAAAAATTACACAAAACAAAGCTAAATATTTTAAATGTTAAATTACCTGCGTCTGCTCATGATCTGGTAATGAAGTGTGTCCGCGAGTATAAATGTGTTTCATTGCACTCTTGTTTTTTTTATTTCTATTTGATTTCTCCTATAAACAAATAATTATATAAACTCATTAACATAAATAAAACAAGTAATTTAAAATCGTTTTCAAATAAATAAATGAATATATATATAAATTTAACAAACACCTTAAACGCTGAACTCTTCCAATAGTTGATCATCTCTTTATATTGTGATATTGGGCAATCTTGAATCACCGGTACTTCTTCAAGCTCTGTACCAACTCTCTTTTTCCACCCAAGATATAAATCATACTTGTAGGCTCGCCACATTTCACCTAAATACATTATCATTGCAGCCTTTGCATTTTGTCCATCGGGAAAATTATATCGAAGCTGCAATGGACATAATATATGTTAAGAAAATTTTATAAATTTATATATATAAAAAAGGTGATTAACATTACTTACCCAAATCTCTGCCCAGGCTTTGTCCTTTATTTCTTGTCCAACTGCCTTCCAACTTATCGGTTGAACCGGAATGATATTGCTGTGTCTAGCAAGTGTTCCCATAAAACTTTTACATTCCGTGCCATTTTTATTAATTATAGCATTGTCCTCATTGTAATCAACTATGATTTGCGTGTTCCGATTCCAAACCTCGCGCATTTTTGTGCGGCCTCGTCGTCTGGTAGAGGCTGTAGCTAATCATGAAACCAAAATAAAAGAGAATAATATATATGAATTTATCATTAATCAGTAACAGTAATGCTTAAACAAATACCAGTAGATGGGGGATCTGCTGACCCCTGAAGTGCTGCGTCTGGAGGGGGGGCAGCCTCCATGGTAGGTGAGATATCTACAGGAATACTATGTATAGTAGATGCAAAGTGTACTGATGGAGGCAGAAAACCCGATGGATAACCCTGTACAGATGAGGGTGGATATGGATATGGATATGGCGGTGGGATATATGGGGGCACAGTACCCTGTACAGTGGATGGTGGGAATGGAAACTGAGGGATGGGAGTCTGAGAACTACCATCCGATGTGGGAGTGGGAAAA